>JANHMN010000018.1:22546389-22669333 GCA_030674055.1 Rhabdomys pumilio | reverse complement strand
TCTATATCTATATCTATATCTATATCTATATCTATATCTATATCTATCTAATCTATATCTATATCTATATCTATATCTATATATATATATATACACACATATATATTATAATATTTATATATATGCATGTGTATATATGCATATATATATGCATGTGTGTGCATATTCATAAGGTTGAACTTGCGTGTGTGTGTGTGTGTGTGTGTGTGTGTGTGTGGTGTAAGTAGTGAAGCATACCTATGAGGAAAAACCCAGTCACAGAGGGTGTGTGACACAAAAGGCAATCCTGCTCATAAACATGTCCAGAGGTCACTATCAGCAGCAATTTTCTGTATGTTAATCATCATGCTATTTTCTGACACTTTTTCTTTAACAAAAAGTTGACCTCACCGCATTTAAACCTGTTGGCAACTGACATATTGTTTAATGAGATTTCCATATACCAGTCAAGAAAATGAGGATTCCATAGTTCATCAGAATTGGACTATTATTGGTGTTATGAAGATGTCATTTGAAGTGATACAATGATTGCCAAAATAAAAGCCATGTGTACTAATGTTCTTTCAGGTTTTTTTTGTTGTTGTAAATTCATATATATATACATACATATATATATATATACATATATATGTATATATATGTATATATATATGTGTGTGTGTATATGCATATGTATATATATATATATGTGTATGTGTGTGTGCATATATATATGCATGTGTGTGCATGTTCACAAGGTTGAACTTGCATGTGTGTGTGTCTGTGTGTGTGTGCGTGCACATGCACGAGCTTATCTGCATGCACATGCATACTTCAGAAATCATCCTCAGGTGTACTCTGACACTCTTTCCTGTTTTTCCGAGTTTCTCACTAGAATCTAGGGCTCACCGATTAGGCTAACACCAGTAGCAAGCAAGTCTCAGGGATCTATCTTTCTCTGCCTCCCCAGGACACTTACAAGAGTGTGCCATTGCATGCATTCATTTTATTATATATATATATATATATATATATATAAAATTTATTTTTATATATTACTTATTTATTTAGATTTATATTATATTATATATATTTCTCCTGAGGATCAATCTTAGGAGTTTATGTTTGTGTGGTGAGTTCTCACATGCCAACTGAGCTATCTCGTGTGCCATCTTTCTTTTTGAAGGAGGAAAACTCTGATGTGTTTTTTATTGAAGCAACTTGTACATCTCATTTCTTCCCATCCACCCTCTTTCACTGCTGATATACCATCCTTTTAAATGATGTGCATTCAAAAGATAGAAAACTACTGGTCAGTAGACCAGTTTCTGCTGATCTGTAGTGGTTAGGATAGAGAATCCTAGTGTGAGTTAGAAGCATCATCATCTGAAAGACATATGGATCTGAGCTCTGCTTTCAGCACAGTGCTATTGTCATTTCAATTTTATCAAGATCAACAATGTTCATGCCATCTATGTGACCAGTCTAAGACTACTAAAGTCTTTTTTACTTATGTTTTTCATCAATGTCATATATTCATATAATGCAATCTGATTATACTAATACTTATTTTTCCTTTACTCTTCTCATCTCTATCAATCTCCTTCCTCCATGACAATCTCTTTGCCACACATATGTCCTTTTGTTTTCTTTTGTGACACACTGAGTTTACTGAACAAGGGCTGTCTGCATGGACATGAGTTTGAAACTATCCAGGGAACCCTGGTAAGCTTATAAGTGGGTATATAACTGAAGGTGACGAATTCCTCTCTTATATACTTTGTCATGAGTCAGTGAAAAACTATGTTTAAAGCAAATTTGAATCTTTATTATGTTTCAGAAGATAAGATATATTGTCTTATTGATGTTGACACTCTGGTTGGGATGGTATATAACATGTCTGACTATAGATGATTTCTCCTACATGGATAACTTATTCAACTATAAACAATTCCAATGGCACTAGCAAACATTTGCTAACTGATCAGCGGCAACTTTATATTTCTTAAACTATTACTCTGCAAAGGCACAGCCAGGCACATCTCTATGTAACGTAGAGATGTAACTGTGCAGAATCTAAATCACTGGTCCAATGTGAGATCCATCACATAGGCAAGAACCAATCTCTGATAGTATTAATGATACTCTGTTATTCTTGCAGACAGGAGCCTAGCAAACTGTCCTCTGAGAGGCTCTACCCAGCAGCTGACCAAAACATATGGAGAGGCCCACAGTCAAATATTAGATGGAGCTCGAAAAGTCTTGAAGAGTTTGGGAAAGGGTTTGAGCCAAGGGGATAAGGACTCTACAAGAAGACCAACAGAGTCAACTAACCTGGACCCTTGGTGGCTCCCAGAGACTGAATAACCAACCAAAGAACAAATACAGGTTAGACCTAGGTCCTCCACACACATGAAGCAGACGTACAGCTTGGTCTTCATGTAACTCCCCCAATAAATGGAGCTCCCATGACTCTGTTGCCTGCCTGTGGATTCTGTTCCCTTAACTGGGCTGTCTTGTCTGGCCTCAGTTGCATAGGATGTGCTTAGTCCTGCAGTAACTTGATGTGCCAGGGTGGGTTGGTTCTCGGCTATCTCAGAGGGTCTGCGTGTTGGGGGAACTGGGAGGAATTGGGGCTACAATCGGGTTGTAAAGTGAGTAAATAAACTAACAGAAAAGATGTATACAAATAAGAATACATACCTATGCATATTCAGGATATGCACATGTGCCCCGCACAATCTTCTCACCGGCAAGAACGCACGCGGACACACCAGGATCCTTCTGCAGCAAGACGTTTATTACGATGATGGGAGGAAGACCCCGAGACCCAGAGAGGCACTGCTTATATATACCTTAAAGTGGCGTGTTCACTTTAGATTGGCTGCTTGCCCATAACCCTGTATGACGCCCCGGGTTGGGCAGTGACTTGGCGTGCTTTCACCACTTGCACATGCACAATTTACTTTGTCTACCCACGGGAGCTCCGGATGCCAGCGCCATCTTGTAATGGCAAATGCTGTCACTGCTCACCGCGGCTCTCTGCATGCACATCTATCAGCTATTTTTAAAAAGAACAATAAAGAATCTGAACAAAGCAATAAAATTAATTATTGAATGATGTTGTTAGTAGAATTGAGAAGGATCAGAGGAGGAAACCCTGAGCATTGTGCAAGAAAAAGACCTTGAAATCTAACTAGCAAATTTGATTTTCTCCTATCTACTTCATTGGCCATTCTGAGCTTAGTATCTTGGTCAATAATAAATGGAATAATATATATAACTGACATCTGTGTGATGTTAGAAGCTGGAAAATGAGTCAATGAAGCTCACAGCATAACCTTTACTACATCGGGTTCTTTAAAACAGCACAGTTGTTTACAGAGTGAAAATTCATCATTTTGTTTGACAAAAACCAGCTAGTAATAAAAACAAATGAAGCCATTAAAACAGTCTATTTTAAGAATTGGGCATTTTACTCCCACAAAAGAAGAGAAAAAATGTACTTATTAAATTTTGTCATGGTATTTTGTCTATTAATTTTAATTAGGTCCTATTAAATATTCAAGTGTTCCTTTAATGGGAACCAGACTTACCATTGAGAAGTACTCTTAATTGTAAATGGAATTTCCTATTTATCAGGGTTTTTTTTTTTTTTAACATTCTGTTTCATTTTACTGTTGTCCTAGTTTAGGGTCCTATGATACAGCCTCAAAGAAGACATTAGAATGCACCCAGCACTGCAGATAGATCATAGCCTTCTTCTCAGCAGAGGTTGTTTCCCTGGATACTGTAACCAGTGAGAGCTGAGCATTGGCTGAACCATGTACAGCTCCTAAAAATCAGTAGTCATCCAAAGCTAGAAATTTATCTTTAGTTACAACAATAATTATTATCCATCCAAACAATTAAGGGATATTTTTCTCCAGTGATTGGTTCTAAATTGCTTCTTTATAAATCCTTTAAAATAATCTTTCCAAAATATGAAAATACCTAGGGATAAAGAAGCGTGTAAGTGTGACTTCCAGAAACTGAACACTACAATCCCACACCACAGAGAGGGATAGTGATGACAGCTCTATGTAAGACTGTGACAAATAGTCCAGCTAATACGTGTTATGCTTATTGAATTCCTTATTCAAGTCCTTTTGTGCATTTTCCACAGCAGATTAAGTTATCAGGAAAAGAGTCCTGAAGGAAGTGACAAACAGGCTATAGTGGAAATAAAAACAGGAGAGAAAAAGAAAGGGCTCAGACCGTTCTTTCTAATTCTTGTGAACGAAAACAAGCAGTTGGCAGTGGCCCACCAGCATGAAATTCTGAAACTTCAAAGTTACTTTATAGCTTGGAATAAAGCTGTGTGTTGAGTAGCTTGCAAACAAGAATTTGCTGGGAAAACATCAGAGAAGGACCTGTGGGTGAATTAAGAAATTTGTGATTTATCCAGAAATTATGAAGAGCAATGGAGAGACAATTTGTTCATTTCCTTTCTGTGAGTATGACCACAACTGAAAGTCCAGTGGTGTACCAGCATTCTAATTTACTATTTTATACTTTTGGAGGGTCAAAGTCTAAAACTATTCACACATGCCTAATGTCAGATGTTATCTCTATTCGTTCCATCATGAGCCTTCTGAGAAAAGAATCTAACATGGGTTTTTCAGCTTCAAATTACCACCTTCTTTTTTAATTACCTCATGGCCCATTTTTCATACCCACTTTTGATTTGTGGGATCATCCCTATGGCTCGATGACCCCATCTTTACAAGTTCCCATGTGATTATATTACACCTTCCGGAGAGCGCAAGATCATCTCCCTAGTTCAAGATTCTGGATTTAATTACAATCATCCATCAAGTTTCTTTAAATGTGTAGGGGAACTGATTCATCAGCTTAAGGGAAATAAGATGTGGGGTATCTTTGACAAATCATTATCCAACCTACCCTAATTATAAGTAGAATTATGAAGGGATGGGTGTTACATTTGAGAAGATGCTTTAGTGCAAAGAGAGTTGATCTGAAGAGTTAACCTAGGGAAAAGAGAACAAAGCAGGGAGCTTATAAGGAGTTCCTGGTCAGGAAATAAAAGTTCATTCCAAATCTGTTAATGTGCAAAGATGGTTATTTATCATTTTCTTAACAGGAAAACTGTCCCTATGGTAAAATAGCAAAAAATAGATGTGAGGTACTTTTTGAAAGAATCTAGAAACTATGAACGTCTGACAATCAGAAGTATGGAAGAGATTCCAGTTTCTAAAACATAACTCTTTGCTAGAGGTGGAAGACGTAGAAGAATACCAGTTGGGAAGAAAATGCAGTGTTCAAGCATAACTGACGGCTTTAGAGCAACTTTGTGAGGTTTAGGTAACACAAAACTTCTAGACAGAAGTGGACCCAGAGACACAGGTCCTAGCCAGCATCCTGCTCCTTGATATAGATAAAAGTCACCTTTCTTTGCAAGTGACTCTGTACCAGGCATAGCATACTAGTATTTAGCCAAACACAGACACAGCAGAACACTGAGCTCAGTTTACAAATAACACATATGAATAAGATATGAAAACCAGTTAGGGGTGTCTTAAAGGCACTTCTCAAAAGAAGACTAAGTACACAGATGTGTGGGAAACATAAGCAGGAAAGTCATATTTGAAACAGCGTTAACAACTTCAAGGCAAACAAGTCTTAAAGAAGAAATCTAAAGTTGTGTTATTGTTGATGGAATCAGAATTCATTGTTCCCTTGTAGTAACAGTTTTGTGGGGTTGAGGGGGCAGCAGAGCCAAGCCTGGCATGCTTGCACGAAGCCCTGACTCCCAACCAGAACTTCACAAATCAAACATTTTGTGATTCTAGCACTCAGAAGACACAAAAGGGAGGATCCAGACTTCAAGGTTTCTGGCTAAACATCAAGGCTGAGGAGGGCAAAGGCTCAATAGACCATAACAAGAAAAGAAAAAAACAGTAAAGAACCTTAGGTATATATTTTATGGATCGATGGTATTTATGAACATTTGAGCATCACTTCTTTTATAAATGTTTTGATATCTTAAATACCAAAGGCAAATTATGTTTGAGCAATTGTAATAAATGAAGTAAATCTATCATTTACTGTTAGCACAAAAGGAGATTAGTAAAGGGACATCTGTACTCTGTCAGCCATAACTGAAGATAAGCAAAAAATCCCTAATGTATATTTAAGTCACAGTCTATTAGTAAATTCTGGAAAGTTCAGAATTGAAAAGGTGAAAAAAAAAAGATCTATTTACATGAAAATATTACTATTGACTTTTAAATCGGTTGATTTTTTTTACATCAAATTAATTCTACAAAGCAATACTTAATTCAAATTATTTGAACCTATGTAGAATATTTTGACAGGAGAGAGTCTATATCCTCAGGTTCCAATTGTGGGATTTACTTATCTATTCAATATATGTATTTAATTTAACTTCAGCTGATTTGAGACACCCAAGTCTCCACTGGGAAGCACTTGGCTTTTCTCATAAATGTGTAATTTTCAGCTCGAAGAAACAGTTGCACCTTCAGGGAGCAATATATTCTCTTTCCCCAATAGATTCTTATTTTATTTACCCTGTCAAGTAGCCAGCAAGAACATTTTCTCATACTTTTCCAGACCTAAGTGAAGTTCAAGCAATCAGCTTGCACAAGTTCTCCAGAAGAAAATTAGAAATAGTTTCTAAAGGAAAAACTCATCATAGTTCTTATTGAGCCATAAGCCACCTGTTTGGAATTATCAATTAAATTAACTCTGAGAATAAGATCCAATTACTTTTTAAATATACTGCACTTTGAAAGTGTTTGCATTTTCTATTTGGCATCTCTGCAAATGGATAGAAGAAATGAATGTGAATATTGTAAAATATATTTGTTAATTGTTCCATTTTGTGGTAACCTAACCATGAAAAAGTAGAAGTGATTTCTCTCTTATTGGTCATTTAGTTAGGCTGCCTAAAACCAAATACAGTGAAGTCTGTTTCTTTGGTTTGTTTTCTTGTTGAACACAGATAGAAATGAAACCATAGAAAATGTTCCCTTTAAATGAATATTGAGTAGAAGCTAGTGGCATCTTTTCAATAAAGTAATTTCTTTCTCTGTGAGAATTACCTTAGTTAGGGGAAATCCCAGTTCAACACCATTCTTTCTTCCTCTCATCTGTGCTCAAAGTATATTGTGTGTAGAACTACCATGTCATGGACCCAGTGATATTCTGTTTGCTACAGTTTCTATTTGACTGAATTTCTCTTGCTGTGGATAACATTCAACTCACTAATAGAATTCCAATTAATAGAGCACATGAAAAAATAGTTATTCTGAATTCTGTATGAAGTATGGACAGATTAGGTAATTTTGAAATCGGATGCAAAATCCTCTTGTGTGTGATCCTCAAGGCAAAGATAACTAAACACTCACCATGAGAGTTTCTGTATATTGCTGATATTTCCCCACCAGGTGCTTTAAATTTATTGGAAATAGACCCCATCCTCTTTTTCTCTCCAAAGTATTGATGATAAGAGTTCTGTTGTATTTAGACTAGAAGAAGCCAAAGAATAGAAATCTAGTGAGAGACACTTGGAGAAACTGAAGCATCTTTGGTCTCATTAACACAGATCCAAAGAATGTGACTTCATAAAGAACCACAAAAATGTCAGCTTTTTTGTTTGTTTTTTTTGTTTGTTTAAGTCTGGTTGGCTGTAGCTCTCTATAATTCTCTGCTCTGAAAAGAATGCATATGTACATAAATATACACACATTTATGTCTATATCTATCTATCTCATATATATATACATATATATGTATGTATATGCATATGTATATGTGTATGTGTATATGTATATATGTGTATGTCTTCAGCTTGACTCAGATGAAGGCATTTGATAAGAAAGAACACCTGGGAAAGAGTCTCCATCAGATTAGCCAGTGGCCAAATCTGTGGGCCATTTTCCTCATTAATGAATGAGGTATGAGTGCCCAGCCCATTCTGAATGACGCTATCCCTAGATAGGTAGTCTTGGGTTGTATCTGCCATGGCATCTGCTTCAATTCCAGGCCTCAGATTTTTTTCCACAGTAGCTCCCACTGTTTGTTTTTAGTTATTCACTTTACATCCTGCTAACTCCCCCCTTCCTGGTCACTCCCTCCCACAATTCTTTCCCCTATCCACCTCCCCTTCTCCTTTGAGTGTGTGAGAACCCTCCTGGGTATTACCCCACCCTGGTATACAAAGTCTCTGCTAGGCTAGGTACATCTTCTCCCACTGAGGCCAGACAAGGTAGCCTGGCTAAAAGAATATAGTCGTATCCCACGCATAGGCAACAGTGTTTGAGGTAGCCCCCTCCTCCAGTTATCTGGGACCCACATGAAGGCTAACCTGTAAATATGCTACACATGAGTAGGGAGGTCTATGTCCAGGCCGCTTTTGGTGTTTCAGTCTCTGAGAGTCCCAAGGGTCTATGTTAGTTGACTTTATTGATCTTCCTGTGGAGTTCCTACCCCTCCAGGGCCCATAATCTTTCCTCCCATTCTTCCATAAGAGTCCCCAAGCTCCATTCATTGTTTGGCTTTGAGTCTCTTCACCCCTCTTAGTCAGATGCTAGGTGGTCCATCTCAGAGGACAGTCATGCTAGAATCCTGTCTGCCAGCATAACAAAGCATAATTAATAAGCGTCAGGGATTGGTGTTTGCCCATGGAATAGGTCTCAAGTTGGACAGGTTTTTGTTTGCAGGCCCCAAATCTTTGCTTTGCTTAAATTCCTCCCTCGACTTTGCTCTAAGAGGGATTGTGACTGGGACATATCAGCCAAATAAACTCTAAGTTGCTATGAGTTATGGTGTTTACCTCATCAATAGACAGCAAACTATGACAATGTATTATGTAACTTCTAGCAAGCCACCAAAGACATCTCTGTTTCCTTTACTCTTACCAAATGTAATACTCACCCCATCCCATCCCCACAAACCAGGTCTATGCTTTCTGACCCTTCTTTCTTCTTGCCAATCTTCAGTAAATCATCACTTAGGTCTGTTTCCAGTATGAGGAAAACAGAAAAAATCATCACACAGTACCTTTAAATATATTTATGAAAGTTAAGTTCCATGTACAACAGCAAGGCCCTACAAAGTGATAATATATCCTAAAATGCACAGGGTCAGGCTTGCATACAAATGTATTCATCCATTCATGCATGTACTCATCCACCAATTCTCCACCAACTATTCATCTAGTCAACATGTACCATACATTCTCTACAACCATGCTCTGGACCAGGACTCAGAATATACTGCCCAGTGATGTAGACTAGTCTCTGCTTAATGGAATTAAGTATAAATCAGGAGACAGGCACTAAACACACAATTGGTTCGTTACACTTGTGGAAGCTAGTATATAAGAGCATCACAATGAAGTACTAGCTATTCTTTGAGTTTCACATACAGGAGATAAATGTGATTTTCCCCCACACAGACTATCTCTTTATCCAAACAAAACTGGAGATGCAAGATGAATAAAGGAGTCAAGAAACAGATTCATTTGCAAGACTGTATCACCACAGTGTTAATACAACTGATTTCTGAGTAGCACATTCGTACATTGAGAACGGTCCGGAAGCCTGCTCTTAGGATGAATTTTGCCCTTGTGAAGACAAACAGAAATGCAGGGACCTTTAATATCAAATCAGTATTCTGAGTGCATTGAGGCAATAACGAAGAACAAAAACAACAAAGTCCTGTAGGAACTAACAGATTCTGCCTTTATTTGGCAGAGAATGGCATGCAATTATAAAGCTATCAAGACTTTAAACCCATAAATTTAATTAAGAATAAAGATGAGTGAGTATTGAAATACTAATGAGCAAACTTTGCTTTCCTTCTAATGAGGTTGGGCTGTTATGACCAGAATATTGTGCTGTAGATTAGATTGACCAGTCTTGGTTTGTCTGGGAGTAAGAACTTTTCCTGAATGCAGGGCTTTCAGAGCTAAAATCAGGTAGTCTGTTGGCTACTCATAGATAGTCAGTTGGAAAGTCACTAATAATTATTTAAAGCTAGGGACCATGACCTAAGAGGTGACATAGGTGATGGAACAAGAGGCCATAGAAAACTGATAAATTTTAATATTTTATACATATGAGTAATGTGGAGAAGCATGATAATACTTTCTCATGGGTCACAGTGGAGGTTTATCTCAAATTAGGGAAAAAGAAAGATCCCATGAAGCATATTCTGGAAAGCCCATTTCTGTCTTTAACCATTCTCACTTTGCTTTTGGCTGCCATGTTGTTCGCTGCTTCTGTCCACCATGCTCCCCCAACCCCAACAGCATTGTACCACCTCTCAGCTGAAACAGTGCCATCTCTGTGTCCATTAAAATGTCAGAAGCCACAAGTCAAGATAAATGATCACCTCGGAATGGATTACTTGTTTTCTCAGGAAAGTTGTTACCATAGGCAATGTGACTAACACAAATAGAATGGCTAATACTTCCAACTTGATAGTATATCTAGAATCACCCAAGAGGCAAACATTTGGACACACCTGGGGGAGATTATCGTGATTACATTCATTGAGACAGGAAAACTCATTCCTGCACTGAATAAAAAGAAGACAGGAAATGAAGCAGACACATTCATAATTCTTATGCTAACTATGGAGGTTGTGAATGACCAGTGGCTTCAAGATCCTATCACCTTGAAACCCCCATATGATGGACAATACCCTCAAACTGTGGGCCCAAATAAATCTCCCTAAAAGTTGCTATGGTATATTCTCCCATAGAAATAGGAAATATAACTAAGATGATAGTCTTCTATTGCTGAAGATAATTTTATTTTGTTTTTGTAATTCTAGGAGTTGACTCAAGGATTTCCATATGTCAAGCAAACACTTTATCACTGAGCTACATACAAAGCCTTCCCTTTACTTTCTAAACTTCATGATAGCCTTAGACACCAGCCTTACACTCACTGTCTAACAGATCTTAAAATTTAATCCTAGTAGGCAGAGCTACAGGTTTGTATACTAGATTGAGCGCCGTTAAATCAAAGTGAGTAACTTGAAAACTTCCCTAGAAGTATTAAAGCATTTCATGCTCTTTGAGCATGTCACTTACATCCATACATTCTTTATGAGGCACACTTTACAATGAATAAATGGAGCATTAAAATTGTGTTCTGAGGAAAATGTGTTTACCAATATCATGAGCAAGAAGTAAACGGGGATAAGACCTCAGGAGTCACCACAAATATGTATTTCTATCACTTGTGGCATTTGCCATTAATCATGGTGATTAATAAAGAGTGAAATGCCATAAGTGACCAGTCTGTTGTGGGAACATCAACACTGTAGCCAGTTACCACTAGATTCTAGATTCCACCTCTACTTTATAGACTACTCTGTTCAAATTTACTCCTCTAGAAATTCTGCATTAACTAACTATCCTACTCTCAGTTTGTTTACCTTGAAGCAAAACTTTATATTTGATTGTCACAACTAAAACAAAGTCTTCCAGGTTCTGTTTGGTGGGTAGAGATAGCAGTGCAAACTACTTTGCCAGTTAACTACCTAGAAGTATTTAATCTTTCCCCAAGCCCCGTGAGGTATAAACTTTCATACATATGCATGCAGTTATCCCTCAGAAAATGCAGAAAATTAGTTTCAGAGTCACAAGCATCAGAATTCAAGGATTATTGCACAATGTTTGTATATAAATTTAACCTATCTACCTGAACACTTTATGTCATCTTTAGTTTACTTATAATAACCAATACAATGTAAACATCAGAGACTTATACATTATTACTCATGGTATGATGACAAATAAAAAAAAAGACCGTGTAGACACAAATTTCTCTTTTGAGTTTTTTAATCTTTGATTAGTTGATGAAAGATGAGAAGCCTGTGCACAGGAATGAGAAACTGTGACAACACAAACCCTCACTTATGGTAATTTATTAGTTTATATAGCACCTGTGTTATAAAACAACAATTAGTCATTCTTAACATTCCAAATATCCCAGGTAAAAAATGGAAAATTTTTAGTCAGGCATAATACTTCATACCTGATTTTGTTTCTAGATAATATACTGACCACCCCAAAACAGCCTTACATTCATTATACTTACTCATTTTAGAAACTTGCTATTTGCTTCTGCTTTCGGAATCTAAAATTTGTGGCTTTCTCCTGCAGTTTGGATGGTAGTCTTAGAAAGAAGCTGTAACTTTTGCTACAGGTTAGGATAATAGCTCAACTATATTTAGGCATAGACTTAAGTTATTGGTGAGAAATAAAAAAAATAACTAGCTTTGTCATAACACTGGGTAACAACAAAGGGAAGCTATGAAGAGAAGTTCTGATTTTTGATGTTTCAGGTTTCTCCACAGAGATGAGAAACATAGTAACATCATGGGACACACAGCAAGGGTTACATGTATTACTGTTACATATATATATATATATATATATATATATATATATGTGTGTGTGTGTGTGTGTGTGTGTGTGTGTGTGTGTGTGTGTATCAGCATATATATATATATATCAGGGTCTCTCCCTCCCAGGGAACAGGAACTATCTATCACATATTATTCTAATGTGCATACCTAGTAAATGAAATTTTCATCTCAGTATGAGGATTACTGGGTTGTACACATGCCTGCAGCTCTATGGAAAGGCAGACAAAATGTTTTTTTAAAGGTTCCCACCCTGAATTTTCTTTTACAACTTTAATAGACAGCTACAAAATCACATTAGACTACCCAAATAAACTTAAAAAAATAAATCAGAGGAATGAAGGTTCTACTTTATTCCTGAAGTAAAAACTCAAATATCACACCAGGAACCATTTGATAATCACATATCAGAATGGAGTTTTGTGTTTAATACTGAAGATCAAACCTTGAATCTTCTTCATTTCTTGGTGCCTGGTACACTCTCAACCTCTGTCCTGTATATCAAACTTTTTCACTCACTTTGTACATTGAAACAGGATCTCAATATTGTGTATAGGCTGGTCATAAACTTACTCTATAGTCTAGGCAGGTCATGAACATGTGACTCTTCTACCTCAGCTTTCCAAGTAGCTGAGATTTCAGGGTTGTACCATCAGCCCTTATTTAGAAGGTGTGCTAAAAAATCATATAATATGCCCAAGAGTTGTATGACATATTTAAGTAGTTATACAAACAAACAACTATCCTCATACTGGAATGACACTAACAGCAAATACATTTGAGATCATCTGAATAAGTATAATTAGTTTATTAGGCATTCCATTCAAAGCCAAAGACCTAAAGATACTTTGCCAATCATATCTCTAATCTCTGATGTTGTATGCTTCTAAGACTATGGCAGAATTGATAGAAAGGTGAGCTAAGAGTCCTGTGACTGATGACCAATCAAAGACAAAATCAGACTTTGAGAAAATTGTATGTTTGTGTATACTCTACCCTTGCCTTTCTGAAGGATTCAACTAGTCGTGTCAAGCACCACCCAATTTGGGAAAATTGGGTGTTTCTGTTGCAGTCTGTCATGTAGAACAGCTAAATGAAAGTTTGCTTCCAGATGAAGTTAAACTACTTATGATTTAGACAACTAGAGCTAACTACATGTGAATGATAAAATGTTGAAGGAAATACCAAGTATCTAACAGTGAAGTAGAACATAGTGTTACTTAGATTTGGAAGGTAGGTACTACGCTTCATATGAGTCATAAAAATACTTAAAGATTGCATCTGTCTGTTTACTTGCTCAATAAAGACTAAACAAGTAATGGAATGTAAAATGTATTTCCTAACATTTTCAAATGACATAAAAATTGGAGCAGAATTATCTTGTGCAACAGTGAGGATGTTTGTTCTTATTTTGCTTCTTTTTGTTTTCTTCATGTAAATACTTAGAAACATTGCTAACAATAGTCTGTACATCAGTCTAAAATATGTGTCCTGGAGGGGATAATCAGACTTGATTAAATGATACTCTTTAAAATTTAGTAATCTATCATTGAAAATTCTAAGAAATGCTAGGTTAAATTAATGTACACTTTTCTTTGCAATAGTCATTAGGGAGCTTCAGATAGTATTGTGCATTCCTAAGCAACATATGGGAAGTAAGGTATGAATAAAAAGAATTTTAAAATAACTAAATCTATGGGCAAGAGAGATGGCTCAGTGCTTAAGAGCACTTGCTGCTCTTCCAGAGATCCTGAGTTCATTTTCTTTTTATTTTTTAATGTTAATCAAAGGCTTTATAAGTTTGGTAATGCTTAATAACAAGATGCCCATATAATCAGAGGTGTAACCCAATACTCAACCTAGATATATCAACTATCTTTGACTGGAGGAGACACTCAAACATCTGCCTCCAAGTTCTCTCTCTCTCTCTCTCTCTCTCTCTCTCTCTCTCTCTCCACCTAGATCCTTCCCTCCTTCTCTTCTTCTTTTTACTCCTCCTCTTCCTCTCCTTAATGCTCCCAACTTAGCTCCTCCTGCATATCACCCTTCCTGTTAAAATAAAACTTTTCTCTTAAAATACAGTTAGAGATTGTATCCCTAACTATACCAATTTGTGTCAGTAAGGTACAAGATAGACCTAATAGTCCATCATTTTGTTGACTAAACAGAACCTCTGTCATCTCTCCTAACTAAAAGACTTAGTTCTGAACCTGGCTTTTTTTTTTTTTTTTTTTTTTTTTTGGCTTTAGAATGAATGTCAGCTGAAAAGTATCCTCTCAAATTTTTTCTCTCAAAGTAAATAGATGGGATTGGCTATGAATCTATAAGTCTTCAACCCTGTCAGAAATCCAGAATGACTGAGTTAACTGAAATTATGGGAAGAACAAGGCATAGCTTCTAAAATTTAGCCAACTTATAGAGACCACTGAATATCTGGACAGTCCCTATACTACAAAACGTTGGGGCATCCGATCTTCAGCCTTCTGACCCAGGATCATCTGATAGACCTAGTGATACAGAATTATTAAGGGCTGATTACTCTGTCTTGGCAGATATATTCAGTTGACTATTCCACAAGTTTGTTCTTTTCTGGACAGTAATTTGCCTGTAGATGGAAAGAGGCAATTCTTGCCTAGTGGCTGTCTCACCACAACTGGAGTAACTGCAAAGATGCTCAATTTCTTCTTAGAATCCAAGACAGGAAGCTGACAGGAGCAGACAGGTCTCTAATCAAAATGAACATTAATACAGAAATGTTTGTAAGGTCAATTCTGTGGACTTCTTATATTTTGAAAACCAACTATCCACGTAAGGTAATCTGTACTGTTGTCTGTTAACTCCTCTCAGCTATTTCTATATAAAATATAGAAAACCTTAACAATAAACTCAAAGCCGTGAATTTGCTATAGGACCTTAACTCACAGGCTAACCATCTCAAATCAGTTAGAAAAGTTAAAGGACTAAGTCTAAGTCTTGTATTCCTAAATGTGTTATATAGGCACAATGCCTATGAGAGTAACAATATTAACCTCACTTTTATATTAATAAGAAGCTCATACCAATGAAAACCTTAAATTTGAAATCAAAGTAAATTTTGTACCATTTAAGAAATTATAACTTCATCTTAATAACAATTATACTTATTTCTACCAATAGGTTATGACTATGCAATAAATCCTAGCTAATCCTCCCTGTTCCAACAAAACCACTACTTTCCCCTAGAAATACAGCCCAATATTAACCACCTCAGTCCCCAAGATTAGGCAATAGGGGCACTGACTCTTCATTAACTTCTTCAAGCTGATTATGGGCATTGAGATACTAGAAGAGGGGCAGGGGGAAGAGTAAATTGATAACCTTCTGATGCTGTGTCTTCACTTCATCCAGCTGGAATTCCAGGACATCAGAGGTTCAAGCAGGTCTGCTCACCTTGCTTGATGAGTAGATACACCAAGGATGTGTATTCTGCAAAATACAATTCTCAAAACAAATCTTAGTATCAAGATAATTTTTTGTTTGAATTCTGGAATCTAGTCTTCTGGCAGCCTGCCTCTGTCATGTCTAATCCACACAATTCTGGGAGTTTCTATGAGGGTGTGCTCCCATGATCCTCCCATTCCTGCCTTCCTGCTCTCAAATTTCCCAAGACTAGGGAATCCAAACTTTCAGGCACCAAGGCCCTCCACTTCCACTGATGCCTAACACCTTACGCCATCCCTCCTCCTCCAATTACTATGAGGGTGTGCTCCTACCATCCTCCCATTCCCATGTCTCTGCTCTTTTACCCCCCAACACTAGGTAATCCAAATTTTCAGGTACCAAGTCCGTCCATTTCCACTGATGCCTGGCAAGGCCACCTTCAACTCCCTATACAGGTGGAGCCATGAGTCCCTCCCTTTGTGTTCTTAGGCTGGAGATTTTAGAATGACTACTCCAGCTTGTTTCTTAGGACCATTTGATTGAAAAATTGTTTTCCAGCCTTTTACTCTAAGGTAAAGTCTTTCTTTGTCACTGAGGTGGGTTTCCTGTATGCAGCAAAATGCTGGGTCCTGTTTATGTATCCAGACTGTATGTAAAGCCCTCATTCATGCTTAGTTTTATCCTTTGAGTGACAGGAGAGCTGTTCTCCATAAGTTCTTAGGTAACCAACTTCTGGCTGGGTTCAAACAAGGGGAATTGATAAGATGTGCAAGGAATAGGAAATCATGTTTTCTTATGTTTTATTGCCTTGAGGATATATATATATATAAAATTATATATATATATATAATTATATATATATACATAAAATTTAAAAAGTTTTTATTACTTAAAATTGCATATGTTCATATATGTATGTACATGAGAGTACAGACAAGAATGTTTGATCCCCTAAGAAGAGCTATTGGTGACTGTGACTTTCTAGATGTGGATCCCGGGAATGGAAATAAAATCCTCTGCAAGAGCAGCATGAACTAACCACTGAGCCATCTCCCTAATCCCTTTTATATCACTGGAATGGTTTTGACTCTCTTCTATTTTTAGGTCTATTTTGTCAATGCTGGTAAAAAATCTTTTACTGTACCTAATCTCTGAGTTAAATCAGAAATTTGTTTAAATTTGTTTTAGTGGAAGGTTTCTCTTTTCTTTCTTTCTTTCCTTCTTTCTTCTTTTATTTAATTCAGCCATTCAAAAAAACAAACAAACAAACAAAAAAAAAACAACAAAAAAAAACATTTCCAGAATTTTATTTACTGGAAATTCTTAATGATTTTTGTTTCCCTTACTTTTAATGTTTTACATTATTATTGTCTAAGAGAATGACAAGATAAAAATGTTTCAAAGATTGCTCAACTAGAAATGCTCCAGTGTGTGGTAGAGGCGACCAAATAGCTGGGAATGTGAAAGTATCACACTTCCTTCTATAAAGTTACTTCCAACATGACCTGATTTTAGGCGAAACTTCAGTCTGCTATAGTAGTATTTGTTTTCCCTAAAACAATAACAAAAAGCTTGAAAAGGCTCAGTTTTCACCTCGTTCTCTTCCCCTGCATCTATTCTGATGGAGCATACTTTTATTTAACAGATCCTGGTTTGATTTTGTCTCCCAAGCATTACAAGGGATTTTGCCTACACTGTTTCACTTTATCTTCTCATCAGCCCTTTAAAGGTTGAAGCATTACTGAGAAATTGAAGTTTAGAAAGGTGAAGTGGCTTGCCTATATCTACACAGTATATAAGCATTAACCCTAAATTAAGCTCTCCCAACAGCACAATCCTCTTTCTCTTAATGATTAAGTGTTTATCTGATCTTAAAGTTACAGGCAGAGTTTTAGAGTATAAAACGGTTTTAATTGTGTCTACATCAAATAAAAAGCTAGTGAATGTTTCTTTTATGTACTTTAATGAATCAGATGTCTGATCCAACTCTGATATAGAAACTTTTACTAGCTCTGTTTCTTTCTAAGCAATTGAATTATAAATATCGCATCTCCTGGGTACCTATAAAGTTGCCTCTCACCTACGATTTAAAATATGCATTCCTCAATTTTTTAATCCCAATTTATCGATTGATATTAATAGTACAACACACAGTGTCATCCCCTCCAAAATAATTCAAAGCACAGACTGTGTCTGATAAGGGAAAGACAAAAATCTTTAGCGGGCTCACATATGGGAGGGAAAAACCAATTAAAGATTATCTCTGCACCAGGACTGCCAATATGAGATGAGATGCATAACTAATCAGCCCATGATATACAACAGGTGAAGTGATGAAAATGTGATTGTGAGAAATGTAACAACAGTCTGACGTGCATAATTCATGTTTCCCACGGAGCCTCTGCCCATCTGCTGTGGCACAATTGAATATCAGAAGATGGAAGGAGGCCATCATTCATTAACTTGCCAAACTCCTCCAGGGCCCAACTTTGTCTTTATTTTGTTTTTGTGCTTCCACCAAAGACTTGGAATCTACTAATATTACTCTCTGGGCTTTGGAGATTTCCAGAATAGGATCTAATCAGCTTCTCTTCTAACGGGAGCAGAGGTGTGAAATGCTTTATACACAAAGCAACGTGAGTCTAACATCTGTTAAAGCTCCATAGAGCTGCCTTCTCCTAGACCGGGATGGATTAAAACCATGAAAACATAGGCCTTCATCTTTACATCCCTGGAAATAAACCTCTCAGGGTGTTTTTTCTTAGAATTCTCTAGGCTCACAAAGGTTTTCAACAGAAAGCACTTCCAATTTCTGTTTCAGGCCAATGCCCAGAAAATTGAACAACCTTAAGTTAGTCTGGGAATGACTAGATGACTTGAGGCTAGTTCTACATTATATATTGACCCTTTCTTTTAATAGATACTTATCAAATGATGATTTGTATTGAAATATCTTCCATCATCTATTTGCATGTTAAGAGTGCCATTGTGTCTCATTCTGTCAGATTGTGTGTCTAACAACTATGTAACAACAACTTTCTGTAACGGTCCATGAAACAGGACTCAAGTAATTATTAGATACTCAAATGCCTGCTATTTCGAAAGTGCTTAAGTCCTGATGGTTGCTTCATTTCCAGTTCTCCCCCTCTCATATATATCTTCTATCCTGATCCTTTAATCTAGACACTAAAGTCCATACAAGGGGGGTTATGTCTGATTTCAATACCAATTATTCAAACTATTAGGTAGAGGCATTTGGCAAACATTTGTATGTCTTTGTTTGTTAGAAAAATTCTGTTTATGAAGCCAAAATGTTTTCTATTTCTATGAACCATGCTTCATTCGTACAAACAAATAGTATCTTATATTTCTGGGTGTATTGTTAGTGTTTTAAAACTAGCTGGGTTATATAACACATTCACTGAGACAAGAACCATATTTAAAAAAAAAAACATATTTTATCGACACCTCCCATTTTAAGCACATATAAGTGCTTCCTAAAGGGTGGTGGCAGATTGTTAGGGTTTTGCATTAACAAGTAGAAAAATGAATAGCACTAATACTATTTTAAAGAAAATGCTTCATTTAAATGTTTCCCATTGGTTAAAGAATCAAAGAAAACATGAAGATATGAACGATGCATCATTATTACTGTGTGAGTTCTTAAGTATATCATTCTTGATTTTTAACATATTTTTTTTTTCTTTTTGAGACTATTCACTTAAGTATAATAAAAAAAAATATATGATAACATTTCCACTTCCCCCTTTGTTGTGGCCACAGGCTCTGTTCAGTGACAGTGTTCCTCTATGCTGAGTTACTTTATAATCCTTGTTGAATGCTAGGAACTTTGAAGCAGTGAAGACTAAAGGTAGTGTCAAAGACACTTGGAGTAGAGTTCTTAAAGAGAGCCCTCCTCTACATCAGACTTCGAAAGACTGAGCAGTAAACACTTTCGTATTGAACTGTTGAACTTTTTTTATTAGCTTTTAAAAATAATTCCGTACATTGTTTTTTTTATCGTATTCTTTTCTCTCCCACTTTTTTCTAGATCCTCCATACCTCCTCCCCTCCAAACTTCCTTCTCTCTCTCTCTTTCTCTCTCTCTCTCTCTCTCTCTCTCTCTCTCTCTCTCTCTCTCTCTCTCTCTCTTTCTCTTTATGGTGTGTGTGTGTGTGTGTGTGTGTGTGTGTGTGTGTGTGTGTGTATGTGTGTGTGTGTGTATGTGTGTGTCAAAAGAAAAATATAAAAATTAAAACAGACCAACAAAACTCAGAAAAGACAAAAATGATTAAGACAAAACAAAGGGAAAAAAAGGAAAAAAATCCACAGTCCTGTGTTTGCCAACTACTCCTGAGCAGGAATTCCGCCCTGGAGTAGAGGCAACATCAACAGTGTCAGTCGTTTGGAGCCAACAACACTCAGTCAATTCTTTATTAACAGATTAGTGCTTCCGTACAGTATCAGATCAGTGGGGACTTAGTTTGTAAGTTTTCCTATACGAAATACTAAATGTATCTTATGCATCTTATTTTTTAAATATTATAATACACACAATTATCTTATTTTCCCCAATTGCCATTCTGACCAATCTAATTTAAAAATATTAACTCATGTTAGTGCTAGTCTTCAAAAAAAAGTCATGAAAAAAAATGAAAGAATATGAGGAAATCTCCAAATACATTTCAGTAAAAAGAATAGTCATAATATTTTTTAGAGGCTGAATATCCTGAAATACTCAAACTAAATGTTTTAATTATGGAGATTTTTCTTAAAACTGATAGGATTGGCCAGAGTATGCCACCTCTAGTTCCAGTAGGAAATTATCCAAATGCTATGGTTATGTTTATCGTGTCCCAAAGCACATCAGAACTCTAAAGATTTCATGAACTACCGGTGGAGAAGAGAAATGCAGTAGCTTCAGGGGTTATGGTTAAAATATGTCTACCAAGATCCTTAAAAATGAACGAATTTATGGAGCTGGAAGGCTGTAAGTTCTGTAAACTTGCCAGAAAACTTACTAAAGGAAATCACTGGCACGACTCGCAAACAATAAACAAGATTAGTGGAAGTTACACATCCTATTCATTATCACTTTGTTGAAGAGTCACTCAATTGAGAGAACAATATTATAGGAGGTATTTACACTGATGTGAATCATTTGGTCCATAAACAAATGAGTAATGACCTGTTAGTCCAGGAGATTAAAAGCTAAGCAGATGCTTCACAAGAATGAAATGAGCCTGAGGCAGGAAACAGAGCATATTTACATTTGACTTCGCCTGGTGATGCTGAATGGTATTAGTCAACCTGTGTTTGTAGAGCGAGACAGGGGAGCAAGTTTGTCATTTTGATCACTATCTTATAAAGAAGTTTGCATGGAATCTTCTGATTTTTTTTCTTTCTTTTTAATGGGAACATAGATGCTGATAAAATGAGGCCTTGGGCATCTCAGTCTTATCTTTCAACTAAAGGAAAGGAGAAGAAGGAATGCAATTTGTATCCTAGATGGGAATTTTATTGAATTTCACACAAATCGCTGGCCTGCGGGCCTATTGTGGTAAATAATGAGTCATGCTGTAAGTCATTTATTGTTACCAGTTAAGAAAGAGGAATTTTATAAGGTTTTCGAGAAAGACGCAAATCTAGAAATGAAGGAGAAACAGGTCAAGAAACTCACTTCATATTGTCAAGTCCCCAGGAACCTATCAAGATGGCTTGGTGCTGAAGACAAGTACCTGCTCTTCCAGAGGACCTGAGTAGGACTCAAAGCAACTACATGGTGATTCATAGTTGTCAGATACTCTCTCTTCTGGCCTCTACAGGCACAACATGCTGGTGTTACACAAACACACATAAAGACAAAGGACATAACACAAATTCAAATGGAAACTTTTGAGCTCATGACTTGAGTGTCTCTGTCTCTCTGTCTCTCTTTGTCTCTGTCTCTGTCTGATTCTCAGTCTCTCTGTCTCTGCCTCTCTGTCTGTCTCTCTGACTCTCTGTCTGTCTCTGTCTCTCTCTCTCTCTCTCTGTCTCTCTCTCTCACACACACACACACACACACACACACACACCACTAAAATAAGAGGTCACTTTAATACAATGGAACTAAATTTGATGATTCACAAGTGCCCCCAAACTCCTGCCTGCTTCAAAAAATCATGGATTGTCCATGATAATACTGACTGAACTGATTCTATACAGCCTTTCTCTACAGCCAAGAGGCTGCTTTCTCATTGAAAGGACTTTACAGTTTTGTAACAGGATATTCTAATTCCACATTTTGGGAACTTTAAAGATAAACTGACTCCCGTTTAAAACTCCTTTACATGTTAGTTAAATATTTCAAGAGTGTAACTAATGCTACTATGAGAGTGATTTCTGGATCTGCATTGATGAAAGTAGATGAAGCTGAAAGTTGGGATTCACAAAACCAAAATATAAATCTATATGGTTAATTGATTGGTATTTAATATAAATTTTAACTTACAATATATTTGGATTATACTTTTCCCCTTCCAACTCCTCCCAGATCTTCCCATCCTCCTTACTCAAACACTTCATCTTCTTTCTGCTCCACTCCCTCCCAAAAATCAGGACAAAAATATTAAAATAAAACAAAACAAAAGCAAACAAGAAAACATCAAGCCTATTTTTTTTAACCAATTATTGCTGGTCATGGGGTCTATCCTGGATTATGGTTGCTATACTCGTGATGCTTTAAGAAGAAAGCTTACTTTCCCTTTCCTAGTGGGTATCAATTGCAAATAAATTCTTGATTGGGGATTTTGTTTCTAGTTAACTTTGTCAGTGAAGAAATATGTTCTGGTTTAACTTGTACAGGTCTTCTGTATGATGTCTGTCACAGTTTCTACACATTTATACGTGTATCAGCCTTGTTATATCTGAAAGAGACTGTTTATTTGGAGTTTGCTATAACATCTTCTCTTACAATCTCTCTGCTTCCTCTTCTACATATATATCTGACGTTGAGGGAAGGGTTTTCATAAAGATGTCCTATTTATATCTGAGTACTCCAAAGTCTTACTTTGCACACTGTCCAGTTGTGGATCTTTGTGTTCATTACTGTCTACTGCAAGAAGATTCTTCAGTGAGGACTGTATTGCATGGAGTTATCAGATACTATTAGCAGCCCACTAGTAAAATGGTAGAGAGTTGTATATAGTTTAAAGCTTTAGGACTGATGCTGGAGAAGTCTCTCAGTTAGCTTCTAATTTAATCCAACTTTCCGGCCTATTGTCACCTCCATGTGGCTATCTCTTTACCTCCCTGCTCTGCTCCAATCTCCCTTCTGTTGCCTTCTGTGTCTGCTTTGAATACCTCACCTTTCCTAGTGTTCTTCCTGTCTCTCTACCTGTCCAGAAATTTTGCCCCTTATCTCTTACCCCAGCTATTGGCTGTCAGCTCTTTATTGTATCCAATCAGCAGTAAGACAGTGCGAGCTGTAAGACAATCTCTTAGGTTGCTTTTAGACAATGAAGGTTATCTAACCTTCATGTTTTGGTCATTTACAATTAAAAAACCTGGTGATGAGCCATAGAAATAACAATATCAAAATCCCATGAATATGGCTATATTTTTAGGAGGCATTTTTAATGATTTTTTAAAAAAAATTATCTTTCTAAAAAATAGTTGTAGGTTTTGCCATAAGGTCCATGACCTTTCTAATCTCAGGTTCTTGGTCACTTTAGAAATGTTAAATTTCGGAGTTATCAGATGAAGTGGAATTAACATCCAATTTATAAAAAGTGGTTGTTTATTCCCATAACATTTGTGACACTTTATACAATTTTATCTTGTGAGCAGGTTTCTATTGTAGGTTGTAGAGTTTGTAGCCTGGTGATAGTGATGATTACATTTTTCCTCCAGTATCATTCAAAGTACCTTCCAGGACCATGAATGCTAGTTAATTGGAGTGAAACTTCTAACTTGGAACCAGCCTGATTTTTCTATGATCAATCATATAAGAAAATGGTATCTTCTGCAATCTTAGTGTCAGGTTGTGAAGGGTAACTAATAGCATATGTTTGGAAGGTTTATGAGACCACTGTAGCTAATGATTCAACAAAACACAACATATTCCTGATGCTGAAGCTTTTATTTGTAGAATGTTTTCTTCCTAAGCCTTCCTTCCCATCACTGCCCCCCTATATTCTATCCTAGCTCTGCCTTTATATTAATCTTCTCCATTTAATACTCCTTGTCTCCTAACCTAGTTTCTTCCTTACCTCTTTATAGCACTATTTTCCATTTCCCTTTCCTTGTGAGATCCCTTTCTCCTTCCTAGTCCTTAACCCACTACCTGATTTCTGTTGTTATTCTGGCTGAAACACACATACCTAAAGTTTAAAAGTGAGTATCTACATATAAGGAAAAGTAAAAAATTATTTGTGTTTTGGATTACCTCATTCAGGGTGATTGTTTCTAGATTCATCATTATTTACTTGCAAACTTCATAATTTTTAGTGACAGAAAAAGAGGTCTGGTATCAAAATAAATATTCAAATACCCAAAGTGACATCTTGGGGAATACTTTCTAAACGCTATCAAGTATGTCAGTTGAAACTGAATTGCAGTGATCAAAATAATGAAACATATGTTTGTATTATAATAAAACATTTAAAAATATAAGTGAGAATGAATATGAAGGACAGATTGGTAATATGAGTGTATGTCTGGCACAATGTGCTAAAATGTGAAACTAAGATAATTATCAGGAGTCCAGGGTTTTAAGGCTGATTCAGCTACTGCTGATAAATAGTCAGGGAAGACTCTTGGTATCAGTTTATATTTGAAAATGAGGATTTGTCTTTATTTTGATTTGTTTTTAGTTTAATAATTTTATTTAATAGGATTTCATAAGAAAAGTAAGGCACTGAAGGTGTTTCTTAAAGTGTTTAAATCATGGAAGACCATGAGGACTTTTAAGTTGGAATGATGATTGTTTGCATTATAAGATGGCCAACAGTTGATGTGACAAAAGCTGGAAGGACATGGCTTCAAAATGTATGCTTATGTGTAAAGTTGAAAATGAGAGGAGATTGGTGAGTAATAGTGTCAGCTTGACAAGCTTCAAAATTACCTGGAAGATAACCCTCTAGGCACATGTAAGAGGATCATCTTAAGTTGACTTTGGAAGACTCATCCAAAAGGAAGGCAGTATCCTTATCCTTTCCTGGGCTTGAGTTCTTGAGTTCTGGGCTGATTAAAAAAAAAAAAAGGATATATATATATATATATATATATATATATATATATATACACACACACACACACACACACACACACACACACACACACACACTCAGCTTTTAGATTTTAGATGCCATTTAAGGAGTTGTCTGGTTTTTATTTTGATTGTATATGCTTTTAGCTATGTTCACATTCTATGCAACCATCTATGTTTAGCAATATAAGCATAAGTCCAAGATGTGTGGTCAGAGTCCTAGGGTGGCCAGAGAAAGTACCACATTCAAATCATAGTATTAGGCTAGCCCTGGGATGCTACAAGCTGTCTCATTTCATTGTGCTAAAGAGCACAATGGCTTCCTTTGTGAAAGTTGGTGTTCTCTTCCTATCTGAAACTGAGGCAATATATACAAAATACAAAAGTAAAACACTTGGGGTTTTACAATTTTAAGGTAAATAGTAACATCTTATTTCAACCACATATTCTCTATACTTAATAAAGAAAACAAAATTGCAGTGTATATTAACAGAGATTAAATTTTGATATGTGTATTATAGTGAGCATATTACAGAAAACTTATAATTTTACAACATAAATACAAATTCTTTGATACATATTCTAATGACACACGTAATAATTTATCAGAGTATCTGGTAGCTAGGTACCTAACGTGTAAGTCAAGCTATCCCAGGCTCTTCAGATGATTTGCTACCATGATACCATCACAAAATGCCTAAAACTACTGTGTGGAATAGAAATATCTTTCAGTTATCCCTGTTTTAATTTACAACTGAAATAACCAGAATTTTTGTGGAATAAAGATATCTTTTTAAATAATAATGTTTCACAACAAATGACTAGGATATCAAGATAAATAATATATGAAATGTTTAGAGACCCCAAAGGGAGGCAGAAATCATAGCGTGGTACGCTGAAGCAAAGAACAAGAAAGCCAAGAGAAGAACTAAAAGAATTTTTAATATAAATCATTTCTAAATTCTATGTAGGATTCATAAACAGGAACACATT
This sequence comes from Rhabdomys pumilio, assembly GCA_030674055.1. Taxonomy (NCBI): domain Eukaryota; kingdom Metazoa; phylum Chordata; class Mammalia; order Rodentia; family Muridae; genus Rhabdomys; species Rhabdomys pumilio. Next base: position 22,643,226 of record JANHMN010000018.1, on the reverse strand, counting down.
GATAATTCTATGGCTACACACAGACACTATGAACATTTACATAAATAAAAACTCATTCCATGTAAATGATATCAACTGTAGTAAAAGAACATAAAACTGCACTTTGGAAAAGCAAATTTTAAATTTTTACCCTCTGTGTATATGCAAAGGAATTAGATTACTGCCTGAATTTCTGAACACCATCCCAGAGCCTGTAAATTTATGGCATAATGACATCATATAGAAGACAGGCTTGTTAGAATATAATTGTATAGTTGCCTTTTTTTCACATATATTTTTAAATATTTACATGAAATATTACTAGCTTTTTTTTACTCCTGGTTAAAGTTAAATATTTCTTCCAGTAGCAGACATACAAAAAATTTGTTTACTGTGTATTCAAAATGTATCTCAATTTGAACCTCAACATTTCGACCACAACCTCCCTTATGATTATGGCCATTGATGGTTAGTTTTGGTTTAGTATTTGGTAAAATTTAGAATCACCTGAAAGAAGAGTCTTCGTGAAAGATTTTCTAGATCAATTTTGACTATAGGTATGTTTGTGGAAGATTGTCTTCATTGTGATAATTGATGTGGGAAGACCCAACCTGAAGGCAGGTAACACATCACTACTTGGGATTGGGTTCTGAATTGAGAAACAGGAAAAAAGTGCTGACCAGTAAGCATGTATGTGCTTACTTCCTTCAGTTCTTTACTGTAGATGTGATGTAACTAGAGGTTAGGTTTCCATCACCTTGACTGCACTGTAATAACGAACTATAACTTAGATTTGTGAGCTAAAATAAAACCTTTCTCCCTTAAGTCACTTTTTCCTGGGCATTTTATCACAGTATAAATGAAACAAGGACAGAAATTGGTACTGAGTAAGTGGGGTCCTGGCTGCTATAAACCTAACTATGGAGTTCTCACTCCAACTGTTTTTGTTATTGGAAAATGGAAGTATTTGAACTCTGTGTTAGAAAAACCCTTGACGATTGGAAGCAGAACTTAATGTCCCATTCTAGTCAGTGCTTGGAAGACAAGATCACCAAAAGAAATACAGCCAGTGGGGGCCTATTTATCTTGATATCTAATCCTAATAAGGATTCAGAGAGAAATAAGATTTTTCTCAAGAACCAGAAGAGGGGTCATTCATGTGGCCTTTTGTCCAAGACTCTGACTTGTCTACAGTGCACTAATGGTGTTAAATTTGAAGGTGATAGAATAATTTGTTTGGCAGAGAAAATTTCATAATTAGGGAGAGAGAATTCAGATTGAAACTGAGAAAACAGTCATGGTTTCTAATTTATAAGCACCAATGAAGTGAGTTCTATTCCATTCCACTGGAACAAAAGAAACAAGGTACTAAGAGTGAACTCCCATCTACTGGATCTATCCAGTGGGGAATCACAAATTATTTAAAAGATATAAGGCCAATCTAAAGAAGTTCCTTCCTCCTCAAAAAATACCTGTCTATGAAAGTGTTTCCTTGGGGTGCTCAGAGAGAAGCGGTTACAGCAGGGAACAGCTAAGGAAGGTAGACTGCATCTTGAGCTCACAGCAAAAGTAGACAGAGTTGTAAACGTCTCCTACATGATATAGTTTAAAACAAACAAACAAGACTGAAGTTGTCATGGAGATGATGCACCATGTGACTGGGTCAGAATATAAGCAGAGAACTCCTGAGAAGTGTTTGCAAAAAGCTGGGATAGTGAAGCATCAGTTGCGGTGAGGACCCCAGGATTATAGAGATGCAAACAAGTAAATTGGTACTAGGAGCTTATGCTTCCTCAAATATGCACAAAGGAACTCTGTACCCAAATTGTAATATCTCATTGTTATTACATCATCCTTTGAAGGATGTGTTTTAAAATGATTATTTATATAAGCGTCACCATCCACACAGGCTAAAAATTTATAGAGACAATAGACACAAGTGTAGGAATGTCTTCAAAGTTTATACAAATTATTAGAAGGAAATGGGATAATGAATAGCAGGTTGATTTAACAAAAACAATGTCCCTGTTCAATAGACAGTGACTTACTTGGGGTGGTCAAAACTTGCTACTTGAAATTGTCTGTCGTGAAAATTTATTGTTATGCATACATTCAAAAGTTGACTAACAAACAATTAAAAACAAAATGCAAAAGATATTTTATCCAGGCGAAGTGGCAAATTCAGCTTGACCTTTGATCCATTTCCTACCTTAACGCTACACAGATTCTTGAGAAGCTAAAACTATTATGTGCTTTAGTTAGGTTTATTAGTTCCCTGATGAAACATCATGGCAAAAAGCAGCTTGGACTGGGAAAAGGTTTATATGGTTTAACCATCCAGGGTCACAGTCCATTGAGGGAAGTCAGGGCATTGATTCAACTCAGACCAGGCAGGAACTTAAGGTAGGCACTGATGCAGAGACCATGAAGAAATGCTGTTAATTGGCTTGATCCTCCTGCCATACTCACCTGCTTTTTCATAGCCTCCTGGACTGCCAGCCTATAGGTGGCACCACCCAAAATGGTCTGGGCCCTTACAAGCCTATCACTAATTAAGAAAATATCCTATAGGCTCATCTATGACCCAGTCTTATAGAGCCAATTTCTCAACTAGGGCGTCCTTCTTTCAGATAACTGACTTTAACTTGTATCAAGTTGACATATAAACCACCAGAATATCATATTTTCATAAAGTATGATACTATAACAAACAATTTTTTAGTTAAGATTCTATCAGTAACTAGATAGAATCCTATCCTATTTCCTAGAGGTTGATTTTTTTTTTTATGTTCAATTTAAAGATGATGATGTAGAAACTTAAATAGCTAATGTGCCAGTGCCTACAAGATAATGAATATGGTCTTCGTAAAATTAATGTAATCTTCAACATATAAACGCCTTATGCATTCTATTTTTTAGGAGTTCACAAAGCCCAAGTTTTCTTAGTTCTCTTAAGAAGCCTAAAGTGCATGCTTGAGTACCTGATTTACACAGCCCAAATGCTAGGTGAGCAACCAGGAGAAACATGCCGATCTCTCCTCCACGCCATCAGCACCGGGCTCCCAAAGCTGGCTCTGTTTTTCATTTCACATCGTGTATCAGTAAAAATGCAGCAATGACAAGGTAATAGAAGGATGATTAGCTTTAATGTACTCCCTTTCATGTTTTCAGTTAGAGCAAATACGAGCTAATTTATACTCTTAGCTATTTTTCTTTTCAGTGTGTATTGTAGCAAATGTGAAAATTGTGGGTGTGAGTGCAATCGATCAATTGAGATAAATGCAAGTCAAGTTCGATGAGTCTTTAACAAATTTTTGTAAGGCAAATGGTAACAACTGTCAGTAATTTCTGTGTCAGCAGAGAGACTGTAAATCTGGAAGACTCTAGGTTCTGGGAAGCAACATGGATTTTCTGATTAAGCATGTGAATCAAATAGCATCAAATCAAAATAACAGACAATTTCAGTGTTTCCAAACAAAGAAATCACATAGCTGGCATTTGATTTTAAAAACACATTTTGTTATCAACAATACAACTAATCAATATTTTGAGATGATCTGGAGAATTTGAGATTGTATCCTGAGTTTTGAATACTTTAAGTAATTTTTGCTGATCATTTACTCACTACAATTTTTAGGGTTATATTTCTGGATAACTTTTAAAAACAGTTACGTACAATAAAAATTGATCATTATCATTATATTGTTTATCAAATTTTAAAATGTACTTAATGGATTAATAGGAAATGCCTTAAATCAATATTTTAGAAGTAATTTTACTTTATTCTTGATAATACCATATAGCTAATCAATGAAAGATAATAATTTCTGCCTCCCAATTCCCATGACCTGCTTCCTGCATCATTTCATCTTGCCCTTCATAGCATCATTTATTTTCGGTAAGTCATGGAGTTCAATTGATGTTGCCTATATGTACATGAGTGTGACGTCAGCTACCAGAAAATGGACACATCCACAAAACCAGAATAATTCTCTCCTCTCCCAGAATTTAACAACTGTCATAGCATCCCAGTAAGGGGTAAGACCTAGAGAGCTCTTTCCCCCATCTAATTAAGAATTTTGATTAGATTGCTCTTGTTAAGGTCTTGTGCAAATAAGTAGAGTTACTTTGAGTTTATGAAGCAGTAATGATGTTCTGTCTGTAAGGCAAAACTGTTCCAAATCTTCCACTACTACAAAGATACCCTCTCAAAAAATAAAGCAAAATATATTTAAGGCTGGATATGTTAAGGATGATATTTGTTGGAAATTTGCCATTCTTTTAAGTAATTAAAAAGCAGCAGTGGGAGGAGAGGCTCTTGGTCCCTGGGAGGTTTGATGCCCCAGCATAGGGGGATGCTAGAGTGGTGGGGCAGAAGAGTGTGGGCTGGTGGGGGAACACCCTCATACAGGCAAAGGGAAGGGGGAGGACAGTTGTGGGATTGGGGGACTGCTGAAGGGGATAACCATGAAGTGGGATATAATTTGAGACATAAATGAATGAAATGATAAATAAATAAATAAATAAATAAATAAATAAACATATAAATAAATCTTCTATGATATGTTTAACCTTGAATAATAGAACAAACAGAACAAAATTAATTTACTATTATAACCAAATTCATGTTTAGAAATATCTGACTGTTTTGTATTACATGCTATTAATATATTGCTATGAATATGTTAGAATAAAGAAAATATGAGGAAAGCTTCCTGTCTTGGATTCTAAGAAGAAATTGAGCATCTTTGGAGTTACTCCAGTTGTGGTGGGACAGTCACTAGGCAAGAATTGCCTCTTTTAATCCACAGACAAATTACTGTCCAGAAAAGGACACACTTGCGGAATAGTCGACTGATTATATCTGCCAAGACAGAGTAATCAGCCCTTAACAATTATGCATCACTAGGTCTATCAGATTATCCTGAGCCAGAAGGCGGAAGATCTAATGCTTCAACATTTTGTAGTATAGGAACTGTCCAGGTGTTCAGTGGTCTCTATAAATTGGCTAAGTTTTAGAAGGTATACTTTGTGCTTCCCATAATTTCAATTAACTCAGTCATTCTGAATTTCTCATGGGGTTGAAGACTTGTAGTTTCATAGCTAATCCTGGCTATTTACCTTGAGAGAAAACATTTGAGAGGATGGTTTTCAGCTGACATTCATCCTAAAGCTAAGAAAAATGTCAGGTTCAGAACTAAATCTTTTAGTTAGGAGAGATTACAGAGGTTCTGGTTAGTCAATAAAGTAATGGCCTGTGTATTAGGTCTATCTTGTACTTTACTGACACAAAGTGGTGTACTTATGCTCTAATTGTTTTTTGAGAGAAAAGTTTTATTTTAACAGGAAGGGTGATATGTAGGAGTAGCTAATGTGGGAAGGGTACAGAGGGGGAAAAGAAGGAGTAAGGAGAGGAGGAGGAGAAGGAAAGGAGGAGCTAGGTGGTGTGTGTGTGTGTGTGTGTGTGAGAGAGAGAGAGAGAGAGAGAGAGAGAGAGAGAGAGAGAGAGAGAGAGAGAAACCTGGAGGCGGATGTTCTTGTGTCTCTGCCAGTCATAGATAGTTGATATATCTAGCTTGGGTACTGCGTTACACTTCTGATTGACATTGAGCATTACCAAACTTATAAAGCCTTTGATTAATACTAAATAAAAATTGTATAAAATAAAAAAGGAGAAGGGGGCATGGAATGGGGTTTTCTATGGAGGGAAAATGGGGAAAGGGGATGGCATCTGAAATTTAAATAAAATATCCAATAAAAAAAATTTTAAAAAAGACAAAAAAAAAGAATGTTGTAGTCAAAAAAAGGGATTATCAGGACAGAAGTGGTATTATATCAACCATGTATATTTAATTAATTTTTTATCATATGACAAACACTTTGAGAGAACAAAGGAAAGGTTTCAGACTTTGTTTGGCTGTTGATTAGTAAGTAGAGAGCATAAAAAGTGGGGTACAAAATATACTCTTTACAGAAAAGTCTCCAACTAGATTCCATACCCAGAAGTTTTTACCACTGTTTAATAATGTTATTAAATTATGATTCTATTATATATATATTGAGTAGATCAAATCACTCATTATCTCTTAATGATTGCACTTCTAGACTAGGTACCATATCTTCAATACATTGAAGAATATTTCATTTCTAAATCATACCAATGTCAGATGGACATAGTCTCAGACACATTCCTAGAGAGCCACTGAGGTTTCATTGAAAGATTACAGAGTACTGGTTCTCAACATTCCTAATCTGTCCCTCATGGTGTGATGACACATGCCATAAAATTATTTGCATTGTAGTTCATAACTCTAATTTTGCTACTCTTTTGAATCATAATGAAAAGTTCTCTGGTGATCTTAAAGCCCAAAAAGGGATATGACCCACAGGTTGAGAATCAGTGTTAAAGAGTATTCTTTCTTTCCACTAAAACTGATTATTATGTAATCAATACTCTAGTGTAAGAACAGGGGATTTTAGCCCAAATTATAAGACATAATGGAACAGGAATGGTTAAATAGGATATGGGATGGGAGTAGCAAATTCAGTGAGACATGACTAACACAGAAAGGCCTTTTAAATAATTCATATACAAAATCACCATTGTAGAGACTTTGTAAAATATATACAAAGAACTGTGATGGAGGGTAGGAAATTCCCTAACTAGGCAACATTTGTTACAAATAAAACCTCCAGTGTCATGAATAGGTTCTTTCCTTTTGAGTTGTTGGTCAGTGGGGCGCCAATGATACCCAAACATTATAGACAACTGCCAATACACTTGGTTCCCACCCCTCTCTCAGAACTTGATGATAAAACAATATTGTTAAAGATACAAATTATGACTCATAGAATGTATAAATCTCAAGCTGGTACTCAATTTCATCCCTAATGATAGCTGTCTAGTGTTATGCATACTAGTGCAGGATAAAAGTAATTATCAGTCTTACTCATCTGTAAATTCTGCAAGCTAAATTACATCTGGCCTGACAAGATAGGTCCACTGGTATAATCAGTGCATGAATGCCATGGGAGAGATCAACCACCTTCTAAATAAAGTTAAGGCTGACCCTGTAAGACAAAACACAAACTTGCCATTATTACCAGGGACTAAAACCCATGGCTACACATGTCCTCAGCCCTAGAAGCAGAACAACATCAATCTGCTAAGCAACTACCATTCTTTATGACTTGTTGTTTTACCTATAGATTACTGTGTTTCATAACCCCTACCAAAGAATTTACTTTACTTTTCTGCTGATATAATTAACACTGAGATCTACCACTGTCCAATGTGAAAAGAATGAGAATATGTGGGATACTCAGTCCCAAGTGGGACATCTACATCATAACTTCTGCCCCAGTCAATGTTCCTAGTTCTTGAAAGAGGAGGAAACAGAAAGATTTTAAGATTCAGAGATGGTGCATGACGACAAGGAAGCAGTATTGTCTAGACACAGCAGGGCTGTTGTACATATAAACTCATAACAATGTGATAGCATGGGTAAGGCTTGCACAGGCTCAAGCCAGATGAAATTCCAGAATGAAACATTCAGTAGACAAATACCACAGAGTGTTATTGAGGGGTAATTGACATTACATAGTTACTGGGAGAGGAAGAGTCAATCATCTTTAATTATATGACCTCTCATAGGTTCACAACAGTCCAGGACAGTACTCACTCCTCAGAGTACCTATTTCCTCCTGTTAAACACACACACACACACACACACACACACACACACACACACAATGCTTGGTGATCTCTATGTTTCTTGTATCACCGGTATAGTGTTTGCACTATACAACACAACACAAATTAGATTTAATGATTAAATCAAAATCCTCAAAACCACAAGTTGTTTGAGTACAAAAGTAAAGGCAGAGTGAAAGATCTAAGAAAAGCTAGGGAATGAGTGGTTAATATGATTAAAGTGCATTGAGTGAGATTCTCAAAGAATTAAGAAAACATATATATTAAAGTCATAGAAGTCTCTTAGAAAGAGATAGGAAGTTCAGAGCTAGAATAGTGGGCAAAAACAGTTCCAGAAATCATGAATTCAGTAGGCACCAGAGCAATGCAAATGTTCAGCTAATAACTACATAAAATAAAATCTCAGAAAGGGCATCTGCCTGGTCTTATCTTCTATTATCCAGTGCCACACATTTGTGTTTACACACACACACACACACACACACACACACACACACACACACCACAAGGATACCCAAAGATGGGGAAACAATCATCATTAAGTAAGAATCAGGTGTAACTGACAATAAGGTGTTAAGTATTGAAATGGAAAAAGAAAACTAACAAACAAGTATAGTTATTAGAGCTGGATATTCCATGAAAGATTACTGTAGATTGTGGAAATGAAAGCATTGCTGAGAATGAAGAATATACAGACTTATCATATTATTTGATATAGTGAGGGAAGAATTATATATAGAGAAAAATAAGATCATAGTAAAAAAATCTGAAAAGTTAAAAACTATGGGATAATTTTACAGGTATGATATAAATGAAACATTAAGAATGGGAGAGGAAAGAAATAATGGAGCATAAGAACAAAGCTATAACAGTATAATTTTGTAAAATATATGATGGTTCATGGCAAACATTAAACCAGTGATACAAGAAACATAGAAATCACCAAGCATTGTGTGTGTATGTGTTTGTGTTTAACAGGAGGGAACAGGTACATATGATCAAGCTAGACATGTATTCAGCCTGCAGAAATCCAAAACTTAAGAGAAAAATTTTACAGCATCTAAAGAGGGAAAAGTTCCTACCTACAAAAGAAGTGGGGTGAGAATTACAGCCAACAGGCTAGTGTAAGCATCTGCAAACTGAAGCATGGTAGAATAAAATATTTACTGCTGAAATAAAAGTTATTACCCTAGACTTAATACAGCAGAATTATATGGCAAAAGTGATGGGAGAATTCATTCTCAAACAACACTGAGGAAATTCAATGCCATCAAGCCTGTCTTGCATACAATGCTAAAGCAACTACCTCAGGTAGAGATAAAGCCATAGATGCTATATGACTATGGAATATTCCTCAAATTTCTCAATAACTATATTGAGAAAAAAGAGGTATTGAAAATGAAAAACAGAGCATAACCCATTGGTGTCCTGTCCAGGAACTTTTCCCCGTGCCCATGTTCTTCAAGGCTATTCCTCACTTTCTCTTCTATTAGTTTCAGTGTGCCCGGTTTTATATGGAGGTCCTTGATCCACTTGGACTTGAGTTTTGTACAAGGAGATGAGAATGGATCCATTTTCATTCTTCTACATGCTGACTTCCAGTTCAACCAGCACCACCTGTTGAAAATGCTGCCTTTTTCCCACTGTATGGTTATTTTTTGTCAAAGATCAAGTGACTATAGGTACGTGAGTTCACTTCTGAGTCTTTTATTCTATTGCCTTGATCGTCTTGCCTATATTTGTATCAATACCATGCAGTTTTTCTCACTACTGCTCGGTAGTACAGCTTGAGATCAGGGATAGTGATTCTCCTAGATGTTCTTTTATTGTTGAGAATAGTTTTTGCTATCTTGAGTTTTCTGTTATTCCAGATGAGTTTGAGAATTATTCTTTCTATCTCTGTGAAAAATTGAGTTGGAATTTTGATGGGGATTTCACTAAATCTGTAGATTGCTCTGGCAAGATGGCCACTTTTACTATATTAATCCTGCCAATCCATGAGCTTGAAAGATCTTTCCATCTTCTGAGATCTTCTTTGATTTCTTTCTTAAGGGACTTGAAGTTCTTGTCATATAGATCTGTCACTTGCTTGGTTAGAGTCACACTAAGGTATTTTATATTATTTGTGACTATTGTGAAGGGTGTCATTTCCCTAATTTCTTTCTCATTCTGCTTATCCTTTACGTAGAGGAAGGCTACTGTTTGTTTGGGCTAATTTTATATTCAGCCACTTTGCTGATGTTGTTTATCAAGGTTAGGAGTTCTCTGGTGGAAGTTTTGGGGTCACTTAAGTACACTATCATATCATCTGCAAATAGAGATATTTTGACTTCTTCCTTTCCGATTTGTATCCCTTTGATCTCCTTTGTTGTCTAATTGCTCTGGCTAGGATTTCCAGTACTATATTGAATAGGTAGGGAGAGGGTGGACAGCCTTGTCTAGTCCCTGATTTTAGTGGAATTGCTTCAAGTTTCTCTCCATTTAGTTTGATGTTGGCTACTGGTTTGCTGTTTGGGGCTGCTTGGCAAAAATCTGACATGAGCCAAAGTCAAGGAAATGGGCTGCTTGGCAGGAAACTGACATTGGCCAAGGACAAAGAAGTGAGTTTCAGGCAGGAATCTGACATTAGGCTAGAACAAAGAAGTAATTTCAGGCAGGAATCTGAATCTTAGGCTAGAACAAGGAAGTAGGCTTCAGACATGAAAATGACCTTGGGCTAGGACAGGGAAGTAAGCTCAGATACTTTGGTCATCCTGATAAGCCCTTTGAAACAGTGATCATGGGAGTGTTCATGTAACTGGGTTTAATGCCTTGCTGTTTCTTTGACTATGTGTGCTTACTGTCTTGCTTGTTCCTTGACTATTTGCATCTATTGTATTGCTAGACCCTCAATCTAGAACTGACCTTAATACATGCATGTAATCAAAATGGTAAAAAACATAAAGGAGGAGGGGGTATGAAATAGGGGGTTCTAGGGAGGAGAGATGGAGAAAGGGGATGACATCTGTATTGTAAATAAATAAAATATCCAATAAAAAATAAAAGAAAAGAAAAAATGAAAAAAAGAATAAATGAAGGTAACAGAATATTTTTTCATATTCTTCATTATTCTAAAAACACATTTGGTAAGGTCAGTCTGTGGATTCCATCATTTGAAACATGAAACAAGTAGTATCTCACCATTGAAGAAAATGAAAATGGTTTGTATGAGGCAATAATGAAATGTGTTATTGCTGTTGTTGCTGTTTTATGACACAAATCCCAACTTCCTTGGGATTTCCTAAATGGAAATTATTGTCTTTTCATTATTCAAAACTAACTCCTTAATATGTAATCTTATGCTAAAGACTGACCAGTATGGTAACTAAAAATCTAAACAGCTTGAAAGTGGATACTGGTCACAGGAGAAACCAACCATGTGATTATAATGTAAAAACATTGAGTTCTTTCCTCTGATCTCTATGGAGGTGTAAGGGACTAGAAATGGAAGTCAATGGAGTGAAGAATGGTTTTCATCAACAGTGAACAGGGCAATGAAAGCCCATATAAATATCATGGGATATGTTTCAAAAGCTCCTAGATGGCAAACATATCAATACTTGGAAAGTTGCAAGCTGAATCTGAATAAAAGTAAGGCACACAGCTCCTAAGTGGAAACAGTAAGAGCCAGTGTGTAATCCCATAATCGATGTTCTTGCTTTTCCAACAGCCTAGCACACAACTGTTTTATATGAGTCTCTGATTCCAAGTGATGGCTAGCTGAACCTGTGAGTCACTCTGTGAAGTCTCTGTGTTAAGAACATGAAGAACTTCCCCCAATCCCCGACACTTTGTGAGTGAACAGAAAAGGAAACAAACTAGAAAAGCCAAAATAAGGACCCCTTTTAGGGTTATTTGTTATGGCAGTGAAAGTTAACTAATTCTGACTAAAACATTTTTTTATTATCTTTATTTCTTTAAACAAAAGAATATGTGGCTCTTAGTTTTCCAGCATAATATGCTAATGAATTAAAAATCAAATAGCGAGCTCTTATAATTTGACATTGAATGATTTGATATGCTCTGTCCTTAAAAAAAAAATTATTCCACTAGATTGGAGGGCATGTAACAGTCGTCTGTCAACAAGTTGTCACTTTGATCACATATAAAGAAAGTTGGTTCATGAAATCTTTCATTTAGAACGTTTAATTATTAATATTTCCCCAAATCCTATCTGCCAGGATAAGTTATGACACCGATCAAAAGTTTAAAAATTATACTGATCAAAATTAGAAATTTTAATAACTTGACAGCTAAAGGTACCTAACTTTTAAAACTGATAAAAGTTCAAAAAGTTGATAACACATTTGAACAAAAGCATCATTTCTGTGATAAGTCTAACAGCCCTGGAAGGAAATTCGCAATGCCACTTGAATGCTAGATATGCCAGTATACATTACATTTAAAAAAAGATAAGGCTGTAGGTGTTGTTAGCAATATGTATTGCCAGGCCACAGAAATATGTATTCTCTGGCCAATAAAGTGTGAGCTCAGTGGACATACACTATTTTCAGTCTGAGGTCTTGCAAAGTCTGTGCTTCATTTCTCAGCATCCTTTCCCAGCTTCAGAATCAAAACATCTTCCTTCAGGCTGGGCAGGTGAAAGATGGCAACATCTCTGCCAGTGTTTCCATATCATTTGTGGCTCCCTACCCTCTGCTAATACCTTAGTGAACCAGGCCTTTCTGAAGCATTCCTTGAATTACAGTAATTTAAATAAGCCATCTGCTTCATACTGAGTCCCTGACAGATAGAATAAGACCAAGTCCCAGAGTGGAATGTTGGGGAAAGCACACCTCCCCCCTTCTACTGATCTATGCTAAATGCATAACCTCAGGAAGAAATCAGTCTCATATATTAAACCACTGTGATCTGAGGGTTGCTTGTTGATAGTCCATTACTCTAACCTATTCTGACAAATATATCAGTACACATACCTACCAGCTTTTCTAAGTAGTCTTCCCAGGGGGAACTTAGCAAGAAACCCAACAAACAGCAAAGGAAAAAAGCTAAAAGGTTTCCTTTTATTGTTATATTTATTTAAAAAAATAACATTAGTAACATTTTTTGCTAGATGATTAACAAAAGTAGCTGTCTTAACTTTTTGTGTCAAAGCAATTGTAGAAGCAGTAGTGCTATCAATTAATGTAATTAAAGCTGTTATAATAATCAAGCCCACTACCCTCTTGCTTCTGCTTAAAGCCTGACTCACTTCTTCTAGTACTTGAAAGCTTTTTTCAGAAGACCAAGGTTCTGTGATGCTCAGGGCAATAAAACAAAAGCTGGTTGATAGACCTCTGTAACTGACATGCTGGGTTTCAACACACTAACACAGTTAGAAAGTGTAAAATCAATGCAACTTACATTAAATACTGTAGAAGAAACAAAAGTAATTTTAACTTGACAATTAAAAGAGCCTTAATACATGTGCTAACATAACACTTGTTTGAAATCCAGATCCTGTCTCAGCTTTATCTTTTGCTAACATAACATGATAGAGAACTGCAGCTAACTTCCAAATATGTCTCTGGAAATGTCCAGAACCAGTCTTCCAAATAAAGACTATTTCCAATATTAGATTGACTTCTAGACCAGGCCACGATTGAATCCAAATAACGTCACATTTACAAAAATACAAGAGTCATTATAACTTCTTTTTTTTTGATTCTCTGCTCCACGAGGTCTAAAAACTTTAAGGCAGCTAATCTCATCAGGGGAGGAGGTTCAGAGTTTAAGAGTGAGGACCCATCTGGAATGTTATGCCAAATACAATTGGATTCGTGTTAGTTCTAAAATTTACAGTGGTACCCATTATAATTAGGAAAAAAAGGTTAAAGACTCTTGCAGTATACTTGGCATAATTTTAACACCTCTCTGAATGTTTTAACTTTCCATAGTACATGGCCTGAGGTCAGTATTTCTATTTTGGTCAAGCTTCAAGAATGGCATATATAGCTTAATCATGCTAGCCCTTTTATTCCTGCCCATCATCTTTAACAACATCAACATGTTGACAGCCAAAGTACATGGCTTGCAACTGTAAATGGACCCCCAGACAGAGTTATTAAATTAATAGGCTGGCAAGCCAAGGATGGGTAAGATTCTGCACAGAGCCTTATCAACCTAAGACATAAGTGCATCACTTTTCATAATGTATATTACAAGATGGGTAAGGAAAACATTCTTGTCAGAACAACCTAAGACAGGCTCAGTATTGTTTATGAAATAAAAAAAGGGAGGGGTGGAGAGCTTCTGAGGCTGCTTGGCAAGAATCTGACATGGGCCAAGGACAAGGAAATGGGCTCTTTGGCAGGAAACTGACATTGACCAAGGTCAAGAAAGTGGGCTTCAGGCAGAAATCTGACATTAAGCTGTTGCAACCGGCTCCGCTCTACCTGGTTTGAGACAAAAGACTTCATAGTCACTATAATAAAAAATGTTGCGGCTTGCTCTGCTCTGCCTGGCTTGGCCTCTCAACAGCTAGGATTAAAGGCGTATGCCACCACTGCCGGCCCAAACTGCTCCGATCTTCAGGTGAGGGTCTAGAGGGAGAGAGAGTGGGGATAAGGTGAAGAGACGCTAGAAATGGAGACAAGACAGAGTTTCTGATCCAGTCTCTCTTATTGAAGGGAAATCTGGGGTATTTATACACTTTGCCACGCCCCTTATAGGGGCATGGATATGATGTAAGCCTTGCAGGTGTGGATACCACGTGCACCTTACAGGCATGGATAGCTGCTTTTTAGCCGCTTTCTGTTAAAAGTTGGTTCCCATGGATATCTGCTTTTTAGCCACTTTCTGTTAAGTTGGCTCCCAACATTAAGCTAGAACAAAGAAGTCATTTCAGGCAGAAATCTAAATCTTAGGCTAGAACAAAAAAGTAATTTTAGACAGAATTCTAAATTTTAGGCTATTACAAGGAAGTTGGCTTCAGACATGAAAATGACTTTGGGCTAGGACAGGGAAGTAGGCTCAGATATTTTGGTCGTCTTGTTAAGCCCTTAATAACAGTGATCATGAGAGTGTTCACGGAACTTTATTTATTGCCTTGCCTTTTCTTTGACTATTTACGTTTATTGTCTTGCTTGTTCCTTGACTATTTGCATCTATTGTCTGTAATACTTACATGTAATTAAAATGGTATTAAAGCAAAAAGGAGAAGGGGGATGAGAAGGGGGATGGGACAGGGGTTTTCTAGGGAGGGGAAATGGGGAAAGGAGATGGTATATGAAATGTAAATAAACAAAATGTCCAATAAAAAATTTACACAAAATATCATACATAATTTTCAACAAGAAAATAAATTGAGGGTATGAAGTTTTCAGTTATTTGTGCTAGAAGAATTCCTGTTTAATTCATATCTTATTCTGTAAGCCAGGAAGAGTCTTGACAGAAAAATAATGACAGGTACTTTTCAAAAATTTTATTTCTTTAAGAGATAATTCTTGTGTGACTTCTTACGTGCACAAGTAGTCTTGTTTCTTCTGATATATGCAGCCCTATGGTAGAAATAAAAAAGAAATAAATGTGTACAGCTCTATAATTTATTATCAGGTAGAAAATGTACTAAAGAGAAAAATCATTAGGATAAGGGAGCAAGCAATATGTGGAAAACAATCAGGGACATTTGAGATAAAGAGGTCATCATGTGTCTCTGATAGCATAACCTCATTTACCCTAGTGGTCTCAGTGTATTGAGGAATTAAACCCTAAAGGAATCTGTGGCAAGTATTTCAGCTAGAGACCTCAAAGAATGCCATTTCCAGGACCCTTAAGCTGTTTCTTTGGCTTGGGGACAACTCTATTCATGCCTTGTGAAGTAAACAAGAGAGTGTATGCCCCAAATGCCCTTGGGAGAGTAGCTGAGGGCAGGCCACTTATAACAAGCTAAGGTTTGTATGTGTATATCTGTATACGCTGGAGCTTTTACTTTTTAAATGTCACATTTGAAATGTATTTGTTGAGAATTCACTATAAATATATACTATATATTGTTCATATTCACTCCAAATTTTCCAAGTTAATTTACCTATTTTATGTATATGAATACACTGTAGGCGTCTTCAGACACACCAGAAGAAGGCATCTGATTGTGAGCCACCATGTGGTTGCTAGGAATTAACTCAGGACCTCTGGGAGAGCAGTCAGTGCTCTTAACTACTGAGCTAGTTCTCCAGCTCCAGCTCCAGCTCCATTCCAACTCTTATTGTGTCCTCCTCCAACTAACTGATACCTTCCACCCATCTACCTTTCTATGTTTGTTTTTAAAAATGAGAGAAAAGTACAAAGAGTATAGTTACTGTGCGCATACATGCATTGGGTGTTAGGGCAGCCCCTGGAGTATGGCAAATGTTCTAGGGACCACACAGACTCTCTCTCCCCTAGTAACCATAACCTATGAGTAGCTGTTCATCCAAGGGTGGATATTCAAGTGTCTTTCTTCCTTGCATGCTACGATATTGTCTGGTTTGAATTTGTATTTGTATTATAAAGGCAATCATCTTAGCTGCTACAAATTCATAAGTGCAACAGACTGTCATGTCCAGATTCTTCCTGAATCTCTTGCTATTAGAATATTTTTTCTTCCACTTCTACAAATTCTCTGAGCTTTAAAGAGAAAGGTGTGTGTGTGTGATATGGACTATAATCACTATATAGATACTCCATTTTAGTAAAGATTCTAAAAGTTGTTTAGTGTATGTGCTAATATGAATGAGAATGAACCCCTTAGGCTTACATATTGGAATGCCTGTTCACCAGGGAGTGACACTCTTACAAGATATAGCCTTGTTGAAAGAAGTATGTCATTGAAGGTGGGCTTTAACGTTTTAAACGCTCAAGCCAAGCCCAGTGTATTTTTCTTCCTACTGTAAAGAAATCTGGATGTACAATTCTAAGTTCTTTCTCTAATACCATGTTTGCCTATGTTCCACCATCCTCGCTGCCAAGATGATAATAGACTAAGTCTCTGAACTGTGAGCAAGCCCTAGTTAAATGCTTTGTTTCATAGCAGTTACAATGATCATGGTATCTCTTCACAGCCATAACACTGCTATTCTAAGTCTCTCTCTCTCTCTCTCTGTGTGTGTGTGTGTGTGTGTGGTGTATGCAAGTGTCCCCCAAAAAAGAAAAAAAAGAAATCAAATTCTCTGAAGCTGGAATTAAAAAGCAGTTGTGAATCATCCAGTTTGGGCAATGGGAAACGAATTTGGGTTTCCTAGAAAAGCAGCAGAGACTTTTTAACTGAGCCATCTCTCCATGCCAAACAGACAGTATTTTATCAAGTGACAAGCTATTAAAGTATCATGAGTACAGAACTGACATTGACTGATCTGAGACTTGAACAAGCTCTGGACTTCATCTTTTATTTTATAGAGTGGGTAGCTGCATATACCATGTGAAACAAATGATCTCACACATTGAACAGTGACTAGCTGTTAATTTTAATTTGATTTGCCCCCTAAAAGCTCATGTTTTGAATATTCTGATGCCAGTTTGTAAAGAGGTATTCTGGGGTATTTTGGAAAATTTAGGAGGCCAATCCTAGTGAGTGGAAGTAAATCACTCACTACAGGTGAGTTCTTTAGGCTATGTTATACCTACTAACTGCCCCATTTCTGTTTCCTGGTCTACAGTGTTACAAACAGCCTCTGCAAAGTGTTTCTTCCATCATGAACCGAACTACCCCAATATGCTTTCCCAACCATGATGGGCTGAAGCTTTATGCTCAGGTATTTTGGTCATAATTATACAAAAATAACAAATGCAGTAATGCTTGCTGTAATTTATGAAAATCAAAAAGAAAATATGTTTGAACCTTATAAATACTTTAATTTTTTTCCCAGAATGTTGTTATCTAAACTGTAGTCTCAGAGAAAAAGAAAACAAATGATGGATGTATATCAGAATTCAGGGAGACTTAAGTAACTATGAGTGGAAGGCAGCTTTGGAAAGAAGGGATTATGTAAGAATACAGACTAAGAAATTGACAGTGGGATGTTATTTAAGATTTTATTGAGTGTTTGTGTGGAGGGTAAAACTCCATAGAACTTAGCACCAAATTCCATATAGTAGTATGACAACATTATCACCACCATCATCATCATCACCATCACCATCACCATCACCATCACCATCACCATCACCATCACCATCACCATCACCATCACCATCACCATCACCAGCAGCAGCAGCAGCAACAGCAGCAACAACAGCACAGTGTTCAAAGCTCACAGTATCAAGAATTGTTCAAATAACTAGCCAGGGAACACAAACATCTGATCAGCCAGATAATTTGGGAAAGACTTCAGAAAAAAATCACACCTTAGAAGTAGGGATTAATTATCCAGAGAATGAAATGTGTTCCAAATACATAGTACAAAACGTTAAAGTGGGCTTCAACATCAAAAACAATTCCAAAAGTATTTACCTGCCAAAATAAGTTTCTAAAGCAGTAGCCTAGGACATGTAAGGTCCAGTCCCAATGAAAATATTTTATTCATTCCAAAAACACAAGGAAAAATAACTTATAAAAAAGGGAGTAGGAAATGAAGTCAATCAAAACCAGAAAGGTGGTAGTAACGACCACACATAAGCATATTAGTTTAGGTGGTATAGAATAATTTTAGCAGTGACCTTGAAGCCATACCAATGGAGCAAAATCAAGTGAAGGAAACAAAAGACCATAAAGAACTGGGAAAGTGTTTGTTGGCTGAAAGCATTCCAGATCTGAAACAGATAAAAGAAAAAATGAAGAAAAAAAGATGTTCAAACCTGGATTTCAAATTTTCCTTTAAAGCTTTTTCTCATTTGGTGGCCTTGAATCATTTGCATTCAGTTTTAGATCTGCATAAATTAGTTTCCTTACTGGGAGTTAAAATGTTATCTAGTTTGCTCTTTGGGAAATAATAAAGTGAGATGAAATTGAGATGGCATTTGGCCAGTTCTTCCTCTTTTAATTCTAGGGAGATATATACAGAAGGATGAAGCCAGGCAAAGTAAAACTTTATTACCAGCTGACATTTTATGCCCAGAGCCCTATGAAAAATACTAGTGATGTAGACTAGAACAATTGGAGAAATCAATTTTTAAATCTGCTTTGAAAAGGCCTATGTAAACCAGTATAAAGAAGGTGAAAGGTTGAATTTTGTCGTTTCCCATTTCCCCTGAAGCCCCAGAGAATAAATGCAATTCTCAACTATGTATAGCAGATGAAACAGATGTCCAGAATGGTAACTGGTTCTTAGGAAATGATCAAAGGTAAAATGTTGTATGTTTTAGCAACATTACAGGCAATAGAGTAGGAACTGGTTTAGTTGCCAGTTCTTTAGTTGCCAATTGCTTAGTTCTTTAAAGAGAGAAAGAACAATTTTCATTTAAAACAAGGAAATGTATACCAAGCAAATTAAAAAAAAACTCTCTAGGATTCCTTTCTTTTGGGGCAACCTTTAAAGTTTTAAAGTGACATGTAGTGAGAAAACAGATTGATGAGATACCAGTATCTCATTGTTAGTTAGTTAGTCATAACTAAGTAACTAACAATGATTGTTAGTTAGTCATAACTAACAATCCTATGCATTTCTCTTTTGTATGCATCATATGGCCAAGAACTCATTCTGGGTTTTCCTGGACTTTGTGACCCTCATTATCTCTGTTGAATGAATTTACAGAAGATAAACAAAGGTTAGTGTAGAAGTCTGACAGAGTTTGCTATGGATTGGCATGGAGTGCCTGCCACAGTGAGAATGGACAATACCAAAAAAAAATTTTTTTTACCAACCTATGGTTTTAAATAGGCTTTGTGCCTGTGGTGGTTTAAAGGAGAATGCCCCCTAACTCATAGGCTCATATATTTGAAGACTTGGTTCCCAGTTAATGGAATTGTTTGGGAAAGATTGGCAAGTGTGGTCTTGTTGTAGAAGGTATGACATTATTGGCTGAGAATGTGGAGGCTACCTTTGAGGTTCCAACCCCCATACTATCTGTGGTGGTTTGAATAGGAATGGCCCATAGAGGCTCATATTTGAATGCTTGGTCATTAGGGAGTGGCACCACTTGAGACCTTTAGGACTAGAGAAGTGAATAGACAGTTTAAAATGAGCACAATGGGCAGTCCTAGTAGAAGTCTGGAGGACAATGAAGCAGAGAAAGATTTGAATAGCGGCTCTAGTTCAGAAAGTTTCAGAGGAGAAGAATATAAGTGTGCAGCCTCGAGGCCATTCTTGCAATACTTTGCAAACAATGTGGCTGCCTTTTGATCTTGCCTAAATAATCTACCTGAGGCTAAAATGAAGAGTTTTGGATTAATGGCATTGGCAGAGAAGACTTCAAGACAGATTCTGTCATGTGGTCAGTAGTGGTCACTCTTATGCAAATTTATAATGGAAAGAAAAACAATCTGAGTAAGGAAAAACACAAAATGTACAGTTTGAAGAGAAAAGCATTACCAAGAAGTGTAATGGTGTCAAATCCAATGTTCGAGGAGATAAAAGGTTTAAAAAAGAGCCTGAAGTTAAATGGAATAAGGGGAGTAGTGACCTCAGAGCAAGCCTCATCCAGCTAAAACTTCCACTTGCATTATGATATGCTTATAAATCTATACAGACCAGGAAGTTAAATGCATTTTAGAATAGGAGTGCCCCCCACAGGTTTATATGTTTGAATGCTTTGTCATTAGGGAGTTGTGATATTTGACAAGGATTAAGGTTGTATCTTTGTTGGAGTAGGTATGGCCCTGTTAAAGGAAGTGTGTACCTGGGAGTTGAAGAGGGGAGCTTTGACGTTTTAAATGCTCAAGCCAGGCCCAATATAATTCTCTTCCTGTTGCCTATGAATCTAGATATAGAAGTCTCAGTCACTTCTCCAGGACTGTTTTCCAGTATGCTGTCCTGCTTACCACCAGGATAAAAGTGGGGTAAACCTCTGAAACTATAAGTGAACCCCTTATTTCCCTTTTATAAAAACTATCATAGTCATGCTGTCTCTTCAGAACAATAGAACACTGACTAAGTCACATTCCTATACTTCTCTTTGTATACCCTATACTTGTGGATAAATATGTAATCTCTTAGCTACTCCTCCAGGGTCATTTCTTCTTGCCTGCTGCCATACTCCCTGCCATGATTATCATGGACTTAAACTCTCTGAATTTGTAAACCTCAAATAAACTCTTCTATAAATTGCTTTGGTCATGATGGATTATCACAGGAAAAAAAAAAAGAGTCACTAATAGGCATCCACCAACACTGTAAGACATATAAGTACAGAGGGACAGCTTCAGATCCTGAGAAAGGGATGATTTTACAACAGGCTCGCTATGTAGACAAAGTGGGTCTCTTCTTACCACAAATATAGAAATCACTAAAAATGTCTTCTGTACAAAGTCTAATTTAATATGTAAAACAATACAGTTAGACAGTGATGTCCTCTTCATTAAAATGTAGATGTAATCGAGAACTGAAAAAGGTTAGTGACTTTCTAAGAATGAGAGAGACTGGAAAGTCTCATATTTGAGACCATGTCTCCTTGACCCCAAGGATAATAGTCTTCATGAATATACTAAATATATTGAAAGAATTAATAAAAAGGTCATGTTTCAGAGCCACAGGCAATGTAGTTACACATGCTTTTTCCAACACTAGAGAGTGATATCAACTTATTATCCTTGAAATTCATCTTCCTGGGTGGTGATCATTGTTGAAGATCAGTAATTGAACTTCAATTGTAATTTAACATATTCTATTTCCTTCTGACTCAATAGAAAATTAAGTCTCTCTGATCTATTCATTAAAGCATTCTGTAGCATGCATTAGAAGAAAAATTTGTTATTTCAAATCTTTCAAAAAGTCAAGGACCAGCTACTTAGCTCAGTTTTTCCCCAGGAAATGGAGCCTGAGGCAAAGCTTCAGGTGAAATAAAACTTAGGTGATTTCTTCTGAGTGTCAGGAGGAAGGCAGAAATCACCTAGTCTGAGAAGAGATGAAAGAAAATACATAGTAGGGCATTAATGAGATGACCATAGCAGACGAGCTTCAGATGCATGTAGAATCATTCCATTTCAGAGCAGTCCACTTAGTGACATAAAGTAAGATGCCAGTGTCTGCCTAGTTCATTCCCAGCTCTGAAGTTCACTGTGCCACATGTTCCAGTCAGAAAATCTGAAACTTACATGTTCCCCTGAAATGACTATTTCAGAATATGAAGGAATGAACAGAAGAAACGGAAAGAATTTGAAAAGAACTATAAATTGAGACACATAGGAAACTGCATGAAATGTGAATTCATAAATCTCTACCAATATTCCTCATGATTCTGATTCTTGACAAGAACCTTGTATAAATGGGATCCTCATTGTCAAATCTAATGGTGCCCTATATGATAATCAATAAATCTATCATAAGAATTTAGTCATGTATTAGTTTATATGTAATTCTTATGGTATTTACTTGCTGTCAGCCTACATCCTAAGAGCTGAAGTTTTGTCAGGTGATAAATATCCCCATCTACACACAGATCTTCCCCTCGAAACTTTCTTGCCCCGACTCATTGTTTTATTCCAGTCCTTAATTCAAATACCCTTAAGCCTTTTATTCAAAGCCCTTAAGTCTCTGGAAACTTGCAGTTCACTCTGGGCAGGGAATCAGACAGGCCAACTGCAGATCTTTGTATCTCCCTCCATTCCTCCAACTCCAATGCCTTAATCTAACCCCCAGTTCTATAGCAGATCAACAGCTGCTGCTGTTCCATACTCTCTGTCCCCATTCCCAGGGGATTAATCAGATCTTGATAGAACACCCTGATTTCCTCTTTCCTATGGAACCTATTAAGACCCCCACCTAGCTCATCCTCATTCCTAAGTATCAGATCTCAAAACCTAGAATCACATTTTACTTGAAACTCCCCAGGTCAAACCTTGAATGACCTCAGAAAAAAGTTCCTGCCATGCAAAACGCAGCCACCATACTCTTTAATGAACCAGAAAGGACAACTGAAACCAAGAAACAAAACATTCACTAAAAAAAGACAAGACCAGATATCAGCAACTATAACTACAATCTTCCTCAACTTAGAAGCCAGTGGAATAAAATAACTAATAGAGTTCAGGACCACAAAGTGGAAATAGCATCGATAAAGTAATCCTAAATGGAGGGAAATCTGGAAATGCAAAATTTAGAAACTCAAACAGGAACAACAGAGGCATGCTTTACCAACACAATCTAAGAAACAGAAGAAAGAAGTCTAAGGCATTGAAAATTGGAGACACCAAAAATAATAAATATAAACAATCCTCCCCAAAAACATCCAATAAATCTGGGTCACTGTGAAATGACCAAGTCTATGAACAATAAATATAAAGGAAGAAGAAGAAACCCAGGTCAAAGCCATAGAAAATTTCTGTAATCTAAAAACTACAAGACGTGGAAGAAAATATATCTGATAATGAAGACATCATAGAAAAAAATGAATACCTCAATCAAGTCTAAAAAATGCTGGCAAAAATCACCCAGTAAATCTGGGATACTGTGAAAAGATCAAATCTATGAACAATAAAAATTAAAAAAAGGAGGAGGATGAAACAAGCCAGATCAAAGCCATAAAATATTTCCTAATTTAAAGGAGATACCTACCACAGTATAGAAACATACTGAACACCAAGTATACTGAACCTGAAAATGATATTTAAACCAATAAACATACAGAACAAATCATTTAAAAGCTGCAAAAGAAAAAGAAGATACATACAAATGCAGACCTATTAAAATATCACTTGATTTCTCAATAAAGATATTAAAAGACAGAAGGATGTAGGTAGATACGTTAAAGACCCCAAGAGACCAGAGATGCCAGTTCACACTACTATACCAAGCAAAACTATCTATCATAATAATTTTGAGAAAATGAGATTTCTTCATGATAAATAAAATTTAAACAATATTTACCTACAAATCCATCCCCGCAGAAGACACTAGAAGAAAAACTCCAACCTAAAGGGGCTGACCACACCCAAGAAAACACAAAGAATAAATAATCACATACCAAGAAATCAAAAGAGTGGAAACACATACACTGTAGAAAGTGGAACCCATAGCTGGCACTGCTTTGGTGACCAAGAACCTAAGACTAGACAGCCCAGGGAACTATAATAAAAACAACTGCTACTAGTCTTTTAAAAAAGTAAAATTAAACGAAGCATTAAAACCATTTCCAATGACATTCTACTATACTCTCAGATCAGGGCCCTGTTCATCCATCATCAGAGAATCTTCTTTCTGCAGAAGATAGGACAAAATATAGTGCCAGGCACTATGCAAAGAGTAGGACACCTTACAACAGCAATAACAACAACAACAAGAATAATTAATGTCTCCATTAAACTCTTTAAGTCAGTTCTCAAGGAACCTTGAGTAACAGGAGGAGGAAGAGTGTAAGATCCAGAGGTAATGGAGAACACCAAGAAAACAAGAACAACATGATCAACGTAGATGAACTCACAGACTGAGACAGAATGCACACGACTGATACGGATTTGCACCACTCTCTTTTAGTATATACTATTGCTTCCATTTTAATAATTTTGTGGGATTCCCGAATGTGAAGACATGTAGGTCTCTGGTTCTTATGCCTTTTCATGGGCTGCTTTCCTACTTTTTGCTTTTCCAATTCTGATGTGTTAGTTTTTAAACATTTATATTATATGTTATATATATTATATTGATCCTATTGATTATATTATTACTCATTGGAAGCCTGTTTTCTAATAAGAGATAGAAAGAACATGGACCCAGATGGGAGAAGAGGAATGGAAAATCAGAGAGTAGTTGACAGAGGTATACCATGATCACAATACACCATGTGAGGGAAAAAATCACCTATTTTCAATAAAAGGAAAAATGCAAGAGAAATCTCAAGAAAATATCCACAGCTCTTAGAGGATAATTTACACTGGATTAAATTTTGATCAAGCATAAAGTATCGTTAATTTTTGCTGTAGGGGTTTTATTGCATAAGAGTTGGTACTTTCATTATAAAAAAAAAAAAAGAAAACCTTTTTCTTTGTTATTGGAATAGGGTGGTTTTTTTTTTTTTTTTTTTTTTTTTTGATACAAAGTTATCCTCTACCCTAAAGGTAACACTTTGAAGCATAAAGCCTGTTCAATATTTAAGCCAAAGGCCTATTTGACCTCATTTAACATGAATGTTAAATTCAAAAGATTAATGAAAATCAGATAGGCCCACAGATAAGCACATTAAACTATTTTATTTTTCTTTATAGAGTTTTCTGCCTTGTTTGGCAAGGTGATTATTGATTCCCAATCAAAATCTAGGAGAAAAAAAATGGAGGTTCACTCAAAGAGAGAAGTTGACTTTCTTCGCTTGTTTCTGAATATCCTAGGCTCAGATAAATTAATGGTTGATAATTAAGTTCAGGAGAAAAGACTGGCCTAAATAAAGTTGTTAAACAAACATAAAAATGCTAAGTGTTGTGGCAAACATTTGTAATTCCCATGCTGGGAAAGCTAAGACAGGAGACTCCTTGGCATTCACTGACCAGACAGCCTAGTTCAGTTGGTGAGTTCTACCCTGATGAGAGTATCTTCCTTGAATGGAGGTGAACACCATTCTGAGAATGATATTCTAGGTTGTCCACTGATCCTCCCACATTCAAACATACATGCACATGTGTGTCTGTGTGACTCCACACTCTAACACACACTAACACACACATGCATAAAAGTAATCATGTCCCACATATCAAAGTATGATTTCTGAGTAAAAAAAATTATAAAACAAAATTGAAGAATTTACATTGTAAAGGAATAACAGAAACGTGAAGGAAAGGAACATATGTAAATAAATTATAAACTAGCAAAAGGCTGAAGGTTACGTAAAATATATTGTCCTTTGTAAGGATATTTGTCATTTGTAAGATTGAGTGTGTGCAGTCTCCACTCTAGGCATTTTAAAAGACAATGTGTATCTTTTTGGCTGTTTTAAGCCATTCTTTATGTGTAAGATGTATGTTATACCTGCAGTGGGGACGGATGCACAGGGAAAAGAGCCTAGGATCATGAATCACTTCATAGGAAGAGGCTCCCTCTGCTGACAAGGGACATTCAGACTCATGTAAATGAGAAATCAGCCTTTTCAGTGTTTGAATTGTTATGTGCCCTGAGACTGTTCAGCATCTGGCTTTATGCTAAAGAAGAAATCTACTCTATAATAATGGGAAACAGCCGGAAGTTAGCACTGTCTTTTGCTTGATGGCAAATGTAAATGTATTTTGTGTAATTTCTGCAGGAAAATATTGATATTATTGTTCTCTAAGTTAATATATATATACCATTGCCATGAAATTAAAATTAAATGCAATTAATTATACATTAACTTAGAGAACAAAATATCAATATTTTCCTGCAGAAATTATACACACACACACACACACACAAACACACACACATATGTATATATGCATGGCTATAATCCTATGTGTATCACTGTAGGAGTTGAAAAATGTACACAAAATCAGTACTCTTAAGCATCTTTTCTAGAAATTTCTCTGTCTCATTTCCTATCTCATTCTCCTCTGGAGATCACTCTTGTGGTTTCTGTCACTATATAGCAAATTGAACTTTTCTTGAAATTTATATAAATGCAGCACACATCCATGATACAATCTTAACTCTGTAGAAAGTATTTTGAGAAATGACTTTCATGGTGGCAGTGAGAGTTTTCCAAAGAGTCCTGTAACTCAGTTTCTCCTATACATCTTGCACAGTTGACTCCACTGTTAAATTGAACATTTCTGCCAAGGAAGCAGTTATGAACCTGAGGCTATATACTGTGAACCCAACGCAGACACAAAGAAGCTCCTCATAGCATTATTTTAAATAATCGATGACCTAAACCATCTTTTTTACTTTAATATAATGATTTATCATTTATACAGAGTATCATATAATTTCTGCCCCTCCATCTTTTGCCCTTCCTTAAGTTGCAGCTCTTGTGCTTTCATTATGGTTAAGACATTGTTTTTTACTGTAATT
This sequence comes from Rhabdomys pumilio, assembly GCA_030674055.1. NCBI lineage: Eukaryota > Metazoa > Chordata > Mammalia > Rodentia > Muridae > Rhabdomys > Rhabdomys pumilio. The sequence continues at coordinate 22,616,451 of JANHMN010000018.1, read as the reverse complement.
GAATACAAATTAAACTACTATTATATTTGCTCTTAGACATAGCTTTTTTTTTCATTATAAAAAATGTACCAAAAATGAAAAGACCTTGGAGAAAGGACAAGTTGTCTACAAAGCAGATACAAGTCACTCATAAACTTTGTAGATTTTATTTGTAATATTTGGTGTCCTATCATATTATTTATATTTTATAATATTCTATAAAAGAAAATTATTTTTAAAAATGGATCAATTAAAGGATAGAACATGGAGGTTTTAGGTGACAGTCAATATCTTCTATATTACATCATCATTGCACTTCCACCCAGTAGCCACCCATCAACAAGACGGCATAATCAAGGGTCCTGATCAAATCCTTAGGAGAGAAACAATACTATAAAATGAAACAGTAATATTGAAGATAAATATAAAAACTATAGTATAGCAAAACATTTACTAATAGTTAATCATAAAAAATGTTTAATTTTATAATGGTTCTTTAGTATATATGCATTTTACCTTTTATTAAAGAAACAAAAGCAATTTTCTACACTAAAGTAGACACAATCCTCTTTAGAGAAACTGTGTTGAGGATTTCAATAACCAGTAGCTACCACTATTTTGAACTCACTGAAAACGCATTGTGGGTATAAGAACATATGTTTATATATTGTTGTTGGGAATTATGCTGTCTTTTAAAATCAGTGATTATAGATTTATTTTTCTTCAATAACTATGTTTTCCCAACTATTAATGTCCCCTGGTAACATGAGAAGCTATCCCTATAAAGTCTAATCAACATGGCTACTCAATTGTCAGCTGCACAAGGATGAAGGCTGTGACTAGGCCAAACTAGATGGGGAAAAATCCCATGATGTCTCAACCCAACACAAAGAACTACAGGCAATCAGTAAAAAAGCACCAGTATTTGAAGGAGAGTGGAAAGGGACAAATGGAAGGTTTTTGGAAGGAGAAAAGAGAAGGAGGTAATGTTGCAATTGAATTACAATCTCTTTTTTAGGCTTTTTCTCTTTTTTTTTAATTGTATGTTTTCTTTCTTTACATTTCAAATGTTATCCCCTTCCCTGGTTCCCCACCCCCTGAGACCCCTTATCCCCTCCCCCTCCCCCTGCTTCTATGAGGATGTTTCTTTACCCACCACTCATCCACTCCCACCTCCCTGCACTTAAATTCCCCTACTCTGGTGCACTGAGCCTTCAGAGGACCAAGGACCTCTCCTCCCATTGATGCCCAACAAGGTTATCAAACCAACACTGTTGGACTTGATCAAAAATTTCATTTTTTTTTTCTGGTTGCTACTCCTTTTCTATGGGTGTATAGAAACAATTTCAGGAGAGGAGAAGTTTTAGTGAAATGTGACTGTGATTCTCAGGGAGGGAGCACCTGTATAATCCTGGGCCAGAGTCTCTTTCTGTGGAGTTTGACTAGGGATAAAACAACTACCTATTCATTTCCCCTGTGCTGACCAGAAAAAGGCTAATGGCAGTTTCAAGAATGAAATACAAATAGAAACAATGTAGAAAATCGGGAGGAACATTGCTTTGCTGGTACAAGCCTCAGATTCATTCGTTCCCAAGACGACACTCTAGCATTTCCTTACAACTATTCTATTGTTCTAATTAAATATATTCTCTTCGTAAGAGACAAGTAAACACGTTTAGTTTGCTTGAGTATGAATTAATTTTCTACTGTATTTTCAAGCTGTCATCATTGCTTTACTACAGTTGAAGGAAAATAATTTAGATTACAATTAAAATGTAAGGGTGTTTAGTGGCTGGGACCTAATAGGAATAGTAGTGATGAAACCCTTTACTCAGATCTTCACCTATTCAGATACCTCTTGAGCCACAGTGTGGGATGCACACGGTGCCTTTCCATGTAATGCATCAAATGATAAGCAGGTATCCATCACAACCTCCATCTTTTGCTGTGTCTGACATAGTTAAAAGCAGATCCTGTGGGCAGAAGAGGATGAACCTATATGGTTACATTTTCAATAGGATCGATTGTTCATTAGATAGCCTCCCTTACTATTCAAAAAAAAAATACTTCCTGAATTATGATCATGGTGTCATCAGAAAGACGAAGAAATGTGGTAAACTGTGTCTTTGTTATCTGGACAACTTTTAGAGAGAGCACTTTCCTATCCATGCCCTTTTCCATGGAGGTAATCACAGTGAGTCCACCAGGGCTCGCAAGTTCTGTAGTTGAAAGCATAACCGACTTTTCACTTGATTTGGTTTCAAACTTGTCATAGTACTATAAACAGATTCATGCTGCAGAAACTGATGAATAATAAATATCACTTGTTTTCCAAAAGGACTTGAATGCAGCCTAAAGCATGTAACCATACATCACCTATAGTTCTATTTTATACAGTTTATAGAAACTGGCAATAAAACTCAGTGTTAGGTTGATAATTCATTTTTTAAAAATTTACGTTATCTTCTTGCATTAAAATATTTTTGAGATAGATATTGATCGATGTCAATTAAAACATTTAAAATATTACTTTTCATATATTTTGAATACATAATTATGTGAATATATTTTATATAAGTATATGCTTATACAAGCAATATTTAGAAGACAGAGCATGATATTTTATATTAAATATAGAATATTACATTTGTCTTTCATCCCTGCTTTTTTTCAAGGTGCATTACAGTTTATTTAAAGTTAAACTGATTATGAAGTAAAGGTAAACATTTGAAATCAGCTAAAATAAGTGCTTGTTATTTTAAATATGTTCAAGTATCCACAGGACTTTGATCTCATATTCTCTTCCCATTTCCTCCCCTGTGATTCTCTGTATTCTTCCAACACTGAAAACTAACGAGGACCTTGTTTACTACATCCTATAGAAACTCACGGTTTCTGTTGATAATGCCTTTCTACCCTCAGCAGCATTATGTACAACTGGAACTCTCCCATTGGTGAGCTTTCTGATTCTCACAACACCAAATGCTGCTCTTTAATTGGCTGGTTGATTGGCTTGTTGGCTGCTTGGTGATCTTTCGTTGCCAACAGGACCTTCATCTCTCAGCCTCCAGAGTTCTGAGATCAAGGGAATACCTCACCATGACAGGTTCAGCACAACAAGTGAATTGAATGTCCTTTCCTGTTGTTGCTGCCTCTGTCCTTGAGGATTCATCATCCTGCTCTTAAATTTGTACGATTGAAATGCTCAAGGGTCAACTGTTGGTCTCCTTTACCTGATCTTACTCTTTGGATGATCTTTCATGCTCTGAAAGTTAAGATCTACCTAAAACTCTTCATTCTTTTCCTCGTCAGGAAATACCTATGCTCTAACCTCCAGATTCACATACTCAGGTCCCTACTGAGCATCATCACGTGATGATCTAATAAGAATTTCTAAAATTAATAAATCTTATAATGGACTGTTAAATTTCATTTCAATTTACTTCTTCTACAGCCTTTGTTACATCAGCCGATGGCAAGCATCCCATTTGTCCAGATAAGAACATTCAGATTTTTTCTGCTTCATCTCTTCTCACATCACAAATTCAGTGCTTCACACACTCACATTGACTGTCATCAAAATACTGTCAGAATTTAACTACTGTCCAGAAAATATACTTATTTGTGAGTCTGAAAACAAATTACGTACTTAACGGAGATGCTATACAATATTTGCACATACTGCACATACATTTAGGAAAATTGAAAAATTTCCCCAGTCCTTATGATGGCACAAGGAATATTTATAAGATATTCAGATTTCTCATCTAGTTAGTTAACTCATTTTAGCAAAGCTATTTAATAACATCAATCTTAGAATGTTTATAGGGAGAATGGGATCAAGATTTTTGATTTGGAATGATTTTCTGCCTGGCCCATGTCCCACCTCATGGAAGTTGGCCAGGCTTCCCAACCCATCCCCACTCCTCACTTCCTGCTGCCAAACTACCTATGTATTCTTAAAATATGTTTTCAGGTAGTGTCTAAACTAACATGATTCTCTATAAATGGCTTTTTAAAAGTATTGTTGGAAATCAGAGAATAACTGAAAATCTTTAAAGATGGCTGACAACTCCAGGGTAAAGCTCTCTCTGTGTCTCTCTCTGTATCTCTGTTTCTCTCTCTGTCTCTCTGTCTCTCTGTCACTCTGTCTCTCTGTCTGTCTGTCTGTCTGTCTCTGTCTCTGTCTCTCTCTGTCTCTCTCTCTGTGCGTGTGTGTGTGTGTGTGTGTGTCTGTGTGTGTGTGTATGTCTGTGTCTGTGTGTGTGTGTGTGTGTGTGTGTGTGTGTGTAAGTATGAGTCAAGTCCTAGTCCACATTAATTCTGTCTGATGTCTATTGCTTAATCCCAATGTCATAGGGGTGTGTGGCAGATGCTTCGAAAGTAATTGCTGCTGTAAAAGGAAGAGGCTTTCCTGCTCTTTCATGAAAAAGACTGTCACCATTCAGTGTTCTAGAAGAATTTTAATTTCAAAGTAAAGACATCTGAGAAACAAATCAACAAAACAGGACAAAAATGAAAGAAAGAAAAAAGAAAAGAATGAAAGAAAAGAAAAGGAAGGAATGGAAAAGAAAGAAAAAATAGATAAGATTTTGTAGGGATGCAGTCTTATCCAAGGGCTTAACTTAAGGAAACAAGAACCAGGAGCAGATAAGGTGTAATTGAGAATTAAACTAGTCAATACAAGTCTTCTCTGTAACCCAGACCTTTTCCACTTGCTCTAGTGGTGCAGAGGGTGGAACCCACTGCCTCACAATGGCTAGGCATGAGCTGTATCAATGATCAATACCCATAGTCCAATCCTAACCTCTTTGCTACTTGTAAAATTTCCCACATGAGTGTGACCACCTTACATCATACTTCTAAATGCAAGTGTGGAATGAGCAGTGGTCTGATCGTTTTGACTCTGGGTTGTAGATAGGAGAACAAAAAAAAAAAAAAAAAACTTGGTTTGAAAAAGACAAGAATATCAGTGTAGAAATATTGTATATGAAAAGTTCATCATAAAAAAAAGAGAACTCCCTCAAATAGGAAGATCTTCTGAGCTGAGCACAGAACAGAGGGAGACTGTATACACCTGCATCATTAAACGAAATCTGTAGGAAGGAGAACAGGGATGAGACCTGAGGAGACAAAGCAGGAGAACCAAGAGTCTTTGCCTCAACTTCGACATCAACATCTGCTGCGCTCTAGCTGCAGCTAGCCTCAGATTACTATCATTTTACAGTTTTCACTCATGTTCGAGGAAACTCCCTTTGTTTTAAAAGACTTTTACTAGCAGGCAGGAGGTCTTCTGTTGATTACCTTAATGTATCTTTAAAAGTCAACCAGTAATTCAGAAAACCGTTCATGACATCCAGGCACCAGAGTGCCTTATATATGAAATACTTAATAACTTGCCAGACTTCTTTGGATGAGTTGTGACATGAAATCAGGTTATCTAAAATACTCTGCAGCAAGCAGAGGGAAACCAGAATAGTGCCTGGCATCTGCCTAAAGGCTGTTCTCATCATGACACAAAGCAGAGAAAAGTGTGTAGTCAAGAAGCCTGGATCCAGATTCCCCTACTTTCACGGCCTTTGCCTTGATAAGCCACTGCTGCATGCATGAAATATGTACATTCCTCATAGCAATACTGAGAGCATTAAATGAGATCAAGTGTCATGAAATTAAAGCAATTGACACTTTCAGGCCAGAGGCAGGCATCAGGCACAGTTTGGCTTTTTTTTTTTTTTTTGTCAGCATCTGTGCCAAGGCTCTTAAGACAGGTCCCTGGGCTTTGTGTGAACTGGCCTGGAGCCACAATCAAATTATTTTTAAGAACACAGAATAATCTGGATAGACCAGCCAAAGAGATTTGGTGGACTGATATACTATATTAAAGACTGTTCTTGATTGTTTCCCTCCTCTTCTTCCTCCTCTTCTTCCTCCTTTTCCACCTCCCCTTCCTCCTTATTCTTTTCCTTTTTTTGCATGAACAAGAATAACCTGGAAAGACAGATTGAATGTAGTCAATAAAAATGTACAACACCTTTTTTCCCTCCAGAAACATGAAAGTATTCATTACATTCCCTGAGAGTCTGATATTACTACTGATGATCTGACAGTGAAAGCAAGCCTGTTGCTGGTTGAAAGCCTTACATTTCCCATAACATGTTGTTTCAGAAATATAAAACCAGATTGAACTGGAAATTTTAAGTGTGCTTTAATTGAAATATGTTAATGTATAAAATTTTATGATGTGCACTCTTGCTACAGGAGCATATGCTGACTGTTTTTATGAACTTGCTTTTGTATCAAATATAAGCAGAGCATAAAGACAATAATAGAAAAATTCTATGGAAGAAACATAAGCAGAGAAGTATTGAAACTTCTGAGAGCACCCTACAATTACACACACTCATACAAGCACACATTACACATGGGTGCAGGCACACATATGCATGCGTGCTCACACACACACACACACACACACACACACACACATTGTGACTAATGTGGAAACCCTTGTTGAGGAAGGTACAATCTATTAAGTGGCAGTGCTCTGATTCTAACAATTCAGACTTAATGATACTGTTCATTTAAATATGCTATTACTGATATTGTTTCATTAGGTATACAATTTCTTGTTCAGTGTTTTCATGCCTAAGTGACCTCTAAATTGGTCTGCTGCAAATCACTGCTAATAGACTCACAACAATCTACACCAATCAACCGTGTACAGATGCGAGACATTCAGATTTCTCAGGAGATAGATGAATCTTCAGAAGTAAAATATGCTTTCCCTTTTGTATTTCTTCCCCATTTTCTCTTCTCTCTTGCTTTTCTGTCTTTCACCCATCATCTCCTTATTTGTCCCACATTCTTTTTTCTCAGTATCCTTCCTCTTTTCCAACGCATCCTAGCCAATAGCATCACTTAGCTTGATTGGAGAGTAGAATAATTTGCCTTTTAGGATAATAGAACTCATAGCTTAAAAGAGAGATTTATGGAAATATAAGAAATAGAATTTCTCTGAGACATATTATCAGTTAACCCAAGCCAACATTAAAGTTGTAGTTGACAAGTGACAGGAAGCATGTATTCCTGGTTTCACTAAAGACTGAGTTCAAGCCCAGTATCACATTCCCTCGTCCCCTTTAAAAGTAAATTGTGTATCTTTGCAGGTATCTTAATGTGTACAATCTGCTATAACAATCCCAGTGTTATTTTATATAGAAATAGCAAATATTTATTCCTTAATTATGGAACATGGTAAGTTCAGAATAAAAGTGCCAGCAGCATTAGTGTCTGGTGACAACATATTTCCGGATTCATACATGACCTCTTCTCTATGTGCACTCAATTAGTAGATGGAATGAGCAAGCCCTCTATAGTCTTTCCAGTAGAAACACTAATTCTAGCCATGAGGGGGCTTTTGAGAATGGATCCTCCTAGGAACCCATTCCCTATGGGTTCAAATTTAATATACAAGTAAGGCACGAGTGCGCGCGTGCGCGCGCGCGCGCGCGCACACACACACACACACACACACACACTTGTTCTTTTCTCTTTTAAAAAATTGGTTTATTTATTTACATTTCAAATGTTGTTTCCTTCTCTACGCCCTCCCTCTCCCTCCTTCTGCCTCCATGAGGGTCTCCACCTCCCACCCACTCCTGCCTTCGTATCACAGCATCCTCCCTATGCTGGGGCATCTAGCCATCACAGGACCAAGGGCCTCCCCTCCCACTGATGCTAGTTAAGGCAATCCTCTGCTACATATGCAGCTGGAGCATTCCTTCCTCCACATGTACTCTTTGCTTGGTAGTTTAATCCCTGAGAGCTCTGGGGGATCCAGTTAGTTGATATTGTTCTTCCTATGAAGCATCAATCCCCTTCAGCTCCTTCGTTTCTTCCCCTAACTCTTCCAATGGGCTTCCCATGCTCAGTCCGATGGTTGGCTGTGAGCATCTACATCTGTATTGGTCAGGCTCTGGCAGAGTCTCTCAAAATAAATTAAATTATTCATCTGTCCAATAAAAATATATCACTGTATGTCTGCTCTGACTAAATGTCAGTCAATGTGTTAGCAATAGAGCCATGAAAACTAAACCAGATATAACCCCTTATCCTGCTGCGATATGTGCATATATTATATATAATGTATACATATACATATATATAATTTATATATACATGTTCTATTTAGAGGAGTCAGATAGTGAATATATCATAAAATGTGAGGTAATGATAATTGTATCTGAAGTGTTTAGCAAGATGAGTGTAATCCCTTATTACATATTCAGTCATCTGGGGTATTCTATAATAGTACACCGAGTGGAAGGGCAGCATCCATTACTAAGTAAACATACTTCCTACTAATCTTTTAGCACTGAGCTGAAGGCAGAGAGCCAATGACTGCCTGAATGCCAGGAAGACTCAGCTGCCTGGACAGAGGGAACTTAAGTGCATTTCTTCTATGCTGTGTACAGGCATGTGCCCTCCGGCCCCCAAAAGGTGAAAATAAAGGCCATTTTGTTCTACCCATAAAATAGTGTGTTCGTCTCCAGAGAAAAAGAAAGTTGTTATTTTACACTGACAAGGCCTCTAATAAAAATAATATATAAGAATCTATTGATTTTTTTTTTTTTTGCAGTCAGTTTTTGTTTTCCTTCAAGTTTTATGTTTACCATGCCCGAGTAAAGGGGCATTTATTTCGGATGCCAGTAACTTCCATCAAAGAATCACTTGAGAAGTTTCTGTGAAAAATAAGCGTATGACAAGGAGTTGGCGCACATATTTATATAATTGCAAACCAGCTGTGGGAAAAGAAAGCAAAGCCCAGGGACACCTGGGAACGTCTGTCCTATAAATAGGCCAAAGTGCAGTTCAGAGATGTAAGAAGAACAGCAGGGAATAGGGGAATAGGAAAACGCCCAATTAAAATCCAGAGGCTCCTGTTCTGTAGACATCTTGACATTTATGCATATGTAATTGCGAAACAAAGTGTTGTGAGACTTGATATTTGGGACGTTGCCCTGCCTGTCCTTTTTCAGACCATTTTCAACAACTTCAGAGAAATGGTGCGATTAAGTGGGGAGCCTGCAACTCCTCCCTGATGTGCACTTATACATAATTTGCCATTGGGGCCATCATCTCTGAGAACAGTGTTTAGACTGTTTTGTGCTGGATTGGCAGTACTACTGAGTTACTTCATGGTGGAAGTTCAATTTGTTTCTCAACATACGCCCTGTAAAGCTCTCTGCTTACCAGAAAGTCAATCTACTGAGCCATTTATGACAGAATAATACCCATTCTTTTTGTTTGCATCTGCCAGATTTATCAAAACATTTGGAGGGTCAGGGTCTGCTGTTGTAAAACTTTAGATCCCTAAGCTTGCATGCTGGTGCTGACGGTAGATTGTTTGGGAATAAAGGGCATGTGTACTAATTCTTTTCCAATAATGTATAGGTATGTCTATGAGTGTGTTTAAGTACTCATCATATCATGCCTTGGGGGAACAGCAGGAAATAGTTGCAGTAATTTGCTATAGGCTAAAGATATTTGTAAATCATGATTATAAATTTAACATCTCCTGTGGGACACAGAGTTTATTTGTGCTGAAGGCTAAAAGGGTCCTTGGGCATTGGTGCACATGAGTTATAGTATTTCACATAACCATTGCTGGCCCCAATTTTATTTTGCACAGTCTGTATTCATAGCATTTCTGTGTTACTCTGCTGTTTGTCAGAATTGTTTACAGCAAAGCACAGTGAACTACTGTCTGTGAACACTGAGAGAAATCAGCATAATAAATTAGTCTGAACATATCATAGATTTGTGATGAAAACTTTTCAGCACACACAAAACTAATCTATGGATGACAAAGATGTCTTAGGAAAAGTGAAAAGGCCAGGATGCCTAGAATAAAGTGAGTCTGGAGAGCACTTGGCAAGAAGTCAGAGAAGCAACAGTCTCTTCAGCATACATGAAGGAGATTTGAATCCTGTAATCTCCAATGAACTCTGTGAAAAGAAAGGGGAAAAGAAGGAGGAAAGAAAAGGAAGATGATTATTAATGTCATCATTTCAGATTCAAAGCTTGGAGCTGTCTCAGTTCCTGTCTCTCTCTGCTTTCTCTCTATCTCTGTAACCTCTCCCCTCTCTCTGTGAGCATCTGTGAGTCGCTGTGTGTGCCTGAGTCTGTGTTATGTGTTATGTGTTATGTGTGCTTGTCTTATTGCTTGTTTTATTTCTTTTTTTATTGGATATTTAATTTACATTTCAGATGCCATCATCTTTCCCCATTCCCCCCCCCCCAAGAAAACCCCTATCCTATGCCCCCTTTTCTTTTTGCTTTTATACAGTTTTTAAAAATGTTAATCAAAGGCTTTATAAGTTTGGAAATGCTCAATCAGAAGTGTAACCTAATACTTAGCCTAGATATATCAACTATCTTTGACTGGTGGAGACACGTGAACAACTGCCTCCATATCCTCTCTCTCTTTCTCTTTCTTTCTCTCTCTCATCACCTAGCTTCTCCTCTCCTTCTTCTCCTCCTCTCCTTACTCCTTCTCTTCCTCTCGGTACCCCTTTCACCTTAGCTTCTCCTACATATCACCCTTCCTGTTAAAATAAAACTTTTCTCTCAAAATGCAATTAGAGCATAATTATGCCAATTTGTACCAGCCACCAGGCAAGAATTGCCTCTTTCCATCTACAGACAAATTACTGTCCAGAAAAGGACACATTTGCAGAATAGTCGACTGATTATATCTGCCTAGACAGAGTAATCAGCCCTTAATAATTCTGCATCACTAAGGCCGGTCAGATGATCCTGGGCCAGAAGGCTGAAGATCAGATGCTCCAATATTTTGTAGTACAGGGACTGTCCAGGTGTTCAGCGGTCTCTATAAATTGGCTAAGTTTTAGAAGCTATGCTTTGTGCATAATTATAGTTAACTATAATTATAGTTAACTCAGTCATTCTGGATTTCTGACAGGGTTGAAAACTTATAGTCTCATAGCCAATCCTGGCTATTTACCTTGAGAGAAAAGATTTGAGTGGATGGTTTTCAGCTGACATTCATTCTAAAGCCAAGAAAAAAGCCAGGACCAGAACTAAGTGTTTTAGTTAGGAGAGATGACAGAGGTTCTGGTTAGTCAACAAAATGATGGACTGGGTATTAGGACTATCTTGTCCCTCACTGGTACAAATTGGCTTGTTTTATTTCTAAGATAAAGTGTCATGTTTAAAAATTCTTATAATTTTCTAATCAGGTAATGTCTTAGACTGTTTCTTACATGTTGTTCCAAATGAACCTTGGAGAATATATAAAAGATTTATTTTGGATCCAAAATCAGCTGGACAGCTGCAGCTGGTTAAGGGTACATTTCAACAAGAAAATAGTACCACAAGATGGGAGTATGCACACTTAAGTGTATGTGTGTGTGTGTGCACTCCCATGTGTGTATGCATGTGTGGTGTAATAGAGGTATTGGCAAGAGCAGAATAATTCTTTTATACCAGTGAATTATAATCCACTGCTGAGGACCTAATCCACTTTATGGGAGGAATATTAGTTTCATCATGAAGATAGCCACAGCCCTACTACTTCTCATTAAAGAATTGTACCTCTTAAAGAATTGGGGACCAAACTCTTGATGTGAGCCTTTGGATGATAATCCGCTATAGCATAGATTCTGTCTGGCTCTTTTCTGATTTTCAGTTCTTTCTCTAAAACTATGATAACAATGCTTGCATCTAAAGATTACTGTTTGGCTTAAGTGAGCACATGTGTAGTAGGAATGTTTGCACCTTTAAAGAAAGACACGTGTAAGTTATATGTGGGGATGTTGTCAATCTAACATGTGTATCTGGGTTCCAGGAAAAATGCTAATTTCTTTTATATTTGATTTACAGGTACAAAAACCCAGATTTTCATGTGAGACTAACTATAGATTATAAAAATTTGATGAAGTATATCTCTAAACAAAATTAAAACATTTACTTTTATAGTCCATTATACTTTTAAAGTTTTCCTTAGTTCTTTAAAAGTATCTTACTAATTCTTTGAGAGTTTCACAAAAAGTATTGTGATCATAGTCACCTAGTCCTCACCCAACTCTCCCCAGAACCATCTCTTCTTCATTCACCCAACTTTGCATCATTTCCTACTCCCATCAAAAGTGATATGTACTGCCCAAATATTTCTAGATGCATGGTCCTCCACAGAAAAGTGGTTGACTTGCCAGGAGTTAGAGTCTTAGAGAAAACAGACCCTCCCTCTCCCAGCAGTTAACAATTGACAGTAGATCCACCTGCAGGGGCAGAATTTAGTGGCCAATTTCCTTATCCCTTATTTGATCTGGCTTCAGCTTGGATAGGTTTTGTGCATGCAGTTGTAGCCACTGTGAGTTTCCTTGTGTAGCTGCCCTGTAGTGTCTAGAAGACACTGTTTCCTAAGTTATACACTGTGTCTGGCTCTTATACTTTTTTTGCACCCCACAATCTTTAGCAATGGTCTTTTAAAAAAAGTCCTGCTGTCATCAGGATCCTTGAGCCCGTAGCTATATGAGAATGAAGAGGTGAAGTTACATATGTTTAATTTAAGGCTGAGAATTCTGCAGGTGCCAGGTCCAACAACATTCTTATGTAATAATGTATTTACTTCATTGAACAGAGTGATCATTTACTCTTTTTTAGCTAGAAGTAGCTCAGTGGGAAAGCATATTCTATCATACAAAAGGCTATCATTTCCATTTTACCACCACATACTAAATGAAACTTCTCTTGGAACAAGATGCAGTCTCCAGTATAGCTTTGTGACCAAGGCCTTTGGTACAGTGTTACATTAGATATGGCCCAAAATTGAGTCAATAAATGTCTTCTTGGGCGAAGCATTCTCATTCCTTGTCTATGTGACTATACAAAGATCCTGCCCTTACCGTTAGTAAGGAATATCTTTTCTGACAGACGCACAAACCTGGAGATGCTTGATTGACCTCAGAGAGAAGGGAATCCAAACAAATACTCCTGTTGAAGTAGGTTGCAAAATCTTGGCTTGGTTTTCAAGGCTCAAAAGAGTTTTAAAGGTTTTATCTGAGGTTCTATATAAAAGGAATTTCAGGGCCAGTTTGGTCTTCCTGGAGCACAGCTCACAGAGATGAATTACCTGCTGTCCTCTGACCACCATAGTCTGGTTCTGAGTTCACCCTTCAGTCCCAAGAAGCCTTGCAGAGCCTTTAAAGAATCCTGCTTTCCTGTGAACCAAGTCCCAAGAACTACCAGCTTGGAAAATTGCCCCACCAATCCCATGCCACTGAGGGTGACCTGAAGCACAACTAGGTCCCCTGACCTCCTTGTCTGGCCTATGGCTTCTCCTGTCTTCCCGAGAAGTCCTGTTGTCATCAAGATCATCCAGGCAACACCAGAGAAAACATATCTTTAAAAAATACAATCAAAAAGAGCTAGGGAAATATGGTATCACTCGAGCCCACATACTCTGCTATATCAAGCCCTGAATATCCCCATTTATGAGACGAAAACTGAAGCACAAGACGATCATCTTAAATCCAATCTTATAAAGATAGTGGAGGGCCTTAAAGACAGAATAAATCCTTTAAAGACATACAGGAAAATACATTTAAACTGGTAGAGGCATTAAGAGAGGAGGCAAGTAAATAGAGAGAAATGCAGGAAAATAAAACCAGAAAGGTAAAGGATGCCGGGCGGTGGTGGCGCATGCCTTTAATCCCAGCACTTGGGAGGCAGAGGCAGAGGCAGGCGGATTTCTGAGTTCGAGGCCAGCCTGGTCTACCAAGTGAGTTCCAGGACAGCCAGGCTTATACAGAGAAACCCTGTCTCGAAAATCCAAAAAAAAAAAAGAATGAATGAATGAATGAAAATAGAGGCAAGAAAGAAAACACAAACTGAACAATGCTGATATTGAAAACCTAGGAAAAATAAAAGAGAATCTACAGACACAAGAGTCACCAACAGAATACAAGGACTAGAAGACAGAATTGCAGGCATGGAAGATATGATAGATGAAAACTATACATCAGCCAAAGAAAATGTGAAATCTAAAATGTTCATGACACAAAGCAACCAGAAAATTTGGGACACTGTGAAAAGTCCAAACCTAAAAATAGTAGCAATAGAAGGTGAAGATTTCCAGTTCAAAGGCCCTGAAAAGACCTTCAGCAAAATCATAGAAGAGTTCTCTATCTTAAAGAAAGAGATGCCTACAAACATCCAAGAAGCTTATGGAACAGCAAACTGATTGGACCAGATCAAAAATCCCCAGTGACACAATAATCAAAATACTAAATGTATAGAACAAAGAAATAGTATTAAAAGGTCGAAGGAGCGCGCGCGCACGCACACACACACGCACACACACACACACACACACACACACACACACACACACAAATTACCTCATTAAAAACAATAGAAAAGAAACACATACAGACACACCTGCACTACCACTACCAGTATCAAAATAACAGCAATTAACAAGCATTGGTCATTAATATCTCTCAACACCAATGGACTCAATTACACAATTAAAAGATAAGGGCTGCTATGAACGTAGTGGATCATGTATCCTTGTTATATATTGGAGCACCTTTTGGGTCTATGCCCAGGAGTGGTATTGCTGGATCCACAGGTAATATTATGTCTAATTTTCTGAGGAACAACCAGACTGATTTCTAGAGTGGATGTACCAGCTTACAATTCCACCATCAATGGAGGAGTGTTCCTCTTTCTCTACATCCTCACCAGTATCTGTTGTCATCTGAGTTTTTAATCATAGCCATTCTGACAGGTGTGAGGTAGAATATCAGGGTTGTTTTGATTTGCATTTCCTTGATGACTAAAGATGCTGAACATTTCTTTATGTGCTTCATAGCCATTCAATATTCCTTAATTGAAAATTCTTTGTTGAGCTCTGTATACCATTTTTAATAGGGTTATTTGATTGTAGTCTAATTTCTTGAGTTCTTTGTAAATTTTGGATATTAACACTCTATCAGATGTAGGATTGGTAAAGATCTTTTCCCAATCTGTTGGTGGCCATTTTGTCCTATTGACAGTGTCCCTTTCCTTACAGAAGCTTTGAAATTTTATGAGGTCCCATTTGTCAATTCTTGATCTCAGAACATAAACCATTGGTGTCTTGTTCAGAAACTTTTCCCCTGTGCCTATGTGGTAGAGGCTTTTTCCCATTTTTTCTTCTATTAGTTTCAGTGTGTCCAGTTTTAAATGGAGGGCCTTGATCCACTTGGACTTGAGTTTTGTACAAAAAGATAATGGATCCATTTGTATTTTTCTACATGCTGACCTCCAGTTCAACCAGCACCACCTGTTGAAAATGCTGTCCTTTTTACACTGTAGGGTTTTAGCTACTTTGTCAAAGATCAAGTGACTATAGGTATGTGGGTTCATTTCTGGGTCTTCAATTTTATTCCATTGATCTTTTTGCCTATCTCTGTACCAATACCATGCAGTTTTTATCACTACTGCTCTGTAGTACAGCTTGAGGAATGGTGATTCCCCAAGATGTTCTTTTATTTTTGAGAATAGTTTTTGCTATCCCAGAATTTTTGTTATTTCTAAGGAATTTGAGAATTGCTCTTTCTATCTCTGTGACAAATTGAGTTGGAATTTTGATGGGAATTGCATTAAATATGTAGATTGCTCTTGGCAAGATGGCCATTTTTACTATATTAATCCTGCCGAGGAAGTGGGCTTCAGGCAGGAATCTGACATTAGGCTAGAACAAAGAAGTAATTTCAAGTAGGAATCTAAATCTTAGGCTAGAACAAAGAAATAATCTCAAGCAGGAATCTAAATATTAGGCTAGAACAAAGAACTAATTTCAGACAGGAATCTAAATTTTAGACTACAACAAGGACATGAAAATGATCTTGGGCTAGGACACGGAAGTAGGCTCAGATACTTTGGCCATCCTGATAAGCCCTTAGAAACAGTGATCATGGGAGTGTTCACATAATTGGGTTTAATGCCTTGCTTTTTCTTTGACTATTTGTATTTATTGTCTTGCTTGTTCCTTGACTATTTGCATCTATTGTATTGCTAGACCCTCAACCTAGAACTGACCTTAATACATGCATGTAATCAAAATGGTATAAAAGCATAAAGGAGGAGGGAGTATGGAATAGGGGGTTTTAGGGAGGAGAGATGGGGAGAAAGGGGATGACATCTGTATTGTAAATAAATAAAATATTCAATAAAGTTTTTTTAAAATGAAAATAAACAGATAAATATAATTCTGATTAGTCAGTATAATTAGTCCTAAACGAGATTTAAAAAAAAAAAAGCAGGGGCTAGCAAAATAGATACATAAACAGAAACTATCATTCTGCTGTATACAAGAAATATGTCTCATACAGTTGTGGATACTCATAGCCAACCATTGGAATGAGCACAAGGTCCCCAGTGGAAGAGTTACTAGGAGGACTGAATGAGCTGAAGCAGTTCACAATCCCATAGGAAGAAAAACAATATCAACCAACTAGACCCCCCACAGCTCCCACGGACTAAACCATTAACCAAAGAGTACACATGAAGGAACCCATGACTCCAGTTGCATATGTAGCAGAGTATGACCTTATCTGCCATCAATGGGAGGGGAGGCCCTTGGTCCTTTGAAGGCTAGATGACCCAGCATATGGGAATGCTAGGGTGGTGAGGCTTGAGTGGGTAAGTGGGTGGGGCAGCACCATCATAGAAGCAGAGGAATGGGAGATGGGATAAGGGGTTTATGGAGGGGAAACTGGGAATGTCAATAACATTTGAAATGTAAATAAAATATTCAATAAAAAATGAAAAAAAAACCAGAAACATGTCTCATCAACAAACATAGACATGTCCTCAAAGTAAAGGGATGGAAAAGGTTTTCTAAGCAAATGAACCCAAGACACAAGCTGGAGTAGCAATTCTAATAGCTAGTAAAATAGACTTTCAGCAAAAAGTAATCAAAAGAGACAGGGAAGAACACTTTATATTCATCAAAGAAAAACTCCAACGAGAGGCAGTCTCAATTCTGAATATCTGTGCTCCAAATGCAAGGGCACCCACCTTCATAAAAGAAACATTACTGAAGCTTAAGTCACACATCAGACCCCACATATTGATAATGGGAATTTTCTACCCCTCATTCTCACCATTGGACAGGGTATCAAAACAGAAATTAAACAAAGAAATAAGTAACAGAAGTTATGATTCTAATGGACCTAACAGGTATCTATAAAATATTTCACCCAAATACAAAAGAATATACCTTCTTCTAAGCATCTCATGAAACATTCTCCAAAATTGACCATATAATCAGTTACAAAGCAAGCCTCAGTAAATATAAGGAGACTGACATAGCCTCTTGCATCTCATCAGACCACCGTGAATTCAACCTGTATAACAACAGAAATAAAAGAAAGCCTACATACTCATGGAAACTGAACAACTCTCTACTCAGTGGTTACTGAGTTAGGGAAGAAATAAAGAAATTAATTATTTTATAGAATTCAATGAAAAAATGAAGCAACAATGTACCAAGACTTATGGGACATAATAAAAGCAGTGCTAAGAGGAAAGTTCATAGCACTAAAGGCCTTCATAAAGAAATTGGAGAGTTCTCATGCTAATGACTTAAAAGTATACCTGAAAGCTCTAGGGAAAAAAAGAAGCAAACACACTTAAGAGGAGTAGATGGCAGGAAATAATCAAACTCAGACATAAAACCAATTAATTAGAAATAAAGAAAATAATACAAAGAAATAATGAAACCAAGAGTTGGTTATTTGGGAAAATAAACAAGATTGATAAAGCCTGAATCAAACTTAGAGGCAGAGAGAGAGTACCATATTCATGAAATCAGAAATGAACATAAATATAACAATAGACACTGAGGAAATTCAAAGAATCATTAGGTCTTACTTCAAAAGCATGTACTTCACAAAATTAGAAAAATCTAGTGAAATGGATGATTTTCTAGGCAGATACCAATTACTGATTAAGTCGAGGTCTGGTAAACTATCTAAATTGTCCTATAACCACTAAGAAAATAGTCATTAAAATCTCCCAACAAAAAATAGCCCAGGGGCAGATGGTTTTCTACTAGACTTCCAAAGAAGAGCTGATACCCATATTTCTAAAACTAGTTTACAAAATAATAACAAAAGGAACATTGCCAAACTCATTCTGAGACCACATTCTCCCCGATACCAAAACCACAAAAAGATTTTTAAAAAAAGACAATTTCAGTCAGACCAATTTCCTTTACAAACATTGATGCAAAGATATTCAGTAAAATGCTCAAAATCGAATGCAAGACATCATCCCCCACAATCAAGTAGGCTTCTTTACAGGGATATGAGAATCTGTCAATGTAATCCACCACAAACAGACTGAAAGAAAATAATCATATGATCATCTCCTGAAAAAGCATCTAACAAAATCTAACCCTCATAGTGCTAAAAGTCCTGAAGACATCAGGGTACAAGGTACATACCTAAACATAACAAAAAACAGTATAGAGTAAGCCAATGGCTAACATCAAATTAAGTGGAGAGAAACTTGAAGCAATTCCTGTAAAATCAGGGACAGGACAAAGCTGTCCTCTCTATTCCTTTCTCTTCAGTTACTTGAAACTTTAGCCAGAGCAATAGGATAATAAAAGGAAACTAAGGAATATAAATTGGAAAGGAGGAAGTTAAAGTAGCACTATTCACAGATGATATGAATGTATACATAAGTGACCCCCCAAAATTCTACCAGAGAACTCCTACAGCTGAGAAACACCTTCAGAAAAGTGGCTGAATACAAAATTAACTCAAAGAAATCAGTATCCCTCCTTTACACAAATGATAAATGGGCTGAGAAATCAGTTAGGAAAGCAATACCCTTCACAATAGCCACAAATAATATAAAATATCTTGGTGTAATGCTAACCAAGCAAGTGAAAGACCTGTATGACAAGAATTTCAACTCTCTGAAGAAAGAAATTGAGGACAGTATAAGAAGAAAAGATCTCCCATATTTATGGTTTGGTAGTATTAATATACTGTAAATTGTCATCTTACCAAACACAATCTACAGTTTCAATGCAATTGAATGGATGATCCAGAGATAAACCCACACACCCACAGACACTTTATTTTAGACAAAAAGCCAAAACAATACAATGTAAAATGGATAGCATCTTCAATAAATGGTGCTGCTCGAACTGGATGTCTGCATGTAGAAGAATATGAAGAGATACATATTTATCTCTATGCACAAAACTCAAAGACCTCAATGTAAAGCCAGGCATACTAAATCTAATTGAACAGGAACTGGAGAATTGTTTTAAATTGATTGGTACAAGAGACAACTTCCTGAACAGAACACTACTGGCTCAGGCACTAAGATTTACAATTAATAAATGGGACTTTATGAAATTGAAAAGTTTCTGTAAGTCAAAGGACACTGTCAATAGGAAAAACATGACAACCTACAGATTAGGAAAGGCTCTTTACCAACCCTACATATGACATAGGAATAATACCCAAAATATATTAAGAACTCAAGAAGTTAGACACTAATAACCAAAATAATCCAATTAAAAATGGGGTACAAAGCTAAACAAAGAATTGTCAACAGAGGACTCTCCGATAGCCAGGAAGCACTGAAAAAATGTTCAACATCCTTAGTCACTCAAGAAATGCAAATCAAAATGACTCTGAGATTTTACCTTATACCCATCAGGATGGCTAAGATCAAAAACTCAATGGACAGCAAGTGTTGGCAAGGATGTAGAGCAAGGTGAATGTTCCTTCATTGCTGGTGGGAGTGCAAACTTGTATAACCACTCTGAAAATCAATTTGGTGGTTCTCAGAAGATTGGAAACAGTTCTACCTCAAGACCCAACTACTCCACTCCTGGGCATGAACCCATCCAACAAGGACACTTGTTCAAATACCAAGGAGTGCCCAAGGAAGGATGGTTGAATCTTTCTTAGAAAGGAGAAATAAAATAAAATAGGTATCATAGGTGGACAGCGAGAGGGAACTGTGTGGGAGAGGGGATGGGGAGGGGAATGAGATGGGTGGTGGATCAGGTGTAAGGAGAACAAGGGAGAGATACTGGTAATCGATGGTAGGCGAGTGGGGTTAATTTCTAGGACATTCCTGAGACCTGGGGTGGGAGAAGGACCAGGCTGTCTATGTTGGCAAGTCTAACTGAGACTCCAATAGTGGGGAATATGGATCCTGAAGTGGCCACTTCCTTTAGCCAGGCAGGACTTCAATGACAGGATAAAGATAGCAACTCATCCACAATACCTTTGCCCCCAAATGTGTACTGCCTACAAAATGTGCAGGGACAAAGAGTAGAGATGAAAAAATAACCAACTGACGTGTAACCCAAATTGAGACGCATCTCATGGACAAGAACCAATCCTAGACACTACTAATAGTACTCTGTTATGCTGCAGACAACAGCCTAGCTTAACTGTTCTCTCCAAAGCTCTATCCAGCAGCCAATGGAAAAAGATGCAGATACCCACAGCCAAACATTAGATGGAGCTCAGGTAGTCTTAGAAAAGCATTGGAGGATGAATTGAGGGACTCGAAAAGGACAGGGGATCCACAGGAAGACCAACCAAGTCAACCAACCTGAACCTTTGGAGACTCCCATAGACTGAACCACCAACTAAAGAGCTAGCATGGGCTGGACATTTAACACAGCACATATGTATCAAATGTGCAGCTTTGTCTTCCTGTGGGTTTTCCAACAACTGGAGCAGGGGCTGTCCCTGAATCTGGTGCTTGTCTGCCAATGGACCCTGTTCCCCTAGCTGGGCTGCCTTGTCTGTACTCAATGGGAGAGGATGTGCCTGGTACTTCAGTGACTTCATGTAATAGGGGTGGAAGGATCAAAAGGGGGATATCCAAATGGGGGCTCCCCCTTCTCAAAGGAGAAGAAGATAGAGAAATGGGGTAACGATCTGTATCAGGGGGTACTGGGAATAGAGGGAGCTAATGTTGGGATGTGAGCAAATTAATAAATTTTAAAAAGTCTTCAGTAAATAGTTTACTGCTATTATTATTATTATTATTATTATTATTATTATTATTATTATTATTGCCTGGAGTGTGGCTCAATAGGAGAATATGGACCTTGAATGTCTTGGTCCTGGAAACCTGACTCATAATGGTGAAAGTATAAAGAAAGTCCAGACACTAGAGAAACATCAGACACATGTACACAGAAAATCTTTTGTGGGTCAAGTGGGCTGTGCACACATAACTAGGAGAACTCTGTAGTTGAGAAGGCTCAGACTGTAAACATCAGGGGTAGGGGAAGAGAGAGCTGCAGTTGCTAGTTTTTGCACACACTACTTTATCATTCATAGACACTCCTATGTGGACCAGAGGAAGGATTGTCACTACTATGGGGTCCTTGAAGGGCATGGTCCTAGCTAGAAGTAGTATACACAAGTGTCAGGTCAGCCATCACATGCATCACCATCAAATGTTATTTTACCTGTACAATCTTCAGAGTCTCATTTCAACCTCAAATTTTACAGGGCACTGTCTCAATTTTGAGAGAGGTTCCCAGCATATTAATTTTTTTTTAAAAAAATAAATTCAGTAATGTTTTTTGTCTTGTATTCCTGAAGGATATTGAAATCAGAACAGCTCTTCTTAATAAGCAAAGCCAGTTTGTTCCCGGGGGTCATTAGGGAAGAATTTTTGCTGCGAGCACAGTCTTGGCAAGGGGCAGGGAAGGATCCTGTGACAACCTCCATAGGACCGTGGACACTTTCTGTAGAATTTTGTGGTGTCTGTATATGGACCATTCTGTACTTTTTTCTAGTACTCTACACTGTGGTTATCTGTCACAGAAAGGAACCACCAATCTATGATGCAAGTAAGATTTCTGGTACTTTTGATCACAAAAATAGAAGTATAACTTGTGCTCACTTTTCAGTATCCTTGGCATATGGAAGAGATAATTGAGAAACATGGTTACTTGGGATGAAAACACAAGTGAAGAATTTTTCAACATGTACCTAGAAATTTGGAGTAGTTGTTCAACAGATGGGGTTATGGGCCCAAATACAGGAGTATGCTCATTTGGAGTCCACAAATTTGGAGCCATTTGAATTACATGCTAGTAAATTTTCCAAGTGATGGCTATGGATATTTTAATTCGGCGAGTAGATGATTACTATGAATAACTGATTAAGCATTTGCTAAATGATAATTTTCCAGAATATTTTTTTTAACATTGAGACCATAGAAGGAATGCAGTAATATGCTGTATTACCAATTGTATACTCAGCGTACTGGTATGTATTTTCATGTAGAAACTTTTATGGCCAAGTTATGAGAAAAGTATTATTATTCTTGCTTTTGAAGCAATTAATAGAGTGCCAGGAAGATTTAGCTAGTCAGGGGTCATCACCATAACTGGAGGATGGTAGAATGTGACTCTTTCTAACTCAAAGCAAGTACTACAGCCCATGAGTGACTAAAGGCCCATTTCTGCTAACAAATCTTTATGCAATGTCCTTCAAAAGTGCTTCTCTGGTCATTCGTTTGATTTATGTCCCTCTAGCTTGGTTGTTTTCATTAGTAACCAACTTTTATGATGTGTTTGTTTAATCACTATCAATATGCTTTTTTGCTGGTGCCTGGGTAGTTAAATCCACATGTTCCTGTCTGGCCCTTTATTACAATGTATTCTTAGCACAGTTGCACATCCGTTCCCTGTGCAGTTGTTCGTTTCTCGGTCCAGCTGTAGATTAATTGTAATGCCCATGTTTATGTCCTTACAGGCGTTGCAGTACAATCACTTCAACTCAGTTATTAAAATGTTAGATGGCGTAAAATGGCTGTTCTTTTTCCTTTTTATAATGAATGTCATAGTTTAAAATGCCCAAGTCCTAACTCAAGAACAGACATTAATTATGTAGTGTGGAGTCAAGAGAGATGCATGGAGGTAAAATATGGCTTTTCATTAGCACACATTGAAATTATTTTAGTAAGTCAATACTGGCTCACAGGGAACAAATACACTCCTCTGTTTAGAAAAGTAACAGAATTCAGCAATTGTACAGAATTCACTGTGGTACTTTGAATGAAATCAATCCCCATAGGCTTATACATTTGAATGCTTGGTCCCTCATTGATGAAGCTGTTTGAGAAAGATTAGAAGGTATGACCTTGTTGAGGAGGTGTGTCACCAAGGGGTGGGCTTTGAAGTTTTAATAGCACACAGCAGGTCAGATCTCAGTCCTTCTCTCCTGATCGCTGTGGATCAGGATATAAACTCTTAGCTTCTGTTCCAGCAACGTACCTGCCTGCCACCAGGGCCCCATCATGATGATAAAGAACTAATGTTATGAAACTATGAGCAAGCCTCCCAATTAAATGTTTCTTTTAAAAGTTGCTTTAGTCATGGTTTCTTTTCACAGTTATAGAACAGTAGCTAAGACAGTGTGACCCAAAGAAACCCCTTTAGAGTTAGACTAGGTTCATCCTTGACCACATATTGTATATGACCTATAATTAAGGGTCAATATCATGTACTGCCTTGGTCTCTGGTGAAGCTGAAATAGACTCACAGGGCCAAACTATAGATTTTCCTACCTGTTCTTCTCTAATACTTAAGATTTCTGAGGCAAATGATGCCATTTTCAAAGAACGAAGAGTAGTCTTGAGGTTTAAGTTCTTAGTCAGCCCATAGAATAATCAATGAGGTCAAATGTGTTTTCCTTAAGGGAAGTAGAGGATATCTCATCCTTTTGATACAAACTAGCTCCTAAACTTCCCTCCTGATCATATCGCACTTTCTGCCTATAACATTATTTGCACATATATTGTCCCCAGTATCCTCATGCACAGGACAGGAGCACGTGAAATTAACTAAATATATAACCTCATCTGTCTAATATTGGTGCCATATCCTGACTTATCTAACCCTAACCCCAGGGAGACTCTCTCTTTTAGAAATCAACCAAATTGAGGTAATTATAAAATGATGATGTTTCCTTTCCTCTCTACTTCCTATCTGTCTTTTCTATAAATTTGAAGAAGATCTAGAGGGTATGTTAACCACTCATTCAGATCAGCAGTATAAACCAAGAGACCCTTTCGTATAGGAAGGGAGAGGAGAGAGAGAGAGAGAGAGAGAGAGAGAGAGAGAGAGAGAGAGAGAGATCATATGCTAGTCTAAACATTTTGAGGAGATGGGGCAGGTTCTGGGTGCTAGGACCGTGGAAAATTTTCAGCATTCTCACAACAGAGCTCTCTAGGAACAACTTTTTTAAACCCAAGTTGCTGTTTCTGGTGAAAGCATTTGCTAAGGATCATACTGCAGAAGAATTATGTAAAACAGATGATTGACATGATTGTATGAACACAGTGAGCTTCCAAATTCACTACAAAATTACCGGGGAAATAAAGCATCACCTACAAACTTACTCATTAGAATTATACATGTTAATGAAAGTCTGTTTCTGTCACCCTTTCCACTTCAAAATATCAGCCTCCAGGGTGTGCTGCACAAGCTTGCTAGTTAGTTTATTAAAAGGATCATAAATATAATTATATGTATTATGCATGTGTACATACATTATTGTGTTTTACAAACCAGAATCATGTCTGTATAAACTGTTATATCATATCATATCATATCATATCATATATCATATCATATAATAACATGGTTCTATTTTCAGGTTACTAATATCTAAAATCTTATTTTCATCACTACTCCACTATTCTGAAAAAAACTACACTTTAACTATTCTCCTACTGCATTAGAACATGTCACTCATTTCCAGTGTTTTGTTACTATGCTACTATTATAAACACTATAGATAGATATCAAAGGCTGATCAGGGTTTGAGTCTTAGGTCTATCACTACATAATTTACCTTGGGAAATTTACCTAATTTTCCTCATCTTCATTTGTATTTCATATGTTAAATGTAGAAAACAATAGCTTTTATGATTCTTATGAGTATAAATTATATGTAGAAATAATTAGTACTTTTTTTTTGTCCTTATCTTCAAAAGGACATGATTTAGAAACCTAAGAATTATTGTTAAATGCTTTCTTTATTTTTCTTACTAAATAGTTAGGACTTTCTCTGAACCTAGACATACAGATAACAGTGTTAAATCATAAACAAATTAATCGTATGTTCTGATTGAAATACTAACTCTGCTCTCAAAGATTTAGAGATAAAACGGAAGACAAAATGAAAATTTAGCTAAAAAATTACAAAAAAAGAATTAACTAGTCATGATGCAACATAATTTTAGCACTTATAGAGCCAATGCAGGGGGATCAGAAACTTAAGGCCAGCCTTGGTTACATAAAGAGAACCTAACACAAAAAACCAATGAAGCCATGCACTCATTAATTGAAGTAGTTAAAAGTATAAAAAGTACTAAAAGATGTTACAAAGCACTATAAGAAATAAAGGCACAGGTACTATGTAGGGAAGCTACCACTTTTAAGGGTCAATGAAAATATTCAAGGACCTTGAACCTAAGTGCTCAGAGTCTGAACTCAGCTATTTGGGATGTGTACTGGGGTGTTGGCCAGACTTGGAGAACCTTGAACCTCAGTGCTCAGAGTCTGAACTCAGCTATTTGGGATGTGTACTGGGGTGTTGGCCAGACTTGGGACACAGTTTATTTATAACAAACCATCATCAACTAATATATCAGCAACCTAGATCAAGTACAAAAGAAATTGATCATCAGCATGTGCTTTAGGGCATATGGAGTTCACTGGCAGTCACTTTTCTCACTCTTTCATGTTGAATAATCTCTTCTTTACAGCATAAGATCTAAACATCCGAATGTGATAGACCAACTTTTATCAGTCATATCGCTATTTTATAGCCAAGACTCATGTCTCATCAATTTTTCACTTCTTGAATTTCTCAAAAACTGTATTTGTTCTATATCTGTTAGTTTGTTTGCATGGCCACAGGCTAAAGTGCTCCACAATCACTCCAGTCTGGTACTCATTCACAGTCCACTGGCTGCTATTTGTACTTTAGCTTCCAACCCATATCTTCTAGGAAGCATTAGATTAACTCTTCAGCTGGCCAGAGTCTTTGCTTTATACTCCATCACAGTGTTTGGTATCATGTCGCACTGATACACATTTGTGTGTGTGTTCTTTTTATTTTATTGGATTTTTTTATTTACATTTCAAATGTTATCCCTTCTCGGTCCCCCGACCCTCCAACCCCTTAGCCCTTATCCCCTACCCTGCTTTAATTCACAGATCACATGAAGCACAAGAAGAAGGAAGACCAAAGTGTGGGTGCTTCGGTCCCTCTTAGAAAGGGGGACAAAATACTCACTGGATCAAAGACATAGGCAAAGCATGGAGCAGAGACTAAAGGAAAGGCCATCCAAAGACTGCCCTTTCTGGGGATCCATCCCATATATAGTCACCAAACTTAGACACTATTGTGGATGCCAAGAAGTGCTTGCTGACAGGAACCTGATATAGCTGTCACCTGAGAGGCTCTGCCAGAGCCTGACAAAAACAGAGGGGATGCTCAGAGCCAACCATTGGACTGATACATATTTGTAACCCAGAGCTGGGGAACATATAGTAGAAAGGTTCGAAGTTCAAGCCTAGCCCGACTGAACAATGAAACCCTATTTCAAACACAAAATTCTTTATAAGGTTCATATAATCCTAGGCATTCACTTCTAGGAAGGAGTCATCTGTTGAGATCTTTTTTCCCCTCAAACGTAAAGGCTACAGAAAAGATCTATTGGGATCTCTTCCCCATGAACATGAAAGCTACAGAAGTACATACAAATGGTATCTAGATCATTTAATGTTTAAACCAAACCTACATCTCTAAGATTCGTATGCCTTCACTCCTCCAACATTTTCTAGTTTATACTACCTTAAAGAGTCTCTGTGGCACATTATTTGAATTTATGAATGCCCTGGAAGACTGCATTAATGTTTGATTAGATGGTACCCAATCTGGGTGTCAGATAACTTTTTTTTGAGATGGATTAAAGCATCCTTAGACAAAAATCACACCTTCACAGAACTAGGTGTTTATCGCACTATAATATCCAGGTGTCAATTCTCATCTAGAAAGGCTTCACTTCAGCTGAAATGAATATGGTCAAAGGCGATTAACTATGTCACCTTAATAGATGAGGCCTCCCTCCCTGCCTGCCCTTGTAGGGCTGCTCACCTAGAAGAAATGTTGCTTTCTAAAGGAATGAAAAGTTAAAGTTTAAAGGGGCAACCTGGTAGAGAAATGAGTGAAGCAGACCATTAGCCTACTCAGTGTTCAAGGTATGGTTTTATGCTGAGTTGAGGTTCAGTAGTTTGGCATTTCTGATATTATTTAACTACCAAAAAATTGAATTAGACCCAAGTTCTTTTTCCGTAGTGACTCATAAATGTCTTAAAACAGAAAAGGGTGTGTATGTCAGGGGCAGGATGCAGACACACAGAACTGTTTTCCAATGTTTCCAGGTCAAATACAATCAGGATGATTCTATGGTACAGAATTTTGTTTTAAACAATGGCATCACAGCTTATAAAATTTAATGTACAATTATGTAATTAAATGAAGTATATTTTATACCCACAAATTATATTAAAAACTAATAGAATATATTTTTATAACACCTTTTATTGGATATTATATTTATATTTCAGATTTTATCCCATTACCCCATTCCCCCCACAACCCAGGAAACTCCTATCCCATCACCCCTCCTCATGTTTCTATAAGGATATGCCCCACTTACCCCCTGACTCCCACATCCCCACCCTTGGATTCCCCACCACTCAGTGTTCAGCCTTCATAGGACCAAGGATCTCCTCTCCCATCTATGCCTGACAAGGCCATCGTCCCCTACATGTACAGATGGAGTCGCGAGTCCCTCCCTATGTGCTCCCAGGCTGGTGATTTAGACCCTGGGGAGCTCTGGTTGGTTGGTATTGTTGCTCTCCTCATGGGGCCACAAACCCTTTCAGCTCCTTCTCTCTAACTTCTCCATTGGGAAACCCTTGATCAGATCAGTGGTTAGCTGTGAGCATCTGCCTCTGAATGTGTCAGACTCTGGGAGACTTCTAAGGAGACAGCTATATCAGGCTCTTGCCAGAATGCATTTCCTGACATCCACATCAGTGTCTACCTTTGGTGACTGCACATGGGATGGATACCGAGGTGGAATGGACTCCAGACAGCCCCTCCTTCAGTTTCTGTCCCACACTTTGTCTCCATATTTGCAACATTTTTTATATTTTATTTTTATGTGCATGAATGTGTTGCCTGAATGCTTGTCTGTGAACAACCATGCAGTGCCAGAGGAGGCCAGAGGAGAGCATAGAACCAGTGGATAGTTGTAAGCTGCCATGTGGGTTGGTACTAGAATTTGAATTCAGGACCACTGGAAGAGTAGCAGTGCTCTTAATCAGATATCCATCCAACAGCCCTGGAAACTAATAAATTCATAACCAGACAGGACTGGTATAACTGACTTCAAAACACTCATGACAATGGTATGAGTGGATTTTATAAAAATATCTATAAATGGGAATATTTACAGAGTTGTTATATTTTTCATGCAAAATGTGGGGTACTTTTGCTTTCCTACTGAGCAGTCAGTGGGTAAAGAATGTTCTAAGTAGGCAGGCATGGTGAAAGTTAGTGGAGGACACATTCCTAAGGGGAATTCAGCTCTCAGCTGATAACATTACAGATCATTGGGAATGATGTGTCTCTACCCCATTGTAGGATCTGAACTTGCATCAGAGCAGGTTAGAATCCCTGTGTGACTCTCATGCTTTGACTGACAGCAATATTGTACAGAAACATTAAAATACAGCATGGGGGCTAGAGAGAAGGCCTTGAATCTAAGAGGATTTTCTGCTCTTAAAGAGGACTTGGGTTCTCTTCCCAGCACCTTCTTTTGACGGCTCATGACAGCCTGTTATCCAAGGGACCCAATCCTTTGGGCACGCGAGCACACACACAAATACACACAATAGACATAAGTAAAGATCATTTTTTAAAGTCACAGTCTCTCTGCATCTCCAATATTTCAACTCTTTCCTTAATTTTAGTTTTTATATCTTTGCTTTATTTAGTTGTTTGTTTGTTTGTTTGTTTGTTTTTACACAGGGTCTCACTATGAATCCTAGACTAGCCTGGAACTTGCTTTGTAGACCAAGCTGGGCTGGAGCCCACAGAGATTTCCTGAATGCCGGAATTAAAGGAATATGCAACCACATCCAACCATATTTTAATTCTTGAGCGTACTATTTATCATCTTCAGGCATCAGTGTTTTTATATGCAGTATAGAAATATGCATTCTGTTCTCTAATTTACTTTTCAGGATGGTGGTGGTGGTGGTGGTGGTGGTGGTGGTGGTGGTGGTGGTGGTGATAAAATAAAATCACAAGTGGAACAAAGAACTAAAAAAGTGTTACAATTCACAATTCATTCCTATAACCTAGTTTTACCTCAGCTCAAGCTCAAGCCTGCTTCCTGTGCTTCTACACTATAAAAGTAAATTTGATACATGAAATTCCACAAAACAAGTCTATTATCAGATTAAAAATTATCTTATTTATGTTGGTGAATATCTCTACTTCCAATGCTTTATATAGGACAGAACCAAAGGAAGATGCCCGTAAGTTGATGACCATGACTCGTTAAAATATCTGTGCTATTGAACAAGCAGCACATAAAAGATTCTGTCTTAGTTTTTGTGAACCACTAAAAGTCTTCCTTCTAGAAAAATACCAATTAAGGATTTCAGAGAAATTGGACAAGGACATTAAGTAGAACTTCCCTTGCTTTTTCTTTATTAAGAGGAAAACAAATGACATCGTTCTATCCATTACAAGCAAACAAACAAACAAGCAAAAATAAAAAAGAAAGAATAAAGGGACAAAGGAAGGAAGGAAGAAAGGGAGGAAGGGAAGGAGGGAGGGAGAAAGGGAGGGAGGGAGAGAGGGAGGGAGGGAGAGAGGGAGGGAGGGAGGGAGGGAGGGAGGGAGGGTAGAAGGAAGATACTTTACATCATCCGGTGCTATGAAAATGCTTTTGGGTTGACTCAAGGCTCTGATATCCACAATGCTGAAGTGAAATGCCAACAAAGCAAAGGAACAGGTACCAAAATATGTATAGATGGTCTCTGTCATCAACTGCCTCTGATTATGTGGCATGATCTCCTAAGCACTGGGATTAAAGGTGTGATTCACCAAACCTTGGCTTATTTCTCCAAGGCAACTTCAATGTTACAGCTTCTCGTTTCAATGTCTGGGGTCCACATACGATCTTCTAGGCTCCTTCAAAGGGCTGGCCTCACTTCTCCAGCTCTGCCCTCTGTAGCACTCTAAGTTGATCCGCCGCACTCCTGGTACCAACTTCTGTATTAGTCATAGAATTTAGGGGTAGTATCTATATAGAAAGGGAATTTATTGATCACTTACAGTCTGTAGTACAACTCCCTCACAATGGTCTGCAGCAGCTGTGAATGGAAGTGCAAAAATCTAGCAGTTGCTCAGTCCCACAATGCAAGCAGGCAAAGAAGAATCTTTCTTCTTATGTAGGTCTCCAGCACTAGGTGTGGCTCAGATTAAAGGTGTGTACCACCACGCCTAGACTGAGACTTGCTTTGCCCAGATGACCTTGAACTCAGAGATATCCTTGCCTTAGTCTTCTTGGATTCATGGTCACTATGCCTCAAGGTCTCCATGCCAAGATCCAGGTCAGAAACTTGTATCTCCAAGCCTCAAGTTCAGGATCACAGGTGAGCCTTCAAATTCTGCATTGAAGTTCATTCCAGATATAGTCAAGTTGACAGCTAGGAATAGCCATTACACCATGACATTTCAGAAAAGGTAGACCCTTCATGATAACCAACCTCTATCCATGTTGTTATGTTAGGACTTTTTGGAGTGATAGACAAACATTTGCCTTTTTTATTTTTCATTGGTGACACTGTTATAGGTGATTATATATATATATATAATGTGTGTATATATGTATACATATATATGTGTGTGTTTGTGTGTGTCATGTGTGTGTGTATGAAATTAGAGGAATGGGGAAATATTTTGTAATGGACATTTAGACAGAAATGTAATTGAACATGATATATCCCAATCACTTGGACTATAGATTATGTTCTGGCATTTATTAATTATGTCACTTTGCAACAATGAAAATTTGTCCTTGAAAATTAAGTGAAAATAATAAATACTGCCTGTTATTATCTGTACACAGTCTAGGGCTGCAAATAACAGATACCAGGAAGGATTATGTTCCTCTTACTTTTGTACATCTAAAAACCTATGGAGTAGCATTAGAGAGTGGGGATTTGGGAAGTAACTCAGTCATGGAGAAGGGGCCACAGAAATGCTGTTAGTGACCTTGAAAAGGAGGCCCATGAAGATGTAACAGCAAACCTCTGCCTCTGAATCAGCAAACAAGCAGTCTACCTATAGTGAATTGTCCTGAGCTTTGAGCTTAAATTCTTGCTTTGAAAATTAGGCCAAGAAAGTTTCTGCTATGTGCACTCAACCCAGTTCATGGTATTTTATTACGGTGTTCTGATAGACTATGAAAGTTAATACATGTAACAAGAAATGAATGAAACATTGCTTGAAGTATGGCATAATATGCTATTCAAAATGCAATAGTTGAATATTTTATATTAAAATTTTGTCACATAAAGTTGTGCCAACAGAGTGACATCCATATGTGAAATATGTGTGTCTAATGACATGATGATTTTGTATAAATAAATGAATGAAAGCTATAACGGTTTATCAACAGGTCCTTCACGCATACTAATGTGATAAGAGGTAATAATTTTGATTAGAAAAGTTAAACATAACAGGAAAGTAAGCAAATATTTCTAGAACAGTTGTCACTACAAAATCACCTTCAGGACACAAGGAATTGAAAACCTTTCATGCATAAAATCACGTTTTCCTGGTAACTTTGATGGGTTGCATTTTCATTTCTTTTCATTAAGGAAAATGACAGCAAATGATTAGCTCTTCCAATGGGCTTGTGTGAATAGAATAGATTTGTCTCTAAGAAATGTTTGTCAGAACTTTAAAGGTAAGTTACTAAACCTATCTGAAGAATCATTTTTTTCAAAATGATAAAAATATATCATTGAGTAATCAGTGTCAAGATACCAAATTAATCTTCAAGTGGCCCAAAACTTGATCCCCTACTAGGGGGTAAATAAAAATAATAAAGCTTTATATAGTAAATAATTTTGCTATATATTTTTCTTTTATACCCCAATGACTTCTGGAATGTCAGTGATAGAAACATCAGGTTAAAGTTTAATTTCTCATGATATGATATTTGAACTGAGCATTACCAAGGCTTAGAAAGGATAGAAACCTCCATTGTTGACACGTATTATGTGGAAAGGACTTGACACTCATGATTGAATTTAATCCTTGTGAAAGCCTGTGATATGGAGTCCTTATCCTACTATTACAGATGGAGACCATGGGGCTAAAGAAGTAATTCAAGATCACACAAAAGAAAAGGTAAGGAAGAAGAGACTCAAGTACATACACACGTGAGCTCCTACACACACACACACACACACACACACACACACACACAAACACACACGGTCATATCCACTTCTGTATATACAGTACAGGCTGGGAGACCTGGACTTTCAATCATAGTGAAAATAGAAAAATGTTTTAACCAGAAAACTGTGGGTTTAGACGGAACCTGTACCATTTAATGCTAACCTTTGTGTTTCTGACCATATTTATGGCATTGAAATAAATGTTTGCAGATAATTTAGAATCTTGTTAGCTGATGTGTAAAAATTAAGTACTAGGGCTTTCTTGGAGTGACACAAATATTTAAGCCTCATCTAGTTGGGAATTATCTGACATGTTTTGGCAAAGCCCACACAGAGATCAGATTATGCACCTGAAATATCTAGGTTAAGTCTTTTAATCACTCTTTGGCCTTTCAGTTCAGATCAAGGGCTGATGCTGACTTTAATGCCTACATTTTACATTTGACACAGGGCTCAATAGCTTATCTTGTACACCACATATATTACAGTTTTGGATTCACACATTGCAGATGCTCACTAGCTTGCTTCTTTACATTCCCTCTGAAGATGTCCTAGAACTCAGTGTCCTGGAGAATTGAAATTGGAAGAAAGAAGGGCAGAGATGCAGTTTTCTCTGACTCTTTGTTCAACCATAACAGCAATCTGCTATTAACAATAGGTCAGGATCATGGAGGTCTTATGGTGGTCCAGGATCTGAGCTCAGCATTTTGCTTTCCACGGGTGAGCAAAGGCTGTGGAGTTCATGAGACTGGGCTGAAAATCATGAGCTAATGGACTCAGAGATTCAAAACTAGCATGCCCTGATCCTGTGGCCAAACTCAGCCACTTGTATGTGTGCTCCTCTGTGCCTAAATGTATATACATCTAAACATGCCTGTATACATACAAAAATGCACACGAGTTAACACACAAAGCATGGTCAGCTATTCCTGCCATTTCCCTGTGCCTACCAATTGTGTGTGGGAAATCATAAACATTATATTCCGATTCTGTTCTTGTGTCTCATCAGTTTCAATCCAGTCTCATGAACTCCACAATCCTGTCAAGTAGGTAAAAACTGCACAATCAGCAGACAAGAACATGAAGGGTCATAAGACTAGACGTCACTCATCTTATACATAAATAGACATGTGACTGACAATCGAAAGATACTAGGAAATGAAAAATCTCTCCTTCAAACAAATCTCAATTACTTATATGTCCCACCTGGGAAAGAAAATTCATACAGTCCACATGGACACATATACATATACTATTTTGAATATATTTTATTAAATCTATACATTGTAATTATGTAAATGAGATCATCATCAGCTTTAATTGTGCTAAGATGCTCATATTTTTATATGAAAAAAAGAAAAATTCTCACTAACACTGAAGGCCTCAAGAACTTAAATATTACTTTGAACTAGAAATTGATAAGAAAAGAAGCCTGCATGAGTCATCCCTATTTATCCTTCCCACCCTCCTTCATAGAAAATGATTTATACAGGTAATCATCTTTAAAGCCAGTGTGATATTTTAAAGAAAACTTTAAAGTTTTAAAAGCATCTAGCCCTATCAAGTACATAGTCAAGAGTTGACTTTTTTGCTTGACTAGAGATACTCTCCATTTGTCCTCTTAGCTCTATAGACATCTCTGACCAACCAGGTGGTGGCAAGAACAATAGAGTATACTTGTATTAATCTATTCATGTTTTTTGTGTGTACAATTATTTTCATGTATTGATTATTGCCATTCAGGCTCTGCATCCCTGCCTGACCCTGTGTGATAGGCCTATTATCACAACCAGTGGATCCTGAGAGGGAAATCAAGGCTAGAATGCCTTGAAGTAAAAGAGACCTCAGGCTGCTGTGAACACAATGAGAATAAACTCTCAGGAGACAGCTTCAGTGAGACACTCCACTTAATGGGAGGAACAAAGGCTACTTAAATTTTGAGGAGATTAATGCATCATTGGTTGGGGCCAGGGTAGTGGGGGTGCCTCACTTTCATAAAGAGGAATTGAAGATGCCAGTAGACATGACCTTATACAAGGAAATTTTAACCTGGATACTGAGCTATATGATCTTCTCTGTGGAGCACAGGGATAGATGCACCAGTATAGGAAGATCTGGAGCAGGAGGGGATCCTACTCCTGCCAATATCACGGCCACATTTCTGAGATTTGGACATACCTTGACCCCTCTTTTGCTCTGACCTGGCTCTTCTCAACCCATGGCTCCCTGGCCCCACAATAAACATACACAGAGAGAAACATATGTTTTGAAGACTTCTGTGTTATAACAAAGTGAAAAGGCTTCAAATGTTCTATCTTCCTTTGGGAAGTTCTTCTAGAGTGTTCTGCATCTACTTTCAAGCAGTGGCTACATGTTTTGGGTTTAAAATAATTCATTACCCTTTCAGCACTTCAGCAATTCAGCATTTCACACTTGTCCAGGCATGGGCCTGGTAGACCAGTAATCTAGAAAACTATATATGACCCATTCTTCTGTTAATAGCAGTCTTTTTCATGCAATATAGCCTAAATGTTCCCACTCTAGCTTTCCTCTTATTACCTTTGTGATGATCATCTCATAGAGTCACTAATGACCATTATTAATAACAGCAGCAGAAAAACAATAACAATTGCTATTACCTAATGTGAATAATACTATTTAATGTATACTTTCTATGTGGGTCATAGACAACTAGAAATTGTAGATATACAATCACATACACAAATATAATAATTACATATATGCGTATGCCTCACAAGCTTCATAAAATGGAATTATTATCATTATTATTATTAATGCGTTTCTTATGGTAACATTTTTACATGTATTCTAAAAATGTCAAATTTATGGTTCTTACCAAAGATTGGGGTGCAATCGTCTTTTTTTTTTTTTTTCCAAATGAAGTTCCCATAGGTTCCATCTGTTGGCAACATGATGGGAAGACCAGGTATTTTTTTTCCCTTTAATGAGTACGTTTAGTGCAAAACTCACAAGGCTTTCTTCAGTAATCTACATTGGCTGTTGAAAAGCTTACAGTACATGAGCATTGAAGAGATTTAGGGGCAGACTGACCAGAAAGCCAAGTCAAACATGTAGATAAGCATCCTCACCAACTCCCCCTAGGCTTTTAAAGCCAGAAAACCTATTTTATCTCCATGAGAGGTGATAAAACATCTCTTTAACATGAAAGGAAAACATTTCCCTTTATAGGATCTGATCTTCTGTTTTCACTCCTCTTAACTCTGAATGAAATAAAGGATCCCACAGAGCTTAAATGTTCTAAGATTGATTGGGCTTGACTCTTCCCTCTCTTCTGTCTCTTAAAGGACAATTAAAGGACTGTCAACTAGTCAGTCAGATACCACTTCATACCATGTTTACCTGTATCAATGCATATGTGCTGTGATATTCATGGCCATGATCCTAGGACCAGACACAACTAGGCAGATTCCAACACCACCTCACTGTGATTGTTTGAACTTGAGTAGAAACCATTGAAAGACATATATCTCTGCCATTCTTATTTGTAAAGGAAAGATAAAAAGTACTGCTTACCTCAGTAAGTTCTTAACATCAAACACAATAATGTATACAAACAGTCTAGCATTTTACCATAAATATTAGTTATCTTTTAGTAATTATGTTGCTTAAAATAAATAACTCTTACCGATCTATTTTTTAAAACAAATATTTCTTTTAAATAACATTATTTAAATGCCTTTGTAGCTGTAAATATCAAGAAAAGAAATGAAAAATAGTCAAGGTTATAGGGAATTGTGGATGTATATTTTGAATGCCTAGTGAGTGCAAGTGTGATGTGGTCAATTTGTGCTTTATTAATGCTCAACAAACTTATTTCAGGTTTTCAAATAAATCATCAGAAAGATTTTCTTATGACTGGACAGTTACTTTAGAAGCCATGACTTTATGCTGATATTCTACAATGTACAAAAGATCATCATGTCTATAATTTTGAGATAAGATGTTAATTTTCCATCCAAATGAACCACAGATAAAAACAGCTGACAGAGACAAGGGAACCCTAGGATCACTAGGTCAAATAAACCCCAGACAAGGATAAGTAGAATCTGATTAGTCTATATGGCAATTGGAATAAAAAATTCCCCCTATGGGTCCTTGGGAAGTGGCACAATCAGGATCTGAGGCCTTTGGTGGAATAGATGTGGCCTTATTAAAGGAAGTGGTCACTTATTTGACATCTCAAATGTTCAACCATGCTGAGTATGGCATTCATTTTTTAGTGCTTTCAGAACCAGCTGTAGAACTCTCAGCTCCTTCTCCAGCACCATGTCTGCCTGCACACCACCAAGCTTCCCACTATGATGACAATGACTAAATCTTTGAAAGTCTGAGCCAGTTCCAATTAAATGTTTCTTAATGAGAGTTTCTGTGGCCATTGTGTCTCTTTACAACAATAGAAACCTTAACTAAGACAGTCTACTTATCCTAGTCAGGAGCTGTGTTCAGAACTGAAAGTTTGTAGGTTTGTAAGTCAGCCAGGGTATGATGTCAACTTTAGAAACACAGGTATACAAGCAAAGCACCAACAGGATGAATTGTTCTAATAGGTTTTATACTCTTTTCATTAATAAGTTAATATTTTCTTGAACTTTCAGAGTCACATATTGCAGCTATATACGCCATTAGCTGTATATAAAGACTTCTGTTCATTCTGAATCCTGTATTCAAGTGTAATCATTTAACAAGTCACAAAATATTTAGTATATTATTTTCTTTTTTCCTGGGCACTGATTTATCCCTGTAAAGAATGGGGGAGTGAATTAGATGAACTCAAAACCCCACTAGCTTCAGGGGTCTCCATGAAAACAAGACATTTCCTTTATTAATGGCAAAGATGGCTGTTAAGCAATCTCTCAACTTCTGTTCTGAAAATTACATAAAATAACCCACATACCTTTTATCTTTCTTCACTAGGACTATTTTCTATCCCTTTAATCTTTTTGTTGATATTCTATGGACCTTCTTTGGTATCTCCACATCCTACTCCTCTGTATAAAATTTCTAACTTGAAAAAAAAATCAGACAGAAGAATCAATAACCTGTCCTAAGCAGGTGCACTCTCAGCCTTCTGTCCCTAAAATCCTTATTCATTCTACCTGTGTGTTTAACAATATTTTCATATTTTCAAATTCTCTTTTTAGTTTACTTTGGTCAGTCTTTAAAATGCAATTTTTCAATTTAAACTTTTATTTGTTGTAAAACTTAAATACAATAAAACACACAATTCTTATTCTATTTTCATTGAATTTCAATATGTATTCAGTTGTTTCAATTCAGACTTTTATGTTATAAAATAGAACTTTAATTTATCTCCTCTATGCCCCTTCAGTTCTTGATTCAGTAATTCCAGAAGGAACAATAATCCCAATTATTTCAACTATAGAATCAATTTGCCAGTTGGGCAATTTTATTTAAATAAAGTCAAGAGATATGTTTTTCTGTATACAACGGCTATATTTATAGTCAAAATTCAATTAACTATATTTGTATATGCCATTTTCTTGCTTTTCTACCTAATACTACAGTTCTACATGTTTACTGTTTGCCAATACTAGATTACATTGATTTCAACGCTTATTATAAGTGTTGAAATCAAATTGCTGACCTTTCTAGTTTCAATATCTTCTTCAATCTTTCTTTGATCCTCTAAATCCCTTTACTTTCTCATGAAACCTTTCGGAATTGGCTGTTGATAACTCCAAAGAAGGTTTTGATTAGATTGCTTGGCAATTGTATATTTATTTTCAGAAAATTAATTTTCTTTCTAGTATTTAACATACTGGCCCAAATTTAATATTTCATTGTTTAAAATGTCTTATATTTTCTTTACATGATTATTTTCATAGTGGAAAAACATCTGTAGTCTAAGATGGTATCACTCCATCTGGTAAGAATTATTTAGAGAATAGAATTCTGAAATTATCCAGCTAAGCCTGAGAAAATAGAAATGATCATTTCAATAAATAAGGGTATTTTTCAAAATTCTACTATCAAATTAACTGAGATACAAACAGAAAGAGAAAAAGATGGAGAGACAATGACTAAGTAGAATCACTAAGAAAC
The DNA here is from genome assembly GCA_030674055.1 of Rhabdomys pumilio. Classification (NCBI taxonomy): domain Eukaryota; kingdom Metazoa; phylum Chordata; class Mammalia; order Rodentia; family Muridae; genus Rhabdomys; species Rhabdomys pumilio. The sequence continues at coordinate 22,577,720 of JANHMN010000018.1, read as the reverse complement.
ATTCCATGATCACATTCAACTTGATCAAGTCTGGTGAATGGAAACTGTGATGATGTAGAGTACCCGAAAGCCATGCAGTAAGAAGTTGACAAAAGGTTATTCTATTTAACACATAAGAGCATTACAAAAGGATGAGAAATGATCAAGAGTGTTGCAATAAAACCAATACCAAGTTACTGCATCCACACACAGTAAAGACAGAGAACATTTACACACATCGTGACATTATTTAAAATAGCCATGTTTTGGGAAAAGCCTAGGGGCTCATCAATTGATGAATTGATAAAGAATATATAAATTACACAAGATATATTAAAATCTTAAAAAGATGAAGATAATTTGGTAAGAAACATAAAATATGTAAATTATATATACATTACACATTCAACTATAAAGAACAAAACTCATTTTTACAGAGATATTAATTAGAATTGGAGGTCATTACATTGAGTTTGTAAAAAGTCCAATTTATTTTAAAGAAAGAAAAGCATCCCATATTATCACCTATAGGAAGAATCTAGATTTAAAAGTTCAAAGATCCAAATGTTTAGGGGTCAGTATGAATTGAGGCCAAGTGTAATTTAAAATGTAAATATTGTGATAAAACTTATTATTTTACAAAATTAATACATGCTTTTAAAGAGAAGAGAGATGATAGCTATAATTTAGAATACATGAGTGGATTCATATGAAGCTCTTAATGAGAGAAGCTAAGAGAATGTGTATGAATAGGATAAAAAACAAGAATTCCTATCCCACTGATGAAGGATTTGCTAAGCTGTTACTATGTTTGTCAGCAAGGAGGTGATCCACTAGAAATGAACCTCCATAAGGCATTACATCATTCTGCAGTTTTTTTGTAGAAGACTGGTACTGAGGTAACAGATAAGTAGAATCTTCAATTTTAATCTTCTGTTTGCAGTGGGCTTCTCACAAAGCTTTGGGTGCATTCTTTTCCTTATTTGAATTTTTTTTATTTGATGTGCAAAAATTCAGCACCCAAAGTGCTTAGCAACTACAGAATACTTGAAAGAAGGTATCAGTGTGTACCAAACGGACAAAGCCCTACATGTGTAGGAAAGAAAGACTGCCACAAGTATAGTGTCACAATAACATCAAGGTACCCTGATTCCCTCATCCCATCCCAAATGATAAAATTAACCAAATAACTGATGTCACACAACTTTATTCTTAGGCTGAAGCAGAAAATGTCTTTACATTTGTTCTTAATTAGTTCAGACAGGGGGGTGGGCCTGTTCAATTTTTCCTCCTGGAGCATGATCTTCAAATCTATATCTTGTCTTTCTGGGAAGATGCAGAAAGCATTAGAGAGGCAATCTCCTTGCCAGGATCAAACAAATTAAAATAGAGACGCAGGGAGTAGAGTGTATGTGATGTGTAAACACAAAATGAATTTTCTCATTTTAAATATAACACCCAATTTCAGACCAAAAGTAGGAATGTCCGAGGATGACATTATAGCAGAGATATTTTGAGAATGTACTTGGCTATTCATTCAAGACAACACTGGAAGTGTTTTAAAAATTCTTTAATATTTTTAGTCATAGAAAATGACAAGTTAGGCAGGGTTTTATTTCTAAACTTTTCAAAGATTATTGCAAATACAAATGTAGCTTTCTTCTAAACTGGTTCCAATTTAAATCAAAGGTACAGCACACAACTAAAGCACTGTGGTATGAATTATTTTAGGTTGTAATATTTTTACATTATTTGAGAAACTTAGGAAAAACATTATCTAGATAGCAAAACATATGGAGAAACAAGACATAATTAAGGTTGTGCCTAATTCTGTGTTTAATATCCTGCTAATTTATTATTTCTTACAGAGATAGTTTTCCCAAAGTTTCTATGGTGCTCTAATTGAGCAAGATATAAATTTATATTGAAATTTGCATAGAAATTTATATTGAGCTTTGAATATAAAGGATAAAAATTGAGTTTCCTAAAGGAAAATGTAGGTAGTGAATTTTTTCTAAGGAAAAGAAAGTAGTGTTCCTTCTGTTTCTATAATATTAAAAATAACAGTCTTCATTTGGAAGTCTAGTTCTCAACATTTTCAGAGCCATATATGGAAATTAGCTACAGTTCTCTATGATGTTACATTAACGAGAAATAAAGTTGGGGCAGGATCTGGATTTCAAACAGGTGTTAGTACATGTGTTAAGACTCTTAATTGTAAAGTTAAAAATACTTTTGTTTCTTCTACAGTATTTAATATAAGTTGCATTGATACCTTCTAATTGTGTTTGTATTTTAAAATCCAGCATGCCAGTTATGGAGTTCTAACACGCAACTTTTGTTTTAGTGCCCTGAGTATCTCAGAACATTGGTATTCTAAATATAGGAAGAAATGAGTCAGGCTTTAAGAAGGTAGTGGGCTTGATTATTGCTGGTATAACAGCTTCAATTACATTAATTGCTAGCACCACTGCTTCTGCAATTGCTGTGACGCAAGAGGTTAAGACATCTACTTTTGTTAATCATTTAGCAAAAAAATGTTACTAATGTGTTGAATATATCAGAGGATTTAAATAGGCATTTGAAAGAATGGATTGATATTCTTTATCCTATTCAAATTACTGGAAGTAGGTTCAGAATTTAAAGATAAGGAGCCATCTTGAGTGTCATAGCAAATACCATTGGATTCATGTTAGTTCTACAATTTACAGTGTCAGTCATTATAATTAGGAAGAAGTTTAATGACATGTGCAGTGTATTTGGCATAATTCTAACACCTCTCAGAATGTTTTAACAATACATAGGGAGCTAATAAATTTCAAGAATGCTGTTCTGCTGAGCATTGAATTGGGAGATACTGCAGATAAAATTACCCATGGCCTGAGGTCAGTATTTCTATTTTGGTCAAGCTTCAAAAATGGAATATGTAGCTTGATGATGCTAGTCCTTTTGATCCTGGGAATACTTTTATTCCTGCCCATTGTATTAAAGCTTTTCTTCAACAACATCAGCATGTTGGCAGCCAAGAACATGGCTTGAACCTGAAAATGGACCCCAAGACAGAGTTATTAAATTAACATTCTAGCAAGCCAAGGACAGGTAAGATTCTGCACAGAGCCTTACCAACCTAAGACATAAGTGCATTGCTTATAAAGCATATTCCATGACAAGTAAGGAAGGCATTCTTGTCAGAATGACCTAAGATAGGCTCAGTCTTGTTAATGAAATAAAAAAGGGGGAGAGGCAGATAGTCTTGGGGGCTGCTTGGCAAGAATCTGACATGGGTCAAGGACAAGGAAATGGGCTTCTTGGCAGTAATAGGATATTGGCCAAGGACAAGGAAGTAGGCTTCGGCAGGTATCTGACACTAGGCTAGAACAAAGAAGAAATTTCAGGCAGGAATCTAAATCTTAGGCTAGAACAAAGAAGTAATCTCAAGCAAGAATCTAAATATTAGACTAGAATGAAGAAGTAACTTCAGACAGGAGTCTAAATTTTAGGCTAGAACAAGGAAGTAGGCTTCAGACATGAAAATGACTTTGGGCTAGGACAGGAAAGTAGACTCAGATACTTTGGTAATCATGATAAGCCCTTTGAAACAGTGATCATGGGAGTGTTCATATGATTGGGTTTAATGCCTTGTTTCTTCTTTGACTATTTGTGTTTATTGTCTTGCTTGTTCCTTGACTGTTTGCATCTATTGTATTGCTAGACCATTAACCTAGAACTGAACCTAATACATGCCTGTAATCAAAATAGTATAAAAGCATAAAGGAAGAGAAGGGATGGGATAAAGGCTTCTAGGGAAGGAAAATGGAGAAAGGAGATGACAACTGTATTGTAAATAAATAAGATATCCAATTAAAAACAAGGAAAAAAAAGCAACTGCAGTTTGGACAAAGTTCAGCTGTTGAAAGAAAGAAAGAAAGAAAGAAAGAAAGAAAGAAAGAAAGAAAGAAAGAAAGAGAGAGAGGGAGAGAGAGATACAGAGAGAGGAAGGAAGAAAGAAAGAAAAAAGAAAGAAAGAAAGAAAGAAAGAAAGAAAGAAAGAAAGAAAGAAAGAAAAAAGGAAGAAAGAAAGAAAAAAGGAAGAAAGAAAGAAAAAAGGAAGAAAGAAAACAACAAAAATAATTTTATGGTTAGAGGAGGTATTACCACAACATTAGGAACTATATTAAAGAGTCATGGTTTTAGGAAGTTTGAGAATAGCTGGTTTATTCTTTTGAATTATTTTGTAACCATTTCATCATTACTATAACTAATAACAATGTTATATTTATGGTTTTTGAAATATATGCAAGTAGCAAGTTAAATGAAAAGAACTGCAATGTAATATTATTCTGTGTTGAACTGACAAAGACAATGCATTTAGTTCATTCATTTTGCTTTTATATTTATGTTATAGTATCATATGAATAAACATCTTATTTCAAAAAAAGAAATAAAGAAAAAAAAAGTAACTTGGGTTGCAGTATTGTTCTCATTTTTTTCCAGACATATTAAGTCAAAATTTTAATCTTATGTGCCAATTCTAGTAGCTAGAATTACTACCATAGATCAATACAAACTTGTGTAAAAGACTGCATTTTTTCCAGAAAGCATGTCCTACTCTTACAAATATACATATGGAATGAAGGAGCCTTGCTATCTTTCTTGGAAACCTTATAGATACAGTCATTACTCACTCTGAAATGAACACTATCACAACACAAGCAATCCCCCAAAGGACAGATATAAATCCTGGAAGGTACTATGGGAGTGAGTTAGCAAATGAGAAATTCTGTACAGTAAAGCTTTATGAGGTCTGTGAATCCAAAACCATTGAACTGGGAAATGTGATGAGCAGGAGAATGTTGTGCATATGAAAAATGTTACAAAGACAGAAAGGAAGGAGTGTGCTAATGTGAGCGAAGAATAATGGGTGCCAGTCATTTGCACTGATATTTGCAACATTGTTGCTCAAGAAGTTTAAGGAGATATATCAATAGATAAGAATGTTTGGAGTATGACTTTCAGAGTATAGGAGAAAAGATTTCTTCTGTTCTATATCACATCATTCCTACTTCACAGACAGTATCTGTAACTCCATAATGCATTGAAAGAGCTTTCCTCACATATGAAGCACTTATTTAATGGCAGACACAAACTCGATGGTTAGTAATTTAAGTCAGTTGTTTCAGTATCTTTCTGTGGGTAACGTCTGATTACAAAAGAACAAGGCTGAGACCCACATAATTCTCAACTTCAGATAGTAGTCAAGTTATGCTTTTTGTTCCTTAATGAATTTAGAGTTTAAACTGAGGTACTCTACCACTAGGGTGTGACATTATCAAGCACATTTATAGAATTTGATAAGGATATATGTAACTTATACTTGATCACTTACTATTGTGGATGATTTTAAAGGACACAAATGAATATCAAGCCTAAGAGAATCATTCTAGGCAGTCTGGAAAGTTTTGAAATGCAGGAGCTTCCATGCCTAGGAGGCTCTTTCTTTAGCTCTTTAGATACTGTTCCCATCTCTGCTGTACCTTCAGATAACATGAACAAGTTTTGTGTTGTAAAAGCTCTCCAAACTGAGTTCTGAGAGTTTTTATATAGACTGCATAATATAGTTGAGATTGGTTACATTGTTGTATCAACACAATCCTCAGTCATCTCCTGACAACCTGGAAGTGACAATTTCAAAGTTTGCAAAATCTCCTTTTTAAGGCAAATTCAGGTATGGTTGGCCCAAACAGACATTTGTCAACAAGTCATGTCTCTTGTCTTTGGGGTTCAAGAAATGCTCCCAAACAGCCACATATTTTAAGAGCTGGGCCCATGCGCTAATCACTTTAGAGTCACAATTTTTTTCAGAACTATGAACCAGAAAGTATGGATGGAAACAAAGATAGATACATTTGTCCTTTGATATCCATGGACTCCTGAGGATATTAGAATTCTCAGGCATTCAAGTTCCTTAATGAAAGTTCAGAGCACTTGCATTAAACTTTTCCTACCTTGTACTTTGCCTCTGGATTACTTATAACAAAGAGCACATTGTAAATACTGTATAAATACAATACTTACATTATTGTACAGTATTTATCATTCATCATTTAGGGGCTACATATAAAACAATGCATCATTTAGGTGATACACGCATATGTATTCATCATAGACACAGTTTTTGTTTTTTAGTTATCATTTTAACATTTTTACAGTCCAGTCATTATTCCCCTCCAGTTCTGTCCTCTGACAATTCCTCATCCCATTCCTCCTCCCCAGTTTCCAAGAGAATGTACCCATATCCCAGACCTCCCAATATTTTCAATTTTTGTTGAATGGACCCATTAATGTGAAGTCAAAGGTAAGGCATACTCTGGTTCACAATGTAACACCCAACTACTGGGATATGCAGACATGAGACTATGAATTTGCTTCTGAGCAGCAAACTTGAGTGATTTATGAGAGTGCTGGGTACGGTTTTAGAGGTCTCTTCCACCTCAATGAAAGGAGCTGACTTTTGAGAAGCTTTTATGTATCCTATGGATAGATGATTTTTGAAATGCCAGGTTGTGTCCCCTTGTCAATGGTAAGTGCAGAGTTAAATTTTGAACAGTGCTGGAAATTCTAAAGCTGATTCTTCACATCATTTACCAGAGAAAGGGTCTGATGCTCTATACTCTTTGTAGACAAGTCTTCTTCCTCTTCTGGGTCCAAGCAATTAGCAATTTCTAATACTCTGTGCTGTTCAATGCCCCTTACTCTTCTCTTTTCCTCTTGTATCCTCACTCTGGTTCTCTTAGCCACATCTTATTTGTAACTAGTGCCTATTGCATTTTTAGTCATTATTTTAAACACCTAGTATTTTCTCCAAGATTTTTGAGCATACTCTAATGATTTTGGCTCAATCTGCTCCTCTGTTCTTATATCACTCTCTAAACACTGGCACTGATATCTTGATTCCTAGGAATGATTTGATGGTGTATGCTACTTCTGCAAAAGGCTCAAATATTGAGAAAGGAAGGCAGAATGCCAGTAGTTTCTGTGACTGATCCCCAGGGCCAAACAATGCTTGGCATATAGCCTTTACTTGGGAATGTATTTAAAGTTTCCCCTGGCTACCAAGGATTTTTCTGTAAATAGTATTACAAGAGTGTGAAATGTCAAAGTAGATGAGCCTGTGAAAAAAGCAAGATGGGAAAAAGATTCTTCAAAATCTGTCAAGAGAGAAATCTGAATGAAATCTGTACTCATGCTGCCCGAACTTTATATAATAAGTAGTTCATGATTCCTCCTAATTCCCTCTCTGACATTCCCTGGGTCCTGCAGTAAGCTCCTTTCTCTCTCGGGCTCCTGATGTCAATGAGACAAGGATTATACTCTATATTTTACATTTCCTAAAAGCACTAAGTTGTATGATTTTACATATTCTAGCATAAGAAATTATTCTTCTTTCCTTATTCTACCAGATAGACTTAGCATCTAGCAAAAACACCTATCTCATGAAAAGACCCTCACTTTAATCTAAGAGGTGACTCAACCTGATTACCATTAAATAAAAAGTTAAATTTAGTTAAAATTTAAGTTTCAATATTTATTTGACTAGCATTTATTAGAGTGTTTCATGAGTAGAGTCTAGAATATGAAAATCAAAATTTGATTGGTAAAGTCAACAGAAAATGTTCATTTAATTATTCCCTACTCAGGGTTTGCTCATGGAAAAGCATCTATAAGTAGTTAATTTTTAGTCAAAAAGTATTTTTAATATCATAGCAGTAAATTATAGAGTTACCATTATTAGTCATATTTATTCATGAGAGGTAATTTGATATCTTACAAAATAAGCCAATAAATGATACAACCTCTTGCAATCTAATTTTTCATGGATGAGCACTTACATACTTAATATCCTTTGAGGTTATATTTTAACATAGTCTAATTACCACTTTCTCTTTATTTCTATTCAGTTTGACATAGCCACTTTGCCTAAAATAATTTAATATCCTTATGAATGAGATACTGCTAAACCTAGCCTATAACACCAATTGCCTTTGTTTATACTAACAGCTCTAGTGAATTAGCATATTAGAAAGTGACAACACATGGCCCTTAGAGGGGAGTGAAAATGTATTTGTTAAATTTTTTTTACATGATTTCTGAAGAATTTTAAACACTTCTAGTTTGAATACCATACATCTGTACAACAAATCAGGGACTCTAGTAGGACAATTCATAAGAATAAGAACAAATCTTTCCTTCCCTTTATTCATCCACTGAATGCTTACCCATCTTCCCAGGACATCCACTGAATGGCTGGTTCCAAGGGCTTCAGATAATACCAAGACATAGTTGATGAAACCCCAGATGTCACTCTATAGACTGACATATCTACACAAACCCACAGACAGCTGGCCTCTGCACATTGGAGGATATAAGCAGACATCTGGGAGGTTGATACTTCTAGCAGGCATTTGCTAGCTTTGATGAGTTCCTTTGTAGTACCCTTTCTCCACATTCCCAGTTTCTAAAATAGCAATAACACCTATCTTATAAAGTTTTTATCTTATAAAAACTTTATAAGATATAAAGTCAGAAAACTGTGTATCTTAAGAAAATATTTTAAATGCTGTCTGGCAATGCTGATGACTATAAATTGTATGCACTTTTAAAATGTATTTTTATGATAATAATCTTTTTAATCTTTATAAAGAATTATTTGATAATATTTAATACATATCAACAATCTATTAACTTTAGGGTCAATACTGAGACTTTCCAAATAATAAATTTTTGAAATTAATATTTTTTCCAGGCTTTAGATCTGCCTATAGTGGCAATAGGCCATAAAATGATAGGCAATAATGTCATCATAAGATATGTTTGTGTTGAGACCTTGAGAGTGATATAAAAAAATAAGAAAGAAAAAAAACAGACCACATTTATTACTTTTCATTTTAAAGTTAAATATTATAATCTGAAATAAGCCAAAGCTACAAGGAATGACTACTTGGAAGATTATGGCTGTGAAACATTAAAAATCTATAAAGGACATTCATCTTGTAATTCTCTGGATGTTCTTAACAATATATTTTCCTTGGCTGAGACTAGTTTCTTCGTCTGCCAAGTATGGACAACACTCAGAAGAAGCCAGAAACATATTGATCTGCAGACTTCACATTTGTTTTTTCTCTATCACTGTACACATTCTCCACAGATATCAGCCTTCTTCTGCATAATGATGTCATTGTGCAATGCAAGAGAATAGTCCGTAGACTATAATGCCTTCAAAACCCGAACCTGACAAAATAAATCAAAATACACATTTCTTCTTCTCAAGGCTGGACTCTAATCCACTCCCGTGCTGACTCTAATACTCATTCTGAGGCTTGCAAATTTGATTGATGATGTCTTTGAACACTTTGGAGAAGGATAATCAACCACAAAGCCTAACTAGAAGCCAAGCTGAATTTCAAAGCCTAAACATTTAATATGCTCTGATTTATACTTGCTGAAAGGCTTAAGACATTCAGATTACTTCTGTATGTATCATCATTCATAGGCTTAAAATTTAATTTCACCTTGCAATATTTCTGTTTGTGGAGCATCCTCCTGACTTACCACCTGGCCTTCAGTCAGACATCTTCGAATCAGATTAAGACAAGAATTGCATCATGCCATTGAATAAATTCTTTTAACAATAAATTTTATTAACTAAGAAAATAGTAAGTACTTAATTACATATGAGTTCTTAGTGATTGTGTGCCAAGTGTTATTGTCATTAAAATACTGATGATCGTTCATTCATGGCATTGCCATAGTATCTAATACAATGATATCTAGATTTCCTATGAAGTAGGTATGATTGTGTAATAGTTGTCATATAATACATGTAAGGGTGAAGACAAGTTAGGATTTTAAGTGTATTTAGAAGAGTTCAATTAAAAATAGAAGAATGTCATATTATGATTACAATTTCATTTTTTTTCTTCTCTGCACTCAGCACATTCATTACATAGTAATTGAGAAATTCTGACTATTGTATGTTTGCATAACACCATATAATTTACCTTTCCAGAGAACATGTAAGACATTTGATATGTATAATTACCAAATTTTATTTTCCTTCTAGGCTTATTATCTCTGCTTAGGGAAATCAGACAAATAAGTGGTCTAATTCTTACTTTCAGCTACCTGAAAGATGACTTGGAAAGAAAATTGTTTTTCAGAGACATTTAATGTTATCTGATGACAGGTTTGCAAGACAAGAATTGCTCTACAGGGAACTCGAGATTGAAGTCTGTGGTTATCATGGCTCTTATTAGGTGCACAAGAGGGCTAATGAGTTTGTTTCTGAACTGCCGCTCTTTCCCAAGGTTGGTGAATCACCACTGTGGTGGGGGGACTGGGAAGGGACAACAGCTGGAATATAAATAAATAAAATAATTAATTAAAAAAACTCTGGGCTTTAAAATGGTAAAAAAAAAAAATGGTGCTTTTGAATAATAACCAGGGATATTTAAATTCTTCTTAGTTCTCTGTTCCTGCTCATGGCAAAAAAGTTGAAAGTTCAGGTGATTTTGATTCTCCCAAGCATTCCAGTTACACATCAGAGTGGATCCAAACAACCATTTTTTAAAAAAAAAATAAAAAATGTTTTCTTTTTTTTTTTTTATTCTAGATGTTTCCTCCTCACACAAGGCACAGACAGAATTACAGAATGGCAACTGCTTATTCCTGAGTGACAATGAAGATTTGGTAATTAGCTCTACTCCCAAGGACCACAATGGCTTTTGGGGGTAGGGGGGACTTTCTTGGAGTCAAGGGGCAGGGGAAATGAGGTGAAGAACTGTGGAGATAACTGGGAGGGGACAATGACTAGAATGTAAATAAATAAAATCATTTAAAAAAACCTATGTGCTATAAAATGGTAAAAAAATAAACATGGCACTACTGAATAATAACCAGGTCCATTGAGAGAATTCGTAGTTCTTTGTTCCTGTATATGGTTTTCTAGATCCCAAATTCCCACAGTGATATCCAAGTTAGTGCTGGTGGATCGTTTAAAGACTCTTTGTTAAAATTAGATTAAAGAACCACCTAAGCCTATAAATGCTATAAAACATTTGAAGGGTATACCTGGCTTGTTTGTTCATAACACCTAGTAGGAAGTCATTTAACTAAGAAAAGGTGGAAATTGTTGCAATTGTGTTTTCAACATAAGCTGGATGCTTGATGAGATTTAACTTCCCAAAAAAAGTGTAACACATTCTGTATTTAAGGGAACTTTTGAGATGATCAGGAAGGTCACTCTGTCCATCCCTGTGTTGGCTATTCCTCACGTGAGTCCATCTATCTAAGGTGTTACACTGGGTAAGGCAAATAACTCACACAATAAAGTTCTTGGATCTTAAGTATAGATCGAAGATGGACATTTAGCCAGCAGGTTTTCCTACAATGAAATGTTCAGTGGGTCTCGATTTTCTTTTATATACTCGAAGATAGCCCATGTTCAGTACCCTGTGTTACCTTGAACTTTTTTGAACGTTGTTAGCATATTCCTATTCCTGCCACCTGATGTTAACCTGATACCCAACCCCCAGTAATGTTCACTTACTTCCTACTGACTGGGCCGGTGTGGTATCCCTCCCAAAAATGCGGGTACCACATGGATGCAATTAGACATCTCCAGGCTCTTCACGACTCCTTAGTTCTCTATTATGCTTCTCCCACCACGCCACTGGAGTAGACAGCTCAAGCCAGACTATTCATCATACCGTGCTCTTCTGTAGCAAGATAGTTTTCTGCTGCTGCCATATTTGTAGTGGAGCTGATGGGGTAGGAGCTAATGTGGGAGGAGCGAAGAGAGAAGGAGAGGAGATGAAGGAGGAAGGAGAAGAGAGGCAGGAGAGAAGATGGCGGGAGACATCTGTGTGTCTTTAACAGTCTCAGGTAGTTATTCATATCTAGGTTAATTAATTGGGTTACCAATTCTAATTGTGTGAGCGTCTTGTTAATTGAGCGTTACCAAATATATAAAGCCTTTAGATAATAATTAAGCTTTAGAGTCTTCATTCTACTGGGAGCCGTGTGCATGGCGGGTATTGTCTGGGGTTCGGTGGAGCATTGTGGACAGTGTGGTGGATTGACAGATCTAGTCACCATTCTGACATCTCGTGGGTGACAGGGTCAGTGCTTCTGGCCAGGCTGAGCCGATGTCTGAGCCAAGCAGCGGTGGGAGCATGCTCTTCGCCTCAGGCCTTGTCTAGTCAGGAACATGGCAGCTGCTTAAGAACAAGACAGATCGGGTGCCGCCTTTTTAAATATTATCCTCAACACTCTTCTGTTCCCCCAATGCTTTAGACACCATCAAACCTCTTAGCCCCTGCTTATCCCATGAAATTTGATGGAAAACAATTCAGAATTCATATTGTTAAAAGTGAACGTGTAGAACTGATAAGCTCTTTCTCCAGATGCTAAATTAACAAATTAGACTAGAAGTTGTACAGATGCAGAGAAGGGTGTGGGTATCTTTGCAGGACAGTATCCGTGCCTCTGTGGACCTCCACCTCACCCCAAGATGAGTTTTACTTGATTACAATCATTTGTGTCCATCCAGAGTCCTGCTCTGAGGAGTCTGTTGGTGAAAGTGAGCTTTGTTGACAACACATTTCTAAAGAAAGTGAAAAAAAATAGCAGATTTTGCTCATTCCTCCCCTGCTCACTCACTGTAACCATCATTATCTTCACTAACACTGACAGCACTACCAATTTTCCATCCTGTGTTTATGACCAGTCCCTGACAGATTATAGCACATCCTTAAAACATCTCTATGAAAGTATTATTATCTCCTTTTAATAACAAAGAAAAAGGTCCGGAGAAGTAACTTCTCCTTCGCTCACACTAACTATAAGTAGGACAATGGTTTACAAATGCGTGCTCCCACCAGGACACATCAGTCTCTCTAATTGCATATTTTCAGCAAAACTCGGTCTTGCCAGTGTTTGTCATTTTCAGAGGCATCTGCTTTCAGTCTGCCTCTTTGTATATCTATTACTTTATTGTTTTGCTCTAGTTTTCTCATCCACAAGGAAGAAAACACCCTGCCGAGTTCCCATTGCACATAGTCAGACAATCAGCACTACTGTTGCCTGTGTATAATCATCTCCTTTCTCTACAGGGAGGGTGGCAGTTTACTAGATTTGTCTTTCTCCTCTGTCACAAGACTCCCTCTATATAAGCTTCTCCCTCCAGCTCACACATTCAGGGCCTGTGCACAGCAGGAACCTCACAACAGAAAACTTCAGAGTTTTGATTTCTTAAAGCCCTAATTATTCAGTGTTACTCTGTGGGGGAAGAGTGTGGTTGGAAATCAGTAATTCCTAAAGGGACCTAAATATAAGAACAGACAGAAAATCAGATAGGATCTTTAAATGTAATACACTGACATTTGAAGAAAAAGAAATCTCCCTAAATATGTATGGATACCATGTTATGATTCTAAGAGTTGGTAATACTTCCTATGACACTTCTGAGATATTTTTCTGAATCATTTTTTTTTCAATTCAGCTGGATCATACCTGTCATCTTTTTCAATTTCTAAAAATATTTTTCATTTAAGCCACTTAGTTAAATACCTCATGGTGTTCAACGGTGAAGGTATTACAGTCATTTCTTATTTTAGTTCCCCCTGCCTCATTCTTATTCTGGACTTCCCCTATAATGCGCCTTAAGCAAATCAAAGAAAATTTCAGATAAGCATTTTTTTTCCCAGCCTCAGAAGTTGTACCTCTTGCTGTGACACTTTAAGGGTCACCTAGCGAATAGCACAGAAGGTATTCTGTACATGAAAGACACAATTTGCCTCTCAGAAATCATCAAAGGTTTGATGCTCTGTAGTATTCTATACCTGGGCTGCCTCACAATTAAGCTGCTCTCATACTCAGGGAAAATGTTTATAGCCAAATATCTATTTGCTCATAGCATCACGTTTCCTATTTGCTGTCTGATTGTCCTTCAAATAAACTTTATGAGTGATAACATTTATGCATTCCTACCTTGACCTTGTCTAGCTGCTTCTCTGAGTCATGGGACCCTGTCCTTCACTGGTGACCTTCTTATCTCTCTCCCCAATGAAAGAGTTAAGAGTGCTCAAAGCACGGTACATGATAAAGCAAAGTCAGCCATCCACCTGCATAATCCGTATAGATACCATAAAAGCCTGCTATCACCCTCAAGTTTTACTTTCCAGTGAGAGGAACAGCCAGGTGAATGAATCCTTGCAGAACGGTGTTTAAACTACTAAACAATAAATGCATAGATGTGACAACATGGGATTAGCTCTTAAAGAACAGATGTCTTTTCCCTTGGAAAAGCAAGGTGGATATTAGGGGAAAGCTAGAGGAGAGATGAAGAAGAGAACTAATGGTCTATAGCATTTACACTGATCTATGAATATCTGACTCATGCATCGAAGAGTCCTAGCCTCTCTTTGGAGCTCTAGATTCCCCAGTAACACAATACTCAAAATGTCCTTTCTGGTCTTATGATCTCAACATACAGAGTTTAAAAGAGGTTACTGTAGCTCTCAGTCTAATTCTTCACTTGTACTGTAGATAAAATGGGAATCAGTGTTTTTATGTAGTTAAGAAAAAGAGTTCTGTGATTCCTGCCTTCCCTTCTTCCATGAATTATAGTTCCGTGGGTCTCCAGTTTCTTCATCAGAAGGAGGCAAACAGATGCTATTTCAGTACAGTTAGATGTTGCAAATGAATAAGCTTCCACTGGGAGTCATAAAATCCTGGGTTCAAATTTGTGCTTCGACATTAAGTAGCATTATATGTGCATATTCATTCTGTATCCTCACTGAATAAATAAAATGGAATGTAGGGATAAAGCCTTATCCATGGAGCAGTGCTAAGAATGAGCTTCTGCATGGTGTAAGAACTAGCTACTCACTGGGAAGGTTTCCTTACTAGTAAAACTAATACAATCAGTTGAACAGAAAAGTCTGACATACCCATTTTGTATTAATAGGACCAATGTAATGTTTCAGAACTCTGTGAGCATAAACATAATGTTCAGTGATAATATCATTTGTAACGAAAGTGTTTTATAACTATGCTGACGAGGCTGGCACATATCTAAGATTTTCTACCATGCAAATATCAAATCTAACCATGTCTTTGCAAAGAGAGCATGTCCACCAACTAGAGAGCAAGAGAAACACTTGAGGCAGATAGCATCAGTAATCATGATCATAATATTTTTTATGTTAAAAAAATACAATGTTTTATCTAGACAAGAAACTCTACAATCCAAATCTTGTACCTACAGTGACTTCTTAGTATATCAGGGAAATGTTAGGAGATGTTGTGTTCTGATTAGAGTGGACTTAACTTTACTTCAGACATGGAATTAGAGACAATTAGCATTTCTGGGAGTCTTAGAAGGCTCTCTGCCTCCCAAGTTATTAGGAGGCACATCAAGTATATGGCAGTATAATATATGCAGATACTATATATAGTGTGCTACATACAGGTCGGGCACATTATACAAAAGTAATAGATGAAGTTACGTCTTTAGACGTGAAGCATATTTACAAGTGTTAGATGGCTTGGTCATTAATACACAGAAACCTTTATTTGAATTAAAGTTCTGCCTCCAATGAGATGAAAATACTCACCAACATCTTTATTCTACCAAGATATGATTTGCATGTGTTAGATATCAACCACACCATGCACTGAGCATTTATTTATACAAGAAATCCTCACATCTTTCTAGCATCATAGACTAAAGGATAAGCTGAGGTTCTGTATTAGTTCTTCTTCTTTTTCTTGTGACAAAATATCTAGCAAAATAATAAAGGAAGAAATAAAGGAAGGTAGGAGGGAGGAAAGGAGAGAGAGAGAGAGAGAGAGAGAGAGAGAGAGAGAGAGAGATATGAATGTTTGTTTTGGTATACAGTTTGAGCATGCCCCATCATATCCAGGCAGTGTGTGACAGCAGAAGCATGAGGTGAGTATTCATATGGGATCTTCAAGTAGGAAGCATGGAGATAAAAACTAGTCCCCAGCCCAGTTTTTACTTTGTTTTTTTATTTTCGGACCTCGGCCCACAGAATTGACAGAAGTTCTGTTTCTTAAGCCTTTCTGAAAACACCCCCAGAGGCACACTCAGAAGTATGTTTTTATGGTAAATCTAAGCCCCATCAGGTTCAAAATGGAGATTAAACACCACAGACCCTGTAGTCAGATCCGTGATTTACTACCTTCTATGATTTGGGATGATTACTTCACAGAAGTACCACCTTTCTTATTTCTAATTAGCTAACTAATTTTTTAGACACTTCAAAAGACCACATACCTGTTGATATTTGATCCCTGCTATGAAGAATTAAGAGGTTAAGAACAACCTAATTAATTTTTGATTCAGGGTCTTTGGGATGAGATTGAGGGTAAATAATTCCATAAAGAAAGGGCTTTAATACCCTAAGAGGAGGTCTCCCTAAGGGGAAGGGGCAAATCCATGATAGTCATTCTTTTTCAATTCACTATGACCTTCCTGGCCTAGGGGTTCTACAAAGTAGTGCTTCATGAAGAACTTCAATAGATTATGGTGTCCAAGCTTACCTTCCAAGTTTTAATAGCTCAAGGATACCCCATCTTTTATGGTGTCATGGACATAGGATTAGTTAAGGTTTTCACTGTTTGAATCTCTTCCTAGTCCAAACCAGGCTAAACTGGTAAGTTTTCTTATGAGTTTTGCCAGGTATGAAGCAGAATGGCACACATAACAGCTTAAATTTTGTTCACAGTTAAATTTCAAAAGTGGATTCGGTTCTTGAGCTAGAACTGACCTGAATGACTCTTCTGTGAGGACTAGCTTTCATGGTACAAGAAGGGGCCGTGAAATCATCCAAAGAAGGGAAGCAACCAATAGTTCTGCCTTGCTATGATGCCTATGAACCTCACCAATGACCAGTATGGAATGATAAATCTAAGAGTGCAGTAGTGGCATGCAAGCTTGGCCTTGGTGATAACTAACAACTCTCTAATCAGACTTAAGATGTGCTCAACAAAGGGGGAAATCATGCCTGGATGGAAACCTTGCCAACTACCCAAAGCTAGAGAAGCCATTAACAACACTCTAAATATTTGTCTTTCTAACCACATAAGTGTTGTCCTTACCCTTCATCAAGGAAATTTCTCTCCGAAACAAACAGAGACCATTTCAGAAAACCACAGACAATCAAAATTCATAGTTCTGGAACCCAGTCCCAATGTTTATATGTAACAAACACTCTAGTACATAAGCCTCAGGGAACATTTCAGACTAGGATGTAAAGATGCAAGACCCAGATGCTCAGGGAGTTTGCTGTGAGACTTTATCTCCTAATAATGTCAGAAACTACACTTTTAAAATCTCCCCATTGCAGCTGCCTTGACATGTGCTAAACAAGAGCAGCAACAATAGATGCCAAAGTGGTTTGGGGAAAAAAACCACAAAGCCTCATCCCTACACAAAGAACTATGGGCACCTAAGGGATGCTGAGAGGAGGAATAGTCTTGATAGCTCACTGATTGGTTATCCAATACCAAATGGTCAGTCATGAAAATGGACATGCAAATAACAATACACAAAGTGAGTAGGTCCTATTTTTTATTTAGAAATATATATGCATATAAATACACACGTATACATGTAATAACAAGTAATGATAAAAAGACTACAAATTGAAAAGAGAGAAAAGAGGAAATGAAAGGAAGAAATGATAGAATCATAATTAAAACCTCAAAAATAAAAGAAAAAGTGTATTCAAACTCAATTATGCCTTCCCCTTCAGATCTTCCTCATAACAAGTCAAAACATAATCCACACTGCTCTTTTCTCGCATTATCAGGTATGAGTGAGCAGCCATTATGTTACCTATGTTTTTGAGGCATTAAAATAATCCTTAAATTGCAAGTCAGAAGATCAAGAGTCAGAGAGTTCCACAAATAATGTGCAGTTGACAAGTGGAAGAACTCAATCTTTGTCTTAGAGATTCTAAACACTGAGGTTTTAACTAAATAACAGTCAAGTAACTCACTCTATCAACATCTACAGTAGCAAGAGAATACTCTGAAATGGCATGTATATTCGTGCACATGAGCATACATACTTCTGTTAATATTGTTCTTTGTGTCACAGTATGTATTTGAATGGAAGACATGGCTCAATTTCTTAGTACTTTAGTACTTCATACTAGGTGACCTAAGTTGAAGGAATACTAGTATTGGACACCCAGTTAAGGTTAACTTTCTGGTAAACAAGTAGTTTTTGGTTGAAATACATTCAGTGTGAGTTCAGAGCCATGCTGTCTGGTCCAGCATTTTCCTCGGCAAGTATGAACAAAAATTGTCCAATCCTTTTGTAATAGTCTTCTGATTTCCCTTAGTGGTGAGATGTTACTCTTGAGATAATTAGCCCTGACTCCTAGCCTTAGGTTACAATACCTAATAAGAAAGTCCATGCACTTCCTTGTATTCTCACTTTAGATTGCTTGCTTCTCTTTCAGAATAGAAAGCATACCCATGCATGTATGTTGCAAGCACCATAAGTACCTAGGGCTGCTTTTCATCCATCATCAGTGAGCTACTTCCACCCCAGTCTGCACTCAATGTAAAATCACATCACTTTAAGTCTCAAAAGGCCAATGGATGATTCTATTTTCTTTCTTTCTCGGGGTAATAGTGCTTACATTTTTTTCAGTAAGTAAGAAACACTGTTTTTTGGATGAAGTAAAATGATGAATTAAATGCAAATGCCCAGAGGAGTGGGGATATTCCCCTTTAATGCACTGTTGTTGTATAGCCGGGAGTCAATCCCCTTTTGGAAGGACATGTGCATGGCTCTGGGATTCCTGCCAGCTTGGCATCAAAAATCCTTCTGTATGACTTTTCTCAGCTGCCAACTGCTTTGGCTCCTCCCTAGAGAGAGGAAGGGGAAGAAAATAAAGGAGAGATACCCAGAGAGAAAGAAAGAGAGACAGGGAGGGAGAGAGGAAAGGAGGGAGGGGGGGTTCCTTTAGCTGCTTTTCTCTAATTACAGAGAAATACTTAGTTTGTCTTTTTATTAGTATTTAGCTTATCTGAAACACTAAAGGGGGATGGAATGAGAAAAAAGCCTCTAAATATACTGCTAAGTACAAAATGAGTGAGTGTGCTGTTTGGTTTAGAATGTAAGAGGTATTGGTACAGATCTTTCCCCAATCTGTTGGTTGCCATTTTGTCCTATTGACAATGTTCTTTGCCGTACAGAAACTTTGCAATTTTATGAGGTCCCATTTGTCAATTCTTGATCTTAGAGCATAAGCCATTGGTGTTCTGTTCAAGAACTTTCCCCCTGTGCCCAAGTATTCGAGGTTCTTCCTCACCTTCTCTTCTATTAGTTTCAGTGTATCTGATTTTATGTGAAGGAGGAAGGAAGACCAAAGTGTGGGTGCTTCGGTCCTTCTTAGAAGGAGTAACAAAATAAACATGGGAGCAAACATGGAGACAAAGTGTGGGACAGAAACTGAAGGAGGGGCCGTCTGGAGACCATTCCACCTGGGTATCCATCCCATGTGCAGTCACTAAAGGTAGACACTGATGTGGATGTCAGAAAGTGCATGCTGACAGGAACCTGATATAGCTGTCTCCTTAGAAGTCTACCAGAGCTTGACATATACAGAGGCGGATGCTCACAGCTAACCATTGACCATTGAACTTATCATGGGGTTCCCAATGGAGGAGTTTGAGAGAAGACTGAAGGAGCTGAAAGGGTTTGTGGCCCCAAGGGGAGAGCAACAATACCAACCAACAAGAGCTCCCAGGGTCCAAACCACCAGCCTGGGAACACTTAAGAAGGGACCCATGGCTGCAGATGTATATGTAGGGGAGGATGGCCTTGTGGGGCACAGGTGGGAGTGAAGATCATTGGTCCCATTAAGGCTGGACACCCAGTGTGGGGGATTTGAGTGTGGGGAGGTGGGAGAGGGAAAGTGGGTGGGGGCACATCCTCATAGAAGCAGGAGGAGGGGGGATGGGATAGGGCTTTCTGGACAGGGGGGGAGAATGGTGTAAAAGGATAGATAACATCTGAAAGGTAAATAAAATATCGAAGTTTTTAAAAAAAGAATGTAAGAGGTAGTGATTGGAAAGACTTCTCTACCAGTGTACTTGCTGAAAGGAGCTGGTCCACTGCAACTTGGATGCAGGCAGGCTGATGTACTGTCCTCATTCTTACATGTGTTTATCTCTTTATCTCCATCCTGCCTCCAAACTGCATCAAGATTCCATTTCTCAGTCACAATCTTCTAGTCACTCTTAGGCATTTTGCTCCAATTTCCAAGTTAATCTCAAAGGTTACCACTTCGTGAAAGCCTTTAGTAAGTGGTGATTCACATTTCCAACTACATATTTTCATGTTCTTCGGACAGTGTTGTGTATCACTGCTCTCCTTCCTGAAGCAGGAAATTAATAATGCATTATTTATTCTATGCCCTCAAAAGACCATAATCCCATTGAATGCATTATTGATTTTGGTTTTTATTTATTGTGAGTGTGTATGTGTCTCTGTGTGTAAAGACAGAATGAGAGAGAGAAAGAGAGAGAGAGAGAGAGAGAGAGAGAGAGAGAGAGAGAGAGAGGAGAGAGGTATTGAGGGTCTTTTTTGATTTTTCTATTGTGCTAAGTACAGCAGGGTAACTGGTTCGTGAGCATCCATGGCATTTACCTGTGTTTAAAGGCTATAAGTGCTCATAGCCACAAAATCTAAGCTATAGTAGGCAGAAAATTTCAGGATGAGCATCCAAGGCTCTGTTGTGCTTTGTGCTCTAAGCCAGGCATATTGATTTCATTTATTAGTTCACTAACATACACCCTGTTGTATGCCAAGAAGCATCTGTGTGAGCATGTCCAGCACTCCCAGCAGAGTGGTGTAGCCTCTAGAACAACCCTGTATAATTTCCTCAGTGTGGGTATCAGATTGAAAAAAAAGGCAATTAATGTCTTCAAATTATAGAAATACTTTACATAAAATAGTTTCATGAGTCCTTTGGGAAAGAGTAATGAGGACCCTCAGGGATCCTGGAATACACTTTGAAAAATGCTGCATTAAATGAATGTTTCTAACACTGGTTAACAATTAGAGCAGTGTGAAACAATGAGGCGATTAAACACGGGGGCATTGAAATCCATGGGTCTGGGACTCAGCTCCCAACTCTCCTATTCACTTGCTATAGGACCTTGACTCTCTAATTACTCATGTGTTAATAGGAATAAAATGGTAGCTATTTCTTAGCATTGCCATTAGTTCCAGAAGGCTGGGAATGGCCCGTGTCAGTTCTATTGTCGTAGTAACAAAGCACTTGATTAGAACTCAGGTGTCTAGAAACCTTGAAGACTAGGGTCAAGTTATATTATTCAATTTTAATTGTACAGGTAGAAAAGCATGACGATTTCAAAATAGTCAACAAGTACATCCCTGTTACTAAATTCATTGCTCAATGATTGCCTACAATAATAATATTAAACAGAATCACATTCATCAGCAAAATAAAAAAGAGCTGGGGAGGGTTGGTCTGAACATTGGGCTTTTTGTGGATTCACTTTTTATAAATGAAGGACCCTTCTGTTTAAAAATAGAAGTGATTATAGACTTGCTTTCAGACTGGATCAATCCCTTTCAGAAGAGGATTCAAAAATGTTCCCAGAATAGGAGCATAAGGAGCAACAGTTATTTTCAATAAGGAAGCAGCTGTAACTGGTGAAAGTTCTTAACTAAATGTAAATTTTTGGAATTTTTTTCAACGCAATATAGTCAATGAGGAAGCATTTTATTTACTAAATCCAGTAAGCCGTGAACTAGAAACTTCACCCTACTGACTAATATTCATGGTGCTAGAGGACATTCTGCACACTATGAGAAGAGGACAGTAATCACCAATATCTTCCAGCTACAAACCCTACAACAGCAAATAGCCTACAAGATCTACTGGTACAATGATGGTAGAAATGTTATCAGAGTAACCAACCACTTGCTGATTGAATATAAGGCTCACTTCGTGCGATGAGTCTCATACCTGATACTGACTAAGTGGCCAAGGATTGGAGACTAGATAGGTCATGGATCTTGGGGAGAAGCCACTCCTATTATCTGGCTTCAGAAAAATAGCAATACAATGATTTCTAGTGATATACTGCTATGGCCATATATCAGTCCCTCAATCAACCATCATCCAAGAAGCTTTTTGAAGTAGATTGTAATTAACACAGAGATCCACATACATGACTAACATACAGAGAGTGAGAAACTCTGAAGTATTCGGTGCTAAATGGGATGTCTGAAATTCTCTCAAGGCTCAGAGATTTATGCAGAAGATTGAACAATCGCAGAACCAGAGATATTGAATGACTTGAAGGAACTAGCATGTTCAGACAGAGAAAACTGATATAAACACATAGAAACACATATAAACTCACAGAAACTATATGAATTTAAGTCAGATGGGGTCCCAGACTAAGAAGGGAAAGTGGATGCATGTTCTCACCACTAACCAGGAAGCTATCTGCAATTGCCTTTCAACAACAAAATTAAAAACAGTTTTATCAAAAGGACGCTAACTGGGCATATAAACCACATTACAGGGCAGACCTCAAGCCCAGGAATAGTTGGTCAACACAAAATGAATTGAGTATTTGTGTAGACTTCTGTCTCATTTTGCTTTTGTGGTGGGCATTTTTCATTTTATTCTTTTGCTTTATTTTATTTCCCTTTTTATGTGATTTTTTTGAGAGTAGTGGGTTTTCTTTGTTTTTCTTTTTTTTAATTAAAAAGATAGAAAAAGAACATACAATTGATCGGGCAGGGAGATGGAGAAGATCTGGGAGAAACTGGATGATGGGAAAAATGTTATAAAATATATTGTATTTTTTTCAAGTAAAAGGAAAAGAATAAGAAAACACAGTAATTAGGACCCTGGGTTTGAACCCAGCACCATAGTGTTTTAAGAAAGAAAAATCTACTCAATTCTTTAATGAAGCATCTATGACATTTGATTCAAGACCTACTTCCAGCCTACCATACCAAGGACTGTACTCTGGTAAATGCAATTAGGAATACAGGATTCCATCTTCCCTGGACCTCTCAGTTGAGGGTTATAGTATTTCTCAGGAAGATTCAGGTTGTCTTTAGTTTTTTGTCAGAGTTCTTAGTGTCAAAACCTGAGCACTGATAGCCCTGACTACTTAAATTTCTCTGCACCTCTTTTTTTTTTTTTTTTTGGTTTTTCGAGACAGGGTTTCTCTGTGTAGCCCTGGCTGTCCTGGAACTCACTCTGTAGACCAGGATGGCCTTGAACTCAGAAATCCGCCTGCCTCTGCCTCCCAAGTGCTGGGATTAAAGGTGTGCGCCACCACCACCCAGCATTCTCTGCATCGCTTAAACATCCCAGTTGCAGAGACAAATAATATTAAAAGTCAGATAAAAGAGATACATTTATAGTGGCCAAGTTTGAGTAGAAGACCAC
Organism: Rhabdomys pumilio; assembly: GCA_030674055.1. Lineage (NCBI taxonomy): Eukaryota > Metazoa > Chordata > Mammalia > Rodentia > Muridae > Rhabdomys > Rhabdomys pumilio. The sequence goes on along the minus strand of JANHMN010000018.1, from coordinate 22,554,198 downwards.
ATAAGGATGCCCACTGACCTCCAATTTTATTGGAGTCCTGACATGAGGTTTAGGTTTAAATAGAAAGATTGTAGTGTGCATAATTAAGCACTCCTGGTCTTTTTATAATCTCATAGTCAATGATAGGAACACAAGTGTCTCTCTTTAGACAAATTTCACTTTTGTAAAGTCAGCTGTATCATATCACTCATTAAACCAAGTCTCTCCTCCATAGGAGAAACAGCACCTTAGGTGTGACCTTAGATGTGACATGCTGAAAATAAAGTGTCATCAAATGTCCTGTATCCAGCTTGCTTACAAGGTAAAGCTTATATGTCAGGACAAGCAAGCCAAGAATACCAGAGACTACCTTCCTTTTCCCTTTCATACTAATTAAGCCTGTGGTGTCACACCTCAAGAAGTGAGTCCCTTCCCCCAATTCTTGACCAATAGCACAGAGCTTTATTTAAGAGACAGAAGAGGCTGTAAAAATATCCTTGAGACTTCTGTAGGCTGTAAGAACACTTCTGCAAAATAACTGACTTTATTTGGAACAAAATGTGGAATAGGTCACGTCTAAGAGAACCATTGAGACAGTTGTGGTAAGGCTTGGGAGCTACAAGAAAGCAACACACAAATCTAAAACATCTAGAACTTTACAGAAGAGCTAGGGGGAGTGACAGCAAGGAAAGCCTTCCTTAGGACAGTTATCAAACATGGGCTCAAATGAGACTTTTGCAAATTAGCCTGACCTCATATGGGTTGGACTGGGAAGCAATTTACGTTCTTGGGTGTTCTGTGAAAAACAGCAAAGCAATCAATTGGCAATTAGTAGAATCTAACAGCTTTTGATGACTCGAACAGACAGAAAGCTTAACAGAGAAATCAAGGCCACTCATAGAGAATACTGATAAAACTTTCATCTTCTTAGTGACTGGAAAAATGCCCTAGACTGAGCCTTCTGAGGATAACATGGGAGGATGAACTTGACCATAGAAATATACTCATGACCATAGTGCATCTGAGGCACACAGCAAATAAAATAAGCAACAGCAATGAAGACAAATATAAACAGAGTAGCTATAATATATAAGGTAAAATGACATTTGAAACAAAATATACTGTCTTACTTTCTTTTGCTGTTTCTTTGATAAAAATACCCTGAGAAAAGTAATGTAGGGAGAAAGGGGTTGTTATTTCACAGTTCAGTGTATCATGGCAGGGAAGTAAAGGCAACAAGGGCTTGAAGCTGCTGCTCACATGTCATCCATAGTCAAAAGAGGGCTGTAAATGCATGCATGGTTTTTCCTTTTAATTCAGTTGTGAAAATAGTGATACATACTTTTTAGTATGTAGGGCTTCTTCTTCTTACCTTGATTAAATAAATTGAGATAATTCATCATAGACAGGGTCACCCTGTCTCTCGGCACGTGTACATACAACTAAGTCAAATGTTGCTTATAAAATGGAGTCCTCTCAGGCAAGGTGAAGCCTGAAATATATGTTGTATATGACATGGAGTAAGTTTGTGCAAGGCTCAGCCTAATCTCAACAAAGCCCAGCTGACATCTTATCAAGACAGTAGAAACTACAGGAAGATTAGAAGAGTAGAGTCAACATATTTTTTCTTCCCCCTCCTTCTCCTCCTCCAGCTTTTCTTCTTCTCCCTTTTCATTCTTTTTATTGTTATTTTTCCTCTGGTGAAACAGGTTCTCAATATGGAGCCTAGGTTGACCTGAAACTCATCATCCTCCTGCCTCAATTTCCTCATAGCAGGTATGTCAGGCACGTAACAGAATGTCCAGTCCACAATAAACCTTATATCCCAGCAAAAATGTCTTTCAAAGTGAAAAGAAACTAGACATTCACACAAAAACATCACATAGATTATGGTAAAAGATATATCTATAAGAAACATCGAAATGGCTTCCTGAGGATGAAAATGGGCACCTTGGACTGTACTGCAAATCCTCACAAATATAAAAGTCTGCCAGTAATATAATTATGTAATTACAAAAGAATATAAATTCACATTTTTCTTCTTTCCTTCTGTAACTAATTTACAAGGCAATTTTCATTCAATGATAAGTATGCAATTGTTCTGCCAAGCTTATAATAAATAGGAAAGTAACATATTTGACAATAACAGCACAAAGGAAAATGACAGTGAAGCTGTATTAAATAAGGAAATGACACCAGATGGCAAGTCGAATCCTCAGGAATAATTCCAAAAGAACTACAAATAGTGTGTAAAGCTAACGTAACAATTATATTTTTCTTTCATTTATTGTCTCGGGATTTTTTTAAACAGATATAAGTCATGTAAAGTAATGTAATGTTGGTTTGTAACATATATAGCACTGCACTTGACAATAAAGAAAAAAGTGAGACGAAGGGATGGAAGTATATAAAATAACACTTCCATATGTCACTGAATCTAATCTAGTATAAATTGGGGGTTTATTCTTAAAAGTTTGAAGAAATGGTGCAAAATAATGGCTTGAAATTAAATACTCCCTAAAAACTATTTACATAGTGTAAAAGAAAGCGGGAACTGAAAGATTAAATAAAGTACAGCCCCAAATTGAATGTTATATGTTAGTCTATACTAATATTAAACTGGGTATATTGAATGTTGTGCTGAAAAATACACGAGGAAGGATTGAGGGATCCAAAGAGGACAGGGACGCCACAGGAAGATCAACAGAGTCAACTAACCTGAATACTTGCGGGCTCCCTGAGACTGAACCACCAGCCAAAGAGGTAGCATGAACTAACCTAGTCCCTCCTGCACATATGTAGCAGATGTGAAGCTTGAACTTCATGTGGGTCCTGAACAACTAGAACAGAGGCTGTCCCTGAGTCTCTTGCCTGTCTATTGATCTTGTTCCCCTAACTTAGCTGCCTTGTCTGGGCTCAGTGGGAGATGATCAGGTTAGTCCTGTAGAGAATTGATGTGCCAGGGTGGGGTCATATGGAGGATCCCCTTCTTAGAGGAGAAGGGGGAATGGGAGAAGGAGCTGTGGTGGGAGGAACTGAGAGGAGGGGTGAATATTGGGATGGAAAGTGAGTAAATAAATTGATTAATAAAAAAGAACAGATAATGCCAACTGACAATGATATGAAGAAATAGGATGTCATACACTCTGTTGATGTGAGTGAAAAATGCTATGGCCAATGAAAAATAACCATGCCGTTCCTCAGGTTAATAATAGGATTGCCACATAATCTTCCTTTCTATCCCTGGATCAATACAGACGAGAATTAGAAACATATACCCACACATACTGTTCGCAAATGTGCAGACCATACTACTAATAACATTGTCAAAGTTGAAAATGACTAAAACATCCATAAATAAATAAAGTTGTAAAATGTGGTACACCTATAGGATAGACTATTGGACAGAATGACATAATGCAACTTCTACAACATGGATGAAATAGAAGCAACCTAAGGGAAATGGAGTATTGTAAGGAGAAATGGTAAATTGACCCTCCATTATATTTAATGAAATGTCCAGAATAGATTAAGTGTAGAGATCCAGAGAGTAGATGGTTCATTGTCCCAGGCATGGGGCTGGGAATGGGAGGGTAAAAGTGCCAAGTAACTGCTGCGATTTTGATGATGTATCAAAAATCTTTGGAGGATATATTTCAAATGGGTGGGTGACATGTGAACCACATGTCAATAAAAATCAAAGAATTGGTCATTCTAATAATTTCAAGACAGGAAATGTATTCAAGACTTAAGTTGTCTGTGGCATCTATTATGGGAGATTTGACCAAAAAAAATGCATCAGATGCTTAAAAAATGCATGTTGTAGAAAACACAAAAGGCTTGATTGCCCAGGAAAATTCCATGTATATCTGCTTTAGTTTTTCTGTGCTGACCTGAATATCAGGAATGTAGCTGATGAACAATAGTGTTTGATGAAAAAAAAAAAATCACAAGAGTCAAATCACGCAATTTCGAAATTTGCTAGAAACGCAAAAAATCATACATTAAACTAGAGCATATGTAAGTCTGTTAGATGAGAATAATTTACACAGAACCCCGTCTTCTCTGCTTCTTTGTATACCATGGTCAATGTTTACATGACATTTCTAAGGTTGTACATCTTAGCGCTAAGTACTTCAGAATTCATGAGTGTATTGCCTGTACAAGGATGTTAACAATAACACTGGAGACGTTGGAGACAGAAGAATACCTGTCTCTGTCTGGGACCAATCTGGGTCATATTTGGTGCCCTACCTAAATTACTGATATGCCTTAATTTGACAGATAAATATCACCTTAATGCCTATGGACCTTTTTCTTTCTTCTCTTTGATGCTTTTTCCTTTCCTACTGGGCGCTTCACTATCCATCATTAGAGTTCCTCTTCAGATCATGTGTGAATTCATGACAAATTTCTTTAAACTGTGAAAAAAATTAATTCCTTCTGTATCCTGCATTTCAACTTTTAAAGAATTAAGTCTAAGATAATAAATTCTTTCCTCCATCCCAGGACTTGAGTTTTAGATTCATAAATAAAACTTCATGATTTTTACGTTCTGTATGTGTGGTACATGGCACACAGAAAACACGCAAATGTTTGTGGAATGAATATTTAACATCTATGACTTCAACATTTAAGCCAAGGAATTAATGAAATAGTAAATAACTAATTACATTTATCAGAAAATATTATTTCTGTATAATGTTGGATCCCCTCTTTTATAATGATAACTACATGCATACACCAAAGACATGTGCATGCACATATAGACACACACAAAGAAAATCTCAATTTGCATTAGCTACTTAGTAGATAATGAATAGATGAATACAGATAGATAAAAGATAGATAGATAGATAGATGATAGAGGTGATAGATAAATTAACAACACTTATAACACTTGTCAAAGTGCTACTTTTCCCCAGGAGAATTTTTTTCTTTTCTTTTATTTATCCAGGCAAGTGTACAGGCCTTTGGCCCAATTTAGCTTCGATAAATGACCTATGATGTGAAATTTCTAACAGTTTAATAATACATTTACCTCAAAGTGACACTTGCTTGCAGCTGCCTTTAGCCACTTTGGAGGTGGTATGTGTCTCTATGAAGTGATGAATGGAGAGGAATCAGGCCTGCATAGGAAGGTCCTACTCATGACCCTAGAGAAGAGAGAAAATCCTCTTAAATTTGCCCGCAGCAATTCAGAACATGCAATATAATTTAATTCATTTTCCAGTATTATCTAGTTATAGTTACTAAGAGAATGTAGTATGAAGCTTTTTGTTAATCCTGTATAATATTCCTGATTTCTGTCCCTCAATTTAAAAGCTTTTATTTATTTTTTTCTATAAAATGTTAAAAGTAGAACTTCTTTTTAAAAAAAAATGTTTGCATAATCCAGAGAATAATTTATCTAAAATAAAATCATGCCATGTCTTATTAAAATCATATTCAATGGTAAGAAATATCAGTCTTACTCTTTTATATTCAATAACTACAAAATCATTAAAACCGAACATAGTTGCTGACCATACTTAATAGTCTGGTCTTTGGGAAACAAGATGAACTTCCTGTTTTCTGACTCTATTCTTTATACCTTTAGAGACACATCACATGCTTTACTGTTACCATGTGTTCTGAGGTAGTGTGTTTTTCTGCTTAATTTGATTGCATAATTTTCTCAGACATTTTTATAACCCTCAGAGAACATAGCAATCCATAAATATTTTAAACTGGTCTATATCTGTAAAGTTGCTCTGTCTGACCACATCTCCTGAGTTCAATACCGACTTTGAGAGAGAACCTGGTGTCTTGGTTATTGATAAGCAGAGTGACTCTGTGGTGAACTCACCAAACAATTATATTCATATACCCATGCACGAGGCATGCACAAAGTTTTATTGGAAATATAGATGAACTGAGTGAAAGAAGACTAAGGGTCTGAGATGTGGTGGCATCCTCCTGAATTCCTGCCAAGTGCTACAAATTCTACAGATCTGGTCCTTTTCAATATCTGCATGAAAACCTCTACTGATTTAACTTAAATTTACAGTTTTGCAGAAGCATACCTGTATGCACACACAATTGAGAATTGGATAATGAATAATACATTGATATTTGGATTCTTAAAGAAGGACTGTTCAGAAGATTCCAAATTTCAAATTCAAGTTTTACTGAAAACTTCAGCCAGCTTCACAAATGGTCAGCTCTGATTCCTACTGTTCACTAGGCTGTGTTTAACCACCCGTTTCTCTCTTTCAATTTGAAGGGTCAATCTGACAATGTTCCATTCTCATCCACCTCTTGCAAACCCTGAGATGAAACCCTGAGATCTGCCTTTGTTCCTCAGCCTGGGATTATCTAGCTCCCCTAGACTTGAGTTTTCACAAGCTCCACCTCCAGTTCTTTCTCAGAAATCTTTGTGGAGTAACAATATGAGCTCTCAGCTCTGGCCTTTTGCTACCCCCAACTTGCAACCATGGCTCTCAATCATGGTGGACTCTTTTCTCTCTGGAACCATAAGCCAAAATCAATATTTTCAACTCCAAGTTGCTTTGGGTCATGATATTCTATCATACCAGTAGAAGATCATACCAGAACAAATTATAGCTCATGCAACTATGGGGATAATTCTATGAAACACTGGAGATGAGGTGAAGGGTATATCTCCAAGAAAAAGTTTTGGTAAATAAAAATAAACAACTCTTAACATACCAAATTTCTGGTTTTGAGTTTCTACTAGTTCAGATATTAGTGACTTTGGAAAACATACATAAAAATATAGCTATATTTTTGATGAATCAGCGTAGTTTGAGAACGTAAAGACGGATTTTAAAATCAGATCTACATTAGTTATTTAGTCTTTCTAGTTACAGTCTGCTTAATGTGAAAATGAAAATAAAATCAGAGTTAATAATCAATAAAATATAATTATTTCCAATAAGCAATAAAGAGAAGTAAAATCTCTGTAATGTTGGGATAATAGTTCTCATTAAGGTTTTCACAAAAGTGATAGGTAACCTTTATTGTTATTACTGCCTTCACACCAGAAGAAGGTGTCTGGGGAGGAAGAGGAGAGTCAGCATTGTTAATTAACATCACTTTGCTCTTGTGATGCATACCTCTACACTGTTGTCTCACATCTAATGTATTGGAAATTCAAAACAATAATAGTAATGGTAAATAAATATTTAGCAATTATATACTGGTACATGAGCTGTACTGTGTAGAAAATGCAATAATCAGTAATAACAACAATAATAACACTGCTTTAATAGAGCTGATATATCCATTTCATTATATGAAAAGTGTTGACTCAAAGTACGACATTCCTCTCCCAAAACAACACATCAGAGTAGGTTTTAGGATTTTTATTTGCAAATCAAAAAGATGAAAATCAAAAAACCAATAAGTAACATTTTGAATACATGTGACAAGTTTGAAACTCTCAACCTCCAGACTTTCTCACTTCAAGTCCAGGGCATTCTCCATGGGACCCCAGACACAGCTCGTGATCCATCCACACATTGTCACTTCCTTTTTCAGACCAAAGAAATCTGTCGCAAGAGGAAAAGCCTGGTTTGAGAAAGCTAAGAAACATGTAGAGTTTCTCATTTTTACTTTTTCCTGAATTATACATGAGTCTGGTACTTAAATTACTCCATGTGAAGTTTCTGGGTTTAAATTTATATTTGATGTTAGTTTATGAATGCTGTCTATCCAAAGTTAGTCCACTCAAGATTAGCAGTACTCATTATTTAGTAAGTAGATTGTACACTGAAACACGCACACACACACACACACACACACACACACACACACACACACACACAC
>JANHMN010000018.1:22486917-22546379 GCA_030674055.1 Rhabdomys pumilio | reverse complement strand
CACACACACACACACACACACACACACACACACACACACACACACACTGAGATAATGCCATCTGAAGGCCCTTTGAACACATGAACAATTGTCAGTTTCATAAGGATTGTGACTTACCCTTAGCCATGTTCCCGTTTGTTGCAGTCAGCTTCTATTCTTACTTTTTCTCCATCTTCATCCCTTCTCCTCAGTCTTCCTTTCCTTCCTTCTCCTCTTCTCTCCTCCCTTTCTTCTGACATCATCTGTCTCAATTCTTCAAAATTATGATTCATTCTCAGTACACTTTTTCTACTGCTTCAAAGACACCTCTGAAGCAGAACACAGAGATAAGAATTTTAAAAGTAATTAAGAGATATTGTATCCTGGTTGTGATTTTGGTTTTGTAAACTTGACACAAGCGAAAGTTATCAGAGAAATGGGAACCCCAGCTGAGAAAATTCTCTATAAAGATAGGCCTGCTGGCTAGCAAGCCTGTGTGGTATTTTCTTAATTAGTGATTTATGTAGGGTGGCTTGGCCCATTGTGGTACCACACCTCGGCAGGTGGTACTGGATGGTATGCAAAATCAGGCTGAACAAACCATGAAGAACGAACCAATAAAAACAGTTTCTCTATGGCTTTTTGTTTCAGTTCTTGAGTCCTGTTTTGAGTTCCTTCTCATCCTGACTTCCCTAAGTAATGGACTGGTACTTGAAAGTGAAGGATGGAATAAACCCTTTCATCCTTATGTTTCTCTTGGTCATGGTGTTTTACGACAACAATAAAAACTAACATATTGTCTAACATTTTTCATTTTCCTTAATTTTTGACAGTTTCCTACATATACACATTGCATTATGATTATAATAAATCCCAGAATGCTTTTCCATGCCTTCATTTTCCTCCGAACCCCTCTTCTTTCCAATTAGAAATCCCCAGGATAAACTGTTTAAGAAAGTAACATTTTTTCCTCTATGAGCCACCAACAGACAGTACCTCCTCAAGAAAGGTTTGGAGTTCATAGCCGTCTTCTATTCATGACAGCATGTTGGAGGGTCAAATTGTTTGTGATTGTATGTGATTACTCAATGGTATTGTATGTTCATTGTTTCTATAGTCATGCCATATCTGGGTGGCAGTGTTCCACAACACTCCTCTGCCTCCTTTTTTTTTTTTTTTTTAATTCTTTCCATTCCCTCTTCTTGACTCCCTGCCTTGTGGAATTGATAAAGATGTCTCATTTACGATGGAATGGTCACTCGTCATTTTTCTCTCAGAACCCTGATCACATATGGATCTGTCCTTTAACTTTCTCTATCTCCAAAATGGTGCTTCTCTTCCCCAGGTTGAGAATGGCATTATCTTTGGGTATGAACATAAACATTTAGAATGCAGTTTGACTACATATAGATTTGGAAAAATAATGGTAGTGTGATCTTCTTTTGGTCTCTTGCTTAGTAATTTTAATCAAAACATTGTTGTCACCGGAAGGTTTTAGGACACCCATGTATTTACTTCTTCATGAAAGCAATGTGTGTTAGTGGATCATTAATTTTTTTTCTAGGTTCTAAACTCTGGATACAATATATTCTGAAATTTTCCAGTACAGTACTTGTCGATCAATCTCCAATTAAATGATACTCATTCCCCATGACCAATGCTGGAATAGAGTCCTCTGGTCTTTCCTACTTGGTGCCCAGGAAGTGTTTGCAATTTCCCTTGAGTTTACTAACACTGAAATTAACTATTAAAGAGTTCATTCGAATTGCAATCCAAATCAGATCTACAGCCATTGGACACGACTGATATATCTATTTTCTTTCAAATTAAAGGTACTTTTTAGTACATTTTTTTGTATCACCTTTGTTGAGGAATACACATTAATTATTTCTGTACACTTTCTCTAGCTGCTCTTTTGGCTGACTGAAATTCTCCTGGCAACTATCATACTTTCCCTTCCAAGTGTTCTAAACGTATGATTATAACTCAGGCCATGACCAGATTCACAACTTTAAGATATACACTGGGTCTGACAATCTTTCATTTGGTTATGTGCCAGATGATATTAAAAATAATCACCCTGACAAAACACTCTTTATACATAATTCATATAGATAATATATAATAAGCTTCTATGAAATGAGAAGAAATCTGTTAGAAGACAATGAAGAAATAGTCCAGAGATGTGTGAAGGATATCTCAGAAAAAGAAATGGAAATATTCTTATTCTTTTAAAAATGCTCAATATGCTCATGATAAAATAAATAGAATTCAAAGCCATAAAGAAGTACAATTTCTCCTTATAACTTTGAGCAAAGGGTTTGACAGATTCAGTCCTGGGAGAAGGAGTTGACAATTTGTTCTGTTGGCAGCTGTGGAAATCAACATGTTCAGACATTGCTAGAGAGAAAGTAATATGAAACAAACCCAAGAAAGGAGAATGGAGATGTTGGTAGAGTCGCTACATATATCCCAGTTTACCCAGTAACTCCACTTATAGGAATCTGTTCTTACAATACAAGGAAAAAGACTAAATGTTGAATGTGCAAGCCGTTTTTATTGAGTACTTGTTTCTGACAGCAAAATACCAGGTACTAGTTCAGCGACTCCTTGTAATGATGTGTGTGTGCAGTTGGTTACCAGGAAGATGGAGTAGAATGGAAACAGTATCTTCACATAATACTATATAATGTGACATTAGAAAATATTGTGACAAAAGCAAGATGAAGAGAACACTAATAGGAAAATAAAAGTATGTGTGTGTTTACTCTTTACTCTTGCATTCATACTGGGTTCTGCTTTCTATTATTAACTAAATTTGTTCTTTGAAAATTTTATACATTTTATGAATTCGGTTACTCTCATCTCCACCTCCCCCCCCCCTCTCTCTCTCTCTCTCTCTCTCTCTCTCTCTCATCAATTTTTTCCCTATAGGTTCTTTTCCCACACTTGTGACTTTCAGCTTTGTTTTATGACCCATTAAATCTAACCAGGACTCTCAGTGTGGCCATGACTTTGGAACTTATGAAGTCTTTCCACCTTTTGGGGAGCATGTTGCTTTCTTGACCTTTAGTTTTTTTGTATTATAGATGCCAATCCTACATTAGATGTCTAACTAAAAAGGATTTTTTTACAATTCTGTAGGCTGCCTCTTCCATCAGATAACCATTTACTAGCAATGGAAGTGTTATAGAAGTGAATGGAAGCATTTTACTTTCCCATATGGCCAGGGTCTCACTTAGAAATTACTTTCCCCTGCTTATATCTCATAGTGTACTCCCTAAATTTTCTTCTAGTAATGTCAGAGCCTCAGGTTTTGTTATGAGACCTGTGATCCACTTGAAGGCGATTTTTATTCAAAGCAAGAGATGTGGGATAGTTTCTTCCCTAATTGTGGACATCCAGTCTTTCTAACACCATTTGTTGAAGATGGTATCTGTTTTATGTTTTATATATTCATATGTGTACCAATATATGTCTAGCTGACAAATGTTATATATATATACATATGTAATACATGTATATATGAACTATGTAATAAAGAAAGAGCATAAATGAGTGAGAGCAAGAGAAGGTGGGGCATACACTGAGAGGGTTAAGGCAATGGAAGGGAAAAGAAAAAGTTATGATATTAAAGGATCAAATACCAAGTGAATCTAATGACAAGGAATTGCATGTGTCTATGGCTTCTAGTTTATTAACCAATGTGTATGGTTTTGCACCATTCACATTCTGTTCTTTATTATCAGATCTCTGTCAAATAACATCAGATATGGTAATGCCTCTAGTATCACCCTCTTTTGTTCAGTATAGCTTTATTATATTGCATCATTTGTACTTCCATGGGAGTATTATAATTATTGTTCTATTTCAGTGAAGCATTCCATAAAGATTTTAATGGAGGGTTCAGTTGATCTATGTTTGCTTTGAGTAGAAGGGTCAATTTTACAACCTAGCTAATAACCAAAGGATGTCCACTCTCCTTTTAGAATCTTTCTTCTTTTCTTCAGAGTGTCAGTTATACAGTTCTCCCTCTTTGTGGGTCACATTTAATCCAAAGTTTTTCTTAAAGTCATTATTTGTGGAATTATTTTCCTCTTTTATTCTCAGTGAAATGTCAGTATCATATAAAATGTTTATGGATATGTTAATTATAGCATGCTAATGTTGTATCTAGATACTTTGCTAATAATGTTTATCAGATCTGTGTGGTTTGAGGTGGATTCCTTGGGGTCTCTTAAATAATTATGCCATCTTCAAACATGGATTCATGACTTCTTTCCCAGTGTATGGACCCCCTGTTCTTTTTCTTAGCTTATTACTCTTGCTTACACTGTAAAGCCTATATAAAATCAGAATACAGACACAAAATTTAAGAACAGCCATGTAGTATTTCTAATTTTAGAGAGATTGCTTCAGTTATTTTTATTAATTTAGCATGATATTAAACATGTGTATTTATTTTGTTGAATTATCTTCCATGTATTTCTAGCCTTACAAGGGATTTTATAATGAATGATGGTTTGATTTTTGTTAAAGATTTTCTGTGTCTATTGAAATTCATCTAGTAAAATTGTGGGGGACTCCTTGGAGATAAAATAATCACTCCTAGTTCATAGTATAATAATTTTATTATTTTTTTGTTTCTTTTGCAAGAGAACTAAATTCACTGATATTCAAAATTATTATTGAAAAGTGTACCTAGTCTCCTGTCATTTTTAAAAATTTTGTGGTATTTGTGGTTTTAGTCCCATTTTGCTTAACCATGGCCTAAGAGTGTTTATGATTTTCCCTGTAGCTTCTTAGATTTGCTTATCATTCACATCAGTCAGAAGCATTAATTATATTATTCTGTTTAAGCATGGCTAGGCAGTCATGGATCCTTTAGCCTAGTTTTGTCTTAGAAAGTTTTCTTTCCTTTTAACTATGAAACAGTTTTGTCAGGTAGGCAAATATTAATTGACACTTGCAGAATTTCAGAAGTGCATTATTTCAAGGCCCGATTTGTATTAAGTTTCCATTAAGAAATCCTCTGTTACTCTCGTGGGCCTGACTTCATATTTGAGGTGGTTCTACTTCCTTGCAGTTTCCAATATGTTTATAGCTGAAACTGATGAAATAAGTAACAGCGTTTCTACAGCTAATATAATCCAGTCATCATGTTGCTCACTATGTACATTTTCAGAAGAGCAGGAATCTTCTAAAGGGTAATACTTTATTCAACGCTGGTAAGAATTTTGTTGTTGCTGGTGATGCTGTTACAAAAATTAAACAGGTTACTGGACAGATAAAAGCTTATAGTTTCTGGACTGAGTTACATCTCCTTATTTTGAAAAAACAAACTATATGAGTTCTTAAAATGAGCCAAACTTTTGTAGAAGTAAATTAATTAAAAAGGGTACATGGCATAAAATCCCATTTATGGGAGATAGAATGATATGGTACACATAAATAGCCCCCAAATGGTTGATGGTTATGATCACATTCCAATGACATGAAATTAAACCCAAGTTCAGTAACTGAAGGATTGAAGTATTTTAGCTGATGTCTGTATCAATTAATCTCCTTTAGTGGTTTTTCAGCTTTCTTAATGCTGTGAACTTTAACACACTTCCTCATGTTATAGTGACCCCTAACCATAAAATTATTTCTGTTGCTACTTTATAACTGTAGTATTGCTCTGGTTATGAATTATAATGTAAAGATTTCTGCAGATAGAGGTTTGCCAAAGGAGTCAAGACCTACAGATTGAGAACTGCTGATCTACTTGGATAGATTTGCAAAATGTAAACAATAATCATAAATGGTTGGTATTTCTCTTGGACTATGGGTCTAATTAAGTCAGAGACAATCTCTCTATACATATAATAATGTTTAAAAAATTTAGGCTATTGTTAAGTATGTAGAAATAAGGATGTTTCATTATCATCATATTTGACATGAAATAACGTACATTTGTTTCTTCAAAAGATCTTGACAAAACATTGTTCTGAGGCATCTTAGCATCACTGATTAATAGAACAACTTCAAAAGTGAAGTTTCATGGAAAGAATATTTGAAACTGTCAAGCATAAAAAAACTATGCAACTACTATGTTTATAAATCTACAGCATATGGCCTAATTAGTGAAAAAATATTGACTCCATTGTGACTATATTGGCTTCCTTTGAAAGAATAGCTATTAGGAGATAGGTTTAATACACGCAGCCACAAATTCGCCAGCCAACTACAGAGACCTGCCTCAAAGAAATATTGGTGCAATAGCTGCACAAATGTTATGGGTATAAGCCACTAATTGGATTTTAGGCTCATGGCTTTAACTGAAACCCATAAACAACACTGTAAAATGACCAACAATCTGAAACTAGACAGGTCATGAGCCTGGGGGAAAACCTACTACTATTACTATGCTAAAGGATAATAAAATAACTTTTTATGAGAAATTGCTATGGCCATAGAGTATAGCATCATTCAGCCATTATTACAGATGCTTTTTCTTGCAAGTAGATGCTAATTAAGAAAGAAATTCACAACTAGACAATGTAGAAGGTGATAGACTTTAAAGCACTCTATAATAAGTGGGATGTCTTCATCCAAGCCCTCCCCTCAAGGTCAGGGATCTGTGCAGAAGAGGATATGGAAATATTGTAAGACCTAGAAGTGGTGGGTGACTCCAAGTAAACAATATCTTCCAAAAACAGCAGGGCTGATACACATGTGAACCGACAGAGACTATGATGATATGTACAAGACCTGCACTGCTTTAAACAAGAAAAAAGTCCAGCACTTAGAAGGAGAAGTGGACACAAAGCGCCACTCTTATCCAAGAGGCTACTTGCAGTTGGTAACTGCTGGGAAACAGAAAATCAATTTTCTCTAATAGAGTGTTACCAGGTGTATCAACCACACTCCAGAGCAGGCCACATGCTAAGGAATAGTTGGCCAACATAAAAGAGACTTTATGATTTTGGTGTATATACATCTCTTATTTTCTTTTGTCTCATTGATTTTCTTGTTTTAAGTTTGTGTTTTTATTTTCATTCTTTTGTGAGAGAGGAGAGAGAGGTTCAAAATGAAGTTGATCCAAAAGAGAAGTAAGGAGTATCAAGGAGGAATTGGGGGAAAAAAGAATATGATATTATTGTATTGTTATTGTATGAATTTTCCTAATTAAATAAAAGCTTTCTTAGAATTTTCCCTGATAGACTCTAGTGAGTCTTTTTCATAGGCGAAATCATGGCTTTCTTTGTATGACACATCTTGTTATCCTGCTAGACTCTAGCGTTTAGACTTTATCTCACTAGTCATCACCCAGCTATGAGTGGGATTCATGTCTAAGAGGATTCATGAAAGATAGTAGAAAGAACAATCTCCATGTTCATTTATACAATCTTCCTTGTGATTAAAACTCAAAGTCAGAATCTACTCTAGGACTGGTGTCATGTGATCCACTTACTGGCATATAAGAGCAGAACACAACTTGATAGTGTGAAGAAAACACATGGGAGCTCACTGTATCATTCCAGTAGAAACACTGCTAATATCTTAACTGAAAGGGGTTGTGCAGAGGAAATGGCAGGCCAATTACACTGATTACAGTGGTTGCAAATATGTGTGGCTACCTTCATGCTTCAATGATCCTGTAACTAGGTTTCTAGGAAATGAGGTGTGCAAGCAACTGCATTCTTATTTCAATCCTGCTGTTTATTTCCTGTCATTTTAGCATGCACCATTAGGAATGAAGCACTATATGTTATTCTACATAATGGGGTGGCCCTGCTGAACTCCCTTGAAAGTAACGGACATCTTTTAAAAGAACGTTTTATGCATTTATTTCTGTTTTGGTAAACATTCAGTCACTCTTTTCTAAATCGATTTGGGAATTCTAAATAAATTTCTTAAAAGTTTTACAAATTTAACATCTTACATGTAAATCCATAGCCTGTCCTTTAGACCTGGGGGAAAATTGTCCAGTAATGGTGAGAAACAGAACTAGCTACCCATAGGGGTGCCCAGGAAGACTTCAGGTTTTCTACTAAGCATTTGAGTATTTAACCTGAGGATTTGGGGGTATACATGGATAATTCATAGCCCGGAGGATCTTATGCTTCTGATCATTTTGCCTCACTTAATATTTGCTCTTGTGTCCACTAAGGTTATGCATTTTACACATGAACATAGAAATTACTGGTTGAATAATTTTCCATCAAGGCCATTTCATTGAGAATCAATCTCACTAGTTTAAAAAAAATCACCTTTCCATTTTCAAACCATTTTTTAAAACTTATATTCAGTATATCCTTCTCTCATTTCTTATTCTAAAGTGTACTTTGGCAAAGCATTCTTATATTCAGATGGTGGCTTGCAAGTTCTGGTGATAGGAGACCATTATTCAGAATGAAAATTCTACTTAGATAGAGTGATCTTTACAAGGAGGTCAACTGGGAATTCAATGGTGTGCTGGAAGTAGATGGGGCAGGGCCAGCGTAATCCTAGAAAGGCTTCCACATTCTTATTTAGCTATTTGGCTATAGTGGCACTATTTATTGATATGTATTTTTAAAGAAGATAATAGGTTCATCTTTGAACTTTGATTTTACCTGTCCACAGGATATTCCTCTGCAAAGATGAATATTGTTTCACTTTCAGGAAAAATAGGCAAGGTCAAAAATGAGACAATGAACTTTGCTTAAGGCAAAAAAAATCCTGTACAACTCCAGTCATCCTTGAAATAGTCTGGGAACAAATTAGGTATGCCAAGACAACTGGTTATTTTTACACTATAATTATTTCTCCGGATGCTGCTTAATGGAACATTTGGTTATCCTAAAAAATATCATATTTTGGTGTTTTAATTAACACTAACATATTATTGCTTAGCTAGAAACTTAAACAATTTTGAAATAATTAGATTCGGAATATTGAAACCTTTCTGACAATTAAAGTCATAATTCATTTCTGCTCACTTAGGCACCTGGAGTGAGATGCGGAAAGGTAATTATATTCATTGTAAATTTACATGCCATGCATATCCTGGTAAGCATTCTCCAGGAAAGTGTTACAGAAAGACACAGGTGCCTAAATTAATAAACATTAGGAAATCAGCAAGAGAATTAAACTACACTAGTTATTGTTTCCAAACTAATTATTTAATAATTGAACATCTCTATACACCTGGTCCCAAATCAAAGGATTTCATGACCTCACGGGGCCCTGGGTTCATATTTGATCATTTAATATCAAATTTACATAGTACAGGGCAGTGAACTGGGTAGTTGTTTGAGGACAATTTAAATTTCCCTGAAGTTCTTCAGAAAGTTCACAAATCAAAACACTCAGACTTGTAAAGCAGGGGTGTAATTAATTGTTAAGAATCCTTGTTAGTACAGTACTACAAGTCTGAGAACAAACAAAGCATGTGTATATACAGGGCTCTGCACAGAAATATTAAAGCAGCATGACATGATACCCACGGGCTTGATATGACAGTGCACTAGTCTCACCTTTAGGACAACACTATCTCCTTGTTTGAGGGTCTCTATAAAGGTGCCCCAGGATCACTCAGCCCTTTTCTCCTTCAAGTATTAGAATATGAGTGTAAGAAATTTCAGCAGAGTCCTTGCTCATAGCAACACTTCACAGTTACTATGTATCAAGTTGTATCAGAGTCTATTGCCTTCATCCTTGTCTAGAATTAATAAAAACATAGGATACAGGCTTAGAGTGATGTTTTCATTTTACATTACATCTAACACACAGTAAATGACTAATAACTAATGGAACAAAGAGTTAACAAATTATAATGAAAGCATTGGTGAATGAATGCATAATTATTTCCTGGCTCCACAACAGCAGTGGGAGAAGTAATGACAAGTTAATCATTTACTTAGTCATAACAAGTTTATAGTTGCCATCCCTTTGTGGATTAGCTGATTGCCATCCAATAAAACTCCCAGTTTCTGGAATAGAAAGAAGAGGGAAAGTGTGCTTGTTCTTAATGATAAAAATCTAAGGTCAGGAATGGCTTTGGAACATTTATTATGACGTTGACCAGTAGCTCAACTCATACTGAGAAGAACTAAACATAAGAATCTCAGAAACAGTACTTAACTCATGAGTTAAAAGATTATGTGCTTTTTTAAAATTAAAGTGTTAAAACTAAATTTTAGTGAAACTTTTATGTATGCTGCTGCATCTAATATGTGTGCTAATGTTTATGAATACCATCTTGATTCTTTCCCATGAAAATAATTATCTCTTTTTAGTCAACAAAGGAGGCCACTGGGAATTAGAGACATTAGCCTCCTTCAAGGGAGACTAGTGAATTCAGTAATAATAGCATTGACACTTTATCCACCTCTCTACAGGAGCTCCTATTTCTCAGTAGTAGAACATATGTTAGAACATGGCATTAGCTCAGAAAACAAAACCTGTATTTTATAAGCTTAACCAAGTACTAAATAACACATGTCTAGATTGTCCATAGATGAGGTGATATTTAACTGAGCCCTCTAAGGAAGGTAAAAAATTAAGAGGAAATTGTTCCTAGATGGTACAGAGACAAAGAACAATCACTCTGTTTTTCATAATGAAAGTATGGCTTTCATTTTTAAAAATTACACATTTTAAGTGTAAGGTTCAAAGAGTGTTATAATTCATAATTAAAATATGAAGTATTTCCTTTTTAGTGACTCCTCACCTCAAAACTATTCTTAAATCAATTGCTCCCTTTAAAAGCAACTATTGATCTGTTCCCACAGCCTTGATTTGCATGTTTACAAACTTATTACAAGTAAAACCATATAAGTATACTCCTCAATGCCTGCTTTCGTTTGTTGGAAAGATATTTTTAGATCCATTGAAGCTGTTGTAACTGGATACTGATGGCAGAAAATACATTTTCTGAGCATGACAATGTGCATATGTCTTTATCTGCTGATGAATTTAGGACTTTCTATGCTTTTAATCATGCTAAAAATTTAACTACTGGGGACATGTGTGTTGATGAATAAAATTTCAATATTATGGAAAAAATTTGAAACATTCTTATATTGTTGATTTAAGAATTATTATTATTATTATTATTATTATTATTATTTTATTATTTGTTAATGGTATACACATGGACACAATAATTTGTTTTGCCATGTATTTGTTGTCATTGTTCACTGTAATGGGTGTGAAATGGGATAGCATACTTGTGGTAACTGTAGAACCCAAGTATAATTTTTATAAGCACATTGATCATTTCTTTGTTTCTTTATAAAGTGATCATTCAAACCTAATTTCTAGTGCTTTGCCTTGCTTGTTTTTATATTTTTAGTTTTAGAAATGGCTTTTTACTGTGAATATAAATCTTTTAGGTCACAAGTGATACATGTAAATTTGATTTCCCTTCTTCTGTGGTGTCTTCTGGAAAAAAAAGTTTAATGATAATTTTTGTTATCTCAAATGTACCATCTGAAAGCATACAGTTCAGCATTGTGCAGCCATCACTACAACCAAGTGCTAGAACATAGTTCCACAGGAAAAAAAAATCCCCCAACAGCTAAGGATTTATTTCTCACTCCACATCCTCTGCTCTCAGCAGTCATGAATCTGATCCTTGTCTTTCAGGGTTCTCCTATTCTGGACAGTTCACATAAATCAAGGTTTTTTTTTTTTTTTTTATACTTTCACTATTGGGCTTGTGCTATTTGTAATGTTACCCTAATATTTCAAATATTCCACTCTCATAATCCATATCCAAACCCTTAGTTATTTTTTAACCCTACTACTTGTCTATTATATCTTCTCAATCAAGATGGTGGAATTTTTATTACACAAATTTTATAGTTCATGACTTTACGATTCATATTAATGTTTTGCATGGTATTAGGAAAAGATGGTTTTTCAGGTGTTCTTCGTGAATACTTTTTATCCATTTGATAAAAGACTGTGCTCTTCCAGGACAATTATTTTAAACTTTTTGTTGTTGTTGTTGTTGTTGGTTTTGTTGTTGTTGTTGTTGTTGTTGTTAGTCCCTAAAGTGTATTTGGGTATATTTCTGTACTCTAAGGCTGTTTCATTACTCTGTATATGTATATTTGGTCAAGGAACACACTGTCTTCATCTAGGTGGTTTATCACATTTTCAGAAAGCTAGTACAAATTTTACAACAGTTTTAAAATTAAAAATTAAATTTAGTTATAGATCAGTTATCGTCTAAAGCAATGAGAATCAACTTTCTGATTTCTGCGACTCATTATGTAAAGGTTTGGATTGTCTTTTCATTGAATATGTGGGTTATCTGATGGTAAACTTCTCAAAGTAATGAGTAATTAGAAATTAATACATATTCTCTCATCTGATGCTCATAATTGGAATAAGGGCGTCTTCTACGAAACATTCCACCCCATCCAGGAAGGAGACCACCCAAGCCATCCCAGGGTTTAGCAAAAGAAGGAGCAATAAGAGATCAGGACTGATAAGTCCAGAAAGTAAATAAAGTCCCTTGCCGCCGCTGCTGCTGCTGCTGCTGCTGCTGATGACGATGATGATGACGACGACGACGACGACGACGACGACGACGACGACGCTGCTTCTCTCAATCCACTCTCCACTCTAGATGTGCTTACTTTCTGTGCTAGCTGGAAAATAAAACATGATGACTTGCTGTTATAGCTGTGACCTCACGTGACCTTTCCCTGCAAGATCACTGAAACCAAGACAGCTGCGGTTAGGAGCAGAGATAATTCAGACGGCATCTCTCCTCATCAGCAACAATTATCACTATAAAACATTCACAGCATTGGAAATCACAACACATATTATTAAGTTGTCATTTCTAAATTCAAATTGAACTTAAATAAAAATGCAATGTATCCTTCTGGTCTCCTTGTTCTGTCATTCAGACAAGGCATCAGTGTACACCTTTAATAGAGTCTTCCCTTAATAGAGCTGGCTAGAGATTCGCCGTCTTCGTAGCTAAGAACAGGAAGAGAAGTAAGAAAATTTTATTTCACTGGTTTGTTTTATGCTACTTAGATGCTCCTATATGTTGTTGGAAGCTGGTAATATTTTTCAACTTTGACTTAACTTCTGATCCTCCTGTATTTACCACTAGGGTAACGGGATTTTACAGGCATTTGCCACTATACATGGTTACACACAATGTTTGAATCCAATTTGGCAATTCATATATCTTCAATGCAGTTGTTGCTCATAGTCTGGATGATCACAGAATCCAAGCATGCTGGAAACTCTAGACCTTCTTGCCCCAGTCACCCACGTGCTAGGATTACAGGTGTGAACCACCAGGCACAACTGTTTATTACTCCATAAGGCTGAAACTCGAGTCACTAGCTTTAAGCATGTGTCAGATAGATTGGGGGTAAATAGATATGAGACAAATTGGATTATGGAAACAAGTTTTAAGCATACGTCAAATAGATAGTCAAATAGATAGGAAGATAATATTGATTATGTCAATAAAATTCTCAAAAAATACCCTTTAGGAATAAAATGAAAAAATTGCCATATGTATTTTTATATTTATGTACTTAATTTGCATATGTTTTATTATGACGTATCTATCACAGAGCAATCTAGCTGTAAAAAAAGGATTCCTGTCCCCAAACCTCTCACCCTAAATGTGACATAATCTTAAGATAAAGAATAAGGACATCCATTAGTATGATTTTTTCATAGTAAACTTAGGTGACAGACACAGACAGCACTGGTTAATTTGTCTTCTAATCCAGTTACCATGTAATGTGTAATAGTAAAAATTTCTGATTTCTTCCTATTGAATAAAAATTGTTTCTAATTTATACATACGTATTAATGAAGTCAGTATTTCCAATAATTCAAAAGCATTCTTTCTACATTTACAGGCTGAAATCGTCTACATGCTGTGTGTACCTGTGTGCAGACACATTCTCTCCTCCCTTGCAGTCTCCCTCTCCAGTCACCCCTATGCTGAAATGTTGGGTTGAACTGAGATGTCTTATAGAAATGGCACAAATTGAGAACTTTATCAGGATATGTGTTCTATGGTACCAAATGGTGAGCTGAATGATGATAAACATCTGCCCGACAAAATATACTTGTAAGGAGAAAGAATACAGGCAAAAGCATAAATTAAAACACAAGACATTCAACCAGGTTGTCCATAAAAAGACAGTTCACTTTCACAGCAAAGTATGAATTGAGCTACTGTTCTAAATATTCTGGGAGCTACAGAATGGGAGTCAAGCTTTGGAATATTATACCACAAATATTTAAATATATCTCTTTTTTCATATGTAATACATATTTGCTTTAATGTAATAAAAATAAAATATATAAGTTGTGTATCATTTCACCATTAATCAATGACTGTGGTTACCATTTAGTTGCATGTCCTTTGCTTGTCTGTGTTCAAATACTCACCTGTTTGTCCTTCAGGGTCTTCATCTTTGTGCCAGTATCGTTCCTGATGACTTCATGGGTAGCAGGTCAGAAATGTGAGGAAATTGGTGATTGTTACCATGATGGTCAAACCAGTGATGGATGGAACACACACACACACACACACACACACACACATCCACACATATGTGCATGTACACACACATTCAGGCTTCTTTCCTCTTAAAACAATTTTAATTTTCTATTCCACTTTCTTAAGCTTCTCTACCAGGCCTCACATGTGTTTCATTTGCCTTTATCTTAATAGCTCAGTTTCTTGTGCATACTGTATTTCTTTTCTTCTATTTGTTACATGCCATTTTTATGAACTTCTAATATACCATGTTCTTTGATTCATATGTATATGACCTTATTTTGTTCCAAAATAAGAGGTCTGAAGAAACAACGCATTCTGCAAACTTCTGCAATATCTTGTAATGAACCTTTTAAAATTTATCTTACTTTTATTTATTGTGCATGTATCTGTGTATATATCAGGCATATTCTTATGTATCTAGAGAGGTCAGAGTACAATTTGCCAGCATAGGTTCTCTCTTTCTACCATGTAGGTCCTGGAGACCAAACTGAGGCTGTCAGCAGTCAGAAGAGGAATCATAATTCACTAAGCCATCTCCCCAGCCCCAGTAATTTTCCTGTGTATTTGTGACCTTTGATAGTTTTATAAGGTTACAAATGATGTCATAATGATTATTGCTTATAAAACATTTTGTGGACATTTTCTTTTAATTTTTAAATGGCAAAATGGTGAGGTGGTGAGATCTTAATGTTTGGTGTTCTGAAGGACGCGTTGTGTCTTCAAAGTCCCAGTTCAAGGTTGAGGACCTGAGAAAAAATAAACTTCTTCATCAGAAAGATGGGTCCAGAGCTATGTAATAAGACACTTACAAAATATATTCCATTGTATCAGCAGGCAGGCCTATAACTTTAATTTTTTTAAAACACCTATTTTTAATGATGGTTTTTAAACGTTTTAACCTCTCTTGTATACCACCACCCATCAGAGGTAGTGGAAAATAAAGAATATGGTCCAGGGGAGGTGGGGGAGATGTGGACGTATTTAGAAAGGTTCTGTAGAGCAACTCCCATCTGTGTTGTCTGGAAATCTGCAGCTCAGTTCACAGATTAGCAGCTTGTTCCACTCGCAAAGACTTCATGGATACATGAGCAGTCCAGTTCAATAGAGTTAGAAAGCAAACACGAATCAGCAGTGGTGGCAGGACCTAGCAGAGACAGCCAGTCCTCAGCCTCAGCTTGAGTCAGCAGAGCGACCAGCAGGAACAAAGAGAAATTCTCTGCCCCGCCTCTCGGCAAAGCAAAGATCAGCGAAGACATAGACCAACAAGCTTTGCACAGCTAGCTCTATAAGCAAGCCTAGCTCAGCCTCTGTCACAGTCCGTCAATATTTTTACACACCCTCCAAACATCATGTATCTGCCAGGAGTCTTGTCTTGCCTCACAACATGCATCTGTCTCCACTGACATCACTCTAACAATCAACCTGAGTCCACAGAAGCAATAAAAAAAAAAGCCACAACAGATCACCAAAACATTTTTCGGTGCATTGCACCATTAGAAAGGTTGAGAACAACTAGAATAGGGAGTTCTGTATTTACTCTAACAGCTTCAAATATTTTACTAGTATTATACTTTAAGATAGTTTGCTTATTCATTTATTTCTTTATCCCCTATAACTGGCAATTGATAGGGGAATTCGATATGTATTCTTTTGGCAATATGATAGTTTTCTCCTTTTGGCAGAGGTTCCCAAACTTAACCAAAACCTTAAAGAGGAGAAGGTGACTTACACTGCCCAGTCTAGAAGGAATACCAATTCTTTTAGAATGTAGGCAAATGGAATCCCTCAAGGCTGGACTTTGTGCTGGAGTCAGGAGGGCTCAGGTGTCTTTGTTTCTCCTGGACCACATTGTTGAGACCCATACTCTGCTTAGCTTGGGGACCAAAATGTCCTGGCCTGTGCTGCTGTTCCGGTCTACGGGTCAGGGCCTAGCAAGAGAGAGAGTAGGGGGAAGACGCGAAGAATAGAGACAAGCTAGAGGATCTGTAGTCAAGACTTGTTTACTGTCTCCACCATACACACACCACTACACCTACTACTACTACATCACACCACTACAAGGAAATCCTGGATATTTATAAGCACAAGAAGGGGAAAACAGGTGAAGACATTTTACCACATGCACTATGCAGCTGGGGTCACTAAACAGCAAAACAAGCTATGTGGGATAAACAAGATATTTGTCAGAGTGTGCTTCAGCTGTTGTAGGCTGCTGAAAAACAAGTCACTCATCAGGGTATATGACTCCAGATAGCTGCAAGGATGATAGCTGCTTTCTAGTCACTTTCTGCTTAAAGTCGGCTCCCAACAGGAATGTTGAGGACTGTACTCTTCCTGGCTTGGGGGCCAAAATGTCCCAGCCTGCGCTGCTGCTCTGGTCCACGGGTCAGGGTCGTGAAGAATGGAGATAAGACAGAGGTTCTGGAGTTAAGTCTCAAGTCTCCTTTATTGTCTCTCTTGACTCATATTCTCCCTGACTCAAATTCCCCTTGACTCATATTCTCTCTTGACTCATATTCCCTCTTGACTCATATTCACCCTATTACAAGGAAATCTGGGGTATTTATACGCTTTTGGCATGTGTCTTGTAGGAGCATGGATACCACGTGCCTTGCAGGTGTGGATAGCACGTGCACCTTACAGGCATGTATGGCGTGGATAGCATGTGCACCGCATGCCTTGTAGGCATGGATACAATGTGTTCCTTGCAGCTGGGGGCACTAAACAGCAAAACAAGCTATGTGGGATAATCAAGATATTTATCAGAGTGTGCTCAGCTGTTGTAGGCTATTGAAAAGCAAGTCTCTCATCAGGGTATATGGTTCCAGATGGCAGCAAAGTTGATAGCTGCTTTCTAGCGGCTTTCTGCTTAAAGTTGGCTCCCAATACCACATCTGTTGCCCTTTCAGTTTTTTCCCACTCACCTACTGCTTCGGATAGAAAATGGCTTGTCCCCGTCTATATTCAAATTGAAATTTGGTTATCATTGTGGCAGGATTTGAAGGTGGGCCCTTTAATGACTGGTTTATAAGGACTCATTCGTCATAAATGATCTGGTCCAGCCATGAGTTAGTGCCATACCCCAGAGATTTCCCTCTTTGGCATATGAATGAGCTCTTTCTAGTGTGCTCACTAGGGTCACTGTGTGATCCTCACTACCTTGTGGTAATGTGAGAACAGGACCTTTATCAAAACTCAGGGCTATACTTTTGACCTTCCCAGCCACAAGATAAATAAAATAAACGGGCCTCTACTCTTTTGTTAAAGTTTTTGAAATATTTATTTATTTATTTACTTACTTATTTATTTTTTAACTGTCTATCTGAGGAAAAGGTATACATACAATAACATACATGTTCAGGTCAAAGGAAATTTTGTGGTATTTAGTTATCTCTTTTTACTGTGTGAGTTCTGGGGATGAAATTCATATTTACAGGCTTAGTGGGAGTTACTTTTACCTACTAAGCTTTCTCATCACTCCAGAGCCTCTATTGTTTATAATTTTTTTCCTGATATATGAGTTTTTAAAACAATAATAGGAAACAAGAGACCCCCCACTCACTAGTCAATTTCCACTCAAACTTTCACAATAATGAAGCTAATAACCCAGTTACTGTTAGCACCTATATAACCCACTGCTAGCTGACTCAGTCAATATCTTCTCTTGGTACTCTTGCCTTTTTCTAGCCAAGTCAAGAAATGTAAAGACAGTATACAACATGTTATATAGAAAATAGTGAGAGCCACTAAGTCCTTCTCCAGGGCCTGGATTATCCCAACCTTGCTGTTAATGTAGAAATACAACTTCTTCGTTGAGGATGATACAAGAAGAAAGCTTCAGGTGTAAACTGCTTTTATTTTGCATATCAAGTCAACAGTGTGAATTATGTTTTCTTGTGTGTATGGCACATTCTATTGCTCAAGGGTAGTATTTTGGGGGAGGGATGTGGACCGCATGAAGTTGGGGTGGTAACCGATGACCCTAATTGAAAATGGATTTGTAATATTAAAGTGTAATCTTTCTTGTTCCTGTTATCACTCCTCCTCAGACTACTGGTACTACACGGGGAGGAGGGCACAAGGGCAAGTAGTTTTGAATTCAATCTGCATCATTTATGAATGCTTGACCTTATGCAAATTACAAAACTTCTCAGAGCTTCCTATTCCTCATCAGTTACATGTGTCCAGCAACACCTTTATCAGAAGGTGTTTTCAAACGCTTAGTTGTATAATACAAATTTACTGCAGAAATAAATACTCTGCAGAGTTATCTTTTCTATTACTTTCTAATCTTTTTATTTCCTTTGTTTCTGCTATGTTGCCCTGGGTTACATGGCACTGTAAGTAATATGGTAGGCTCATTGAGCCAAAAGTCTCTCAGGTTTAAATAACAATGATGTTTCTTAGAAGACAGTAACTTGGTATATTTTCACATGCTCTGTGCTGAAAGCATATGCCGGGAATAGGAAAGTAAACAAATAAGTCACTGTCCTTGGTGACTCCAAGGTTGAATCTACTAAAAGATAGGATAAAGTAATACATGTGATAATACATGTGTTGGAGCAAAAAGTAAACCATGGTAAGGAAACTGACAGTGTCAATGACAGTATTAGCATGAGTCGTGGAGGTTTCTCTGGAAAGACATGTCCAGACAGGGATGGTGATGCAGGAAAGTGTTAGCATGTACAGAAGTAGCAGGAAGTCTGGCATTGAATGATAAAGGTGGTGACTTGGAAGACACGGCATGAAGCTGAAAAAAGTGAATACATTATGTCTTGACAAGGACCCAAATTTCACCCTCTTGTTTAACAATTCTTTATATGACGGATTTTTATTTTCCTCTTATTGATGAAAACCTTGAGATGAAAACCTAGTAGTTTAAGACAACAACTCCACTAAGGACTTCACACTTCCATTTGTCTTAGTGCCTCACTATACACGTTTTAAGCTCTTATAGAGAGACTTGTGATTTGAGTCTCTCCTAGACAATTGCCTGCACATTTTATACATGGGCAGATAGAAATGAGAGGTGGTAGATACAGTTTTAGGGTGTGCTTTGCCTGATTGTTGAAAGTGAGTTACCTCTTAGTTTTTCTTCAACTGCATTGCTGAGGATCAAGCAGGGCCTCATGCATGCTGGGTGAATACTCTACCACAGAGCTCCGCAAGCCTGAAATAGAGAATCTCTTTCAACCATGTCATCATGCTACACTCATGGGTTACATGATCAGAAGCTCAGGTGAAGGTCAAACACATGATCTATGGTGGCACTAAGCTTGTCTTCTCAGTTTCATAGCTGGCCATAATTTTTGCTTGTTTGGTTTTTGTGTTTGTTCATTTTTTTGGTTTGTTTCTAGCAGATGACAGCACCATGTAGAGTTTTGCACTGCTAAATGTTTATTTACAGCTATAGATTGCAGTTAGGACATTCAGCACTCTGTTCTCCAATCCTCACAGAACAGTAGTCCATTTGCAAGGCAGTGAAGTTGGTATTTGTGTCCTCTGAGAAAGAGAGCAAAATGTCTGTAAAGTTTCTTTGGTTCTAATCTCCTTTGGAGTCTTTTCTTATGCCCCTCATCTCCACCATTCCCTAATTCCTGTAACATAAAAGGGTTGTAATGCTTCTTTGTCTTTAAGGTTTCTATAGTTTATTTAATTCCAACTAACACTTTATGAGCACTCTTTTTTCAGTTATCTGGGTATTATGCAAAAATAATTTGGGTTGTGCAACCCTGTAGTGACATTTAACATCCTTCTCTCGGCAGTGACATCTATAAAGAAAAACCCGACAGCACTGAACAGCAGTTGAAACGAAAGAGAATTTATCAACCTTCTTATTAACAGCAAATTTATGGAATGTTTGAAAGTTGCAAGTGAACTCTTAGGACCATGTTCATGGGGTGGCCTTTAACGTGAAATAGATCTGTAGCTGAACTGAGTCTTTGAGACTGGATGTTTTAATGAGGTTTCATCCCTTTTGAACAGAGACAAGGAAGGTTAGTGAAAATGCCATGTCTGCTTGCCACTTGATAGTTTTTGTCCTGGGGGAAAGTGGTTGGGCTGTTAGAGACTATATACTTTTAGTCATTCTTCTGCCTTTTGCAAGACCCAAAGACTTTCCTGCATAGGTCAGACTCCGATTCTTACCTGTTCCTACAGATAAGAGGCTATGAACATATCCAAATGTATGGTACCACATTACCAATTCACTTATGTCCCTGACATTTCCAAGGGATCTTCTACCTTTGTGACCTTTTGAACAATAGATTATTTATGTAGGTATTTCAGAAGATGTACAGAACGTTAAAATTACTGAAGCGTTTTGTGGGCTGGTTGGGGCATGGGGAGACTCAAGTGTAAGGGAAATACTGTTCTCTTTGGGTTACTTTTGAAATGGTTTAAATCATCTCCAGAATAAAGGTTACACTAATAAATGTCTCATTTGTTGCAAATGCTCTGAAATGTGAATACTTCCAAGGAACATATAAAATTGTACCCAGTAAATGGGCTGTGGTGAGAGGCAGTGGGTTGTAATAATTCCTCTTTTGGTTTGCGTTTTCATTCTTCCTTCCCTTCAACAAGTTCTAAATGAGAGTAGGGTTTGGCTGAGGAACAGAGTAATGTTGGTACTGGTGTATTGGATTTTGAGAATCAGGAGATCATGCAGTGACTCAGAGTGTGGATTTCATTGTTAGTGTAGCTTAAAAGGATGATGTGAAGAGACAAAATTCTTCCCTCCCTCCATCCTTCCATCCTTTTCTCCTCACCTATTACAAGTAAGAAGTAATAAACCAGTGAAATGACCCAAATATGCCAAGAATTTGTATGAAAAGTGCCTGAAATACCTGGTGCCTTAACTAACTAACTCATCATCTTATCTTTTGTCTTGAACAACAATAATCTAATGAAAGGGGTTCTGGTTTCTTTTTGTTGTTGTTCTTTATCTACACAAGAATGTATTCTCACATTGTCTTACACTGCTTGTGTGCATTCATTCTGACTGCCAGAGGAATACCAACTTTAGGTTGATTTTGTGAAATGTGAAATTCTGGCCACCTTTCTTTGCATGATGGTCTCTTATCCAAAATTATCCAAAATAAGGAAATAGGAGTATCAGTTCCATAGGACATTTCAAAGATTATTAAGACATATTACAAAATAAACCCTAAAAAGAGTTCTTGATGTGGTGCTCGATGGCTTTTTGCTCCTTTTCCCCCTTTATGTCTCTAGCATTACATAGATCATGTAGTATTAGATGCTTTCTCATTGTTGGTATCAAATGCTTGAAAATAAGCAACTCTAGCCAAAGTGTTTGTTTTGTTTCCGCTCACAGTTTTAGAGAAAACAGTTCCTTGTGGCAGGGAGGGTACAGAGGCAAGAGTGTGAAGCAACTGTTCACATTTCTTCAACCATCAGAAACAAGAAAGAATTATAGGTTGAAGAGCCAGGCTTTACAACAGCAAAGATGCCCCTAGTGGCACATTTCCTCCAGGGAGGCTTCATTTCCTGCCTGGTTTCACAACCTTACAAACCAATGCTACCAACTGAGAAGCCAGTGTTCAAGCATATGAATCTACTAGATACATTTCCCATTCAAACCCTACCACATTATATATGAAAATTATGTGAAACCTCCTACATCAAAAATATTACATTTACTTATGACTTATCTAGGATAGTGTTTACTTAATGAATACCCTAGCCAAAAGCCACATTGTATCAGAATTTTTGTCCCAGCCTTGAACAATCTCTCCTCTAGTTTTCCCCTTCTTTTTTTATAATGTTGAAAATTTAAAATAGAGTCTTTCAGACTGTGTGAGTACTATGCCATGGAGCGATGCTCTTGCCCTCATCCATTTCTAAGCAATATTGAGAATAGTTTCTCATTTTATTTTTCCCTGCAAAATAAGATTCAAGAACAATCCTGTCCTTTGTATTTATTTTTTTGTATTACTAAACATCACAAAATTGAATTTTGATTCTTTGGAACATTATTTTTCTTGATTTTTAAAAAATTGTTTAAATTATTTACATGCCAAAAGTTGTCCCCTTCCCAGTCCCCCCTCCAAGAGTTCTTCACCTCCTACCCCTCCCTTTTGCCTCTGAAAGGGTATTCTGCAACACATCCACCCCCAGAAAAACTTCCTTTGTGTCCCCCTTTTCTAGGGCATCAAGTCTCTGCATTATTAGGCTCATCCTCTCCCACTGAGTCCAGACAAGGCAGACCTCTGCTACATATGTGCCAGGGGCTACAGACCAGCCCATGTATGCTCTTTGATTGGTGGCTTAGTCTCTGGAAGATCCCAGGGGTCCAGGTTAGTTGATGCTGTTGGTCTTCCCATTGGCTTGCCATCCTCTTCAGCTCCTTCAGTTCTTTCTCTAACTCTTCTGTATGAGTCTCTGACCTCAGACCAATGGTTAGCTGTAAATACCTGCATCTGTCTCAGTCAGCTGTTTCACAGAGAAGTTTCTCAGAGGATAGCCAACCTAGGCTCCTGTCTGCAAGTAAAACATGACATCAGTAATATTGTTAGGGTTTGGTGCCTGCCCATGGAATAAATCCCAAGTTAGACTGGTCAATGAATGTATGGCCTTTCCTTCAATCTCTGGTTGGTTGTTTGTTTGTTTGTTTGATTTTTGGTTTTTGTCTTTTGGTTTTTTTTGTTTGTTTGTTTTTTTGTTGTTGTTTTTGTTGTTGTTGTTTGTTGTTCTTTTGGTTTTTTTGTTTTTTGTTTTTTGGTTTTTGGGTTTTGGGTTTTTTTTGTATTTCTTTTAGTCAGGTGCAATTCTGGGTCAAAAATTTTGAAGATAGGTTGGTGAGACCATCCCTACACTGGGGGACCTGTCTATCTATTGGAGGTGGTCTCTTTAGGTTCCATCTCCCACTGTTGGGCATTTTGGTTAAGGTCACCAGCATTGACTCCTGGGAGTCTCTCACATTATAGTTTTCTGGCACTTTCTAGAGGTTCCCCTGCCCTGCACCCCTGCAACTGCATATTTCCATTTATTCACCCCTCCCTATATCTGCTACCCATGATTATTTAATTGCCTCTTATAAATGTGATTGAAGCATTCTCACTTGGGCCTTCCTTTTTTTTAGACTTCATATAGTCTGTAAGTTATATCATGGGTATTCTCTAATATTCACTTATCACTGAGTACACACCATGCATGTTCTTTTGGGTTTTGGTTATCTCACTTCAGATGATATTTTCTAGTTCCGTCTATTTGCCTGCAAAATTCATGATGTCCTCTTTTTTACTAGATATTTTATTTAATAAAGATGTCACACCCTTTTCCCATTTCCACTCCCTAGAACCCACTATCCCATACCCCCTCCTCCTTTTTGCTTTTATACCATTTGAATTACATGCAAGTATTCAGGTCAGTTCTAGGCTGAGGGACTAGCAATATAATAGATGCAAATAGTCAAGGAACAAGAAAGACAATAAACACAAATAGTCAAAGAACAAGCAAGGCAATAAACAAAATTTTGTGAACACTTCTATGATCACTGTTTCTAAGGGCTTATCAGGATGACCAAAATATCTGAGCCAACTTCCCCGTCATAGCCCAAAGTCATTTTCATGGCTGAAGCCTACTTCCTTGTTCTAGCCTAAAATTTAGATTCATGCCTGAAATTCTGTATTCTACCCTAATATTTAAATTCCTGCCTGAAATTACTTCTTTGTTCTAGCCTAAGGTTGAGATTCTTGCCTGAAATTACTTTTTTGTTCTAGCCTAATGCCAGATTCCTGCCTGAAGCCTACTTCCTTGACCTTGGCCATTGTCATATTACTGCCAAGAAGCCCATTTCCTTGTCCTTGACCCATGTCAGATTTTTGCTGAGTAGCTCCAAAGGCTCTCCTTCTCTCACCCTTTTTTATTTCATTAACAAGACTGAACATGTCTTAAGTCATTCTGACAAAAATGCCTTCCTTACCTGTCATGAAATATGCATTATCAAAAGCAATGCACTTATGTCTTAGGTAGGTAAGGCTTTGTGCAGAATCTTACCTGTCCTTGGTTTGCCAACCTGTTAATTTAATAACTCTGTCTGGGTATCCATTTTCAGGTTCAAGCCATGTACTTTGGCTGCCAACATGTTCCTGTTGTTAAAGACAAGCTTTAACATGATGGGCACGAATAAAAGTATTCCCAGGACAAAAAGGGCTAGCATAATCAAGCTATATATGCCATTCTTGAAGCTTGGATGTCCTCATTTTTAATAGCTGAGAGGTACTCCATTGTGTGAATAAACCATATTTTCTGTAGAGTTTACATTTCTTCAACATCCAAATTATCTGCATGATCCATGGTATTTATCTCTTTTCTGGAATAATTTTAAAAGTCAGTAAAATTTAGTAACATTTTGCATGAATGAACCTGTCCAGTAAATAATTTAAAACTTAAGATCTCTGCTAAAAGAGTGGTTTGGTGTATGCATATCAAGTTCTCTTGGACATACTTATAATATCCAGTAGTATGTAGAAAAAGTATGGTGTCTTTTTGTTGCTGCTGTTTGCTTGTTTGTTTTGTTTTGCTTTGCTTAAAGAAAACAAATCAACAGAAAGACTAGTTGATATGTATGATAAAAATAAAAAGAGCTCTGTAAGTGTTATTTGAACATTCGGGTAGACCTATCAATATAACGTAATAGTTTCATCACTAGGAGTCATGTTGGTAGTAGTTTCCTTATACTCATTCTGGATAGATTTTATCAATCTACATTGTAAGATTACTGCCCATATGGCACCCATGTATCTTCATGAGTAAATAAAAGACTTTATATACATTGTAGTATGAGCATAAAGATGGTACAGGGTCCTTTGACTCTTTATATATGCTTAAGAGCACATCATGCTCCTGATGATATTTGAACAATAGGGTAAGTGACTGAACAGCACATATGAGCCTTGGGTCCTAGTAGTTTTCACATATTGAATACATAGAATAATACCATGCCTGGCACACGGTAGAAACAACTGTCTCAAAGGTTCTTTTTTCATTCTTTCAGTGCCATCTGGGAACTCAATGCATTCACTATGAGTCCAAAGCAAATGTAATCTGACATATAGTAAAATGAAGTGACTTAGTCAAGAAGGCAAGAGATATTACAGAACACAATAGCCATCTTCAGTCATTTGAGAAAATGCTACACTGTAAGAAATGATAATGTCTTACAGGATTTAAAAAGAAATAAGAAATGCTACAGACACTCAGTATAGTTTAATGTTAGAAATTCTTTCTTGTGGTTGAGAATGTTTTCACAGGATCAGCAACCATGCTTCTTACGTTTCTTAAACTGCTTAGAACAGCAGGAACACATGGTCAGTGTCAATCGATAATTATTGACCAACATAATGAAGAATTGAATGAGTAAATGAATGAGATAATAAGATAGCCTGGTGATTAGAGTTGTGTCTTCCTATTCAGTTGAGCCACCTTCTCCTAAAAGTTCCAGGAGTTGGAAGACAGAATCCGATGAGAGCTAAATGACCTTTAGGGAGTTGCTTAGATGTTTACCACTCAGATACTTTTGTATGATTTTGCATTTTGTCATGGGTTATTATGCTTTTCCTAATTTTCCAACATGAAGCTCCTCTCCATTTACATCAGCATTACTGTGTTCTGCTCTATTAGTCTCTTAATCTCTTTGCTAATCCCCATATGTTGCTGCATCATTTAATTAAGGGCTACATTGTTGTGTGGCTGAGGCTCAGACAACATCCTTTCCCACTGTGAGCACACCCAGGCTCTGGGTGATGGAAATTGTCTCTTTTTGGTTGTATCTGAGAAAACATGACCTAAATTACATATTTAGTAAACATTTAATGAAAGAGATACACAAATGCATCAAAAAGCATTCAATTCTTCAAACTGTTGACACTTATTAAGGATGTTTTAATCACAAAAAGGTATAGATTAGAAATACTATTTAAAAATACTGGTATTATGCTATGCCCACAGAGTGATAAGAATGTACTATAACCGATTACATTACTCTGTCTTTGAGTAATCATGAGACTTTGAAAATGACAGTACCTTTCACCATTCAAAATTCTTGCTAATTCAATGAAGATAAAACAAGTCATAATTTAATTTTCTCTTACCATTTATGGATCACTCTTTTAAATATTGTCAAAAAGTCAATGTAATCCTCTAACAACCTTCTATGGTAGTTTAAATGACTACATGTTTACATTATAAGCTATAGAAAACCTGTAGGCCAAATGCTGGCATAATTTTAGAGACTGCAAAATGATCTGCAAATTGTTAACATGGAAAGACCTCAATTTTCTTGCAAGATCCCTAAGGGAAACTCAGTCTTCTTTAACACCAAAAATGCTATGAAAACTGATGAACATCTCAGAATAATTTTACTGATGTAAGACATTTTTTCAAAAGCGGGATATATAGAATATTGCATGTATTTTATATATGTACAGAATATATAATATGTATTTTAGCAGAATACACCATGCTGTGTTACCACTAGATTCAAAAATTAGAAAAATCAAGACAAATGTAAAGCCACTAAATGTGTTAATTCAAAGAATATGAGAACCAATTATTAATAATAAATATCTAAAATCACTGACATTCAACAAGACAAAAGATAAAACAAATTCTCAGAAGGTATAACATTCTTACAGTTCAACTCTAGCACAAGAAGGATTGGGCATCATCACTTCCACAGCAAGTCAAGTGTGTGATAATGAAAAATAATAACTTTACCTGGGATCATTTATGAATGGACTTTGGAGGACAAGTCACTCTGAATTCTGAGCAGACAGGTGAATCTAGAGAATCAAGATCAAATACACATAACCAGAGCAGAGGTTGCTGGAAGAGGTGAATGGTAATTTTGTGGAATATCTAGAAGCTGATGGTGGACTAGTCTTGGTGGATTCTCTATGTTCCTGTGCTTAAGAACACAGATCTAACCCTGTTCCCATGGCGAGTCTATCAGACAGATGGCTTTGGCAAAGAGAAGGGAACCATAGCTACAATGAACATATACAGATTCTTCTCTATACTTCTGCTTAGTAGAGAAGAATGCATAGCTTGTCATAGAATCACGAGAAGATGACAGTCCTCTCTATCTGGCCACATACAATCTTACATGATTATCTAACTTGACTTGAAAGTACTATAAAAGAAGAAAATATAATTAAGGTAATAAGAATTGTAGCAGGAAAAATAGATATGTTGACACATAAAAGTAAGTGGATAAACAAAATTGTGTGGATTCTAGTACAAATCAAATGTAAACGCTAGAAATCAATAATATCAAGGTGACACACGTAGAGAATATCTATGGTGACTATATCAATAGTGAATATATTTTGCAGTATCAATAGTGCAAAAAGAATCGCCATGAACACCAGTTAATGGAAATACACTACAAAGAAATACAAAGAGAATAATTAATGGCAGAAAAGAACTGTAAATCTAAAAAGTATAACACAGACATAATTAGAATATTTGAATGTAAAGGAGAAGTGAAGTCAAAAATATATTTGAAGCAATAATGAATAATGACAAATACATCTCCAAGACTAATGACTTCTAAAAGACCAAGAAGTATGGAGCCTTCCCAATATATCCCATATGTTATATTCAAACACACAAAAGCAACCACAAAAATGTTATTAATAAAATTAACTGGAAGGAGAAAAACTGCCCTACAGAAAGGAAAGAGTAAGGCTCATTGCCTTCTCAGAAATCATGGAAGCAGAAGATAGTAGAGTTGAAATTATTGCAGAGAGTGAGGGAAGGGAGGGAGGAAGAGAGGGAGAAAGAGGGAGAGAGAGAGAGAGAGAGAGAGAGAGAGAGAGAGAGAGAGAGAGAGAACCTAGAGTTGTAAAACAAGCCAAATGATGCTTCAAAGAAAAGAACTTCTTAGATACACAAAAGATTGAGGTTTGCTGCACTAGACTAGCCTTCCAAGCAACATCAAGAGATTCTTCTCAGGCAGAAAAAAATATCATAGATTATGAGCTTCTTAAAATGTATACTCTTAACATAATGCAGTCATTATTTTTTTATCAGAAAGAAGAGTCAGCAAGAGAATGAGAGGAGAAAGACACCTGTGTTCACAGAAAATGCTTACTTAAAACTAGAGAAGTCAGAAAAAGAAGTAAAATCTTCAAGGATGAAACAGATAGAAAACAGTTACAAACAAACAAAATTTATATTGACCTGACAATGTTAAAAACACCTTAGATGTAAATGCCCTGACTATACCAATGTGAAGAGAAATTTTCTTTTTAAACACTATCTACAAGACATTCATGATAAAAAAGAGTTTGGTAAGTTCAAAGGAATGAAGAAAGGTGAGCATATTAGCACCTATCAAAAAAAAAGCTTAGATATTTATTTCTGACACACTTTAAAAACAGGAAATCATCAGTCTATAAAGGAGCTTAGCATGGCTATTTATTATCAATGCTTCTCTAATACATCAAAATTGTAAATCTGGTTGCATTGACCAAAGAGCATCAAAATGTGTGGGACAAAGTATAATACTTAAAAAAAAAAAGTACAGATACAGTTATTACAGTTAGGGACTTTAACATCTCCCATCAGCAACTGATAGGTGGAATGGTTAGAAAATCAATAAGGTCACACTTGACCTGAACAGCACTATCCATCAACTTGATTTAATTTCTGCTTCCATAATACTCCTTCTAAGAACAGAAAACACATTCTTCTCAAAGCTCACGTGGAATATTCAAGATGGAACCTATTCCAGACCACAATCTCATCTTGAGAGATATAAAAATGGCTAGAGGAACGCTCAGAGTTTAAGTATGGACTGATTTTTGAAGAGGACCAGCATTTGGCTCCCATCACCCATAACAGGTGGCTCATAACAGCTGTAACTCCGCTTCCAGGGTATCTGACATGGTCTTCTAGCCTCTAGGGATGCCTACTCTCAGGTACACATCCTCTCACACAGATATATTCTTAAATATATATTTTAATAAAATATAAATTTACATAAAGTACAAGAAGAATGTGAAGAAGCATATGCACACACAGATACACACATACATATATCTATATCTATCTATATTATCTACGTCTACGTCTATGTCTATGTCTATATCTATACACACATACATAAGCTGGATGTGACAGTATGCATTTTCAATCTCAGCTCAGCACTAGGGAGGGAAGTAGAGAAATACATGGATCCCTGGAAATCACTGACCAGCCAGTTTGGCCAGTCATAGAGCTTTAAGTTCAGAGATGTTTGTTTGTTTCTATCTAGGTATTTCTTTTATTTCTTTCATTCAGTCTCTCTTCTTTCTTCCTTTCTTTTTTAATTTTTCTCTCATGTATTATACACATATCAGTTTTCCCTCTCTTCTCTCACTCCCTCCTCCCACCTCCCATTCCCCCAAACAATAAACTCATCCTCTGTTTTCCTTTAGAAAAACAGGCTTCCCAGAGATGTAAACCAAATATGTATATCAAATTATAATAAGTCTAGGCACTCCTTTTATATAGAGGTTGAACTAGGCAACACAGTAGGAGGAAAAGGATCCCAAATGCAGACAAGAGTCAGAGACAACCCCGCTCCCACTATTAAGATTCCCACAAGAGGAACAAACTACATAACCCTAACATATATGCAGACGTCCTAGGTCAGATCCATACAGGCTATATGATTATTGATTTAGTCCCTTTGAGGCCCTATGAGTTCAGGCTATTTGAATCTGTAGGATTTCTTATGGTGTTCTTAAGCCCTTTAGCCTCTACAATCCTTCCTCCCATTCTTCTTCAGGATTCCCTAAGCTCTGCCTAATGGTTGACTCTAGGTCTCTGCATCAGTTCCCATCAGTTGCTGAATGAAGCCTCTCCACGTGTGTGAGTGTGTGTGTGTGTGTGTGTGTGTGTGTGTGTGTGTGTCTGTCTGTCTGTCTGTCTGACTGTCTCTCTCTCTCTCTCTCTCTCTCTCTCTCTCTCTCTCTCAGTCTGTCTGTCATTGTGTGTGTTTGTGTATATAACATACACACCAAGAAGAAAGCAAGACTATAAATCTGTTCTCATATATCAGAAAAATAGATAGCTAGCCTATATCATCCTTTACCCAGTCATCAAGGTATTAAGCCACATCCTTGTAAATTATGTGTTGATAAGAAAAAATACTTACTCTTTTGAAGTGAATGCAAATGGAAGCCCAATGTACCCAACTTCGTGGATACAGCAAAAGCAAGTACTTAGTAGGAAAAAAAGCAAAGGATTCGAGTGTGTAGCTAAGTTAGCTCCTACCATAGACACCAATGAGAAAAATAAATAAACGAAGAGTAAAGCAGTCAGAAAACACTAACAACAACAACAACAACAACAACAACAACAATAATAATAATAATAATAAGGCAGCAGTCAAGCAGACTGGAAACCACAAAATCATTTAAAATCATCAATACTCTGTTCCCTATAACATTGCTCACATGGACAAGACATAGTTCAATCCAAATATTATATCTAGCAGCAGATGATAAAATACAGAAAATGTGGTACATAGACAAAGTAGAGCAGGAACAGAGAGAGAATTTTTTTAACAGGAACTGAGGTTGATGGGCTGGAGAAACTTGCTCCTAGAGTCCAAGATGCCAGGTAGACCATGGTTTCCAATTGTGTGTTTTTATGGGATTTTTGTGTACATGAGTATGTGTGTCTCTGTATCTATATGCATTTCTTTTGCTTCTATTTTTAATGATGATTTCATCCTATTCTGGCTGGTCTGTTTTGGTTATTGTTTTGTTTTGTTTGTTTTGTTTGTTTGTTTGTTTTCTAATGGGAGAGAGAATGAAAGGTTCTAGATTTGAGTCAGTGCGACGAGGGGAGTATATGGAGAAGCTGGGGTAGGGAAAAGAGCGATGAGAATATATTGAATGAAAAGAAATTATTTCAATAAACTTTAAAATTAAAATAATAAATCAGCTAAAAATCAAATGAAATGGCCATGAGGTGGAGGGGAAGTTCATTCACTCCACTTCACAATATGTCAATTATAGTTATTAACAGTGGATTACAGAGTTGAAAACTGCTGAGGGAAAATTTCACACTTTTATATTAAAAAGATATATGTACAAAATCATATTAATGTTAATTAACTTGGTTTAGCCACAACTATACTTAGTTTAAATATCATTTTACACAAGGAAAACCCATATAAATTTAATGGTAAATTAAAAGGAAAAGAGGAAGGGGATATTGCTGTACTATCAAAGTCATTACATTAGAGAAATATCACACAAATAACTCTACTAAATATATGGGGGGGAAATCTTTAATAAAATGTATGAATGAGTCCATAATGGGTAAAAGCAACAATACCAACTGAGGTTTATTCCAAGTATTTAGAGCAAAGTCGACATTTAAAAGGCATGTGAGTGCAACTAATGAAGAAAACCATAGGATAATATCAACCAGACACAGCATAATTAACAGAATCCATTATCGATTCCTGAGGAAAACTCTTAGCAAAGTACCCACAAAGGTGGAGTTATGACATCCTGATAAAGAACATCTACAGAACCCTGCAACTAACTGGGTCCTTGCTGCCTTGAAATTAAATGCTTCTCCTAATAAAGGAGGCAGGACATCTGTTCTACACACACTTAACAGTGCCCCAAAGTACAGGCAATAGAAGAAGAGGAAGGAGAGCATACAGTTGAAAGGAACTTAAACTTTATTTGCAAAGAATAGAAAGCAAACATTAAGGATTAAAAATTGGCAACAGTAACACTGTAAAAAAAAATCAGTGACTATAGAAGGCTTGAAATTAGGGAATTAACATGCAAAATCTGATTGGCTTTCTATGACTGAATGACCAGATTTTTCATACATATTTACAACAGAACAAACATAAATGAAAGAGGAAACTCTTATAATAAAAACTCTAACAGCCTAATACTGCCTGGTATAATACACAAAATAGTAGCAATAATAAACAAGCTAAGAGCCACATAATATAATCTAAATAAAACTTAATTCAAATGAATCCTGAGGGTCAAATTTAAGATATAAAAGTTAAAAGACTTGAAAATGAAAATATAAGAGAACAAATATATTACCTTGGGTTTTATGGTAAGATAAAAGTGTAATTCTCATAACACAATGAGAAATGAAATTTAAAAAGTAGATATTAATAAACTAATATATTACAAAGCATCTACTGATGCCATTAAAGAAATTGGTACCACAAAGTAAAAATATTCATAAAAAACATATTTGATAAATAATTCAATCAAGAAGCAAAACGTATCTCCTAAAATTTAAGATATAAGATTGGCAAACAAATTCCAAATAGACACAATGTCTTAAGATGATTTACCAAAGAAGGTTTGAAAGTGCCAAACAAAAGTAAATTTGATGGAGAGACATAAAAGGTGCCCAGCAACATTTGTCATTAAAAATTTTTTTATAGTGCTTCAAAACAAGAGACGACAATACCATCTACTAGTGAGTACGTGAAACAACAAAGACTTGCACACACTCCTGGAAAAAATTACAATGATCCACTTGAAGAGCAGCTCTGCAGAGTTCTACAAAATGAAACCGTTTCCCACTTGATTCAGGGGTCATATACTTAGGCATGAATCCAACTAATTTCAAAGTGTATTCCTACATTAAAAACTTTCTGGGTACAAGTGTTTATATCAACTGTATTCATAAACTCGAAGCATCCAGTGTTCTGTCAGGGGAGATTCAGTAACTGAACTGTGATACATTCATACAGGAAGCAATGTATACAAGTAAAATGTGATTAAGCAACAAGAAGAAACAGGCAAATCATACATGCACATTGCTGAGAAAATACACCAAGGTGGAAAAGGATATGTTTAATAACCTCAGTTGCATGGCATTTTGGAAAAGACAAAACTACAGAAATCATGAAGAAACCTTGATTGACATAAACACTGTAGTGAGAGAGAGCAGGGGTGGGATGAATTTGTAGTAGATTCTACGAAAACCAGAAATAAAAGGCTGAAAGGTTTTAGTAAAGTAAAATAATTCTGGATGCTCCCGTCATAATAAATATATGGTATTTAGCATTTGTCAAAATATATAGAAATTCACATTATGGAGAAAAATATTTAATATATGCAAATTTCTAAAAACCAATTTACAAGCATGTGGAATCACAGGATGCTACTTTTTAGAATGTGACAAAGAATGTAACCGGTATGTAAATGACCTGAATGAAGTGGGTGTTGGGAGAGGTGAAGCAAGGTGCTAATAAAAGTAACTCTGTAAATAAATGAGGTTCTTAAGATGGAAGACTGATTGTTATATTCTATTCATTAAAGTTCTTTCCATAGGTGGGTGGATTAACAACTCTAAGTCCACTGTACATGTATACTGGGATTCTGGACCTGAACAATTAAGCAAATGTTTAGGAAAAGAGATATTCTGTGTTGTAGAGTTATTACTGGTAAAGAATAGAATTATTTATGCAGCAATAAATTAGAATTTATATAGAAATACAGTTTTGCATAATCACATTTTGTTACATATACATGCATACATACCCACCTATGTACACACACACAGGCATACACACACACACACACACACACACACACACACACACACACACACCTACATCCTGTCAGTTAAGAACTCATAGAAGTTTTGGCATTACAAGAACTGCCAATGCTTGATAGCTAATACCATTTTGCCAATAAAAACGTTAGGATTCCTTTGATAAATGACTAACTTTGAGAGTATGACAATATATTCACCAAATGAAACCTGAATGCCCTGTAATAATAGCAAGTGTTAAAGAAGTGATACACCACCACACACATATGGCATCATTTAGGTGTGTCAAGGGTGAGACAGAACAAACTGAAAAGGTTTCCAGAGAGCTGAGACGAAAGGATGTTGTTACATAATAAAGGGACAGCAGATTCCAATCCAAACTGTAAGACAAACAGCTGTGGGTACATATTTTCATGAATGTTTGAAAACACATATACTAAATGAGGGGATATTCACATTTCCTATGTACAATAATCCTAATGTATTCCTTCTACACCTTAAAAGAGTATCACACAACTCCCCAGTCAAAATGACTACACTCCACAACAG
Organism: Rhabdomys pumilio; assembly: GCA_030674055.1. Taxonomy (NCBI): domain Eukaryota; kingdom Metazoa; phylum Chordata; class Mammalia; order Rodentia; family Muridae; genus Rhabdomys; species Rhabdomys pumilio. The sequence continues at coordinate 22,511,758 of JANHMN010000018.1, read as the reverse complement.
CATTCTGAAAACTATTGGATGAAAGGGTAGAGAAAGAATAATTCCATCAGAAAACACTAATCGGAAGTTACCTGAAGCATGATAAATCGTGGCCAAACTATGCGCCTTTGATATCAAGCAATGAAAATGATATTTTACCTATACTGTTATTGTTCTGAAGCTCCAACCTCAGCCTAATGGAAATAAAAGTCTCTGATCAATATCTCTATAGAAGTTCACAGGGCATCAGACCAGCAGTACTGAAAGCTGTCAAGGTAATTGTAAACACTCTTCCAAACAGACAATCACACAAAAGCATGACACCAAATGCCTCATTGATTTGGTTTCCAAGGACAGGTATAAAGAAAAAAGCAAGCCATGAAGCATATGACATTGGCATGTGCGTTACCTGTATTATATTGTTTCTAAACTACTTCTGCACCTCTCACCCCAGAGTTCCAGTGGGTGAGGATGGTATGAACATAGAGCCATGGGGATCACACAAGCACAGAAAGGGAGCTGTCCATTTATTTTCCCAGTTTCTTTACAGAAATCTACTCCTTTCTCACTGTTTTCTCTCTACCTTCCTTTCAGTTGTCTTTGTTTTATCCTTCTTTGTCCTGAGGTTTTTTTTTTTAAATAATTTCTTTTTCTTTATTTCTTTTTGTCTGTGTACTGCATGGAATGGCCCACTTGATAAAGTACTTGCTTTCCAAGCTTGAGGATCTCAGCCTTTTACTCAGAACCTATGTAAAAATGCTGGGCATGGTAGTGCACACTAAAAATTACAGGACTGGGAAAGTAGAGACAGGAAAATCTCTGGGACTAGTGGCCAAAGGATCCACCCTAATTCATGAGCTTCAGACCAATAGGAGAGCCTGTCTCAAGATACATAGAATTCCTAAAAATGATACCAAAGGTTATCCTCCAGTCTCCACAACTCAGACACACATTCAGCTACATGTATCAACACACACATACACATACATGTGTACAAATGTAAAACATATCAGATATAAAAGTCATGGTTAATGTCAACAAGATATAGTTTTTAGAAACTGACCTTGTCTTGAAATAGTCTGAAGACTCTACCAAAAATGAATTATGAGTCATTAAGGTCCAGGATAAATGTATAAATTATGTTCTGTCAGAAAAGATTCTTGAAGTAATTGGGAAACACTGTTTTCATCACTATCTCCTATCAGAGATAAATAAAGATCTTTAATATGGAAGACTTAATACAAGGATTAGCATTTCCCATAGATAGTGAGATTATTATAGATATTATAATAGTAAAGTCTGGTCTTTCTTCCTTTATGAATAGTACATAAAACTTTTCTACTCCCTTAAATGTACTATATATTTCTAAGAGAGTCTTGTGAAATAAAAAGATGCTATCACCTAGGAGAGGTGAGTCTGTGGTGTGTACCATTCCTGCTGCCATTTTACATTCAGATCTTTATTCCAGGACATCGTTTCCCACTGAGTCCATGCACCACTCACATTTCCGCCCAGTAGGAGACCCGACAGCCCCACAAGAGCTGACATGCAAGTTGAAAAATGCGTGCATTTTTTCTATAAAATACTACATCTTAAAAATATGAACACTATTATACAATAATGCTTGCTCCTCTTGAAGCCGGACAAAGGGGGAAGAGCGAAAGAATGTGCGTGAGAGTGTTATATTATGCTGGAGCTTTGCAGGGCAATCCCCAGAATCACATGGCCCAGAAAATGGGTTTTATCTTGACAGTAGCCATCAAGTCGCTGTTCTCTCCATGCTGCTCACTGTTCACTGCTAGGGCACAAAAACGATTTGAGCTTAATTCCTTGACATTTTCTTCTACTTAACAATGTCAATTCTCCTGAGTAGCTGCCCGCCCCCCAAACCCAGTGTCAATTCCCCAGGGACAATGATGTTTCAAGAGATTTTCTGCATGTCCTGAATTTGTCAAATGTAAATCCTGCTTCAAAGATTTAAATACATTGGAATTTTTGCATTATTCTGCTATCTTAACTTGTCATTTCTGAATGAACAGCAATAGGATAGGATAATTATCTCATTAATTATCTTCTTTCATCTCTGCTTCTCCTCTGCTTTCCACTGATGTTTCTCAGCCTGTTAAAGAAAAATACCATCTCATCTGCTACCAGTGTCCAGATCTTCTGACTGGGTCCTGAAAGGAAATGCTACTTTCTTCTTTGGGTCTCATGCTAAAACTGCTGTCATATCTACTTTGAACACAAATAGACCAAGAAGTTTCTTAGGTGTCTATCACCTATTTCATGATGATGTTGTTGTCTTCCCTCCTTTCCTTCCTCCCTCCCCCTTCCCCTCCCCTCCCCCTCCCCCTTACCTTCCTTTCCTTGTTTTTCCATTCCTCTATCCCTAAAACTAAGAAGTATAGAAACATGTCACTGTCTATCCTGGTCTTGTACAACTTCCTCATGAAGGCTTTCATTCTCGAGAAAACTGATCTAAATAACAGTGGAATACATCCAAATTATGTATCATTGCCCAAGTGGAATACTGCCTCTGCTTTCTTGAGAGTTATTTTTGTTAATAACAATAATAATAATAATAATAATAATAATAATAATAATAAATCTTCAGTAGTCTGAATCAATAGGTCTAAAATAATTTTATATTGATTCAGATATGTTAGAGTTGAGTTATTTTCCTTGCCAGAGAACTTTCAGATGTATCAAGGGTAACTGGCTCTCTTCATTTCTAAAATACTAAAATTATGCTCCAAAAAAGTTAGGTGGAAATGTAGATATTTTGGTAGTAAATCTTTGTATCTATAGTTTTGGATAATTGGGACCAGGCCACAGTAACTTTCTTGGCCACTACTTGCTTTTCAAATTCAAACTGCCAAGACTCATTATTGTCCAGTGAAAATCAATACTGGTTCAAAAGTCTCATACCTAAAGTAGTCTTTAACTAGCCCATTATATTCTCGTTGTGACCTTTGTTACACCATAAGCCCTCAGCCCTCAGCCCTCAGCCCTCAGCACTTTATAAAAATCAGTGTCATCCCAGCCTTTTCAAGAGATTATTGAAAAATACAAGGAGAAACTTAGTTCAATAAGAATATTTATCACAATAAAAATAATTATCACAATGATTGGCATCTACCAGACTCTCAATGTTAAGAGCATTGTGCAATATTGATAATTCAGATACAGTCATTAAAGGTGTAGTTTATTTTCTTAATGTGCATAAAGAAATGAAAAGGAGTATATTTTAGCTTTATCACCATGATTCATTATATACATTTAAAAAGTTCTCCATTAATCCAGGGTAACCCAAGTTTGTTGGAAGTCTAAGGCAATGATAACTATCCATTTTCTTTTTTTTTTTTCCCCATATATTACATCTCCTGGAATTTTTCTCTTCTTCCTTTCAGAGTTACAAAAGCCAAGCTTCTGAAGTGCTCTTTGAAAAGTAATATTTATGTTACTACATTAAAAGCTTCTTTCTCTGAGAAATATCTTATTTAGAAACATATTCAGTTCTTTGTTGCGGCCTGCTCTGCTCTGCCTGGCTTGGCCTCCCAAGTGCTGGGATTAAAGGCGTACACCACCACTGCCGGCTCAAACTGCCTCCTTCAGCAAACCCTTCCGGCCTGCGCCACCAGTACTGGCCCAAACTGCTGGTCTGGTCTTCGAGTCAGGGTCTAGAGGGAGAGAGAGTGGGGATAAGGGGAAGAGACGCAAAGAATGGAGACAAGACAGAGGTTCTGGTCAAGTCTCTTTTATTGAAGGGAAATCTGGGGGTATTTATACACTTTTGCCACGTGCCTTGTAGGCACGTGAATATGATGTAAGCCTTACAGGCGTGGATAGCACATGCACTGTGCACCTTGCAGGCATGGATAGCTGCTTTCTAGCCATCCATAGTTGCTTTCTAGGCACTTTCTGTTAAAAGTCAGCTCCCAACAGTTCTTGTGCCTACACTGCATATTAAGGGAAAAAAATATGTTTAAAAGAACTCAGTTTTTCTAATATCTAGGTTCAGCTTTAAGTCAGTTTGCCGTTTAAAAGACGTCTTCCCAATTTTACTCAGAATTGTAGTGCATCTGTTTTGGCCACAATTCTGAGAATAGTTTCTATTTACTGCCTCAATTTATAAGGCATCTCAGTTTCAAATTAAAAATGTTAGTTACCAGAGTTAGATAAGATGTTACTGTGCTTAAAGTAAGAAAATAAATACAGATAACACAGAATTAACCAAAAAAAATTCAGTGTGAGAAACGGTTCAAGAATACAAATGATCTAACACACTACTTCCGTGTGAGCAAGAAAGCATTCCCGTCATTTGAAAACTTACCATGGATGAGGTCAGCAAGGCCCTAGAACAGCAGCTTCATGTCTCACTTTACCCACAGATTTGCTCAATAAAAAGATAAGTGAGGACTGATTCCCCTTAAGAAATATCTAGAAGTTGCTATGAGTCTCTGTCATGTCAAACAACTTAAAGAATGTTCGTAACAGAAAAAACTGAGGAGCATTTTTTTTGCCATAGATTCCCTCTAAATTTGGACGCATTCCCCAGTCTCCAACTTCTGCATAAGATGCCAACAGTTTGTATTATACATCTAGTACCCCAGCTATTGCAGCTGCCAACAAAGGAACAGTGCCAGTTCAAGTGTCTCTAGATGCTGATTTGGCTCCTCATGGACAATGGAGATGGTCTCTTAAAACATTGACACCAGCACACCCTTAGCCCTTTCCATTGGCTCATTCTATGGCAAGTTAGCAGCAACCTAACTCAGCCTTCTTCCTGGAAGAGTCCAAGCTGTGCAAACTGACTTTCCCAGCTATCTCCAGAGGATCTAGCTTCCAGCATGGTGTTGATCTGCAGGCAGTATCAGTTATCTGAGGATTGGTGAGTACCTGAGTATTGAATGAGCTCTGGAGATAAAATGGACCTTGTTTTCTGTTCTTCGCAGCTTTCTTTATATTTTCATCAACCTTTATAAAATCTGCCACCTCTGGCCTTCACCATCTCTGTCCCCCATACAACCTCTAGAACTCTTTAGTCACTTTGTCACTTTCTTGCCATGACTGGTAACAATTTCTGCTGCTCCTATGGCAATGGCTACTTCCTTTGCCACTCTGATGTCTCCTCTTATGTCACTACCTCATCCCATACGACTTATCGTAAAAAGTCAAGAGGAGGCAAAGGTCATTTTGGACAATATTTCATTTAGCCTAATGTTGGGACAGCAGGGAGAGATGTTTCCTAGCTGACCCAAAAATGTCAGATAAATAGCTTAGTTATGTAATCAGGAGGGAGATGTGACATAGATATGGCATAGCTACCAGTGTGATTGATCACGATAGTTACCTAAGAACTAGTCATCAGGCATCACAACAGGCCAGTTCTGAGTCAAGAAACAAGCCCATTTTTTTTTGAAAGCTTGATCAGTCAGTATGAACTGAGATAGCCTGATAAACGGCAAGAAGTACACGGCAGGTTTTCTTCCTTGTCTCTTTAACTATCAACAATCAATTCTAGAACCATGATGCCAAACTAACCCAGCCAATAACTAAAGACACCTAATTTATCCCTGATAACATTGTCAAATGCTACAATGAAAAGCTAATAAATCATTACTATTGGTGGGGTTCTATTCGTGTGTATGGTATTAACCAGGGCCTTGAATTTAGATAAGCACTCTACCACTGAACTATATTCAAAGAGGTAGATTTGTAATGATAAAGTTACATTGCTGAATTGAGTGCCTTTCTTGTCAAGTTTAAACAAATAAAATATAAAAGGGTCCCCTTAACTTGGAGAATAGGATTTTTATTTTCTAAAAGAGATGAAATTTAGTTTGAAGTTTGAGAAAAGTAAAAGTTGAATGTTTTTAGAGAAGTATCCCAAGTTAACCGAAGAGAGATTTTGTGGTTATCTAATTTGGGGGACCTTGGAAAAGAACTTCACGGCTGTTCCCTATAAGATGGAAACTACCACACCACAGAGTTATAGAACTTCTTGAATTATCATAAAAATTCAGGAAATCAAAGCACAGTCAATACATCCCCTAAAACAGCACTGGCATGTAGTACCAGCTACCTGACTGCCAGCCACCTTAAGAGTTTGATTGATGTTTTCCTATTAGATTGTGTTTGTGCTATGCATGTGTAAATGCTCAGAACAAGGTATTTGACTCTGATAATTAAGCAAAAAGGGTGAGCAAAGAAAGATTATAGAAGAGACAGAAAGTAAGGTAGAAGCGTCATTTTTGGGCCATTCTTTTAATACCGATTTGCATTTTCAAAGAATTTTAATTGTTTTTGATTCTCGTGGTTGTTTGAGCTTTTAGGTTTGGTTTGGGGCTCTCCAGATTGTTTGATTGTTTGATTGTTTGCTTGTTTGCTTGTTTGCTTGTTATATTTGTTGGCTCACTGCCTGAGCTTATTAATTGAGATGCTCCTGAGTTTTAAACATTGATTGGACTCCCATAAATAATAGAGGAACAACTATCATTACCATTTATTAAGTTTTGAAGCCTGAAAGTCTCACTTTAGAGAAAGATTCCCTTGTAAGGTTTCTGGACATGCTCCTTAAATAAAATCATCAGCCCATTTCTAGCATTTCTAGCACACATGGTATTTGCCTTTATGTATTTGCATTGTCCTAGTTGAAAATTATGCTCCTACTATAATAACTTGCCTGGTATACTAACTTGCCTGGTATACATTAGATGTGAATTCTTGTAACAGAAAGAAACAATGAATAACAAAATAAATCATTTGAAAAATCAATTGTTCCCATATTTGTTTGTTTTAGAAAGCAAGTGGCAAAGTTACAATGAGAAATAATCTTGTATAAGTGAAAAATCTATAAATAAACAGGCAGCCAATTTAGGTAGGTTCGTCTATATTTATAAAATTTGCTGTGCACCCTTGACATGTCACAGCTACTCCTGACTGTGTCAAGATATTAATATGTTCAGATCTGCTTTGTATTTTTATTATTGATTTAAGAAAGTCCTTTTAAACCCTATAAATGTGAATATTTTCAATTAGAAGAGGGAGAGGATATTTCTCTTAGGTTGTTGGTCAGTATCTCTTACCCATAGTATTGAGATTTTGCTTCAGTGTTTGTTTGCTTGTTTGCTTATTAAGATGGGATTTGCTCTCGCATGGGCTGATCTAAGAATTTTGATTTCTCTCACGGCTGGCAATGAGTACATGTTTAAGAAAAAGATTCTTATCTTCCAAGCTCCTACAAAACAGCCCACTGTGTTCTCAGCTAAACTCCTTTCACAATCCTCCACAAAACAACATGGTCAGATATGTCTTAATCATACCCTACTACCTAGTTAGCCACTTGTCTTAGTTAGGGTTACTATTGCAGTGATAAGACACCATGACAAAAAGCATCTTGAGGAGGAAAGGGTTTATTTCACTCAGAGTTTTATATAACAATTCATCACCAAAAACAGTGAAGACAGAAACTCAAGCAGGACAGGAACCTGGAGTTAGAAACTGATGCTGTGGCCATGGGGAGGTGGGGTGAGTGCTGTTTACTTGCTTGCTCTCCTTGCCTTACTTATTCTGCTTTCTTATAGAACCTAGGATCATCAGTCCAGAAGCAGCACCCTGGCAATGAACTGCACCATCCTCTACTAATAACTAATTAAGAAAAGGCTCTACAGACTTGCCTACAGCCTGATTTTAGGGAGGAATTTTCTCAGTCAAGGCCCTTCCTCTCTAATGACTCTAGTTTGTGTCAAATTGACATAAAAGTAGCCAGAACAAGGTATTAGTATGAATTGTTTCAAGAAGGAATAAGCCTAAACCAGGAGTGTGTGTACTTTTCTTTTGTTAAAACTCATCTACCTCAGTAATTATAAAATTTTCTTTACTTTCTGCTGTATTTGTCTTAGCCATTCTGAAGTAAGTTTTATACCTATGTTTTACCAATTATTGTTCTCTTTTAACTTACAAAATGCACAGAATTCAACTCCATTTAGAGTTTAATGAGCAACACCTCCTGTGTAATACCATTATGTTAATCTAACAGCTGTCTTTCAAATTGTCAAACATTAATTACAATCAACTAGCGTGTTTTTAAAATAAGATTAAATTGAAAATTATTTTGACTTATAGTTCAACAAGCTAACGTTTTGTTTTATTTTATATTTTAATTTTTTATAAAGCCTGATTATGAACTTATTACAGTAAATGGTGATTTCAGTGTAGATGTTAAAAACTGGGTATGCACTGGAAAGTAATATAGCAGTCTGGATGCTCACTCTGAGGCTATTCTCTTGGTCACCAATGACAGAAACATTCAGGAGGGTCAGAGAGGCCAAGGTTTCCAAACCTTACTAAGCATTACAAAGTATTCTAAAATGATGTAGTAATCTTTAAATAAATTTTCAATAATTTGCTCTGGTAATATTTAGAGTATATGCCAAAGAGGTTGTAATACTTCTGGTTGTATTCTTCAAGCCAAAGGCTAAGAACAGAGAGAGTATAATGGAAGACTTTAATGTCTAAGTAGATCAGTGTTTGACTCATAAATATGAAAATACCTAAAGTTCTCTCAGAGAAAGTATGTCAATTTGATTTATAATCTTTTGACAGCTCACAAGTTCTTACTATACTATAAATAGATAATAACTTTCAATATATTAAAACTGTATAATGAAAAAGGATTATCTTATAATTTGGATATTAGCTTCAATGATCATATAGCACCCATTATTGCAAAATGGCAGGAATTAAAATTATGTCTACTTTTTAAACACCATGAGGTTTTTTTTTTTAAACAAACTTAGCTTCACATTTGAAGTGCCACTTACTATTAAAATGAATATAGACACATGGCCTGCCTCTGTGAAACTTTCTCATCTACAGAGGGGGATATTTAAATTATCCCTGTGCCATGTCATTATGTCCTTTGTTCTTTTTTGTTCCATGATTTGATCACCACAACTTACTGCTTGTTAATTATTAAGAGAATATTAGTCATTTTAAATTTCCACTTGAATCAACCCACAATTTTATCATAATGAATATTGTCAAAATTCTTACCATCTCACTGATATTTATAAGCAAGGGTCTTCTTTACATTCATAGTTAAGGATTATATTTGAGAACCTGTTGATCAGACTACAAAATTAACTTTTTAAAAAAGTTATTCTTCTTAATTTCCAAAATGAATGAGAAATGTACCATTTCTCTCTGTTAAAACAAGGTGTAACACTTCTTTTCTTCTACGGTCCCTGCTGAAAGAGCATATGTTTTCATACCTCTGAAAAGTAATGTCAGCCTGGCCGCCACTGTTTTGGTCAATAGTTAATGGGCATACATTTTTTTGTACTAAACAGATAACTGACTTCTCAAAGATAGCCAATGTATATCATCCAGAAACTGAATATTTTGTCTTCTATTGGGGATGAGACAGGAATAAAGTTTGGTAACACATGGGATTAAGATTTTCATTCTTTTTCATTTTCATTACTTTATGTATTTATTCACTTTACATCCTGATTGCAGCCCCTTTCTCCTCTTAGTCCCCCTCCCCATCTCCTAGGAAAAGCCATCCTGGCACATCATTTCACTCTAGGACTAGGCACAGCCTCTCCTCATGTCTCTAAACAGAAGATGGATTTTAAAAAATGTAGTACATTTCTACAACAGAGTATTACTCAGCTGTTAAAACAAATGGCATTATAAAATGTGTAGGTAAATTGATGAAACTAGGAAAAATTATTCAGAGTGAGGGAACCCAGACCTAGAAAAACAAATATGGTGTGCAAGCACTTATATGTGGATATTAGCTGTTAAGTAAACAATAACCAAGTTCAACCTGTAGACCCAGAGAAGTTAGATAAAGAGGAGGTTGCAGGAATCTTCCTGGTAGACAGAAAATAGGTTTTGCAAGTGCACTGGAGGCGGTGGGCATGAGAGTAAGGGAGTCAATTGAGAGGAAATGGGGTAGAGGAAGGGAATGTGAGGAGAAATGGCTGGAATTGGGGTGGCATTTGGAGGGTGGTGTGGAAATTTATTACAGTGGGAATGTCCTGGAATTTGTGATGCTCACCCTACTGAGGACTGCTAATATTGAGGGATATGGAATATCAACTGGACATCTTTTGTAGCTAAGGCAGGCTTGCAGTGACTAGATTAGTCTGCTTTTTATTTCCATGGAAATCGCTAAAAATCTAAGGCTGTTGTGAAGACAAAAGTCAGCTCTTCACAAGCTGAAGTCAACAACCATGCAATTGATTTAACATGAAGAGGTCAAGCAGGTGCCTGCACAACCTTCACCCCTATGTTCTAAAATCCTTGGTGTGGGAAAATACTATGAGGTGCTACTAAATGTAAAATGTAAACACCAACCCAGCCACAAAACATTTGAACTGACATTTGTCCTGCCTGACACATGTGCCAGGGCAGTGGTAACACAGAAGTTGTATGAATAGACAATAAATGTCTGATTTGACTTAAAGTTAATTCCAAGAAAGGATCCATAGATTCTGCTTGGACAACCAAGAAGCAGAGACAGGATAGCTCAGAGACTTAAGGCAAAACCAAACACTACTGGTCTAAAGAAAAGAAAATAAACAAAATAAAATGGAACAAAAAGAGAAGGGAAGGGAAGGGAAGGAAAGGAAAGGAAAAAAGACAAGACTAAACAAAAAACAAAAGAGAAGAGAAGAGAGGAAGAGAGGAGAGGAGAGGAGAGGAGAGGAGAGGAGAGGAGAGGAGAGGAGAGGAGAGGACCAACAAAATGATTCCTAATGATATTCTCCTATAATCGTAGATCAATGCCTTATCCAGTCATCAGCAGAGTGGCTTTCTCCAGCAGCAGATAGAAACAGATGCAGAGATCCACAGCCAGGCATTATGCAGAAAGAGGGTTTACACTGAATGCTTCAATGAAATCCATCTCTGCAAAGTTTAGAGAATCTTCCAGAAAAGGATTGTAAGAGCCAGATGGGATGAATGATATTGGGAGAACGAGTCACCTAAGCATGTTGAATATGACCTCTCGGAGACTAAATCAACAAGCACAGGGCTTACACAGGTCTATACTAGGTCATCTGTATATTGATCTATTAACTTAGTATTTTTATGGGATATTTGACTATCAGAACGATTGGATTATTGACTCTTGTGCCTGCTCCAGAGACTCTTTTTTTTCCCCCGTTGAGGTGCTATATCCAATTATGATATCATAGTTTTTGATTCACCTTTTTTTATTTTGTCATGTTTGATCATTATCCCTTAGAAGTCTGTTCTTTTGCAATGATAGACAGACAGAAAGTGGATCTGGAAGGGAAGGGAGGGGCATCAGGGAGAGGAACTGGGAGAAAAACTATAGTCAGAATATATTATATGAGAAAAGAATAAATTTTCAATAAAAGTAAAACTAAAACTAAGCGTAATATATTATTGAGAACACAAACAATAGCATACAACATTAGCAACATGACCACAGCTAGCACACATATTTCAATCATATCTTTAATAGTAAAGGCTGTAATTCTTGAGTCAAAATTGATAGGGTAGCTGAATGGCTCAAGAAACAATATTCTTCCATCTGTCTCCTCCAAGCAACACATTATAGCTTTGTGATAGGCACTACCTTGCTGACGTTGTTGATCAGGTTTAGGAGTTTTCTGGTGGAAGTTTTGGGGTCACTTAAGTATACTATCATATCATCTGCAAATACTTACATTTTGACTTCTTTCTTTCCAATTTGTATCCCTTGACCTCCTTTTGTTGTCTAAGTGCTCTAGCTAAGACTTAAGTACTATATTGAATAGGTCAGGAGAGTGTGGGCAACCTTATCTTGTCCCTGATTTTAGTGGGATTGCTTCAAGTTTCTCTCAATTTAGTTTGATGTTGGCTACTGGTTATTCAGAGACTATCTCCCCTGGGGATCCATCCCATACAGATTCTAAACTTGGAAACTATTGTGGGTGCCAAAAAGTGCATGCTGACACGAGCCTGATATAACAGTTTCCTGAGAGGCTCTGCCAGAGCCTGACAAGTACAGAGGCAGATGCTCACAGCCAATCATTGGCCTGAGCAAGGGGTCTCCAATGGAGGAGTTGGAGAAAGGATTGAATGAGCTTAAAGGGTTTCCAACCTCATAGGAAGAACAACAATATCAACCAACCAGATCCCCCAGAGCTCCCAGAGACTAAACCATCAACCGAAAGGTACACATGGAGCTACTCGTGGCTCTAGCTGCATATATAGCAGAGAATGGCCTTGTAGGGCATTAATGAGAGGAAGCCCTTGGTCCTGTGAAGGCTTGTTGCCCCAGTGTAGGGGAATGCCAAGACAGTGAGGCAGGAGTGGTTGGGTAGTTGGGGAACAGCACAGAAGCTGGCTGGCTGTGCCTCTTCAACACTTCATTTTAATTAAGGGTACAGTTAACCAAGGTGACAATACTATCCTAAACATATGTGACATAACGCTGGTGTACCAGAGCAGGATGAAAGTAGTCTGATATGGGGAATGGAAAATAATGAGGTCACTTTAGACAAGGAGAGAGGTAAATACAGAAGAAGGAAACCAACAAGAACGACTTAAATGACACAGGAGATCATAGTATTAACTATTTACCTAAAATATACCTATAATACATGTAGTTCTGTGAATAAATGAACATATATAGATTTAATGACCTTTTCTCATGTAGACTGCAAGTGCTCCTTCCAAAAAAAACAAAGACAAACTAATACCCTGATACTAGACAGGAGAAGTAGTAGTGAGAATTTTGGTTTGTTTAAAAACCCAACCAATGGACAGAATCTGCTGACCTCTGTGGTTGAATTGGAGAAAGGTTAGAAGAAGCTGAGGAGGAGGGTGACCCTGTAGGAAGACCAGCAGTCTCAATTAGCATGTACCCCTGGGATCTCCCAGACATTGGACCACCAACCAGGCAGGAAATACCAGCTGATATGAGGCCCCCAACACATATACAACAGAGGACTGCCAGGCATGGGTTCAGTCAGAGAAGATGCACGTAGCCCTCAAGAGACTGGAAGCACCAGGGAGTTTAGAGGTCTGGTGGGGTGGTGGAGGGGACATCCTCGTGGAGATAGGGGGTGGAGAGGAGGTATGGGATGGGGAACAGTCAGAGGGTGGACTGGGAGGGGAATAAAAATTGGAGTGTAAAAAAAAGGTTAAGTAAAATTAAAAAAGAAGAAGAAAAAACAGTTATATGAATATGTTTTTGTTTTAATCACAGATGTGCAATAAGAGGCTACTTCACAACTGGTGATTGAGATTTTTTCCTAATGCATTAGCCTACTTTAGATAGGTCTGGGGACTCAGAGAGGAATAAATGCCAGAATCCCAAGAGGGGCAGGAGTCACTCTGAAGAAGAAGGAGATTGTTTCTGGTCCCTGCCACATCTAGTTGTGGTGGTTGATGATAAGTTGGAGATGTCTTGAGGATGAAGATTGGACTGACCCCAAGGAACTCCATGCCCCAATCATCAGAAAGAAGCCTAAAGAGGTCCACATCCAATTTCTCCTTTAACCTTCTTTCTTTCCTACCTAGTGTTGGGGAGTTGGAAGATGTTAGAGTGGAATAAAGATTGGAAGGAAGGTAGAGGTATAAGAACCCAATATATATTAAACACATGCCAACAAGAAGCCCTCTTTTGTGTTGTTGACTAGGACTGTCCAAGGGACTAGCAAATACAGCCTATTGCTGGTGCCCTTGATTGTTCCTAGAGAGAAAAGGTAAATCCCTATTAGGAAAGTCACCGTGTACTTCAGAAACAGAACCCAGAGACTTCTGAAGTGGAATTGATCTCTCTGCCCCTTTCCTGAGAACTAGCTTTCGTGGCTCCAGAAAGCGCCAAGCAAGGTTCCAAAGGAAAGAGGAAATCAGCAGTCCTAATGAACTCTGACATCTATGAAACCACATCAAAGAACATCATTTGTCACGATATCTATAAAGGGTAAGTAGTGGTATACATATCTTGGTGATAATCAACAACTCTTTATTGAACTTATGTTGCACTCAACAAGAGGGAAAACATGCTAGGTACTAGAAACCTAGGTAAAGTGTAGTGAGGTCATGATTATTGGAGAAGAATCTACAACCACTAGTTTACTAAACCAGCATAATCCTGAATTACAATCTATATGTATTGTCCTTATGCCCACAGATAAGTGAAATACTCATCCATCATCAATTAAACTTCTCTTTGAAACAGATGGAGCCCACTTTGGGATACTCTAATGAATCAAAATTCAGAGTTGTGGAGTTCATTCCCAGTAGACACATCTAAAAAACAATTTTACACTTAAATCTCAGGGGAGATTGAGTGGAAAGATAGTAAGAGCCAGGGGATCAGAGAGTTTGTTTGGAGACTGTGTCTCCCAGTAATGTGGTAAACTAACTTCTCACCAACATGTCTAGCCAAACATTAGCTAAACATGGATGATATAAATGAGCAAGCCAGTGTTTATGGAAAAAAAGTCCACAAGTCCTCAGCTCTACACAAAGAACTGTAGGCAAAGAGAAAAGATAGGCGCAGGATAAGTAGTCTTCCCCGGGGAAGAGCATACCGACTGTCCAGTGGCAAATGGTCAGCCATAAAAACACCCATCCGAGTAATATATGAACTGAGCAGGTTATGTTTAGAAATATATATATATATATATGAATGTAATAACAATTACTGGGAAAGGAGGTTATGAATATATACAGGAGAGTGAAGAGGGGCATATGAGTAATTTTAGAGGGAAAAAATGGAAAGAATTGTGGTCATAAAATCTCAAAAAATTTTTAAAATGTAGAAAATATGAATATTAAATACACAAATTGTCAGTTAATGTTTGAGAATTTCCTACGTAGCCTCTTATCTTAGACATATCTTACCTCAGAGTATCACAATGTCTGCTTTTTGTAATGAATTTTCATTTTTTATTATTGCTAGTATTATTATTAACTGTAAATGTACCTTTTATTCGTTTGTTTGATTTAACTGTCTTTTCCTATGCATACTGCCTCCGTTTGGAAACCTATACCTAGTTTTGAAAGCTTTTAGCCTCTTTACAATCTTATTTAGGCCTAGAATTTTTCAGCATCTGCTGAATAAACTCACCCTGTCCTGTTCTTTCTGACCTCTGACTAACTGGTGCAACTCAGATGTTCTGACCCAAACTCCTCTCCAGTCTGACTGATTCAATCTGACTTCACTCATCCTCCTCGACTGAATTGCTCTGCTTGGCCTCATACTAACTGTGGCAATCTGTTCTAAACTTCTGGCTCCTTCTCATTCTTTGACGCCTTCTGTCTTCCCAGTGTCTAGTTTGTTTTCTCTTCAACCTGTGCCTGAAAAACCCTCCCAGTAAAACTGCCTCCTTCCCCATCTCTTTCTGAATTGCTTAAGTATTTCCCTTTCTTTTATCTTCTCGTGAGAGTTGGGTGTATCTTATTCCTCTGACTAATCACTTTGTCTCCCACTCAATCAGAAGTCACTTTCAAACATGGGTGCTTTCTTCTAAAAACTAACTTTCCCTTCCTGGGATTAATGCTGTGTGCTAAGGGTAAGCTACACTACAATTACAAACAAGTTTTTCCAGTAAACAGCATAATCTAGAGGTTCACAATGTAATCAAATATCCTGCTACAATTAATGGTGTATGTATATGTGTGTATGTGTATGGATATATACTATATATATATATATATATATATATATATATATATATATATGTGTGTGTGTGTGTGTGTGTGTGTGTGTGTGTGTGTGTGTGTACATATATTTCATGTTTCTTTTTACACAAAATCTCACAATGTATCTCAAGGTGACCTCCAGCTCAGAAACTTTTCACTGATCTCCCAAATATTGGGATTACAGGTATGTACCACTATATCTGGCTAGTAAATCAACTTCTGTGTATGACAAAGCCAATGTGTATGCTTTGATAATATAATATTTATGTGACTTTACAATAGTTATTGAAAGCAAGGACGTTATCCACATTTAAAAAAAAAGAAAAGAAATAAATACTTCAAAAAGTTTTATAGTTTTATAGTTTAAAACATGGACTTGGAATTAAAATTGAAGTCTGATTTCCCAGGCCACAGTCTGAATCGTTATGCTTACTTGAATATGCAGCGGAAATCATTCATCTGTTTTTCTATTCTCACAACTCCACTAATGCTAGGATGTAGTTCAAATTATAATGCCTAAAATTGTCCAGGACTCCATTCAGACTTGAGTTCCTCTCCACATATGAGGTTATAAGGTTTATGATTTCAACTTAGCTAATATTTGCTTTGATCATACCTTTATGGAGCCACTGTATATTACAACTATTTTTATTGAAAAAGCAATATTCATTCAGAAAAGCAAAAAAATTTAATAAACATGGGGCTTGCTGAAGTTTTTGCAAAGGAATCATGCCCTTGTCACTAAAATCCACAAAAGGCAAAGATTCAAAACCTTCTGTTGTTCTTTGTGTACCCTGATTCTGCCCTCATTCAAATGAGATCACCTAGTGATTGTACTTTGGGGGAGAAGGGCTATCGCTAAATTATTATTTGTTAATCTCTTAGGACTTAAGTAGGTATTGAATTTCAATTTACTGATTGTCTCCCTTTAAAATCAAGTTAAAAATAAAATAATATGAGAAGTAAAGGCTTTGTTTTAATTTTCTCTCCTTCTCTCATTTTATTCAATGCTTGGGAATTCTGTATGATGCACTTCTTTAATCATGATGTAATAAGTTGCACATTTAAATGAAATATGCAAAGATTCCATATCCTTTAAGCTGATGCAGCTGTGAGATTTTCTTTTTAATTTTTTAGTTCTTCTTTTTCTCTTTAGTTTTTATTACTGTTTGAGAATTTCTAATAGCATAGATTAGCCTGATAGATATCTTGTGTTGATTAGTTTCTCTTTGTCATTTGTCACAAGCTAGAAGCATCAGGGAAAAGGGAACCTTAGTTGCTCAGTTGGCGTCATCCAGTTGGCCTGTTGGCAAGTCTGTGGAAGTATTTTTTGATTAATAATTTATATTATTAAAGCCCAGCCCACTGTGGGAGTGCCACTTCTGCCTGGTTTGTATAAGATCAGAACAAACAATAGAACCAAGCTACTGGGAAGCATTCCTCCAAGGCTTCTTCGGTTTCTGCTTCCAGGTTCCTGACTTGAGTTTTTTCAAGCCCCTCAGTGATGGATTGCCCCCCAAGAGTTACCCTAGAACTTAAAAGATGAAATAAACTTTTTCCTCCCAAGATGCTTTTGGTCACAGCAACAGAAATTGAACAAGGACATACTATTTTAAGTATTTTACATGGAACCTACTTCAAACTATTGTGCTCCAGGCATGGATACTGTCAGAGTAACTTACTCAAAGCAATGCAGTGGGTGACAGGAGATCTGAAGTTCATATTCTAGTACTTAACTTCAGAGACCACTTGCTCCTTTATTTCCCCCAAATGGTCAATTATAGGACTTATGTTTAATTCAATGTGTTTTATTCAATAGTCAGCATAGCCTACGGCTTATCTATTCAGCAACCATTTGCTGGCTAATTAAATAAAGGAATGCATAAAACACAACAAATACATGTTAAGCTCTATTCAGGGTTGCTCTCAAACTTTCCTAATATAAACTGATTTTCCTTCACTGTTGGTACACTTTTATATTTATAGCCACCAACAAATACATTTCAGTAACTCCAAATCTCTCAGTATTTTCCAGTAATGACAAATTCTTCATTAAATATAGTCATATAAGTACATGAAAGTCATATAAGTACAGAACATGGAACGTTGTCTTATGGGTTAGGAAGAATAGACTTTTCTCTTAACATAAGCAGTCTCTGCTCTTCCAACATCCCTCCACCTCAGATTACAAAGTACTTTAACTGTTCAGTTCACTCCCCGCTTGGCCTCTGTTGACATTTCTTATTATTGCTTTAAGCAAGATACTTTGATAAACAGTTTCCTGCCACTTCCTGAGAAGCAGCAATTTTCTTTGGTGAAAAAAAAAAAGGGAGAGAGAGAGAGGAACACGAGAAAAGAAAAACACATTCTCCCAGAATTTATGGCCAATATTTCCATTAGCGTGAAAGATTAAGCAAGAAAGGCAGCATCTGAAAATGTCAAGGTTAATCCTTCAGACTTAGCAGTGGTTAAATTTTTTAGAGGTCAATGAGCTGTGCTCACTATGGCTTACAGAAGTAAAATGAATTGGCCAATATCATTAGATTGCCCAAGAGCACATTCTGTGCTATCTCCCTTCCAAATTCTTTGAGTCTTGTTCATAACCCCCGTTAACTAGACCCACCACCCTTTCCCAGCTCATTGAGGACGAGTCAGCACAGGGTCTCATTTGATTCTAGTGTGTTTCCAGCATTCATCTCTGTTTACTTTAGTCAAAGCAAGAGGCTCTCTACGTTCCAAGTGCTACTGTCTTCCCCCAGTTTCCCCTGCTTGTCACTCTGCAAGAGGATTCAGACAATTCATGTAATAGTGACTCTGCAGCCTTGAAACAGAAGCTAGAGATGTCTCATAGTAAGACAAATGCTTATGTTACACTAGGTGAGTCTGTGATTTTCCTAAAGATTTTGTTTCAGGTTCTATTTAATAGCTGGAATGCCACAAATTTTAAATCATGTCTCCCAGAGGCTGAAGATATGACTCAGCCTCTGGATCAATTCCTACCTTACTATCATCTGTAATTCAAGTTCCAGACGATCCGACACCCCCTTCTGTCATCTTCAAACACTGTATGCACGTGCTGCAGATGTACCTGCGGGCAAAACATCTACACATATTAAATAAAAATAAAGAAAAATTAAAATTGACCTCCTGTGTTGATTTAAATGCCACCTTGCTTCCTGGTTTTAGTCCACACCATCACCAAGAAGATTGTGTTAAGGAATATATATGTGCATACATACACATATATGAGGAAATAAATTTGAAAGAGAGAAAGGAGAAATATATGAGAATATGAGAAGGTTTGAAGGGAGGAAACAGGGTTTTTTTGTTGTTGTTGTTTTCTTGTTTTTTTTTTTTTTTTTTTTTTTGAGACAGGGTTTCTCTGTGTAACTCGGGCTGTCCTGGAACTGGAACTCACTCTGTAGACCAGGCTGGCCTCGAACTCAGAAATCTGCCTGCCTCTGCCTCCCAAGTGCTGGGATTAAAGGCGTGCACCACCACCGCCCAGCAAAAAATAGGATTTTTACAAAATCAATGAAGACTTGGATTTAAGAATTTGCCCAGGTTGGTAGAAAAGCCTGAACAGTGTTGTATCTTTGAAGATCTAGGTTCTAATCCCCAGAATCAGTGACTATGTTACCACAAGTAAGCTAAGGATTTTGAGTGGATGGTGTTATCCTAGCTTAGCTACATTAGGGTTAACAGGGTAAGAAGTACAGTGTGACAACAAGCAGACAGAGATGGAATTTGGAAGATTCTATACAGCAGCCAGGTGGATAGTTGGGTGGGACTCTAAGCCAATGAATGCAGGCTGCATCTTAAAACTAGCAAAGGCAATGGGATAAATTCACCATTTCAGTTTATAGGCATGTAGCTCTGCTAACCTATTTTATATTTTTTAACCTCCAGAAATATTAGATAATACCATTTGCCATGGTTTTTACTTTTACATAAAAAAATAAAAAACTATTTTTCATCATGGAAGAAAGGGACACAAACTTAACAGAAGACATGACAAGATGTTCAGAATAAGGTAGAAAAATGATTTAATAGCTACTAAAATAGGTCAAGAATTTCAGTCAACTATATAGAGAAAAATAGATCAGAGAAATATTTAGATTCTTTACTTTGTTCTTAATTTCATTTGAATATGAAAATATTCTATTGTACAGAATGATAAAATGCTGTGCAGTTTTCATTGTATACATTGGTATAATTTCAGATTAAACTATCGCAAATAGGTACATTGAAGATCTTTGCATGATTTACCATAGATTAATGAATATGCACTGATTTTGTTTTAGAAAATTTACAAACATAAAAGAAAAATGTACATTCTGCTAGCTTAGGCTGGTATGTTATGTTCAGTCACCATCTGGTTGTATATTGAAAGAGTTTTTATTAACAAAAAAAAAAAAATCAAGTCCCTTGAACAAAATTTAAAATTTAAATATGCCTTCTGCTGCAAGAATTTTTTTTCCCAGTCAGCTAAATGTTCTGCGGTGTCACCCAGAGGCTAGCTACAAAGAGAACTTTGTGTGAAACTAGAACAGGTTGACCCACCAAAATGTTCTGACTTTCTAAAGACTTAAACCTTGTGGCTTCTATGTAGCACAAAGAGATTTTACAGGCTGGGAATATAACTCTGTGATACATCATTTACTTATCATGTGCTAGGACCCATGCTCCCTTCTCAATACAGCAGAAGACTGGGGAATGGCTTTGCAGAGTTGACTCCATTAATGATGCTAAAATGACACTACAATCTTGGACCAGCTGGTTGGTCCTTAAATACAATCACATGTAACTACTAGAAAAATATTTAGGAAATGAAACCCCAGAGAGATTTTACGATGTGACCACAAGCCAAAGAAGGCTGCCCTGGATCAGAAGCTGGTGTATCTGATAAGCAGACTCTCCTTTAGAAGTTCCAGAAGGACAGAAACTCAAAAGATATCCTGACCTCAGCCTATTTCTCTGATCTCAGATGTATGGCCTACTAACCCAAACTCTAATTTTCAATATTCAGAATTGTCACTTGTTTTCAACACTTTGAGAAGCTGTGAATTAACTGTGATTGCAATGGCAGGCTTCTCGGACTGAGGCTGAGGTTCATACAATTCTAGGAGTATACATGGAAACATGGAGGAGGCAGTTTCATGACGTGTTCATTTAGAACAAATAGAAGTAGTATGCTCATACTTATTGTCCTTTGAGGTGACCAGCCATGAGCCTTTAACCACCCCCACAGTACCACGCCTAGGAATACTTCTAATGCTCAGTAGCCTTCCCCATTATCGGTGATGATGTTTCAAGGTTCTACCCTCCCAGTGAATGTCTGAAGTCCACCTTACATGCATTCAGTTTTTTCCCCTATGACTTCTGAAGAACTGTACCAGATAAATTTGCTGTTTAATTTTTTTGTGACCTGGTACCTCATAAAATACAACAAACCTGACTATCAAGGTTGGTGAGAAAAAAAAACTATAGTAAGAGATTTTATCACACTACTCAGAATAACAGAATAACACACTCTTAAATACACGAGTCATTCAATTACACAATTTTCCCATTTACGATTTGTTGACAGGCTCTGGTTTGCTATGTGTATGTTGCCCACAATAGAATATAAGAGGAAAAGATGACTTGGGAAGATTGATGAACAAAGAAAAACAGAGATGTGATGTGCTAAGACAGATGTCTGTCTATCCAATTCAGAAACGATAGTGATGCTAGGAGATTCCTTCGTATGGAGCTGTGCTCTGAGGAGAACTTACCTTGACTGTGGTTGAGTGTATTAGCTAGGACTTCAAATGATCAAAAGTGTGAGTGCTCCCTTTCCTAAACTGTTCATTGACGATTAAATATGTGGCTTACAGATTAGCTTTAACATCTCAGCAACAGCCAAGTATAGAGGCAAAGGCTACTATGGAAAAGCTAT
Organism: Rhabdomys pumilio; assembly: GCA_030674055.1. Taxonomy (NCBI): domain Eukaryota; kingdom Metazoa; phylum Chordata; class Mammalia; order Rodentia; family Muridae; genus Rhabdomys; species Rhabdomys pumilio. The sequence goes on along the minus strand of JANHMN010000018.1, from coordinate 22,490,157 downwards.
TAAAAAACCAATCAAATGATATTTAGTGGGCTTAAGTAATAGTCTCTAAGCAAGTAGTTTTAATATACGTGAATTTTTCATGTTAATATCTTATGAGTACAGTATAATTATATCCGTTTTATATGTGCAATGTATGTTAGAGAATTTTTTATCACAGGTAACAGAGAGAACATAATTCAACATAGGCACTAACAGAATGTTACTAGGCAGTTCATGGAGCTGAAGGAGAGCACGGAAAAGCAAAATAACCAGGGGAAAATTTGAAGGGTTGAGCAAGCAGAATACAAGGTGTTCAGTGTGGGTTTGCAGAGTAAGTCAGCTCTCAACATTTTCCCATATCTTTCAGAGTAAGTTTGCCTTCCTGTAGACTGAGGCTGGTAGATTCGACTTGTGAGGAGAATCCATACTGTGCCTCAGGAAGGGTAAATGGTGGAAATGAAAGTTTCATGTAGAATATATGTATGCAGCATGCAAATAATTATGCAACTAGTCATAGACTGTTTGCCCTGCTTGATCCCCAGAACTACGGAACAAAGCAAAAGCCATTTGACAGGAAAGAGTAATTACTGAAGAATATATATATATATATAGATATAGATATAGATATAGATATAGATATAGATATAGATATAGATATAGATATAGATATAGATATAGATATAGATATAGATATAGATATAGATATAAAAACAAGGGAAAGTACATGCCAGGCAAGACCAAAGTGACACATACACACACATACACACACACACACAGAGAGAGAGAGAGAGAGAGAGAGAGAGAGAGAGAGAGAGCGAGAATGTTTCACTTTAAATCCTCCAAAGCTGAGGTTTCCCCGTGACTTCCTTAAATCCGCCGTGAAGATAGTCACAGAGCCCTTAACTTGGACTCCTTGATTTTAATGAAAGAACTCATATTTACAATACACCTGTCCCTCTCCTCCCATGAGGGTTTCGTTCTTACATATACACAATATATACACAATACAGAAATTGAGTCTAGATGAGCCTCTTAGTTTCTTTTTGATTTTGATGTTTTTCTTGCACGACTTGTTGCTTTGAGGCATTGCTTTGAGGTAGCTTTTTATATCTTGACAACAGATATATTCACTCCACTCCTATTTACATAGATTTACATAGACAAAAGATATGTAGTGACAAGGTCTTCTGAAGGCTGGAATCCTTTCTTAATAACATGAACAGAATAGTGTCTGGTATCAATCTTGTCCCACCAACTTAACTGTCTTGACACAAAGCTTTCATTCCTCAAATACAAAATAAAAAAAAAAATCTAAATTTTAGTGCATTTTATGTCAGTTGTCTTCATGGACTCCAAATGAGTTTCTGTCATCCTGACAGAATCACAGATGAATTGAAACTTAACTAGAGGAAAAAAATGTTAAGAAACAATTTGGTTTTGAATAGACTAAATGTGATATATGTTTAGTGCTTTCCCAACTAAACTGTCATGGGCCTCTCTGTGTTAAAGCTGACTGGCATTTGTGATGGTGATCAACTCCCTCTGAAATGGAGTATCCAACAATGCATTGCAGGGAAATTGTCAGGATGGCTTTGACTGAATCCATTATGAATTTTTCCTTTGACCTGAGAGAAAAGATTCAGCTAGTTGTTTTTCCAGTAAACCTAAAATTACCGAGCACTCAACTTTTGTTTCCTGCAAACACACACCTTAATTGGGTGGAGAATCATTTTACTTAAGGAAAGGCTATTGTGACTGGCAAGGATGGGTGAGAAGGCAGACGTTCCCCTTGCTCCCTTCAGAGCAAGATAGGAAAATTAAACTAAGGAGAAAAGAATTGAGGAAAGGAGAGAGAAAGAGAAGGGAGGAAGAGTGTAGAGGTTTGAATAAGAAAGGCCCTCAGAGGATCATATTTGAATGCTTAGTCACCAGGGAGTGAATTGCTTTGAAAGCTTTAAAAGGATTAGGAGGTATGGCCTTGTTGGAGGTAATGTGTCTCTATGGGTGGGCTTTGAGATCTCAAAAGCCTGTTCTTTATCTCTCTGCCTGTGGACCAGGATGTTGCTCTCAGCTACTGCTCCAGTGCCATGTGTGCCAACATGTACCCACCATGCTCCTGTCATGATGAAAATGGACTAATGCTCTGAGGCTGTAAGCAAGCCCACAATTAAATTATTTCTTTTAAATGAGTTGCCTTCATCCCAGTGTCTCTTAACAGCAATAAAACAGTGACTTAGAGAGAAAGAGGAAGGAGGGGAGAAAATAAAAGCCAAATGGCTTGTAGGGGAAGTTACATCCAGTGTACAAATATCTATGCATTTGCAGGTGTTTTACGAGAACACTCCAAAGTGCTTGTTCCTGTTGACAACACAGAATCACAATGTTTACACAAAAATTCACTTCTTAGATACAGGCTATAATTGTAGTCTCAAAATACACATTAAGTAGTGAGAAGACAAGGGTGATTCCATGACAGACTTCAAGTTGACGATTAAGGAGACTAGGCCTAAAAACTGGGCAAGTCCAAACAAGCCCAAGCAAGTCAATTACTGATAGAAAAAAACCCAGGCTCCAGTCTTCACACCCAGGTAATGGAATGTCCTGGTCACCTGGCCTGAAGCAAGGACAATGGGTCAGCAACAATTTCCAGACTTCCTGAGTAACAGTTCCAAGACCTCCCCAGCAAGTTTTCAGCCCCCATACCCTGGTAATGGAATACCTATAGAGATGAACCCAATAGATTAACATAGAGGACACCTAACCCTGAATTCCCTAATGTGCTTTAAATCAGCTCTGTAAGCTCACTTGGGTGTCTCTACCTTGGCAATGGGGAGACCCCATTGCCATACTGGACTTCTGCAGAATAAAGCACTCTCTGCGTTTGCATACTATCTGAGCCAGGGCATCACTCTTTGGTGAATCATGAACCCTAACATGAGCAAGAGCTTCAGTTATAAAAGGAGAAATTTAGGTCCCACAGCATGTTTGATTTTACTCATTTTCATGCAGTGGCTAATGACACAATCTACACCAGATTGTATCTGTTCTCCTCTACCCAAAGTCCTTTTTTGTCATTGTTGTTATTGTCTGTATACGAGAAAAATCATTATAAACTCCTACTAGATGTTACCTACATTTGCTGCTCCCACCCCTTATGGAATTTTCTGAGAATTTTGTTTGTTTGTTTGTGTTGTTGTTGTTGTTGTTGTTGTTGTTCTTCTTCTTCTTCTTCTTCTTCTTCTTCTTCTTCTTCTTCTTCTT
>JANHMN010000018.1:22464952-22486907 GCA_030674055.1 Rhabdomys pumilio | reverse complement strand
CTTCTTCTTCTTCTTCTTCTTCTTCTTCTTCTTCTTCTTCTTCTTCTCTTCCTCCTCTTCTTCCTCTTCCTCTTCTTCTCCTCCTCCTCCTTTTCTTCTTTCTTCTCTTCCTCCTCTTCCTCCTTTTTCTTCTTCTTGAAAGTGTTATTTACCAAGTAACCATAAATATTTAAAGATAGCCTTGACTTGAAGCAATGGGGATGCCCAAATTCCATGGAACAATTATGGTTGGACAGCTGAAGTCTTGATCCAATCTGACCTAAAGAAAACACCTCATCCTTTTAAATAGTGTTACATAGGCAGCCTCATTTTGAAGATTCCCACTTCCATTAGTTTATTTATTGTCTGTCTTTATACAGCACATTTAAATTATTTAGGGCCCATATAATTAACTATATAACAGAAAAAAAAAGTTGTCACTATTCTAAGAATTGAGTGAGTTAATGCCTGGAAGATATCTAGTATGAGTAAGATGTTAATACTGAGTAGTAACAATGCAGGTAATCTCCTTGACGACCAAGGATCCAGATGCTTGAGCTATTCACCTGGGTCTCCTTAAGATAACCAGTGCAGTACTTACAGGAACTTCCCTAGAGTAAGACTTGAAGGCATTTGCTGGTATACTGTTCTGATGACATGGACTGAGATTTCAGGATTTGATATACTTAGAAAACAGCTCTCACTCAAAACTAGGTAAGAGTTAAAGAAAAAGTAACTCATCTTCTTTTTCTTCCATTTTAAAGAATGATTTTTTTTTTTTAAACAACAAATACTATCTAAGGAAAACCTTCCAAAGCAGCTGAATAAATTGAAGGCAATATTCTCACGACTCCTCCCTTTCTCCATGCCCTCGGTTCACAATTGCCTGACACCATTGCCTTCACGCAGACTGTGAGAACATGCTGGGTTACTACATACAACATTTTATGACCATGCGTGAGAACCGGATGTTAAGAATGTATCAGTATTAGAAATTTTCCTTCAAAAAATGTCATAAGAGTGAATTTACTCATCATAGTGTGAATCTTGAAAACTGAAAGAAGTTACCTCGGGCTCTTCTGCATTTTTTAAAAAATGGCCAACAATTTGACAACAGGATAATGAAATTATAGAAACTAAAAATCTTTGTAAATGTTTAATTTCCTTTGTGCTTGCTTTAAGCTAGGGTAGCTTACCATCTGACTCATGTGACTTATTGTCTTATGTATGAGAAAGTAGGCTGAGTAAACCACAGAAAACAAACCAGTAAGCAGCAACCCTCCAAGATCCCTGCTTCAGTCCCTGCCTCAAGTTTCCTTCTGTGCCTAAATTTCTGCCTTATTTCTCTCAGTGATGTATTGTGATGAGGACATGTAAGCCAAATAGACACACACTTTCCTCCTCAAGCTTCTTTTAGTCCTCCTGTTTGTCACAGCATCACAAAGTAAACCATCTATTTAAACATGAACAAATTGCTTCAGCTCTGTATCCTAATTTCCTTCCTCGTAAAACAGGAGTGGAAGTAGTTCTTATATCATAGAGTTACTGTAAGGGTTAAAACACACACACACACACACACACACACACACACACACACACACAAAATCACTCATGGGCACATACCTGCATTCACTTGCACCATCCTAGTAAATACTATACTATCATTAACCTTGGCTTACTTCATTAATCCATAATATATTCACAGCTCCAACAAATATCAATGATCTACATAAAGTCTGTGTATACTTTTGAATATTCCACAGGCGTAATTATGTGTCTAAGCATAACGTGTCTACAGTGTGATTCTGGTGATGATGTTGACGAATGCCATTAGGAGGCAATCTCACTCCTGGAGAGTTAAGTAGGGTTTTCCTGGGTGCTCTGTGCATAGATCCAATCCTGAATAATTCAAGACTGTCTCAGTACCACTTGAAATGCACCTTTTAAAAACCATTATTCAAGTCTCCCCTTACTGGTTAGATTGATTTGATTCCGGTTTCAAATAAAGTTATCAATCTCTTTTTTTAAAAAAAATTTAAAACCCCCACAAATATAATAACATAAATAATCATAAGCTGTCACATTAATTGGTATCATTTGCCTCCTGGATGTCTCTAGTTGGCATGGCCCATCCCTGATCAGCCTGCTGATTGGAGATTAACATTCACCACACTCCACAGCCACTCTTCCCACAGAGTTCTTGATGCTGAAGATCTGATAGGGGAACAAGGGAAATGCAGACACCTAACATGGGGGCCACAGAGGAGGGTCTACTTGTGATTCCTGGTAAACACCAAGGGAATGGCTGCTATACAGAAATGGAATCACTGTCTTTTGGGGGGAAGATAGAAAAAGAGAAAAATGAAGGGTATATAAACCATATACCACACCCTCCCATAGCTACTTTTCTGGACTGTTTTCTCTCTTCCTGCCACAATCTGCTTTGTAACCACAAGAGAGTACTGTCACACAATCAGTTTCTGTTCCATCTGCCTCCCTCTCCTCACAAACTCCTTGTCTGATCTTGCAAATTCAAATACTGTCTCTTAAGTGGAAAGTGTTTAGTTGTGTACATGTATTTTCAGTCAGCACAACTGAAGGCTGAATGTAGTGGGAGAATAAACACAGGAAGGTGACATTTATTCAGAGCCCAGACTGCTTCAGACATTTCTTTCTACTATCTCCTCCATTCCTTGAAATATAATCAACTCCATTCTAGACTTGAGTCATCGGAGGTCTGATACACTGAACACTTTGTGTTGTGGCATACATTTGCAAGCCTCTACACACTGCACTTGAACCCAGAAGGTTTTAAAACAGTGGGCAAGCTGTCCTACTTTCACGGCGAGCCAGACACAGCAGCGATCTCCAGAACGAAAAAAAACTTTGCCTAGCATCAGAAACCCAGACTCTTTTCTGTGGCCAGGTCATAGAGAATCAATTTCCACCTGACAAGTAGCCACATGTAAAATGCTACTGTGAAGCTTCAAAACACGGCTTCAAATTTTGTTGATACTCCTTCAGTCTCCTAGGAAAGGGAGGGTCAACGAACTCCCTCCTTGAATACAGGCAGGGTAAAAATTGCCTCCTCACAGCTTGGAATGGAAGCGATGCTCATTGGCTTTTGAAGGGGTTTGTAAAAGGCACCAGGGCATTCTCTGTGTTTGTGGGTATATTTGCACTGATCTCTGAAGTCTCTGAGTTGAGGCAGATGGATGACACGGAGCTGCTTTGCTTGACAACTCCCATCCTTAAGTCATCCTAAACAAAATCCAGACATTTGATTGCAGGAGACTTCACAGCCCTTTCATCTCCAGAGCTGTGGACTCAGAAAGACACTGAGGATCACAGGTAGGCTTATTTCAGTGCTCTGCTGAATTTCTGACCTTGGAATCGGCAAGTACAAGAAATGAAGTGCTTTAAGTGGTTGGATTTCATCATTTTTTTTAATGCAGCAAAAATAAAAAAGACATATCGAGTTATAACAGAGCTCTCAAAACTATGTGAGGCAACGTTGTAAACACCGGGAAGAGAAAACAAAAATGCTGGAATCTCTATGGCACTTGAATACAAATCTATTAAGAAGAAAGGTATTATTCCGATTCTAAAAGGAATCACAAAACGAAAGCAGTATCTTTCAAGTTAGGTCTTAAAATGAATATGTAATACTTTCAAGAGAATCAAAAATACACACCAGTGTTCCAAAAGGAGTCATGTAAATAAGCTGTACAGCCTTTGTTAGAAAGGATACTTAGTATCGAATAATCATAGTATTTAATCCCTAGGAGACAAGTAAAGCCAGAGAGGGGCAGGTAATGAGAAATGCTCAGTACTCCTTCCCAGAGTTCAGAGGTTATCCTGGAGATACTGGAGACCCCTGGAGATGTGACATCTTAGAAGCACTTTTGGGCTGGTAGCCAGACACATAGGTGGTAGGGAACAATTTAATACATCCCTTCCAGAGCCTAAGTTCCAAATGATGAAGCCTTAAATTAATCAAATGGTCACAAGAAAAGAAAACTTAGGCATGGAGAACAATTTATTTAAGGAGGAAGAAAAGAAATAAAACTTAAGATAAAGTGGGGAAAGTACCAAGTATACAAGTCACAGAGGAAGTATATAATGATAATGATGATGAAAATTATAATAATAATTAATAATAATAAAGGCTTTCAAGTGCACTCAGGGTATTTTAATAACACAGAGATAATACCTTTTTTTCCATTTTTTTTTTTTTGCAAAGAACAAGCTACTGAAAACACAAGACATGGGGTGTACTAAAGATTTCTTTAATTGTCTGGCCTTAGGTCAGCAGGGTACACGTGTCAAGCTGCTGGGTTTCTTTTGTGCTTGGTTGTAGGCAGAACAGTTGGAAGCAGATTACCTCAGCTTTTATTTCCAATGCTCACACACCCTTCGAATATCATGCAATTTCACCGAGCATCATGGTGTTAAACAATTTTAATAAACAATTCTATATTTTCTCATTTCAATTCTAGCATGTGTATAATTAGAAGCTTAAGAGAGATGGGGGACTGAAGCAAGCTCCTTTTCTGGACTTTGAAGCGACTGGTTGTGATTGCCTGTAACGCGCGATATCCCTGCCCGCAGTCCCTGCCCGCAGGAACTCACACGAACACGAAGGATTCTTTCGTGGCACGCAGTTTATTCTTTCAACATGGCTTGGAGAGAGAGAGATTCGAACTTCCCCCATCCGTATATATAACCTTTGGGGTGGACAATTATGATTGGCTGCTTGCTCAAATTCCCAGGTTCCCCTGCGCTGTACATGCGCAGTTTAATGGTGGATATGACGTCGGAAATTAGGCGTACCCAAGATGCTGCGCATGCGCGGTTTGTTACCTCAAGCACACAGGCGTCAGCAAGGACAGCCTCCTACAATTGCCTAACAAATGGGATGCATTAGCTACATCTTCTTATCCTTGCATCATTTTCTGTACACCTTCCTGAGACATTTCTCTTACCATCCTTAATACCAAGAAAGAAGTGCCTAAGCACCAAGTTGTTCTGAGCTATCAAGGAAGGACTCTTGACAGCAAAGAGTCTGTGTCAAAAACAGTGCACACCAAAAACAGAAAGCAAAAAAGTGTAGCACTTCCGTTGTGGACTGCTCTCCTATCTTGTAGTTTTCCCTGAGTTCCTCCCATGTGGACGTCCATGAAACAGAATTACAGCAATTCAGGGGGAGCACTTGGCACCCCTGGACACTGTGCAGGAAAGAGAGACTGGACATTGCATATGAGCAGAGTAAGGAGTGGAGGAAAGAAGAATAAACAGACACGGCTCTGTGCATAAGATTTATGTGAATTTGTGTAGGAAGAAAGGGAAACTTCAGAAAAGAGGTCAAGTAGAAAGATCACAGAAGGCTTTCAAGTAGAAATAATGGCTCCAGCATACAAGACAACTTTACAATAATGTGAAAGTCACTGTTCCCAGGGAGCAGGAACTGGCAAGGAGAGTTCACAAAACTAAAATCTATGTGTCTTTTTGCCTCTAGGGCCTGAGTCAAGAATGTGGGCATGTAGTCACTGAGTAATGTTGCTGGACAATGACCACACTCACGGGGATTAACCAGAGTTTCTCTTATGTGGATTCCTACACAAAGGAAGGATGGCAAATCCAGTCATTTGATTAATATAATGCATTTCCTGTAGATACACTAAAGAAGAAATACATCCTGACAATTCAACTCCACCTGTCTCCGTTTGAGTACCACACACAGTGTGATGTCCCTGATGGTTGTTCAGCACAGTGTCAGAGAGAGATTTGCTTATGACAGTAATGAAATGACGAATATAGAAATTTATTTTAAAAATCATGAAAACGAGGAGCAAAGATGAACAGGTGAGAATGAAGAAATGATAAAATGCCTACTTGTTCAGTCAAGGAACGCTTGGGGAATGTAATTTTTCAAATGCTCCTCTAAGCATCAAGAAGGTAATAGAGAAGAAAATAGAGGAAGCATCTGCTCTCAGAATATTTTCACAGTCGTGGAGGGAACTTGAGTGAGGAAACAAGCCAGTGAAACTCAACCATGTAAGATGGCAATGTGAACAGTGACATAGACATATGACAAGCAGAAGGGAGAAGTGACTGCTAAAGACTGAAGGGGGCTGGGTAGCATGCATAAGATATTCAGATATACGAAAGGATTAATGGGGACGTAGCTTTAAAGATAGGGTCCTTAAGGCAGCAGCATGTTCTGGGATGTTGGATGAACTTCGTTGAGTGCTAAGTGTTGAAAAGTAGGAGTGACCGAGCAGTGAAACAGAGGAGACTAAGCTAGAGGAAGTCTAGGGGAAAAGAAGAATGTTCAGTCATCAAAACTGCTGAGTTAAAGCATCTTGAAGCCAATTAAAAGTAGGTTTTGGATCTACTATTACTGATCAGGACACTAAGCTGCTCAGTCTTTGCTTTTAATTTTGTCTTCCGTCATGTAGATGTATGCCTTCCCCCTCCTTTGTGTAAGCTCTCTTCTCTATTTTTTCCCATTAAGTAATTTATTTATTCACTTTACAACCCGATCACAACTTCCCCCTCATCCCAAGCCCCCTACCCTTCTAAGAGGAGAAGAGAAAGTCCTTCCCAGGGTACCAGACTTGGATTCTCAAATCAGTAAAGGACTAAACACATCCTCTCCCACTGAGGTCAGACAAGGCAACCCAACTCGGGAACAGGATCAGGGTAACAGGCAACAGAGTCAGGGTAAGTGCCTAAAGCAAGATTCATGTGAAAATCAATGGCATGAAATGTTAACATATGTTTAATAATGCAGTTTCTGAGAACAAATAAGAAAAAATTAATTAACATGGTTTTATTTTTTTTTAAATAATATGGGAAAATCACATGTGGATACTATCTCACATCATTAAACTATGAAATAATAACACTAACATTAATTATATTTAATTTAATATAATTATATTTAATAATATTTAAAGTATAATGGCTTCATACTATTCTCCTGTAGTCACGAGTGCTGGTAAAGAGGAGGGACACAAAATAAGGCATGACAAGGAGAAACAGAGCACACTCTTATTGTTGTGTCCTGCCCAGAACATGCCTGACCATCATAGCTAATTAATACTTAATGTTCCATACAGATGTTCCACATTTAGCTAAAAGTAAATTCATCTTCTCTAACAATTGCTAATTCTTTGTTATAGCACAGGTTAAAGCAACTATTTTCTTAGATATTTAAAACTGAAAATCTATTTTAACCATGTAGCATCCAGCCAACTTTTGATCTCAAGCTGAAACCTATAGCTTTGGAGTTTATAATTTCTATTGAAGGTGGCATCATTCTAGAAATGTATTGACACTTGAAATTATTCACAAGTTTTAGAATCATAGAGACTTCACAAGAGAAGAAACACCTTGCCATTGTTTTCTGACCAGCATTTATGAGTCATTTCACTGGATGAAAAGGAGAAAGAAGGTGCCTACCCTAAATATTATTTAAACTTAACATAATGGCTGGAGGCATTTGACTATCTGACAATGTCAAAGATACCCCTCCCACCTCTGATATCCCCAGTATATGCAAATTGCTGACCAAAGAATTCAGTAATTTTCTCAAATTACTTTGGAAATTCCTGTATTTCTAAGTTTATTTTATTCTGATGCATTTCTGTTTGTAATGTCTTGAGAAACTAATATTGGAGCTTTTTGATTGGTATTCAAAATGTGTCTCTAGTCGACACAATACTCGGGTATATTTCATGTTCGCTTCTCTGCTCAGTAGCTTCATAGTTGAGACAAAATAAAATGGTAGTTTCTTTTTGGGTGGTATAAGAAAATACACGACAAAGACAACTGTCATGAAGGAAGGTTTTGTTGTTGTATTGTTTTGTCTTTTTGTTTTTTATTTGTTTAGGGTTTTTTCCCCCTTATACTTCAACTGCACAATCCAACATGGCAGCAAGAGCTTTAGAAGGCTGTTTAGAGCAATTAGTACGCATGCTCAGTTCCTTTTGCTTTCTAGGATCCCAGACATTATGACATTGCCTAGGACGTTAAGATGGTTATTCCTACTTAAATTAACCCAATCTGAATAATCCCTCTTTAACATGCTCAAAGGATTGTCTCCTACATAATTCTAAATCCTGCCCCCATTTAATATCCTTTTGTTATTATTGTTATGAGGGGATAGATTTGTGCCCTACCCCCCTTGAATTCCAGATACTAGAAAATTTTCAAATTCATATGTTGATAATTTTAGGAGCATGTATCTTTGTGAGCAAATTGGGGGTTCTGTGAGGTCTTGCAGGTAACCCTTGGGATAAGCTTAGTGGATTTATACCATGAGGAACAGAGGTCAGATCTTGCCTATTCCTTGTTTCCTCTCAGGTGACGCTCATGCTATGATACAAGACAAGTGCAGGCAGAATTCAGCAGTTTGATCTGACATTTGCCAGCTTTTAGAAAATACATTTCTTACATGTATTGCTAATCTCATGTATTATGCTATTATAGCAGAAAATAGACAAATATTAATTACCTGTAGTTTAGTGTTTCAAACCCTGGTGTAAGCTGTCTCCTAAACCGGCATAGAAAATGCTGAGTTAAACCATAATCCGATTTATTAGAGGAAAAAAATCTCAGAGCATTTCAGTTGCTCAAGAAGAAGACAGAGCCAGAATAGTCTCATTTTCTATATTCATGAGCCACATTTTAGAAGAACAAATGTAGATTCCTAAAGCCTGTAGATCTTATTTTAACAAATGTTGGGTTGTTTTACATTTCCCTAATCAGTAAAACCTATTTCTATTTATCAGGGTTCTCTAAAAGAACTGAACTGTGTATAAAGGGAATGTATTAGAGTATACAGACTATGGACCAACTAGTCCAGATTGGATCATCTGTCCAATGAAAAGAAAAAGCCAAGAATCTAGTAGTTGTTGAGTCCACGAGGGTGGATATCTCAGTTGGTCTTCAATACACATCTGAATCCCAAAGAAGTAGGTTCTAAATCCAGTGAAGGATTGGTCTTACCAGTAATAGCAAGAGAAAGCAGGCAAAGACCATTTTTTTAAATAAGTTACCACCACAGAAGTTATGGACCAGACTAAAGGTGGATCTTCCTACTTCAAAAAATATAGATTAAACATGAGTCTTTCCACTTCACTTAATTAAGAAAAAATTCCCACACAGGTGAACTGAGCTTCTAGGGTTTTAGTTAATTCCAGATGTAGTCAAGTTGACACCAAGAATAACCATCACACTGCTATTTATTTCTTCTTACTTCTTCTAATACTTCCCACACTGTGGGCTCAGAAAACTAACTGTATATTAATGAAGTCAGGAGGCATTTTCTGATGCCCTATGCCTCCAAGAAGAAAAAAAACTTACAAGAAGAAAAAAAACATTTGATGTAATGCTTATGCCCTTTTCACATTGACTGGGGTGCCTGACACGGTCTTTAATATTTGAGTAATGAAATGTGTAACTGAATGAAGTGATTAAACAACACACACACAAATGTGTGTGTATGTATGTTTGCATATGTACAAATATGTATGTGTACATATATACATATATGTATATATGTTAACACAAGATAATCATTATTCTTATCCCTCATATGTCTTTTTAATCATTATCTTTAAATATTATTTTATTAATCTTTGAGAATTTCATGCAACATATTTTGATCATGTTCACCCTCACAATTCCCATATCAATCCTCTCTACCCTCATTCACCTCCCTATCTGTAGTGATTTCAATGTGATTGACCCTATAGGCTCATATGAAATGGCACTATTAACAGATGTGGTCTTGTTGGAGGAAGCGTGTCATTGAGGGTGATCTTTCAGGTTACAGAATCTCAAGCCAGGCTCACTGTCACTCTCTCTTCTGCCTGCCAGTCCAGACACAGAATTCTTTTCCTCTCCAGCACCATGCCCACCTGCATCCTGTCATACTTCTTGCCATGATGATAAATGAATTAATCCTCTGAACTGAAAGCCAGTTCAAATGAAATGTCTTCCCTTTCTGAGAGTTGTCATGGTCATGGTGTTTCTTCACAGCAACAGAACTTCCCTAATTCACTATCCTACTCTGAATTTTCTTTCTTTTACTTCATTACATCCAGTTTGTGTTACCCAAGTGCTTTTAGAGTAGGATCTTCTCTGGAGTATAGCTGGCCAAGCATTAAAGAAAATTGATTCTCCCTCTCTTTGTAGCAGCCATATGCCAATAGCTCCTGAGCGTGGTGCGATTTCGTACCCACCTCTCTCTCTCTCTCTCTCTCTCTCTCTCTCTCTCTCTCTCTCTCTCTCTCTCTGCCTTTCCAGGATGATATTTTGCCTGGCTTGATCTTGTGATAATCTTGTGCATGTTTTCCCAATAACTCTAAGTTTATATGTGCAACTGCTCCATTGTGTCTAAAAGACAGTCTTCTTGAAATCATCTTCCACCCCTGGATCTTACACTTTTTCCACCTCCTTTTTCATAAAGTCCCCTGAGCTTTGTAAAAAAGGTTGTGATATGTTTGTCCAATTTATTTTGTGCAGTCCAGAGTCTCTCTTTCTCTTCATACTGACTGTGTGAGAGTCTCTGTGTTCATCATCTTCATGATCGTCTACTGTAAGAAAAATTGTCTGTGACGAAAGCTGAGAACCTCACTCTTTTATGGATATAGTAATATGTCATTAGGAGTCTTTTTAAATTATGTGTCCACTTATCAGAATAATATTGTCAGATTTTCCCTATGGTTCTATGGTCTATGTAGTCACATATTCTTGGCCCCATTAACAGTTACACAATTGACTTACATTGCATTGTGTGGACTTCAGAGCCAAACAGGAAGTTATTGCTACTCGCATAACATCCATGACACTATTTTACAAATCAACATATACCTTGTCAGGCCAGTTATTATCATGTAAGCTTCTAGACATCATAATTCAAATCATTTATCAGTGGTTAATTGAATCTGTATGCACATCTGCTCTAGGTTTGCAAATAAGACCACAAGGCCAAATTGACTCAATTCACTGATAGGAATCTTGTACTTCTGAAACTGAGCCAAAATTTTTAGGCACCATAGTTGGTGATATCTTGATGTAAAAGAAAACTAAGAAGTGAGGCAGAAAGAAAGGAATGCAGGAAGAAAGAGACTAAAGGAAAGAAGGAGGGAGGAAAGAACTTTGTAAGCAGCAGTTGACAAAGTAAAATCACGAAGTAAGATACACATACATAAAATAGAAAATTGAACATAAAATTTCATCATTAAAATGATCGCTCTTGAAATGTAGCTCAAATAATGGCAGATTAACTAAAAGGAAAAATAAACAAAAATTGAGACCACAATTCATATATGTGTGTATTCATTACACAAGTGATACTATATTCCACATATATTTTCTGTAGCAATTATAACATTGTGGAGTAATTCTTCAAGTTATTTTACAGAGTCAGCAGACAATGGCTGTTTTATCAGTACTCTAATGGCATCATCTGATAGTTATATAAAGTATGTTTTCTAGAATGATACAGCTTTGGAAAGTACCTGAGCATTCTTTGACTATGTAATTATTATTTTGCAGATTTCCCTTTAGTGTGAAGATGGAGAAGATATACTCCTAGATTTCTCTCTCTCTCTCTCTCTCTCTCTCTATATATATATATATATATATATATATATATATATATATATATATATATCAGGATGGCATTAGCTGAGGAGCTGGAATTCAGTAGGACTGTTTTAGAAGTGGAAGAATATTCTTTTCAGTGAACTGGGTCAGCTCGGCCATGTGGTCCCATTAGCAGACCTGGAGCAGATGTGTAGGCAGATTCAATTTACCTTAATTCATCCCAGTTTAATTAGCAGCTGGGTTACTTTTGGCTTCACGAAAGCAAGAAAGTGACAGTTCATATAACAGAGTATCTGTCCTCAGGAAACAGCTTTCCCTCTGGAATGATGCTTGATCAATAGAGAAATCTTACCATGTTGTCACCAGAGGGCATATATTTATAGCACCGGTTGGTTCTAAACAAAAGTGCTATCCTCAGTGAGGAAAGACACTTGTACCTTACTTGAATAGGGCACATTTATAAGTGTAAAATGGCAGATGATTTAAAACATGAGATCCACCAGATTTGTAAATTAGCTATTATTAAGGATAGTTGGAAGAAACCTAACCCATGTGGAAATAAGTTTAAGGTAGACTATTCAAAGTTAGTGTGGTGGTTTGGATAAAAATAACCCCCCATAGACTCCTATTTGAATGTTTTGGAAGTAGTATTAGAAGGTGTGACCTCGTTGGAGTAGGTGTGGCCTTATAGTTGTGGTACTGTGTCACTGGGGGTAACCTTTGGGGTTCCAAATGGTCAAGCCAGTTCCACTTTCACCCTTTTGTCCTGCTGCCTTTCAATATGGATGTAAAACTCTTAGCTACCTCTCCAATAACACATCTGCCTATGTGCCTTCATGTTTTCCTCCATGATGATAATAGAGGAAACCTCTGAAGCTGTAGGCCAGTCCCAGGGAAATGTTTTCTTTCTTGGTCATGGTGTCTCTTCATAGCAACAGAAGCCCTAACTAAGACAATCAGTGAGAGGTCTAGTGTGTCGTTTTTTTTAAAGCTTCCTAATGATAAGTCTACTCAAATGCTTCAAGTCTTAGGAAGCATCACACCAGGGATCATGGACATCAAGTTACACTTCAGAAGGAAATGAAAACTTGAGCTCAGTCAAGCCAGTTGGGAGAATTTAAAGTATCCAAAGCCATGTGTTGGCAGGATGCCAACATAAAACACCAGGCTGGCACACTCCAGCATGTGTTTCTCACTGTTATACTATATCACGACTAGTGACTATATTATTTGTTCTTTTCCATAAAATTTATATAATACATATAGATGGATAGATAGATAGATAGATAGATAGATAGATAGATAGATAGATAGATAGATAGGAGTAATAAATCCTAATATTTTAAATGAGGGGACTATAGTTCACTGTAAAATGCTATGTAATATTTCAGTGAGTGGAAGATTAAAAGATAGAGTCTCCAAACACAAAGTAGTAATGAAGGATATAAATATTAAATACATTGATTTGATCAATACATGCTGCATATATGCGATGAGCTAAGACACAGATCTCCGTGAATCTGTATCATTATTTCACTTAAATTTAAATTTAAAAGCACACATATGTGTTAGAAATAATACCTACCTTTATCAAATACTACCTACCTACACATTATCAAATCATCCTATAGATTCTCATAAACATACACAGTTAAAAAAATTTTTTTAAATCAGTAAATTTCCTTTTTGTAGCTACCCAGAAAAAAATTTCACAAATTAAATCCTTCTTTTACCTTCTAATTAACTTCATCAATTGGGTCCCTTTAGACAACCAATGACACTCTTCAGGTGGCTGAAAAGACACACAATAACCCATCAAATAAATGTTTCAATGAGCCAGGCTACACAGAAAAATCTAATATTTTGAAAAGGGTTAGTAAAACATTGCTAGCACTTGATTATTGGCATTTTGTCTGAATTTATGTTTTATGCTATGCATACTGAAAATCCACAAATACGATTAGTATCATAAGGTTATACTGTAATCAGAATCTGAGCTTGATTAGAGAAATGAGTTATGAGCAAGGATATTATGTAAAAGGAACTACTAGAAGGACAGGAAAGTGCTCTAAGTTTGTTTGTCTGATTAAACTTAATCAGGAATGTTTCTCAGTGGTACAGTAATGTAGTGAGGACAAAGCCTTATGTACCATGACACTACCACCAGGAGGTAGAAGAAGAGAAAGAGAGGGAGACATAGGGGATGATGCCTGGGATGTAGCAAGGGAGGAGGATAAGACCTTTCCAGACAATACTAAAAAACTGACATATTGGGTAGCATGTATTTTTCATGTGTGAAAATGTTTTAAAAGTAGGTATTCATTATTATCTTGATAGACTATCAAATAAAAGTCATTGTTCATCCAAGGTTTTTGTGTTCAAAAAGAAATCTTTAAAAGAGTAAGTTGCTATGGTCACTTCAACCAAGATAAAATACAAACCATAGGGTTCTCCACAACAGAAGATAATGGAAGGGGATGGTGCTGGAGACCGAAGTCAGGATTAGTGTGTGGAGTACATATGGAAGACAAGAAAGTTTCAGGAAAAGAGAAAGAGTTGAATGGGCTCTGTGATGTTCATTTATGAACATCATAAATTGGCTTGTGTGTTCCTTGTTTTCAGATGTGCTTCACAAATAAGGGTTATGTTTTATGTGGTAACTAATGGAAGTCATTTTAGCAATACCAATGGAACTGAGTGATTTTTGTGATGTTACTAAAACAACAGAAGGCCATGGTTCTCTGAGCACTTAACAATAGGGAGAAGATGAATTCTTCAAAAAAAGAAAAAGGCAACCAAAATATTGTCTATAATAGGGTCAGTTCTCAAAGCAACTGAAGAAGAGTTTCTGGATTATAATTTGTGTGGAAATTTTGTTGGAACCATGAAATAATACAGTTACCAGTCACAGTGCAATATGATGGTTAAAACATGTGCTCTGAAGTCTGACAGGTTTGTTTCATCTTGGCCTTTCCATTAACCAGCTTATGCTCTTGGATAGTTTAACTTATTGTAGCTGGCTGGATGCACTGTGAGTTCTCTGCCTCTTTCTAAAATATAGTTTGATGCCCATAATGTTATGAGACACTGTGGATGGTGGATGCTCCCTGCAACCAACCTACCTTGAAGAGCAGATTTCTGTTCTCCCAGTTCAGTTCCTTACAAGTTCAATTCTCTCTCTGAATGATAGAAAACTTATATATATAAAAAAAAAGACAATGGACCTAACTGAAGAAGATGGATAGTACAATAAATAGATACAAATTTGGATATATGTGTCAAAATAAAATGATTTATTGATGCTTTCGGTTTGACTGGCTCATATGAAAGGACCTCAGCTTTACCCTTCTTGAAGCTGTTGGAATTATTTTAACGTTACAGAAAGTAAAGCTACCAATTCTCCAAATGAGGGAATTTTCAGTATTATCTCTGCACAATACTAGGAAGTAATGTGTTTCTAAATAGAGGGTAGACACTACAATAAAGAAGAGACTTGTACAGAAAGGTCACATACAATGAAGAATAAACATTTGTCATAGTCCTATTAAGCATTTGGCTCTAATAAGCACTCTAATAATTACTTCACACTTTTATGAAGTTCCAAATGACATTCCTATAACATTTATTTTTATCATAGTTGCATATCCAATACTTTGGAAAACATGTTGGAAAGTCAACGCCTCTGTGTAAAAGATTTTCTTCTATGATATTTATACTTTCTTTTCCTGGAAGTGTAATAAAATACTCTAAGAAAAGTAACTGAAAGAAGGAAATGTTTATTTTAGCTTACTTTTCAAGGTAGAGTCCATGAAGGTGAAGAAATAAGTTAACACAAACTTGAAGCATCTGGTACATCACACTCACTATCAGAAAGTATTCATTGAGGAATGAATACTTGGATTTAATACTTGATCAGGTTATCATCTTATTCCCTAGACAGGAAATGTTGGCACCCATAGTAAGCAGGTATTCTCACCCACCTCAATTAATGCAATCAAGATAATCCCCCAGAGGCATACTGAAAATTCCCAACTCCCAGTGATTTTTACATTCTGTCAAGTTGACAACTAACACTATCTATCATGGTAGATAAAGCTGTAAATATTAGTCATTCATCAAATACTTATCAGACATTTCTTATGTGCCAGTCAATGTTCCTAGGACAAATTGAGAAGTATTTAAGAAATTTTGATGGCAAGAGTCAACTGCATTGACAACTTCTGTAACTTTTTATAACTTATATAACTAAATGTTAGGGAAACATCTATACTGGGTACCTATCCAGTACAGGGGACTAATAAAATGGTCTTACATATATTAAAAGAAAACACAATTGTCATATGCATATAAGACTACACATTTTACAAACATTGCTGTATATAAATTATTCATAAACAAGAAAGGTTCTACTGGTTACTTTTAACACAGCAATCACTGCAATGATAAAACTATTGCTAATTAAGATTTATTGAAAGGTGGGTACCTCTCCTGAGAGGATTGGTTAAGATCTTTGTATGATCTCACTAATCCTCAAGGAATCCTGAAATGTTATTATCCTTATACTTAGATGAAGACATGGAAACAAATAGATGTTGTGGTTATGGTTAAAATACTGTTACGGTTAATTTTCATTGGCAACTTAATTTTGATAAGAAAAGTAGGAGAGGTGAGAGCTGGAAAGATGTATTAAGAACATCTGCTGTTCTTGCAGAGGATTAGGTTTAGTTTCCAGCATCTACAGAGCAGATCACCACCATATGCAACTCCAGTTTCATGTATTCTGATAACTTCATCTTGCCTCCTTGAGCATCAGAAATTTTTATTGTGCAAATACATATATACAGGTAAACACTTAATACAAATAAAAGGACATAAATAAAATTTTAAAAGAAGAGATTAATTTGGCACATCTCTATGGATTTTTGCTTTGTTTCATGGGTTGGTTTTCTTTGGTTGTGAAAGCATCTTCAGAGATGTTTAACTCAGAGAACAAGACACTTCCAGAATGTGATAGCATCCTATGTTCTAAAGCAAAGGGGGATAAATCAACCTCACGGAGCAACCGCATTCATCTCTTTTCTTCCCCTCTGGGATGCACCTCTAACTCTAGCTATTATGCCTCATCTCTCATAAGTCTCCATATTTCATCAAACCATGAAGTAAAACAAACCTTTCCATCTTTATTTTGTTCCATCAGATACTTTCAAAAAACCAGAAGAAGAGTAACTAACAAAAATGCATTCTTTTCTAGTTATATTGTATTAAACATATATTTACATAACACATGAAAAAATCAAGTCATATTCTTGCTTTGAAATGACTTTAATGACATTTTTCCATAAATGTCGAGAGCAGTACATGGCATGTAGTAGATGCTTAATTCACTTTAGTTCTCTACTACGTCATCAAATAAACATTATCATAGACACATGATGGCTCTACTCCTATGACATTCTCATCATTTTTCTTATGAAGACCACTGAAGTACTAATGATGACTTGAAATAGATGATATTAATGGAATGATAAAGGTGGATGAATCAACTTTGAAGGTCACTCATGTGCTACATGATGGGTCCAGAATGAAGCCATGTGTTCCAGATGTGATTTACCTATATTTACCCACAGAAAAGGGGGGATGACCTTTGCATTCATTGTACATTATGGACATTTGTTGTCGTATAAGAAATGTAAATTAGTTTCAGGATATTTTTAAGACCATACACAATAGGAACAGAAGGACATAACAGGTAAAATGAATTATGGAATGGCAATAATTTTAGACATGCCGATCTGCTTAGAAATTCCAGAGTTTCCAAAAGAATGAAGGGAGAGTCTACACTCTAGAAGCAGCTTTCAGAAATAAAAAAAAAATGGATTGGAAAAGTGTCTTACATTTCAAGTAAGTGCTCAGCGTTTATAAGATGGGATGCTTGCAGGAGTTTAACAGGATTAAACCAAGGATCATACCAAAATGACAATTCCACTCAAAGGGTGAATTGTAAAGCCACAAAAGTTACACAGAGAGGTCAAGTTACCGCAGGAGTTTATTGCTAAAGGATTGATGAAGTGACAGTTTCCAATAAAAGGAGATGAAGATCATTTTGAAAAATAAAATCAGAGCCACACGCAGGGCTTCAAGGAAAGAGAGTAGAAGCATTTTCTGGAATCCTTTAGAAAGAACAAAATATTCTATTGCGTGTATGGCCAAACAGTTCAACATGTTCTTATTAATGTTCAGAAATACAAGTATAAAAAGTCTCATCTTCATCTTTGCCTTTTAACTGGGTTAGTTGTTAATTACTACCATGTGCCCAAAAGGAATAATGGCTGAAAAATTCATGTAATTAGTATTCCTACAAGCTAAGCAGCAGATTTTGTTTTGAGATCCAAACACAAGATAGAGAGAACTGCAAAGGATGTGACTTATTCATTCCAGAGACACTTTAGTGCATTTGCATCTGAAGATTCAAGCATTACATCTGCCTTTTCACTGCTACCTTTGAGACCTGAGGAATTTGTAGGAATGTCAAGTGACAGTTTTATTTCTATTTAGAACTTTTAAATTTAAAGACTTTTTTATTGTCTTTTTATTTTTCCAGGCAGAATTTCTCTGTGTAGCCTTGGCTGTCCTGGAACTTTGCTCTATGGACAATGCTGGCCTCGAACTCATAGAGTTCCAAGAGTCTCTGACTCCCAAGTGCTGGGATTAAAGGTATGTGCCTTTACCTCATACCTCCCAACCCAATTTCAAAGACTTTTAAAGGCTAAGATTCATACCTAATTGCCATGGTGAATATTGAAAGAGTGAATGTGTCCCGATGTTTACTAACACACCACTGGGAGGGGCTAGGCACCATGATGAACACCTGTAATCCCAGCAGTTGGGAGGAAGAGGTAGGAAGATGCCTGAATTTGGGACCAGCTAGGTCTATGTTGCTAAACACAGCTGTGAATAAGTAGAGACTCCCTGTCTCCATAAATGAAACAAAATTGAAAATGTCACAGAGTCTACAAGATAACAAAACCAGAGAAACCAACAGGGAAAATGACATGGCTTACACACAATGGCATTGTTCTCAAAAAGCATGAGTTAGCTGATGCTCCGAAAATGAGATCATAACAGAATCCAAGGGATTTCCTCTCTGAGCTGACTATCTTTACCTTTGAAAATATTCCTCGTACAGATGGACTTTCCTGTGATTTAATCTGCACAGCAGCATGCCTGTAGCACTTTCCTTTTCCTCTAGATCCCCATTCCTGTCCATATGCATTAACCTGCAATGAGCTGCTTGTTTTCCATAGACTGGGTGGGAAGAAGAGTGGAAGTTTAGAGTTGACACAGAATAGAGTCTATCATTTCTTAGAAGCTAGCTAGCATTTAGGGCATCATGACGTGTTTCAGAATGGAAAATAAAAGATAAATCAAATGAAGGAGGTTTCTCAGCTGGCTTTTGAATCTCAATGAAGACACTGGAAGGCATGTAAGATTTCTCACAATAGTCTGGTCCCTTTTCAACTGGTGGGCAGTTAATAATATTGGAAAAAGGGTGAGATGATTAAAATTGAATACCTTTAATATTCTGGTGGAAACTTTGATTACTAGGTTCACTTTAATAAACTTAAGGCAGAAATTTTAAAACAGAAGTATTTGAAAGAAAAATAAATTGAGAACATAGTATGCTGCGAAGAAATTAACAAAAAAAAACTAGAGTTGAGATCATTTAAAAGCAAAAATCAAAGTTACAGATTTTGGAGAAATGAGAGGAAATCAAAACCAGATTAGATATGTTCAGGCTGAATGGGTCACTTTTATTCGTAATGTTCAAATACTCTATAAAATGTTTGTGTTATGTCCAAGAACAGCAGGTGTCTTGTAGTGCAAAAATATCAACTACAGGAAGATGAGCAATAACAATTCATATTTTCAAAAGTGTCAAAACACAGTCTTTGATCATAGGTATCAAAAGAACACCTGAGTGTTGTGTTCTTTTTCTTTTCTTTCTTTTTCTCTTAGAAACACTCTACTTTTGATGATAAAAAACATTCAGTGTAATGATTTGTCATAGTTACAACCTGAAAGTATTCAATAACACACAAAAGAACTTTAGATTAAATTAAGAATATATATTTTTATTAAAAATGCCGTCTTAAAAGGATTGTTTTTAAAGGAAGGAATAGATGCAAAGCTAAAAATGCAGTGATAAAAACAAAAGGCTTTTTTATTTGTTTTTGTTTTTTTTTTTTGCTTATTTCTTTGCTTGCATTTTACATAAAAGCGAGAAAGAACTAATGTTTGTACACCTTCCATGGCTGTTAATTTTTATGAGTGAGGTTTTTTTTTTAATCTTAGGCTGGCACTACAATGTGTGTTGACACCCACTATTAGGCCACTTGACAATATATGTGATGCCCCACCTAGCACAATGTGCTGGCAGACTAAGCACACAACTCCAATCAGCAGACAATGATACTGCAGAGTCCACTTTTAAAATGGACCAAACCAGAAAGTTCAATCAGCTTCCTGATCACTTTGTGTAGTCTTTTACCACTAAGCTCAGGCAAGAGCACTTCACTGTCTTCATCTTTTGTCTCCTCCACTTTCATTCAATCTCTTGTTAGTCCCCTTTCCCACATTAGCTTAGCTACTCCCATTTTGACCTACATAAGTGGCCACTATTTCCTGTTCTCTTTACTTATTTCTTCTCACCATGTTAACCCAAGAGTTTTCTCATGGCTTTTCATCTTCTTTCTTCCACTGTCATTCCAACAAAATGCATCCAATTCACCAGAAGATGCATGCTTCCCTTGAACTATAAGGTAAGAACTCTAGCTGGCAGTCAGGGCTCTCCATTCCTTTGAGCCAATAAGCATAAAAAGAAGCTTCATTATCTTGATATGGCTAAGGGGGGTTGGTAAGAAAGACAGTATGTTAATGTAGAGATGCCCTTAAGGATCTCTTCCATTACCATGCTTTGTGATTAAGGTCAATGAAGACCTAGGCAGTACTATAACCACTTAGACTCCAGAAATGAAGGTATTTGCTGCAGAAGTTTAAAAGAAAGAGCATATATATACATATATATGCTAATGTGTTAATGTTATTTATTATCTTCATGTGTGTGTGTGTGTGACTGCATGTGTGTGCATACAATATATTAGCTCGTTTCTCTCTTACTTTTATCCCTTTATCATGAAATACAACACAGGTATACTGCTATTACAAAATAATAAACATCATTCAAGAATCCCATCTGCTCTTAGGGAGAGAGCAGTTTTTGTTTGAGCAAAGAGAAGTTGTATCATATGATATGGGATTATAGTTTATTATTACCTTTATCTAGAAATTCAGCTATGGTTTTAAAAGGTGAATATTGGCATCGCTTGTAGTGATAAAAAATATATTTGCGGTGGTAAATTGAATGCCAACTCAGGTAAGAAATGGACAGATGACTAATCTAATATCATTTTAGGTGTGCCTATAAAGGGGTCCTCAGATACCATCAACATTTATTTTCAAGCATTGAGTAAAGACTATCTCATCTCATCAGTGTGCATAAGCATTATTTTGTCCATTAAAGGAACAACAGAACAAAAATGTAGAAAGATCAATACTCTCCTTCTTCTAAGCTGAAACATTCAAACTCTGCTTTCAGACTCCAGAGACATCTCTTCTTAGGCCTCCAAATATGTACACTGCACCTACTTGCCACCCATGCTTATTCTTGAACTTTATTCACGAGTAAATTATCTAATCAGCTTTCCTGGTTCCTCCACTAGCAACTGAAAGATTAGAGAATGTGCTGGCTCTATAATTTTATGAGCCAATACTCTTATCTCCTAATGGCTCTGTTCTTTGAGGAACTCTGGATAAAACAGCTATAAGTTTATCCATTTAAAAGTATTTCCTCTGATATGCACATATTCATATTAAGAATCTATATAATCATTGGGCAATGGTATATATTTCCAAACAAAACCAATATGTGACACAGATGACCATAAGAAAATTATTGGGTAAAAATGATAGATAATGAAGATTTGTTTCAGAAAATTTAAATAATATACTTACTATGTTAAATATCACATATTTTCTGCTAAATTATTAAATGTTTTCTGAACTTTATATATTAGGAAATCTACTGTTTACCCTTTTTTGCTGTCTATTTTATAATATTGCAGCACAGGAATCATGGGATGTGCCACTCATGCACTAAAAATTTTATTGCACTAAAAGAGATCTAAATTCTCATTTTGAGTTTTTATGACAGCAACCCAAAGTCAAAGTTGGTACTTACCATGACATGATGTGTGTGTGTGTGTGTGTGTGTGTGTGTGTGTGTGTGTGTGTGTGT
>JANHMN010000018.1:22438332-22464942 GCA_030674055.1 Rhabdomys pumilio | reverse complement strand
TGTGTGTGTGTGTGTGTGTGTGTGTGTGTGTGTGTGTGTGTGTGTGTCACAGGTGCACGTGCATGCTTGAGTGCATGCTGTGTAGCAATATCATTGAAATTGAAATATTTCCTCCTGAAGCAAGTTCATAACTCAGAAATTGCATGATATTTAAGATCCTAGGAAGTTCAAAAACGTTTAGAAAATTAACAGTCTCAACAAAAAGCAAACAAAGGCTGTGGAAAAGGAGATTCTTTGGTAGAGTGTCTGCCAGTTGTAGACATTATCTCTACAAAACAATCTTTGTAATAATTATAAAAATTAAAATTTAGCAACACTAAAAGAAGGAAGAATTATTTTTGAAAAGTGTAAACTGTGTGTATCATGTCCTAAAAAATGGAAGGTTTTCTTTATTTCATAGAAAGAAAAATCATTATGGCCAAGAGGACCCTAGACTTCAGATTGCCAAATCAGCACTGTTTTACAAATATCATCAGTGATACGCTATTTTGTTTCATTATTTCAAAGATTTTGTCTAAATAGATACTTACTGAGAGTTTTCTATGTAGTAATAACCAACTCATATTATGAAAATATGAAAAGTATAAAATATCATACTTGCTGGGACGTGGCGGTACACTCCTTTAATCCGAGCACTTGGGAGGCAGAGGCAGGTTGATTTCTGAGTTTAAGGCTAGCCTGGTCTACAGAGTGAGTTCCAGGACAGCCAGGGATATACAGAAAAACCATGTCTGGAAAAACAAAAAAGAAAAAAAAATCATACTTACTAAATTCCCATTTTCAAAGGTAAGCTGATACCAGGAATTTCCCCTGATTTGTTGTTCACCAACTGCTGAATCAGCTTTAAAAGACAAGGCTTCTGAAAGTCACTTTAGTTCACATTTTAGCAACCTGTACCAGGGACACACTCATATTACAAACCTGTCCTGCATATTCATACTCAGGAACATTTTAAAGCATTTTACTATAATGAAAATAAATATTTTACAAATTCATATACAACTGGCAATCTTGATAATTTTTTTAATATTCTCCTAAAGCCTCAGTTTGAGTATGTATTCTGATATCAGACCTCTGCTCTCCTCATTCAAATATTTCAGCACTGTGTATGAGGCATTCTGATGCGTGCTTCAAAACATAGCTACAGCACATCCATCTGACTTAAACAGCACTAATTAGGACACTTACAGAATAATTAACATCCCATAGGCTGAAATATTATAAAATAAAAGAAAGCATGTAAAGTTATAATTTTTATATGTGAAAGTATAAATATTAATTGCTTTCTTTACTCAATATAGATAGTGAATCTTTCCAAGATCTCTTCCTTATGAATTCTCCTAAGACTAAAACTCAGAATGATTCTGATGAAGAAAAAGTAAGACAAGATATTTCTAAGCAAATTGTTATGACTCTACTGATAATTTTTCAAAAGTAATGGTCTCAAAGGTTATGGTGTTTATAGTAGTGTGCTCACTGTAATAAAGAGTCACATCAGCAAACCATTTCAAGGTCAAAAATTATCATATCTAGACCAAGATGAAGTAAATTGCATGTTTTGAACTATTTAGAAATTTAAATTTCTAAATATAAATTTATTTCTAAATATAAATTTAGAAATTTAAATTTCTAAATATAAATATAAAAATGATTATAAAGGAAAATGGTTTTGAAGTTGTTTTACTCATAAAGAATTTGTCAAAGCTCAGAACGTAGAAACCACAAATAATGTCAACCTGCCTCCACTTCAAATTCTAAGTACTAGAAAAAAAAAAAAGTTGGTCATGACATGGATACTATAGAGAAAAGCTTATTGAATGAATGAGAGAAACTCCTAACACTGAGGGAGCATTAGCAGGGATTATAGCAGATTTCGTGAGTCTTAGGTTAGAAGCTGATTAAATTAATGAAGCAAATATTTTATATTATTATAGCAAAATCAACCTAAAAGCAATTACTTATTCATATACATAAATCATTCTCAGAGTTGAATAAAGTAAGATTATAAAGTATATCAAAGCAATGTTTTTATATCACTCATCCTTAGAAATGGGAAATAATTTCTTAAACTGTGATTAAGTTAAAGTGTACATTCTAAATGTATTTAGTTGAGACATAAATAGTTGGTTTTTTTTCCTTTACAACAGTCTGGCTCATCATGTATTCTTGGAATGGTGAAAGCAAATAAATTCCAACACTTCAGTTATGAGTCCAATTTCAATAAGGTATATCAGTGATGTAAGCTTTTTCTCCTATCACACCAAGACTCTATCCTCTTTATTTCCTGGAAGCAAAGGGACTTTATTTGTTTGCATTCCTTAAAGTCAGAAGGCCTTCTCAATTTTCTCAAAACATGGACCCAAATTTCTTTTCATAAAATCAATTTTAAACAGATATACACTTAAATTTAATGGCAACTGCAATGGAGATAAAAGGAAAAAAAAAGGTTAATCCTGCTGGAAATCTCGAGAGAAATTACTAAAGGATCATCCCATACCTAAACAATGAGAATGAGAGAAAAAATATTATAACTTCAATTAAAAATAGAGTGTTTAATGGGCTATAAAGGGAGGTGGGAATTACCAGGCTCATAGATTTCAAATTCCTGAGTTAAATCTATAATATTTGTTTGCCTTCATAATAATTTAGAGTCTACAATTGCCTGGAGGTCACCTTTGAGGAAACAGAGAAAAATCAATATATTTCACCATAAGTTAAGAAGTGTCTTTTACCTCTATTAAATATGGCTTTCATGAGAAGAAGGTACACACACACACACACACACACACACACACACACACACACAAAGAAAGAAAGAAAGAAAGAGATCAGTGTATTTTCTAGTCTGCCAATGATCATTTCCTCAGTACTTTTTTCTAGTTATAGGAAAGCACTGACATTTTCTCATATGCAAGACCTCTAGCCAGGACTCTACAATTAAGAAGGGCAAGATTAGAAAACCTGTAATAATAAGTGAAAATTCTTTAGCTTTTATTTTTGATGCTGTGACAAAATACCCTCATCAAAGCAATATAAAGGAGAAAAGAATTTATTCTGGCTCATAGCTTAAGGGTACAGTCTATCTTGAGGAGCAAGTCAGGGTGGTAGGAGGCTGAAGGAGGTGTTCATGTGTCATCCACAATCGGGAACAGAGAGCCAGGAATGTGTGCTGCTCAGTCCCCTTTCTATACTTACACAGTCCGGGATCTCAGAGAACAGAGATACCCACAGTACATGAGGCTTCTCGACTCAATTAACACAAGATAGTCTGCCACAGGAATACCCAGAGGCCATTGAGATTTTCAATTGACAATTAACTGTAACCACCACACTCTGTTTTAGGTGATACTGAGGACCATACAAGAAGAAAGTTAACAGGCACAGACACAGCAGTTGCTGGACAGAAACAACATAAGTGACAAAAGACTTCAGGTAAATAATTAGAATCCAGGCAATTCCAGGGCAAGTTTGGAAAAATGACCATTAATAATAAATTACTAATAATAAATAAATCACTTATAACAATAAACAAAATAAAAAAAAAAGATTCCAAACTTCTTTATGTTGGTTAAATTCACATCATTTCTTGTGGGATTTTGATTGCCATACATTGGCACAGAAATGCTGTGTTAAATGCATTTTTCATTATTTAAATTCAGCCTTTATCATGTAACTTCTTGAGGCTTGGAATTATTTTCTACAGAATTATGAATAAATATAACCCGTTCCTTTACTTATCAAAAACTTTGGTGGAATTCATTTTGTAAAAATACACCCTTTCACATTTAGAACTTGATTTTAGAATACAGACTGTTTACATAAATATTTTTAAAGGTGAGCTCATATTTTGTTTTAAATTTATTGGGGAAATGGATTGACTCAAAGAGAGGATATTGTTTTTCTCATTGCTATGACTAACACTTTACAGAAGCAGCTTAAGAGAGGAAGGGATTCATCTTGGTTAGTGATACAGGAATGAAGTTTATCATGATGAGGATGAGTTTATAGTTAGGAGCACTCAGCACGCCTCTTTGTTAGGTTCTTACTAGAAACAGAGAGCCAAAGCCTAAAGCCTGGACCCAGGACAGGGTATAACTCTCAGAAGCCCACCTCCACTGACCTATCCCCAGTCTCCAACAGTGCTGTGTACATAACTTCCTAATCAACACTATCAGCACTCAAAATACACAACACATGGACCTACTAAAGACACCTTCATTCTAATCATAACTGCTACACAGTGCCATTTATCTCATAGTTAAATAATAGACTTTGCCTCTAAAGATTCTTATAGTCAGTTCCCAAAGTGTCTCTTTGCTGCAATTATAAACTTGGAGATTAATGTTGAATTATTCATATATATATATATATATATATGAATAATTCAACATTAAACAAAATACATAGCACAACCTGGCTTGACAGTACAGGTCCACCATCCCAACTGCTTGAGAGGCTGAGACAGGAGCATCTCAAGTTCAAAGCTTTCTTGGGCTACAAAGTGAATTCGCGGTCACCCTGGTTGTAAACTCAAGTTGAAGGATGAAAGAGAAACTGGAAATGTAATTCGGTGGTAGAATGCTTGCCTAGTATGTATCAAACACTAGATTCAACCTTAATTATCACAGAAACAAATTAACAAAAACCCATAGCACAACATTAAGAAGGTACCTGAGCAGTAATGCTGCTAATCTCATTTACAGAAAGGTACTCTTGATGCTTATTAGTAATAATAAACAATAATAACACAATGAATTGTGATTTTTAGTCATCACTGATATCAACTATTATATCTACGTTTTTCCAACACAGGAGCAAATAACCATATCATGACACAGTAAATAGCAGCATAAAGACAAAAATTATCATAATCAATTATCAGTTTTAAAAGAACTTAAATCACAAATGCATAACCTCTCGAACATTTGAAACAACATTTGCCTAAGTAGGTGAATGAGACAACGGCATGAATGGGATGAATTGGCATCCCTGTTTGCCTGTATTCCTTTAGCTTTTGTGCCATGGAGATCATAATAGGAACCACATACCTTTCCTTTAAGAAATCATGAATGATTTGTTTGATTTCATTCACATCCAGCCACTTTGCTGAAGTTGTTTATCAGCTGTAGGAGTCCTCTGGTGGAAGTTTTGAGGTCACTTATATATACTATCAGATCACCTGCACATAATGGTACCTTGACTTCTTCCTTTCCAACTTGTATCCCTTTAACCTTTGTTGTCTAACTGCTCTGGCTAAAATTTATTTTGAGTACTGTACTGAATAAATAGGGAAAGGGTGGGCAGCCTTGTCTAGTCCCTGATTTTAGTGGAATTGCTTCAAGTTTCCATTTAGTTTGATGCTGACTATTGGTTTGCTATGTATTGCTTTTATTATGTTTAGTTATGGGCCTTGAATTCTTGATCTTGTCAAGACTTTTAGCATGAAAGGGGTGTTGTATTTTTGTCAAAGGCTTTTACAGCATCTAATGAGATTATCATGTGTTTTTGAGTTTGTTTATATAGTGGATTACATTGATAGATTTCCATATACTGAACCATCCCTGCATCCCTGGGATGAAGACTACTTGATTATGATAAATGATCATTTGATGTGTTCTTGGATTCAGTTTGTAAGAATTTTATTGAGTATTTTTGCATCAATATTCATAAGGGAAGCTAGTCTGTAGTTCTCTTTCTTTGTTGGATCTTTGTGTGGTATAGGTATCAGCATAACTGTGGCTTCATAGAACAAATTAGGTAGTGTTCCTTCTGTTCCTATTAGCAGCCTTATATATAATAACCAGAAGCTGGAAACAAGCCAGATGTCCCTCAATAGAAGAATGGATACAGAAAATGTGGTACATTTACACAAAGGAGTATTACTCAGCTATTAAAAATAATGACTTCATGAAATTCACAGGCAAATAGATGGAACTAGAAAATATCTTCCTGAGTGAGGTAACACAAAACAGCACACAAGGTATGTATGCACTGGTAAGTGGATGTTGGCCCAAAAGCTCAGAATACCCATGATACGACTCACAGACCAAATGAAGCTTAAGAAGGAAGACCAAAGCGTGTATGCCTCAATCTTACTTAGAAGGGGAACAAAATAATCATGAGGAACTGAGGGTAGCACTTAGAAAGTCCTAGATGCTAAGAAAGCAAGAGGCTCCCAGGAACCAACAGGAAAGACATTAGCTAAAATACAAAACAAAGGGGAGTTAGAACCTATAGAGACCATCTCCAGCAGATAGGCATATCCCCCAGTTGAATGATGGGGTCATTCACCCATTCCCAAAATATTATCCCAGAATTGCTCCTATCAAAAAGTAATGGAGAGACAAAAAATGGAGACTGAAGGAAAGGCCATCCAGAGACCACCCCACCTAGGGATCCATCCCACCAGCAGACACCCAACCCTGACACTATTGCTGATGCCAAAAAGTACTTGCTGACAAGATCATGGTATAGCTGTCCCCTGAGACACTGATTCTACCTGATCAATGCAGATGCAGATACTCACAGCCAACCATTCGTTGGACTGAACCCTGGGAGCCCAATGGAAGAGTTAGGGAAGGACTGAAGGAACTGAAAGGAATTACAACCCCATAGGAAGAACAACAATATCAACTAACTGACCACACAGAGCTCCCAGGGACTCAACCACCAACCAAAGAGTACACATTGGGGGATCCATGGCTCCAGATACATATGTAGCAGAGGATTGCCTTATCTGGCATCAATGGGAGGAGAGGTTTTTCCATCCTGTTGAGGCTTGATACCCCAGTATAAGAGGATACTAGCAGTGAGGTAAGAATGGTTGGGTGGGTGGGTGAGTGGGAGAGCACACTCATAGAGGCAAAGTGGAGGGGAATGGGATGGGGATTGTAGAAGGGAAACTGGAAAGGAGACAACATTTGAAATGTAAATAAATAAAATAACCAATAATAAAAAAGAAATTGTGAATATTGAATGGGGCTATTGAAGTGGAAATACCTGGTTTCTTTCAAGACTCAGTTGTGTTGTCTTTCTGGAAACTGTCCTATGAGAGAATGTTTAGCTGAAGCGGATATGTGAGAGGATGTTTTGCTAAGAACAGACTCCTGGTGCTTTTTGAGAAGTTGCCTGGATAAAGCAGATGTGGTGTTTTGCTAAGCTAGAGTAGATGCTTGAGAGGACACATGATGTTTGGAGAGAGTATACGTATAACCCAACGGACAGTGGACAATGCTCTGACATTAGTTTGTCTGCCACTCTGTTGTGACTCCGTAGAGAGAAAGGCACCAGAGAACTTCTGGAGACATTCTGGCAGCTTCTTGCAACTTCTAGAGAACTGAGCAATTGGCAGAGCCTCGCAGTTTCTTCTGGATAGAACTGTCATTGCTAATTCATGAATGCTGTTTTCCAGTGGATTGAGCTCCTGCTGTTGATTCATGTAAACTAACCTGCTGATATCCTGACAATAAAGATTAGAATTGCCCCCAAAGAACTCGTTCTAAACAGGCCCACATCCCCCTTTGCTCTATTAACTTTTCCTTTCAACTAGTGAATGGTGGACTAAAGGGAGGTTAAAGCATTTAAGAACCCTTATTAAAGTAGGTTTTGAAAAATGTAAGCCTACAGACTTTTATCAATGAAAGTGTGTGGCTGTGTGCAGACCTGCATCTTGTGTTTGTTAACAGCCTTAGAAGATGTGATCGACACACATAACTGTATTCATGGAGACTGTAAACTGCCTTTCTTAATACGATAATGTAATATAAAAATACTGAGCATTATTATCTAGCTACAAACCAAAATCAGTGTTCTCATTTCTATTTTTGAAGATGTATTCATCTCAGTCACAATGTCAAAAATCATCTTGTCTTATAAATTGAGGAGAATAAATATGACCAAAACAAACTATATGTTATCTGTCTCTAATACTAAACTTTCATTCTCTTGATAAGATGGTAAAAAAAAAAAGTCAGTAGATGAAAAAAAGTTATGTTGTTTCCTTGTATAATTTATTTTTAGGTAATTAATGAAGTCTTCCTGGTAATTTTCTTCTTATACTGAAAGGAAACTATATGTATATCTTTTTCAGGAAGTATAATCAATTAATTGTAAATATGCTGTGCATATTTAATTCCAACTCAAAAAGTTGTTTGTAGAGGAAAAACAGTGTATGCAATTCAGTGCCTTAAAAGTATAGCATTACAGTGGTAACTAGCAATTAAAATATACCTGAACTATATAGAAGAAAATATGAAGTATATTTTTGGCTCTGGAGCAGCTGAAAGTCTCAGGACAATTTCCTTTCCAAGGTGTCATATGCAGCTCTCTGTTAGTACTCTTCAGTATTAGGTACACATCACAGATAACAGTTCTCCATGCAACATCAGAATATCCTTTGCAGTAAACGTATAACTTATCTAGGGAAATTCCAATTAGTTAGCACCAATTCCTGAAGCTGTCAGATGCCAATGTTGCCATTTTCTGAGTATAATGGGACAAGAATAGACAACCATATACTTTTGTTAATCAAGAAACACCAAGTATTTAAATTAGAAAACATTCAGGAAAAAATATTAGCTCAAATCTTCTCAATACTAACATAATTCCAAGCATTATCCCCACTGGAAAGAGCAGAAAGGAGATTGTTTCATCCATTAAAAGAAGTCTCACAAATGCATACAGCTCTGGTTATTTTCTCGTGATCTGCACAAGATCAATCCAGCCCAAATTCCAAAATAATTTGAGGGTCCTCTTTTTATTAGTTATTTTATTTACTTACATTTCAAATGTTGTCCCATTCAGGCCCTATTTCTTACTCATGACTATTTGTAGTTGATAACACCTGGGAGAAGGAAAATCATTATTTTTTGACTGTGCAACCATAGTTAGGTTTCTCATATTCAGGTAGAGGGTTGCACAGTATGGACAGCATTAATTAAACTTACTGGATTATCAAAACCAACCAAACAAAGAGAGAACATAAAAGAGAGAACATAAAAGTTAGGAGGAGGCTGTGTTGAGGGAGGATTTAGATTCAATTGGAGGAGGAAATAGGGAATAGATATGATCATGTTCATATATATATATATATATATATATATATATATATATGATTCTAAAGAATAAAAAATTAATGTAAAATGGTTTTGTTGTTTTGTTGTTGCTTGGTCTTGTTATTTGTTTTTGGTTGGTTGCTTTGGTGGTTTATGTGTTTGTTTTTATTTTGGTTCTGTTCTGTGGTTTTGTATGTTTGTTTTTTTGACACAAGGTTTCTCTGTGGACTGTACTGGAACTCACTCTATAGACCAGGCTGGTCTCAAACTCAGAAATCAACCTGCCTCTGCCTCTCAATTGCTGGGACTGAAGATGTTCACCACCAGTGCCAAGCTTAATGTACAGGTTTATAAAAAAGATTAAAGAAGTCATTTTTACCAAAGAAGATATAAGAAATTAGCCTCAATGAATTATATTAATGATAAATTTAATTACTTCAAATGTTATAAGGCAAACAAAGTGAAGACAAAGAAATGGAGAAAATTCTCCCTTACCTCTCAGAGGATTGACATGCCAACTACACAAGAAGCATATTTAAAACAGGGGAAGAAAATGCCAACCCTGCTACACAGAAACACTGAGCAACTTAAATGGAAAGATACAAACACCTCTCAACTATT
Organism: Rhabdomys pumilio; assembly: GCA_030674055.1. Lineage (NCBI taxonomy): Eukaryota > Metazoa > Chordata > Mammalia > Rodentia > Muridae > Rhabdomys > Rhabdomys pumilio. The sequence continues at coordinate 22,455,268 of JANHMN010000018.1, read as the reverse complement.
TGAAAGGATGCTCAAGTTTACTCAGGGAAAGAGCCACAAATTAACACATTGCTGGAATAGCTTTTCTCACCTATTACATTGGCAGGACTCCAGAGGCTGACAGCAGACTCTGTGGCAAAGCTATGGGGAAGCAAGACTTCTCATATATTCCTGATGAGAATGCAAAATGCCGAACCTCTTGAGGGAAGAAAATTTGGCACTGCCTAGAAAAAAATTTACATATTCATTTAGTATTTGATGAAACAACTTTACTTCTAGGAATATAGTCCAAAATATAGTGGAATCATATTAGATAGACAGTAATACAAACAAGACTGCTAGTTGTCACAACTCTACAAAAGGAAAACTGATTTACAGATTTCTGAGCTGCTGTAGAAAGAAATGACAGACAAGATTCTATGTAATAATGGAGTATTCTCCAATATACGGTCAGATTAGAGGGAGACTGTGTAATAGTGTTACCACAAGCACTTATGCATTATATTCTGTCTCAAGGGAAAACAATAGTGGCTTCTTTAGGTCTGAACACCAGTCTCTTATATTGTCTTATTATCAGGCTTTGATCAGGCAATGGATCTCTCTGCTGACTGCTGCCCAAAGTAGCTTCTCTGACCAAGGCTGAAGGCAGCATAGGTAAGCAGTATAAGTAAAAGCAGAAATATTTTGAAGTTAGTTTGTCAGCATGACCATGCAACAGATGTAGTTCAGAAGTTTTATTCTAGGATTTATAATCTCCCCAGTCTTGAGTTAATGACCAGGATTATTAGAGTGTGAGGTATGAAATTCCCTCCTATGAAACAGGCATCAAACCCAACAGAAAGCAGTTAGTTAACAGATAACAGCCATACCATTATTAATCTAGCAGGTAAACATTGTCTAGTAGGTAAGCATGCAGGGTCCAGCACTTGGTAAGAACATGGATGTATTTTGTTCCCCCAAGGATTGTATGAACCTTCTGGCACTATGAAAGCTGGCCAGCAAGGAAAAGGTCTTCTGGACGGTTCAATATGGATTTCTCTGTGTCCTTCACCCAAAGTGTGTGGTGTCTTCAGCTACAGGATCTCATCATGATCTTAAAATGGGAAAAAAGTCAATGAAAATAATCTGTCCTATTTTAAAGACCTCTGGGGTCTCCCTGTCCAATAACTCCTAGGGATATATTCAACAAAATAAATAATTGAAAAATAATATTTCTCTTTAAACAAAGAGAGGTAGAAATATAGAAAAAAATGTGTCAGAAGCTAGGCTTATATCTTGCCCAGTAGATTTGAATTTAAAAATACATACATATATTGAATAATAATTTACAAAGTTTAAAAAACATCTCTAAAGAACTACAAATAATGTGAAATAATTTTATTGTTTATCCAGTTTTCAGTCGAATTATACAGAGAGAAGTTGTTCTAATAACATTTCAAATATACTAAAATTTGTTTTTCCTGATAAATAAAACCAAAAACGTATAGGTATTGGTGTGATGATATGAAATGTTTTATATTTATATATATATATATATATATATATATATATATATATATATATATATCACCTAAAACACTTATTTTCTATATAACTTGAAAATTAACCTTTTTTTGTACATATCTGGGAAGTTCTATGATTTTGGTTTACAGAACCATGATAGTGTCTAATCTGGGGCTGTAGGTCAGAGGTGGAGCGCTTGCCAGGCATCACTAGGTTATGAATTTGATAACAAGTCCTTCAACAACTAAAGTGATTAAAAATTATTCCAAGCAAATAAACTAATAAAAGAATCATGAGAAGTCTTCTTAATAACCGTGTGTTTATTGATAATGTTGATTTTATTCTACACAACAGAACTTTTTTAAATGAGTGACACTTTATTAATTGGAATTTTCACAATGCTTCCGAAGCAATATTATACAAGGTGAGTAAAATTAAGTAAAAACCAGGATTTAATTTAAAAGTGTCAGAACAGAGTCTTTATGTATCTTTCTTTTTCTAAAATGTCATATCTTTTGGCGTTGATAAGTCCTAGAAGTTAGATAATGACTAACCTAAAATACTAATAAACAAACCCAATATCTGGACTATGATTGGAACTATGATTTCACACTGAGAAAAGTCAGAATTTGAGGAACTACTGATTATCAGTCTGGGCAAGAGCTGCAAGTGATCAGTCTGGAACACCTTGTCATGTCTGAGATCAAGCAAGCTATCCATGGCATGTTCCAGCTAGTCTCACTCTAATTCTTAATTTGCAGGAGATATTAAGTTGAGCCACATAAAATTGACACTTTATAACTCAAAACTAGTTGGATATTTATAACTTCATATGTTGGTGCAATGAAAAGGGATAGTCACAATAAATAATAACAGAGATGTAAAAAATATTGAATTTATAAATTATTAAAAAGAATTATAGTACCAGGAATAAATTTTCTATAACAAAATTAATAAGATTGACTAGATCATGTAGAATAAGTCAATTAAATAAACACTAAATAATTATACTACATGAAGTGTATTGAATAGTATTGCAAATAAAACATTCTTAAATGTGAGAAAATATGAACTTTTGAGTATTTACTACTTAAACTGGCAATTGGTCTGTTGGTGTGAAATATTACAAATTTTTTTCTTAATAAGCTTATTCTTCAGGAATAGGTACTAAAATATTTCTAAGAAAATTTTTCTTTTAGTGTAAACAGAGGAGGTAAGTTTTTAACTCGGTGGTTCATGGTTTGCCTACCATGTAAAAAGACATGATTGTTACTCCTAACATTGATGGGGCTAAAATAAAAGGAAGTGATGAAAGGTGAATAAAGAATTAAAGAGAATAAACATAAGTATGAAAATGGATGTGTGTACTTCATGAGTTCATAAGCACAATGTATCTACTGTTGTTCAAGACTATCTGAAATTACTTTTCTAAAGAGAAAGCAGACTTAGGCTTTTGCCTCCCTTAATACAGACAAGGAATTTTCATGCTGTTCCTAGGATTTTGCCAGCAAGGCATTTATTTTTAAATTTTTTTTTATATTTTGAAATTAAAATTTAATTACATTTCCACTTTTCTGCCTTTCCTTTTCTTTCTCCAACACTTTCACATATACCCCATCTCTTGCTCTATCTCAAATGTATTAAGTCCTTTTCTTTGTACACACAATACATGTGCGCATGCACACACACACACACACACACACACACACACGAATAAATCCTTTCAGTTATGTAATATGACCTGTGTGTATATGATCTCAGGACTGACGATTTGGTGTTGAATAACAAGTTAGAGGACTCCTCCTGTGGAATCTCTACCACTTACATCATTTTTTTTTCTTTTTTTACTTTCCTGTAGTTCTATGTCTAGGTTTGGAGCCTTGTGAAATTTCCCCTTCCGTCTTAGCATGTCTATTGATGTCCTTCTTGTTCAACTTTTGTTTAGGCAGCCATGTTTACAATCATGAAGTATGACAAAATATGGTAATACTTTTAAAAACTGAGTAAGAATCAGGAGGAATGGCACAGTAATGACGAGCGTTTGGTGTTGTTCAGAGGACCTGAGTTTTGTTTCCAACATCCTTGTTGGGTAACTCACACTTACTTTTTTGTAACTCCAACTCCAGAGCATCTGACAGTCTCTTCTGAACCCTGCGACCACCACACTCATGTGCACATACAACACTCAAAAACACACACATTCATATTTTTTTTAAAAAAAGAAATAATTGGATAAGAAAAAGAGAGGAAATTAAAATGTATTATTATCCAGTACACGACAGATATCATATATGGAAATTTAAATGTGTTAGTGTCTTGGGTTTATATTTCAATTTTGTATTGTCACATTTATATTAAATTAAACTACATAGTAGTAGTAAGAAAATGGATCACTCAATTAGATTCAAGAAATGTCACAGACCACATGAAGCCCATGAAGATGGAAGACCAAAGTATGAATGCTTCAGTCCTTCTTAGGAGGGGTAACAAAATACTCACAGGAGGAAATACGGAGACAAAGTTTGAAACAGAGACTGAAGGGAAGGCCATCCAGAGACTGCCCTACCTGGGGATCCATCCCATATACAGACACCAAACCCAGACACTATTGTGGATGCCAAAATGTGCTTGCTTACAGGAGCCTGATATAGCTGTCTCCTGAGATGCTTTGCCAGAACCTGGCAAATACAGAGGTGGATGGTCGGAGCCAACCATTGGAATGATCACAGGGTACCCAATGGAGGAGTTAGAGAAAGGACTAAAGGAACTAAAGGGGTTTGCAACCCTATAGGAAGAACAACAATATCAACCACCCAGATCCCTCAGCGCTCCCAGGGAGTAAACTACTAACCAAAGAGTACACATGGAGAGACCCATGACTCCAGCTGCATATGTAGCAGAGGATGGCTTTTTTGGGCATCACTGGGATGAAAGGCCCTTGATTCTGTGAAGACTCAATGCCCAGAGTAGGGGAATGCCAGGGCAGGGAGGGAGGAGTGGATGGGTAGGTGGGGAAGCACCCTCATAGAAGCAGTGAGAAGGGAGACAGGATAGAGTGTTTCCAGAGGGAAAACAGGGAAAGGGAATAACATTTGAAATGTAAATAAATAAAATATCTAATAAAAATATTTTTAAAAATAAAATAATATAACTCAGTGTATATTTGTGTGGGATGCAGAAGACGCTAAAATGTCTGTACATTTGGAAAATACAACATTAAATTTCACAGGATGCAGAAAATGTAAAAAAAAATAAATAAAAAAGAAGAAGGGAAACAGAGCAAAACCAGTTTTTCCAACTCACCTGTCAGTTATTGAATAACCAGCTCATTTTATATCTATGATTGACAATCCCAGAGCAGATTTCTATCTCTCTATCTGCAGACATGTCTGCATGCTACTTCTTGGTTAAAGAATTACACTATTACTACAAACAATAAAGATCCGGTTTGATTATCTAAATAAATCAAGTCTTCTTGTCCAGATCATATGATATGACTAGAGTATCACCTGGCTCAGTGAGAAATTGGTGATTCGCTTTTATTTGTTATGGTGCAGATACCTCCTCTATGGACTGTGAGACGTCACTCTTGCTTGTATCATGCTTGTGAAGATCAATATGTTAAACGCATACAAGGCTCTTAACACACATAAGAAACCGCTGACCTTGAAACCCAGCAGCAGGACCTCCATTTTTAGAATTAATAAACTCTGTGTCAAAACCTGGATCAGCCATTTATGAACTCAGAGCTGTTAAGCAATTGCTTTCACTCGCTGGGCCTTACTTCCTCCACCTAAAAAAAAATTACCACTTCACAAATGTATTTGAAATTTTTCAGGGAGCCAAGATAGAATAAAGTCTTTATTTTGATGAATGCCAAATAGAGCTTACTTAAGGTGACTCCTCTTTTTAAAAGATTTCAACAATAATTTACTAATAGCGCTATTATTTTATCTTATATGTAGCCCCACATTCTACTTTTTCAATTATCATCAGAGCAGTTTACCATACTATTAATATTATCTCATGAATTTCCCTTCTAATGGAAAAAGTACAATATTGACAGGTGATTGTGGATGAAGTGGGATCTTATTTTAATGGAGAGATGTCTCCCATACATTTTCATGAGCAATATTCCCTGGGTAGTAGGTGGGCCAAGTTCATTATTTTGTCAAGCTCTTTTTTCAGGGCTTCAAGCATTCCAGCCATAATCAAATGCCTCTATTAATTCTGAGCCACTTTGTCTTGCTAACTTCAGTGTATCTCCGTGGCTCTGTACATGAAAGGATTTCGTCTCCTTGAAACTTATTGTCCATAAAGAAAAGAGTTTCATTTTGGGGTATTTTGTTTTGTTTCACAACAAGGGCAGATATACTTCTGAGTGACAGTTAAATTTGTTGAAGGTATTAAATTGCTGATGCTAATGTATTTTACAATCTTCTCAACTGATTTAATATATTAGGCTGCCACTCAAAGTTATGATAAACAATGCCGCACTCCTAGTTGAAAATCATTCTGTCAGATCTGGAGCATTTCAAAAATGCCCACCTATGTTCAGAGTTTACAAACACAGTCTTGTTTCTCTGTGGGCTGCCCCACAAACCAATGACATAAATACTTCAATTTGCATCCCCTGTCTCCAGGCTTGCAACTCTTGCAAAGCCATAATAAACACCTGGCAAGAATTCTCAAAAGCTGGGAAACAATTTTCCACTTAGAAAGGTAAAAATTCCATTTCTCGTAAGAGAAACACGTCTAAGACTTATTATCAGTCCTCTTCATGAACTTTTCATGATGTCTTACGTGCTTCTTGGGTTTGGAAAAATGAAAGAAAACCAATCCGGTTGCATAGTGAAAACACAATTGAGACATCATTGAAATGTGTGTGTGTGTGTGTGTGTGTGTGTCCCCTGAAAATAGATTTAGGCTGTCAAGAGATATTGATTCATATTTCTTAGTTCAAGAATAGTAATAATAGGGCCAATGAGATAGTTCAGAAACTGTGAATGAAGTTGATTCTCAGAACTCATATTAACGATGGAAGGAGAGAAGTGACTCCATAAAGTTATCCTCTCTCCTCCACAGGCCTGCTGAGGACACTGGGCCACACTGAAGCACACTTATATTCACACAATAATGATGATGTTAGCAATAGTATTAATAATTCATTATAAATTATAAATAGACTGGGAAATAGCAGAAAACAAGCCCAAATTTCCTTCTGACTCAGAGAAGGGTCTCCAAGAGAGGACAGCTGGCTGCCTTCTGATAGGCTTCATTGGGATTGCTACCCTTACTGCAACCCAGAGGCAAAGTAATCCTGCAGACTCAGCAATACTTTTGTCAACTTAAACAAAACAGTTTTTGCAGGTGTGGGTGGGTCCTGGGAGGCTGGTTGGTGTTGCTGCCCACAGTCATCAAACTTGCCACCAAAAATCTATAAGGACAGTTTATTCATGTGCAGTGAGGAATTTAATTGTCCTTTGCAATGAAACAGTCACAGCCACAGAGGTAGTGTGCTTTCTTCCTACAAAGGATCTGACATTCAGTACGAGCTTAATTAAATTCTGGTTAAATAGGCTGTTTCCTTGTTGGAAGATAGATTATGTCATTAGCCATATGATAATCAGATGGATGCATGGAGAACATGGTTCAGAGCAAAGAGAGTTTTCCTTTGGAAAATTCAGATAGTCTCATTCATCTAGTTATCCAGCATGGCTGGCCTGACAGTTGCTAATGCTTATGGACCAAGATTTAATATTCCCTCTCTCCTTGCTGGACTCCAACCAACTTGTGTTGAATAATACTAATTGGTTCTTTTAGTCGCTCTCCTTTTACAGAACTTTCATTGCTGACCAAATTTCTTTAGTTTCCATGTTCCTTTTTCAGAAATGTTAATGCTTTCTGTCTCCCTCTAGCTCAACAGCCACATGGCCTCTTAATAGTGACTTAGCTCATTTGCACGCTAATGAGTTCTTTGCTGATTGAAGGTCCCTCTTTTAGTGGGATATCAATGTTCTTTCTTTGGAGAAACCAAATTTTTTGTGTTCATTCTCCATCTTAAAAAACCTGACTGGAGTTTAAACTCAAGTAAACTAACAGGCTTGTACCTAGCTCCAGTTTCCAGGCTACCCCTAACAAGATCTGCATCTCCAGGTTATTTCCCCAAAAAATCCAGTATCTAGCACCGGTTTCCAGGATATTCCCCCATAAATCCATACCTCCGGGTTACAAGCCCACCCCTGCCTAATAACCACCAATTAGGAGAAAAACAGAAGTTAAGTTTATAGTTTGGCTCCCAGCACCAGCCAGTTATCCTAAAGGCTACAGCACCACAATTAGATGCTTGCCAGGCTAGAAACACACCTTCGCTTGCAGTATATAAAACCTATCCCAATGAGTGTTCTGGGCTTTTCTCCACCACAACTATCATGTAGGTTGGCAGTGAGTTAAGCCTCAATCTTGAGCATGTGAATAAGGAACCTGGTGTGATTACACCAGATTCGGATCCTTGGTGGTCTTTTGGGATTCATGAATATTTTGGTACAACACTTCCAAATGGAAAGATACAGAAAAACTTCTAAAAAATCTTTTTGTATGTAAGAAACACTCCTCCTTAAGACTGTTCTATTCTTAATAATGTAAATATGATCATATTTGTCTGTTTTCCATCACTAAGACAAAATACCTGAGATTACATTACTTTTAAGGAAAGAAATTTAGTTTATTCATAGACTGGATGTTCCTCAGCTTGGTACTGACATCTGTTTAGCTCAGCTGAGAGCTTCCTGGACTATGGTCTGGTGGGTTGTATCATATACAAGATATCATGTGACAAGAAAGAAGCCAGAGCAAGCAAAGAGCCAAACTTCCCTGTTTATGACAGTCTTTTCCAGAACTAACCAGGGCTTCCACTAAGCTCCATTCCTTAAAGACTTCAATATCGTTGATATGACCACACTGAGGACCTCCCATGTGAGACAGGAATTCTTGGTGTACACAATCAAACCACATCCAAACAGAGTGACAACATTGGTGAAGCATTTTATAAACAACTGTCATAGTACGTAAAGGCAGATGAAAGTTTAAATTCTTTGAATATCAAGAAGGGTAAAGACAATGTGTTTAACAAACTTTCTAAACACACGTTCTGTCATCGATCTTGGTTTTAGCAGTAAAATGGTCTCATACAACAGAGGATCAAAATACAAAGCAGAATGGTAGTAGTTCTCTGTTGGCATAAAAGCATATACCACGAATTGCTTAATATTTATGATCCAAGTAACCTTTTAGCTGCCACAAAAATCATGATGGCTCTCAGACTACAAAGAAAATGGAATAATAATCATTGTTTTGGGTGACAAATTAATTTTACAATCATCTTTCAGCATTCTCTATCAAGTATCTTTAGATATTAGAGCTTTTAGGCTCACCTGGCTATTCAGGTTTTGGATTTTATGTAAAATATTCCTCTGGAAAAAATGTGCTTCTTAACATTTCTGCCTGACAAACCCTTCCTCCTCTTTCAAGTACTAAACCTTCTGACCCACACAATACTAATTACTCCCATGGTTCTTAACTCTCTCGTCTTCTATTTGCTACTGTTCTAATATTCATTACCTTATATCACAATTATTTGTACGTTTATCTAATTCAGATTCTAATGACTTGAGGTCAGAGACAATACTGTCCTCATTTCTGAACCCTCAGCTTCAATCCCCAACATTCAATACATGGTGAGTGAATGTGGGCTGAAAATAGTGAATAAATGCGTTATGTTAAAAATATATTCAGTAAAAGTTAATACAGGAAAGGGTCATTGTAAGAAGGGCCAATGGTGTGCAGCCTAACATTTAACAAGTGACTCCCTACAATAAAAAATAAACAAAAAACAAAAAAACAAAAAAAACAAAAAAAAAGAAAAACAAAACAAAAAAAAAACAAAAAAACATGATTATAGTATTTGCTGGCTTTCACAGTATGTATCTGCCAGTGTTGAATTGCAATATATGCTGAACATAAAGATGAGAAGCAGTAACACACTATTACATAAAACATATTTCCTTCTAGTGCATAACTTAGACCCCAAGCATAGGTAACAGTAAACTGTACTTAAATAATTAGGAAGTGTCCTTTAGTATTAGTTTGTTTTTAATATATTAATTATGTCTATACAATTATTTTAAACTCACAACCAGTCTTAATAATTGGTTTTATTTTTTAAAATAATCTCACAACATTTTCATGCTGATATGAGTTAGTTCGTCACTGTAGAAAGCAATGTGAGGTTAGGAGAGTAAAAACTAAAGACATTTAGCAGAAGTGATACAATGAATGTGTCTGCATGATAAAATTATTTAAGAAAGACACTTGAATGAGAGATTGGTGACCCAGAAACATGCTAATTTCCATCTATCAAGTTAGCTAGATTATCTTTGAAAACAGCACAAGTGATTAAAACTTACTTAGTTCCCATTAAGTAGTAAGTCAACTAAAAACATAATTTTATAGGCTTCTTGATGTTTCCATTGATAAGATCTAGAACAATCTCCATATATTGAAAAGGAAAGAAGTATGATAATATTGCCTAGCCAGAGACCTCCTTCATCACAAAGTGGTTGGTGGAGAATGCCCAGGACAGTTGCTCGATTCTCAGGAGCTGTCAGTTTTTTCTAGGAAGTCATCTCTACAATGACTGTATGCTCGCTATCCAAGCTCCCCTTGTAGCTCCAGGAAGACATCTGAGTTGTACAAAAACTAGTTTGAAAAGATAAAAGGTGGAGAAAAGTATCACTGCCTTAGTTACTTTTTTATTGCTGTGATAAAACATCATAATTGTGATGGCTATTCTCAATGTCAACTTGATTGCATCTGGAAAGAACTGTTAGTAAGGAAACACCTGTAAATGATTCTTCTTAATGAAATCATCTGAAGTAGAAAGACACACTTTTAATCCAAATCCCTTGATTTGGGAAGCTCCACTTTTAATACAGCTATTTTAAGATAAGAAGGACCTACTTTTAATTTGGGACACACTTTCTAGTGGTGACCTTTTATAAAGAGCATGGAAAAAGGAAGTCTTTGCTCTTTGTCTGCTTCCCCTTGACCCCCACCCACAGCTCATGCACTGGCAAGTCCACTCCTTCACAGGCATTGATAGCTTACTTTTTGGGATTCAGTCATATACTGAAGAACAGCTGACACATCCAGCCTCATGGATAGAAGAACTACTGGATTCTTGGACTTTCCATTAATGGACAGACACTGTTGGTCTGTCTGGACCATAGACTGTATGACATTTTAATAAATCCTCTTTATATATTTTCATTTTATCCATTCTATTCCTCTAGAAACCTTGGACTAATATAATGGTCAAGGAAACTTGTTTTTAAAAAGGCCTTTAATCTGGTTTATGATGTCAAAGGGTTGGAGTCCATGACTGTAGCCTGAAGCAAAAGTAGGGAGCTCACATATTGATCTACAACCACAAGGCAGAGAGAACGAACATTGGGATTCCAGGAGTCTTTCTAAAGCTCAAATTCTCCCACTCCTACTCCTAGTGATACACTTCCTTCAACAAGACCACATATCTAACTCTTCCCAAAAAGTTCCACCAACCAGGGATCAAACATTCAAATATATAAAACCAGGAGGGCTATTCCCATTTAAACAACCACGACCACTGACTAATATGACACCAATAATAATGAACAGTTTTGTAACAGACACATTGACACCTGTTCTACATAGTGGCATCCTTCATAAGACCTGAGCTGTGGTACTTGTGGAAGTTTTCCAGACATTTCTTTTTTCATAAAACGTCTCCAAATTGAACACCGTGAGGTTACAGATATATTTTGTTGGTGAAGAGAAACAAGAAAGAAAAATTAAGGAATAAATGTCCAGTGAGTCCTTGCACAACTTGGTTCTGTGAAAGAAAAGAGATTACAAGATGATAACACATAGCCAAAGAGCAGTAGCTAGTGAAAGCTTTGAGTTGCTGAAGGGTCTTATGTCATAAGTGCCTTCTCTGGACATGAGGGTGACTTGTTCTGTTGTGTGTAATTTTTTTATTCGATATTTTATTTCTTTACATTTCAGATGCCATTCCCCTTCCCCATTCCCCCTACTAATCCCCTATCCCATCCCTCCTCCTCCTTTTTTGCCTTTATACTGTTTAAATTACATGCAAGTATTAAGTTAAGTTCTAGGTTGAGGAACTAGCAATACAATAGATGCAAATAATCAAGGAACAACCAAGACAATAAACCCAGATAGTCAAAGAACATGCACAATAAAGAGAGTTCCGTGGTCACTCCTGTGATCACCATTTCTAAGGGCTTATCAGGATGAGCAAAATATCTGAGCCTACTTCTCTGTCCTAGCCCAAAGTCATTTTCATGCATGAAGCCTACTTCATTTTTCTAGCTTAAGATTTAGATTTCTGCTATAATTACCTCTTTGTTCTAGCCTAAGATTTATATTGCTGCCTAAAATTTCTTTGTTCTAGCCTAGGATTTAGATTTCTGCCTGAAATTACTTCTTTGTTCCAGCCTAATGTCAGATTCCTGCCTGCAGTCTATTTTCTTGTCCTTGGCCAATGTCAGATTCCTTCCAAGCAGCTCATTTCCTTGTCCGTGGCCAATGTCAGACTCCTGCCAAGCATCCCTAAAAGCTCTCCACATCTCCCCCCTTTTATTGCATAAACCAGACTGAGCCTGTCTTAGGTCTTTCTGACAAGACAGTCTTCCTTACCCATCGTGGAATATGCATTATCATAAGCAATGCACTTATGTCTTAGGTTGGTAAGGCTCTGTGCAGAATCTTACCCATCCTTGCCTGCCAGCCTCTTAACTTAATAACTCTGTCTGGGAGTCCATTTTCAGTTTCAAGTCATGTATTTTGGCTGCCAACCTCTTGATGTAGTTGGAGACAAGCTTTAACATGATGGGCAGGAATAAAAGTATTCCCAGGACAAGAAGGGCTAGCATGATCAAGCTATATATGACATTCCTGAGGTTTGACCAAAATGGAAATACTGACCTCAGGCCATGAATAATTTTATCAGTATTATCTGTAGCATCAAAGCTCAACAGAGCAGCATTTTTTTTGTAATTTTTGAAAACACGCTTGCTCTGCCTAGGCTCTGGTATCATATGCTGCTCGTCAGCTGCCTTCTCAGCCCCCATGGCTAGCTAATGCTTTCCAAAGTTCCCAGCTATGCTCTGAGAAGAGCCATCACACGCTGCTAGTTGGCATTTTCCCGAGAGCATGGCCCGTTCCTCCAGCTGACTTCCTAAGCTGCCCAACAACTGTCCCTCCTGAGAATGCTCAGAGTTGTGTTCCACCAGCACACTGACCCAGTGCCCCAAAAGAAAGCCCACTTTCTTTTGCCCCCATTAGCCCTGAGAAAGGAAAAACCTAGAGACTTACTATTTTAAAATTGACTAAATAACTCAATGGCTGGGTGAAGAATATCCTGCCCCATCCTCCATGGGCAGAGGCCACAAACTATAGGTCCCAAAGACCTACATGGTTGTGATTTCTCTCAGCTCCACAGCCTGGTCCCACTCCCCAATTCTTTCTGTGCCCCCTTCTCTTCCTGTCCAGCCCAGAAATTCTGCCTTATCCTTTGTCCACCCATTGGCTTCTGCAGTCTTTATTTACACAATCAAATAATTAGGGCACCTCCCCAAACATCACTTTCTCCCTCCTCCTTTCTTTCTCTGATATGAATATAAAATGATTTAACACCAAAAAAGTATTTAGTAAGCTGTAATTATATCTATAAATACTTGATTACATTATTACTATGATTACATTATTTCTATAAATACTTTCTTACATTAGTATAAATATAAATTCATAATCTATAATTAAAAACAGGAAATGGGGCTAGGGAGGTCGCTCAATGTGTAAGGGTTTTGTGGTAAACATATGAGGATCTAAACTTGACTCCTTAGATATATGGTAGACATGGTAGCAAAGTCCCAACACTACTACAGTGAGATGGGAGATAGGGACAGACTGTTTTCTGGAAGCTCACAGGGCAGATAGCCTAGTGTACACATAGCAAACAAGAAATTCTGCCTCCAGCAAGGTAGAAGATGAGTACCAACAGCCCTTACACACACATATTGTGGCATTTGCGTACTCACAAGCATGAATGAATACCCACAGATTATTTTTTAAAAAATGGGAAATAGTATGGTTGAAAGTACATTTAGGGGACATTTTTTAAATGAAAGATAAATGTTAGTTATGCATAGCTTTATCATGATAAACCATTTTCTTTGATTAGATTTTGCTAATATCAATAAATTTAAACTCCGCAATGAAGTGGGGCATTCCATAAAATTCTATATGCTAAGCTAAACCAGCAGCATTTACTGGGTTGTGAGCAAAAGTGAAAGTGCAGCTTTTTAAAAAGATAAATATGAGACACATGACAGATTACACCCTAGATTAAAGGAGGCAGAGACTGTACTATAGAACTATGACAACCTCATTCTCAGAAACATTACCTGGCCAGTGAAACATTACGGGACATTTTCTCAGGAGAGCTTTTCTTGCCTTACCTGCGGATCTAGACAAAACTCCAGAAAAACAGTTCAGAGTCTCTGATATAACTTGGATGGTAAAGATGAAGCTCTAGGTTGGATGACCAGCATTATACAATGTGGGCACTGGAGCTTATAGTGTGGACCTGTGGTACCTTCACTTGGAACTCAGAGGCAAGAGGATTGGAAGTTCGAGTGCATCTGTGGGATAGATGGGATACAGATGGAATAACCAATCTTTTAGAAAAAAGAAAGGAAGGGATAAAGAAAGGAAGAGAGGGAGAAAGGAAGGAAGGACATAAGGAAGGAAAGAAGGGAAGGAAGGAAAGAAAGAAGGAAGAAAGGAAGGAGGGAGGGAGGGAAGGAAGGAAGGGAGGAAGGAAGGAAGGAAGGAAGGAAGGAAGGAAGGAAGGAAGGAAGGAAAAGAAAAAATTGCTTTACTTTGCCCGCTTGTTCTTAGCATGATGCTTAAAGAAAAGGTAGCCACTTATAACCATAAATAACAAGACCAATGTTCAAAATATGGCAATAGAGACATGAGATGCCAGTATCACTGCACATTTTCAAGGACACCTGATCCAGTAACAGAAACTGTATTTTGAGCTTTCTGATCAGGTGGGGGGAGAATAATCTCACATTTGTGTAAACTACTAGAAATTGAATTCTAGATTCCTTACAGCCCATATGTTTTCTAACAAGTACACCTAGCAGAATATCGCAGACTGTTTTTCTTCATCTGTTTAGAGCAGGAAAAGGTAGAACTGATTGTAGAGCTGCTGTGTGGCCAGCAAAATATCTGGGACTTGTGAGCAAAGCAGACTTGCCTTCCTTCTGGGCTCTGGGCCAGTTGTCATGCAGAAGGTGACGGGCTATGCATTGTACATGGGGAGCTAAAGGAGACAGGGTACATAAACAAGCTGACTTCAATAATGGGAGAATGTCATCCAAGATATTTGACATTCCCTGTACAATCTGAGAAACAAATAAGACCATAATTGTAAAAAAGACATGCCGTATTGCCGATCCATCGCTACATCTCGTGTGCAGTCTGGCACATATGTCTTATGGCTCAGCACCAGCAGCAGAAGGAATGAACAAAAAGAAAAGAGCAATTTCCCCACCGTAAATTGGAAAGTCTGCCAACCAGCTAAGTGATCTGCCATCAATCAGTGTTAAATTCTCCTTAGCTGCAGAAAATTCAAGGGCTAACTATTACTGAGAGATTTCACACAGTGACTAATGGTAGATGACAAACACATTTAAAATCTGCATAGGCCAGCACCAGTTTAAGATGTAACATGAATAATAAATAACTTAAAAGAAAAACTTAACATGCAAAATAAGATATAATCTTTCCCAACATAAATTACAGGGAAGATTATAGTTCCAGGAAGGTATTTGCAAAACGACCAAAACAAAGTCAGGAGTGTAATTCATTCAGACAGCAACTATATTTGATGATTTTGCACATAAACAGATTTTGAAAGGGTTAGACAGAAAAGCTATCAAACACTGGTCACCCGGGTGTAACTGTAGGAAAATCTCAGGTCTTTGATCAGTTATAAGTGACTGTCAGTGAGGGGATGTCAGACAGACCCAAATGCAGCAAGACAGGCTTTCTGTTTCCCAAGACATAATCATAGTTCTTTCTGAGAATAATTAGAAAAGGTTCTTCTATCTCAAACCATGCTGAGGTACAAGCATGGAAGAAAAACACTGTTATTAGAGGGGAAATACTAGAAAGTTTAAATACTCTTAAAACTGGGCTGCTTTTATATTCAGAATTAGACAAATACATGAAAACATTAGATACAGAAACCTAGATCTAAGATTGTGTTCATGGGCTTAGGACATGGTTCAGTATAAAATGTGTGGCAGGCTAGTCAGAGGATTCGAGTTCAGATTCTCTGCACCCTAAAAATCCAGGCATGGTAGCACACTCCAATACTGCAACTCCAATACTGTGTGTCAGATCCAAGACTAAGCACCCCAGGGCTTCCCTGGCTCATCCAGGATAGCAGAAACAGTGAGTTCTAGGTCCACAGAGAACTATGCCTCATCCTGGTCCCTTTGACTGTATGCACTTTTATATGTGTCAATGCTATGACAAAATGTTCCCTAGTGGACAGGTTCATGTCAATGTATATAACTGAGCAATCATTCATTCTGCTATTTTTTACTTTCTTAATGGGGCTTAAAGACTCCACTATTTGTAAGTCATCCTTGTTCTTCTTTGTGTCTTTATCTTTGTTTATTTGTTAAATGATGGTGCCTTGTCTTATAGTTTTTGTATTTGTGCTAAATAAATATTTTAACATGATAGATATGCATTGTTCAGCTACAATATTATAGAAAATGTCAATCTTTTAGAAGTGATTTTTCAGCTCTTCAATAATTCCCTTTCTTTAAATAAAAAGAAAGATGGAAAGCAATAGAAGACACCTAAATTTGACCTCTCCCCTCCACAAGTGAACACATACATATAACATAGACAAGAGAGAATGGAGAGAAGAAGATTAGTGATAGAGATGGGGATAGAGATGGGGATGGGGTTGGGGATGAGGATGGAGATGGAGATGGGGATGAGAATAGGGATGAAGTTGGGGAGGGGAAAGTGGGAGGGTCTGGGAGAGGGACAGGGGAGAGGGAAAAAGAGAAAGAAGGAGGGATAGAGAAAGAGACAGAACACAAGAGATTCTATATCCAAACTTGCTCTCCATATCCTTACAAATGTTTAAATAACATGACTAATCTCAGGAGACACTTACGATGAGGAATAAAGATACCATGCAGAAAATTCTTTACACATGCAAATATTTGCACACGTTAGTTTTGACTATTCTATTTATTTTGTTTCAGTCTGTGGTTAAGTTCTTTTGTGTCAGAAAAAAAAA
>JANHMN010000018.1:22416515-22438322 GCA_030674055.1 Rhabdomys pumilio | reverse complement strand
AAAAAAAAACAAAATTAAATTAAATTAAAAAAAAAAAGATAAAATGAGCTGTGAGCAAAGGAATGCAAGCACTCTGTTTTTTTTCTTCTTTTTCGTTATTCTTCTTTCATACAATACAATACAACACAACCAAAGTGTATCCTTTCCTCTCTCTCTCCTTCTCTCAGCCTTTCCTCACCCTCCCATTCCTCCTAGATCCTTTATTTTCCATCATAAAATAGCAGGCATCCCAGTGATATCAACGGAATCTGATAAAACAAGACACTTTAAGACTAGGCATATACCCTTATATCAAGGTTGTATGAAGCAATCAGTAGGAGAAAAGGGCTTCTACGTTGTCCAACAGGTAAGAGAGTGAGAAACACCACAACTCCTGCTGTTAGGCGTTTCACAAACATCCAAGCACGTGTGCAGTGGACCTAGCAAAGACCCACGCATGCTCTGTGAGTGTTGCTTCAATGTCTATGAGCCCTATAAACCCAATCTATTTAATTCTGTGGTCCACACTCTCCTCAACCCTTTGTCCTCCCCCTCTTCTTCAAGGTTCCCCATGTTCTGCCTAATGTTTGACTGTGGGTCTCTGCAAACAGTCTTCACAAGTTTGAAAGGAGGATGTTCTCTACAGTAAGTCAAATGGATATTGTCTTAGGGGCTCCAGAAGGAGTACAATTCTGCTTACATCATGACTATAAATAAAACAGATGCTAGGTTTTGAACTTTCAGAATTATATAATAATTCTGAAAATTTGATTGCTTTATTACTGGGTTTATGGTAACTTGTTTCAGTGTGGTAGATAACTAACCATGTCCAAACTTAAAAGCTTATGATGACAGTTATTCTCAAACACAACCTCTCTCTCTCTCTCTCTCTCTCTCTCTCTCTCTCTCTCTCTCTCCCCTCCCTCTCTCTCTCCTACTTTTTTTCTCTTTCTCTAATGGCAACCCCGAGCCTTCAGATGCTTTCGAGTTGCTCTGCTTTCTTGGTACTCCTTTCACAACCTTTTTAGTCTAATTTTAAATATTTTTCTACATCAGTGTTACTAATATTCTGCTACAAGTTGATAAAACCTGTCACATTGCTTTAAATTCTTCCTCTTAGTTAAAAAGATATTATTTATGAACTAAGATAGCAGGGATCAAATATTTCTCAGGATGAGGAAGGTAGTAAGTCACACAAATAGTGATATCTATTTCCTTGTATACATATTTGTTTCATTCACGAAAATAGCTATTCTGAAGAAGAAAATAACAATTGCTACTGTTTCAGCAGTATCATATAAAGATATGTCTAATTTATAAGTAACTAATAAAAATGAAGTACACAAACTGGATAAGATAATGAAAAATAACTGAACTTTTAAATATTGATTTCAGTTCAGGTTCAATACCTTCAAATTGACACTTTGCACCCTTATTAGAAAGTATTTCTATTTTCCATAAAAGATGTACAGTAAAGAATATGAAATAAAGAAGGTACTAAAGGATTGAAAACTCATTTCAGTTTTGTAAATAATGCATCTTGAATATTCTCGAATTAGCCATTCACTTGAATTTATCAAAATGCAGTATTCAGTTAAGCTGAAAACTAATCCAGCTTTAAGCATGGCTCAACTTGCATTAAAGAAAAGAAAGCAAGGGCTGAGTGTGTGGAGCCCATCTGACTATGCATTCAGTATGAGCAAATGGCAGCTGGGGAAAGAAAATGCTTTTCATGCAGATCAGCAAGTGTTCTACAGAAAGCATTGCCACCATTTTTTTTTTAAATAAAAAGATTTTTCTCACTTTTAATGCAAACATAATCATAAAGGAAAAAAATCCTAAAGGATTCACTGTAAAGTTTGTTCTTAGAAAAGCACAGCAGGCTTTAAAATTCCCACTCATTGTGTATGTGTGTTTCCAAAGATGACATATAAATCCAGAATAAATAGAAGAGGATGGAAAAGTTTGCTTTTAAGTCGTCATTTGAGACTTGGAAGATCATTCCCCATGGCGTGATTTTTTAGCAGGAAAACTGAGTTTATTTAACCCACAGTATGCAGAAACACTAGATTATATCCGAAGAAATAAAAATATTTGCTGGTGCCTTCCAACTACTGTTCTCACCTCAGTACGAAGTTAATCCATAGCCTGACATTCATTACCTTGAATAAGCTTAGCTTATTTGGACTTTATGTGAATGAAGCAATACAGCATACCCTTTTCTATGACTGCTTTCCTTATCTTAACACCACTTTTGAAATCGCTTCTTAAAGCTAAGTTAAAATAACAATGATTCTAAGTACAAAATGTAATTGAATGAACTTCATTTGCTCATAAAATTTTTTTCCTTTGGACAATTCTACATATATTTTGATCGTTATCACTTCATTTACACTCTCGTACCCCTTTCACGCCCCCTGGACTTCATCTTCTTCTCATAAGTCTCTCTTTTCCTTTCAAGTTTTTATTTATCACAACCCACTGAGTTTAATTAGGGTTGCTTCAATGAGCATGCTTGTGGAGTTACTTACTGAGGCATGGACAACTAAAAACTGTCTATAGCTCTGAAGATTGGCTTCCTTTCCCTCAGAACATTTACATGATGTATAACTAAGAGTAGATTAAAAATAGTAAAAAATAAAAACTGCCTCCAAGTGCAGTTCTCTAATACCTTTCCCTAGAGAGGCCAGTGTTGCTGAGTTTTTGATCACCCGTGGAGACAAATTTGAGGCACAGATGAGCTTCCAGATGCACCACTTTCCTCCCGCAGAAATAATAATATGTTGTAAGTTGAAAAGACAAGTTTGGTCCTTTCAAAATAAATAATATAACAAGTCAACTACCCAACTGCTATTATTCAACCCATTACTAAAGAGTGTCTAATGAATTTGGAGGTATTATCACTTCATTTGAGTCACAGTTAAATTAAACATATTAGAATATAAAGATTTATTGATTTCTCTATTTTATGTGTGTGATTGTTTTGTCTGCAGGTACATCTGTGCACATGTGTGCCCTCAGAGGTCAGAAGAGGACATAAGAAAGCCAGGGGCTGGGGTTACAAATTGTTGTGAGACAAGATGTGGACGATGGTAATCTAAATGTGGTCCTCTGCAAGATTACACATTGCCATTGACCACTGAGCCAACTCTGCAACCCCCAACATGCATTTTTAATGTAAAAACTAGGGATCATGTTAATCCCAGAGAACCACAGTAGTAGATAACTCACGTCTTTGTGTGCTACAATTAGTTCAGTGAATTGAGATGATACTGTTAAAGGAAAGTCAGTCCATTTTCTTCACCAGAACACTGACAATATTTCGTTTATAAGTAATGAGCAATCTGTGAGGAGGTTCTTTAAGAAAGTGTATAAACTTGACTTCCTTGAGAATTTATTTAAATATTTAATGTCCAATGAAGACTATTGTTTGAATTAATCATAACAATAATGTCTAAGAATAACATTAACTTTTTCCCATTGTTTTCAAGGTCTACAAAGCTCTGTAAGTAGGCTGCCAGTAGACTGAGAAGTCTCTGGTTCTTACCTCTGCCTATGAAAATCTTGCTTAGCATCTGCAGACAGCTCTGCCTAAAGTTTCAGCAGAAAGGACACTTCCCGGGGAGGAAAAGAGAGATTTGGCTCAAAGCCTTCCTGTCCATTTTCTTCTAGTCCCAGAAAAATTTACAACGACTCTTTACAACGACTGTTTAGCTTTGTGTTCTTCTTCAGTTTGCTTTCTATGGACTGTTCTCTCAGAGATCCTGCCCAAACTCTTACTTTTGGACTAAGGGATTTAATAAGTTATTTATCTCTCCAGAAAAATGAACTCTAGATTTTTGACAATTTTTTTTATTTTATTTTTTTGAGGAAGTCAGAATTTCTATGTAGCTTTGGTTGTCCTGGAACTCAGTCTGTAGGCCAGAACTGGCCTGGAATTCATAGAGATCTACCTGCTTCTACCTTCTGAGTGATGGAATTAAAAGCATGTGCCACCAATGCACAGCTCAGATTTTAGTTTTTTGTTTTTTGGGTTTTTTTTTTTTATTTTTTGTTTGTTTGTTGTTTTTGTTTTGTTTTGTTTTGTTTTGAAACCAACATGTACACCTGACTCTAGAAGCCAAATAACTTCATCAAGATTTTTCTGGAGTCAGCCTCAGTTGTTCTTCACAAATTTCTTTTGCCATGGATACAATTGGGGCAGAGATACAGATGCTAGGTTCTTTAGATCTTTGATTCAGGGGATCTTGGCCTTGACTTGTTTCTAGGTCTCATGAAGTTCTAATATTTTCCAGAATAAATGCCTCTCTCTTTGATCCAAAACTAAACCAGTGCTCTTGCTCTCAGTATTGATTTCACAGGCATTTCGTTTGCATGACAAAGGCAGAAAAGTAGGCAGCAAGAGGAAGCTCCTTTGATTTTCTATGAGTTTGCACATTGAAGTTGTGGTGACACACTTGTTTGGAGAGTCTTCTCTAACTCTTCTATGTTGGAAGAGAGACCTGGTGCCTAAATATTTAATTAGAAGAGTTCAACTTGCTTCTTGTCTGTGTGCAGTCACAGGCATGCATGAGGAGCTGAGCTTTGAGAGCCTCTCTGAGGGAAGATTAACTTTCTCAGGAATTGGTTGGGATGCCATAGAAAGACATGATAGGTTCACATGGAAATTGTCAATTTTGCAAGAACACAATTTAGAGAGGAGAAACCTTGCTTTGCTCACTGACGCATGTGCAAGATGAGATGCTGGCAGCAGCATTGTGTATTTATGATAATTTTGCTATAGCGGGGCAATGGAGGCCATCTACCAGGGAATTGCAGTAATTAGATGAGGAAAGTGATTGTTCCATAAAACTCAGCTCAAATGTTACAGTGAAGCAGAGAGAAATGAAGAATAAAGAGTATTTCCCAAATCAGAAAAGATTGTTTTATTGTCTATTTTACAAGCATAGTTAGGATGTTAAATTGGAAACAAATCTAGCTGGAAAGCAGTAACATAACAGATTTGGTCATCAAATTAATTCCGTTGTAATGGAATGTGAAATTTGACTGAAATGAAGAGGAATTGGATTTACGCTGCCTGTGCTGGTGGCTTTCAATTATAACATAATATAATCCACATCCTTTTGTTAAACATAAAAATAAATGCTGAGCAAACAGAGGCAAACACTAAGCAAGAAACATAAAGGCATTGGCAATTCGGATGCTCCCAAGGCTTGGCTAGCAGATCATCTGAAAGGTGGAGATGTGAATAAATAAGTTAAAATGCCCTCTACAGATCCACTGTAAATAACTATACAGCTATAATTCAGCCCTCGATGAGAACCAACAAGTAATGACACACAGTGAAAGAATAAAGTTGGTAAGCAGTTCACATTTTTCTTAAATAGCTTTAGGAATATCTCCTGAAGAGACCTTATATACTGTCTGTATCTTTTTGCTTTGCTTTGCTCGGGATTTTTAGATGGAAAGAAATAGTGTAACTATAGCAGTGCCCTTGGTAACCTATGTAACCATGGATACTTCTGGAACAGCACAATCTTGGGAAGCATGATATGTTTATTCATGCCATACTTTAGTTCTAGAACATTGCAAAATAAACTTCCGTCACTTTTTTCTAGATGTCCTTTCTATTCTTTTACCAATTTTGTTTCTTAAGAGATGTCCGTTCTATTTTGATTTCTCTGCATAGAAGTAATAGATGAAGGCAGGCTGCCCAACCTCAGCTGAAGATCACTCTTAAATCCAGTGCTACGTGTGTAAACAAGAATCAGTCACGATTTCTGTTATCTTTTTATAATACTAGCTACTTTAAAAAATAATTTATGTGTGCATGAATGCGGATGCTGAAAGAGGACAGAAGAGGGAATTGGATCTTCTGGAGCTGTAGTTTCAAGCAGTTGTGAAACACTTGATATGGATTTTGGAAACCTAACAAGGGCTTTCTGAAAAAGCAACAACCTATCAACTGCTGAGCCATTTTTCTAACCCCATGTAAATAGTATTTCATACTAAAAATATATGACAATGATATTATTTCAGATACATTTAGATAAATAAAACATTATAAATAATTTCTCCTTTTACTTTTTATATATAATGTGACTACTAAAAAGTTTTAAATTATGTGTGTATTCTGCATATATTTCTATGGAGTGGTACAGAAATAGAAATATTTCTATTTCTCGCTCACAAAGTAGGGCATTGGGCCACTGTTTTGGAGTTTGTAACTGAGAAGTGAGTGTACTGGACCTCTTGGTAAGATTCACAACATCTCCAGAGGTTGAGAGTCCTGTGATTTGCTTTTTAATTAAGTTTGTGACATTCTTGAGAATTCAGTGTGAGAGGGCCTACTAGCACATTATTTCCATGTTAAAAGTCTTATTTATGCACGTGGCACCATGTATCCACAGACGGTAGGCAGTTGTGTCATATTTCCCAAGAAAATGTCAGCAAATGTTCATTCATTATAAGTAAAACACCAAAGTAGTTCTATAGAATCAACTTGGAAACCAATGATTTTACGGGAATACTTGGCAGTAATGCAAATGAGGGGTTATTTATAGGAACATGGATGATTAGAAGGAAGCTATATCACCAAAAAACCCGCCCAGAATGGATGACAACTCACTGTAGCTACAACTGTAGAGCTCTCTGCATGACTTGCAAGCAGCTTAGCACGTAAGAAAGTCTATTCTCCCCATCACATATACATAACCTTGATAGAGGAGAGGGTTTATGAATCTTGTTTCAGAGATTTCCTGAGACTTGAGAGTTGGTTTCTTCTACAGATGGAAGGTCTTTGTTCTACAATTAAGAATGCTGTTCTGATGAACTTATTGGATGACAATAAGCCTGTTTATTTAGAAGACCCAAAAGTAAGAAACTCTTTCATATAATCAGCAGCAGAAGAAATCCTATGTAGCTAATCAGTTTACCAGAGAATCCACGCATGGGTGGCTTGAAGTTAAATAAGAATACTTGACCAATTCAAGTAAAGCACACTAGCTGACTCTTTTAATGCTTTACCATCATGAGCTGAGTGCTCTTATATACTGGATGCTGTGTGTTGATTATCCAAAAATTACAAATGGCACCATTGTCCAACTTGGTGTGCTGGAATGAATGACAATTCTTTCCCAGGAGGCTAAAACCCTTATAGAGAGCTGTCAGTTAAACAAAAATAATTGACAAGAGGCAAAAATACTAGAATTCCTCACCTTTAATACAACTGATGGTCTAGGTGTCCCTGTGATGCTTCTCTCATCTTCTTTCTCCTAGAGAACTCTTTAAAAAATACCAACTCAGAATATGTAGAGTATTTAATATTTAAAATATTCCCTCATCTTCAGTTTAGGAGTTTACTGAGAGAAGATGAGTGACTGCGTTTGATAACTTCCCCTTCGTCTGATAACTGCAGCCTCACCTTCATGTTTCTCATAGATATGGATAGCAAAGCTAGGCAAAACACACAGAGCTTGGCAAGGAATAAACAGAAGGTGAGAGATCTGGGGTGAGCAACTGACAAGGGTAGTGATAAACATTATTTAGTCTGCAAGAAATCCCCCTCATTATCTTTAGGTTTTAAGATTATCAGTACTAGGAGAGGCCATTAGAGCTGACTGTGAAGACCTTTCACAGATATACTGTTAGAACTGTCTATGTACAGCAGAAGTTATGAAAATGGAACACGATTACCAGAAGCATCAGAAATAATGACATGGTCCTTCTCCTGCAGTAGCTTGGAGTAAGGCTTGCAATTGTGCCACACAGTGTTTAGATTTATAATTAACAGCATGAAACCTTTTTAATCAGGAAAAATAGGGTGAAATGAGATCTCGTTGCCTTCATAGTACAAGTAACATTAAGCCTTTTAGTTGTCCTTTTGCCTAGTGTTTGAGAAAGTTTTTTCCCCAATCAGCCTTTATGATTGTTCTGTACATGCCCAGATCCTCATTGATTTATTATTAAGCTAAAGTTTAAGATTCTATAATCCTACTGGTGACTTTAAACTGTTTTTGCAGTTCTAACATGAGTCATCTATTTGAGAATCTCAATGACAACTTGACAGCCATAGTTGAATGTTAATAAGTACTCACTTGTTAAACAGATGGCCAACCATTTCCTAAATCTTGCACTTATCGACTGGAACGCTGACACATAATAAGAACTCAGCAAAATCAAGTCAGTTTTTTTTTTTTAATTATTACAAAAAGCAAAAGAAAGAACTGCAACATGTACTTGTTAAGTGAAACCCACTTGAAGGTAAAGATATATTATTTGATTTGATATTAGAAACCTCAAAATTAACTCTTTGTTAAAGCAGACTCCCTTTGATTTAAAAACATATACTTCAGTCCTACAAAACTTAAATAAATGCATTTTTTACTCTTGTTCAGCATATTTTCAAAGAAAGTGGGCACTCTGTATAAGGAAACACACATCTCTAAACGTAGATGCAAACCCTCAGGTGCAACACTATGCTGACTGAACTGATGAGGAAGCCTTAGGAAGAAACCATGTAGATGCGTATGGACAAAAATTCACTTCAAACAAAAGAGGTAGGACAAAAGCAAAAGAGGTGAACATAAAAGTCTATTATATAAATATCAATAGGAAGCAGCTGACATGTTAATATCAGATACAATAAATTTCATAGCCAAGAAATTTATTACAGAGAAAGACATTAAAAAGCATAAAATGATCCATTTAATAAGATATAGCATCCTAAATATGTATGCATCAACGAGCTGAAAATAGGTGAGGTGGAAACAGATAAAATTGAAATGAATCGACCAATCCACAAATATACTAAAAGACTTCACAATCCTCCTGGCAACAATTCATAAGATATATGCACAGAAAAATCACCAACAGTAGCAAGAACCCACGAGATATAATATAAAAAAAATAGCCCACTCCATAGCAGGAACATAAGCATTCTGCTCAGGTTTACATAAAATATATTGCATGGTAGATCATATTTGGATTCACAAAAATGCAAACAACCAGAATCACAGAATCTGTTCCTTAAGGAACATGGGATCAAACTAGAAGTCAATAATAAAAAGTAACAAGGAAATTGCTAAAGTTTTAGAAACCACTTCCAGTACAGTCTTTAGAAAGATGGTGAACAATATTACATAAATGTTATGCATAAATTTACTAGAAATAAGGAAGTTTCCCAGGAGAAAATGGTATATAAAATATATAAAGATCATTTGAGACACTCAATAAATCATTAAAATATAGTTTATAATTAAAAGTCTCAATAAAAAGAAATCTTTAACTCTACAGCATTTCAGTAACTCATGATATCAAATATTAAAGAAAATTAATACCAAAATATATAATATTTGCAAGTAAACAACAATAACAAAGATCCAGAAGGACAGAAGAAAAAGGTACACTTCTTAATTTATTTTATGGAATTTGTAAAACATCCTCACCCAACCAGAAAAATACAATAAAACAACCAAATACACATGCATACACACACATAGTAATGCATATTAACACTGATATACAAGTGATTACAAAGCGTTATAAGACATAATCGCATAACTGAGTAAGATGGCCCCACCTCAATATAACATCTGAGACACACCACTAACATAATACTAAGACATAAAATCTACCACTCTCCTATAGTCAAGGAAAATATCATGTTCCCTAGAAATTCTAGTCATAGACCACTGAAGAAATGGGAGAAATAAGATGTAGTTCCTATATACTACCAACAAGTGCACAGGCACCTTTTATGAGAATACCATTTACAATTGCTTAAAAACCAAGATCTGAGGTACAAATTGAATAAAGCATTTAAAGATTCTTATGCAGAAAATTATTAAATAAGAAATGTGCATTCATAAAATGATATGCCATCTTTGCAGACTGCTAGATTCAAAAGAATGTAAACACGCCAATACTTCTAATTTATACACAGATTTGATGTAAATCATCTCACAATCCAAGGTTCACCTTCTTAAAATAGGAAAGATTGTTCTAAAAATTTATGAGCAATGCAAAAGAATGAGATTAACTGTAAGCACTTTGAAAAAGAGGAATTATCACTATTCATTTTTCTACCTTGATCCAATATTTATTATATAGCCACAGTAATTAAGGCTGTGTGGTATTTGCAGACCAAGAGACATATACATCAATAAAGCAAAATAAGAATCAGAAGTAGATCCACAAAAATATGTTCAACTGGTTCTTAACAAAAGTGCAGAAGAAAGTTAGATACTGTTATTGGATGTCCTTAGGCAATATATATATATATATATATAGTTTTTAAAATATGAGGAAATATTTGCAACTTCATGATACAGGACTAGGTTTTAGGACTGATACCACAACTATAATTTATGAAAAAAAACAAGACAATAAATTTAACTTTCAAACTAACACAGATAAGGTAAATAGATAATTTAATAGATAATGAAACTAACTGTCCAAATAGAAGAAAATATCAACAAAGCACGTTATCTAGACAAACACTAATATCTAAAAATATATGAACATCACTCAACCCTTCCAAAAGCAAAGAACCCAAGCAGAATATGAACAAAAGATACGGAGGGTTATTTAATCATAAACATATATGGCAAACAATCTCTTGAAAGAATGTATAACATCACTAGAAACTATGAAAGGGAAATTTAAAGCACAACGTGACACCACCACACACTTATCAAGAGGGCTAATAGGAAATGCAATAACAAAACTGGAGATGTAGCTCAGTTGAAAAAGACCCTAGATTTGATTTTCAGCCCCACATAAAACCCAGTCAGATGGTGCACGCCTGCAATCCAAATGCTCAGTGGGTAGAAGCAGAATTAGCAGTCCAAGGTCATTTTTTTACTACTTAACAAACTCAAGGCCGCAATAGGCTATATGAGAAAAATAAAATAATAATAACAACAGCAATAGCAAGTGGTGACAAGCATGTGCTACAACTATATCATTTGAGCACCTCGGTTTATTGGGAAGGTCGTATGAGAGACAAGAGCTTGATTGCGGAGCTACCAACCTGCTTTTTTAATATATATTGTTATGAGATAATGTCACTAAATGGTCTAGCCTGATCTTGTATTTGCCTCCATAGCCCAAGGAGGCAATCCTTCTGCCTCAACTTCCCAAATTGCTGTGCTTGGCCTGTACTGTCAAGGCTACCACGTTCATGTATTTCTAGGGGAACATAAAGTGGCTCAGCCCCTTTGGTGAACCATTTAGCAATTTAAAAACAAATACTAAACACGACACTACCACATAAACCAATAAACCATAAACTACCACAGAACCAAGCAGGTGCAACTCTGGGATTTAATCCAAGGAAATACAAATGTATGTTCTTTTTATTAAAAGCCTGTATACAAATGTTTATAAGGGGCTTTATTTGGAAAAAGGCCATACATCCTTTGTCTTTTAATATAATCATTAACATGTTAATCACTAAATAAACAAATATATCCAGAGAATTTAATAATTCAGCACTTTTAAGAAATGAACCCATTTCATATTTGGGGACTGGGTGGCTTTTGTTTTACTTTGTTTTGTTACTTTTTATCTTCTTTGTATTTTTATTTTATTTTAATTTTGTTGTTGTTTCTGTTTTTGTTTTTGGAGACAGGGGAAAACATGAAGTGGGTGTACAGGAAGGAAGACAGATGTGGGAGAAGTTGGGTGAGAGAAAATATGATCAAAATATATTTTATGAAATAATTTTAATTAAAAAATAAATTAATGAATTACTGGTACAAATGTTAACCTGGATGGACATCTACAAAATCACATGGCTCTGGGGAAAAGCCAACTCTAAAAGGATAACTTCCCACATTGATAAAATATTCTTGAAGGGTAAAATAATCTTCATGTAAATGGAGAACATATCAGCAGTTATAAAAGTCCTAAGAAGAACTTGAGTTTGACAGAATGGGTTGAAGCAACATGAGGAACTTAACCCAGCAGAGCATGCTGTATCTTAGATGACAAAAATATTGTGTACAAGCTATGATGTGGTAGTATGGCTTTTCAAAATATTAATATTTGGAAACATATACAATATATCTTTCCACTTTAACTCTTACACATTTTTTTCTCATTGAAAAATGAACATGTCTTACAACTTCCTCTATTTGAAAATAAAGAAGTTTCCTTGAAAATATTTGAGGAGAGTCTACATGAAGAGAGGTCAGGAATGTTGCAGAAGGGATGAATGTAATGGGCTAAAGTCATTCTGAATTTCCAGAAAATCAACATTGAGTTTCTGTAAGACAATCATTTCATATACATGCAATGTTGAAGTTTTTTGATGAATCCAAATAAATTGCTTCATTGTTGTTTCATTTGGAATGATATATCCACAAATATGTGTTGAAAGAGCATATATCTAGGTGCCAATTTATGAATTTCAGTGGTATACACATCTATAAGGAAGTTATTCAAACAATGACCTATATATAATAATTTAAGTTTTATATATCGGGTGTTAGAAAATACCAACGTTAAAACTCAGTCAACTCAGAACTTGGTCAAATAACATTTAAGCTGCTTCTCATTGTGTATGTAACTTAACAAAAGGGTTCCAAGCTATTTCTTATAACTATAGAAAAGTCAAGGCAAATTAATCTCTCAGGGTAACTCCTAGGTTAGGAAGCAGAGGGTACTGAGTGCTGACTGTGTTCCATCATTCCTTGAGGTTGAGACATGTTCACTAGATTGGGAATTTGTTTTAGCTCTTTAAAACTCCACCCTAGATCCAGTACTTTAAAGTAGATAGTTATAAAGTTATTGATAAAATATCACAGTTTTAATTCTTACATAGAAGTGTCTTTTACACAAACTCAAAAATAGAGTATAAGGAGGAACTATTTTTCCCAAAGTATTTTGTCTGATTTTTCTTCCAGGGCAGGAAGAGCAATACAAACAGTCTATATTTACATTGGCCTAGAAAGGAAGAACTGAGTTATGTGAGCATGTATCACACAGCT
The DNA here is from genome assembly GCA_030674055.1 of Rhabdomys pumilio. Taxonomy (NCBI): domain Eukaryota; kingdom Metazoa; phylum Chordata; class Mammalia; order Rodentia; family Muridae; genus Rhabdomys; species Rhabdomys pumilio. Next base: position 22,425,351 of record JANHMN010000018.1, on the reverse strand, counting down.
TCTAAAATAAACCTTTAAAAAAAAACTCATTATCTGCCAGCCATCCCGTGTGCCTATCCTAGGATTCATATTTTTATCTATTCATATTTTATCTATTCATCTACTTACAATAAGCTTTTGTATATATGTGCATATATATATATATATATATATATATATATATATATATATATATAATTTGCCTTGACTTGGAACCCTTTGTTAAGTTAATATATATATATATATATATATATATATATATATATATATATCCACTATCCATTTTAACACAAGGCTCAGAGGAGCTAAGGTGAATCTGACATGAAAGTTTCTTTTCTGGAAACTAGTTTTCATGAAATCAGGAGGTGATGTGTGAAACCCCAATGTAGGGAAGCAACCAATATTCCTACAAATCTAAGATGCCTATGAAGTACAACAATAACTAGTATGATGTGATAACCCTAAGCATGCAGCAGTGGTACACACAACTTGGTGAGGACCAATAGCTCTCCTCTTAAATTGGACCTAAGGCCCATCAGTAGGAGGGAAACTATGCTTTGCACTCGAAACCTAGCCAACACTCTAGGGCTAGTAAAGTCATCTTAGAGGTGAACCTACAACCACCATTTTACTAAACCAACATAATTCCTAACTCCTTTCTAGGTATTTGTCCTTATACCCATAGATAAGTATAGCTCTCACTATTCATCGATAAAACTTCTCTTTGTAGCATATAGAGAGCACTGCAAAAAAACTGTAACTGGTCAAAATCCAGAGAACAAGAGATTGAGTGTTGCCCAGTCCCATTTGATTACAATATAATTCCTTCACCTAAGCTCATGTTTCATTGCAGAAAGTGGAGCAGAAAGATTGTAAGAGTGAGATGAACAAGACATTTTCTGTTAGCTTGTATGTTCTAGAAATGTCAGAAAGGCTGTATACCCTTGAACTCTCATCAACATAGCTTCCTAAATAAGACCTGAACAATGTACATACTAACATAAAAGGAGTAAAGCTGACTTGGCCTCACCCTTATAAAACAAAACTACAGCATACTGGAGAATGCTGGGAGTGAATAGTCTCCTAGAATAGAGGCCCTTAACTGCTAATCCAATACCAAGTGGTCAGCCCTAAAATCACAAACAGAGAAATAACATTACAGGGATTGAGAAGATTGTTTTTATGTATTTGGGAATATATTAATATTTATTATTATATTATATATTATATTCCTAAATACATATTCCCAAATACATAAATGCATTCCTAATACATTTAATACATATAATTATACTATGTTGTATAGTATACATTTAATACATATAATTATACTATATTTTATATAGTATATGTGTATGCACATATATATTTATGCATATGCATTCATATATATGCAATAAATAAAGAAGAGATTATGAATTTGAGATGGTGGGCTGCATGGGAAGGACTAGAAGAAGATAAGAAGTGGAAAACAATCTAATCTTAATATCTAAAAAATTATAAATTCTTGAAGTCACTCAAAGAATTAAGGGAAAAGCAGATTAAACTAGTTCCTGATAATACTTAGCTACATCTCTATACATTTATTATGCACTCTCCGTGAGCAATGGCATGCTTATTTCCTACGTACAATGTCATATCAAGTCACTACAAATCAGTGTTTTGAGCAACAACTACAACCATAGGTTTATGTGACGACAGTGTTTACTTTGTGTACATGAAGAAGAGCATTGATTCAAGAACAAAACGTAGATGATATAAGTTACAGTTAACACATGACTCTTATCTTGACAGTAGAAAAGACCTCGAACAGGACCCATTCTCTCTCACACCAATGATTTTCTCCTCATGTTTTCTAGACTACCAATCATCAGTGTTCATACAATAAAGTAGAGAATTATCATTGATAATTCTTCCTTCTCCAACCCACTACCCAATTCTGTAGACCTTACCTCCAAAACTAATTTTTTTTGTTGTTGTTAAGTATAAAACACTTTTATTGGGGAAATATAGAATTCAGTGGGCAGGGTGGTAATGATAAAGATACAGCTGCTTCGTGATCTTTTTTCAGACAAGGTTCCAAACCTAATTTTCAATTCCATTTTTTTTTTCTGTGCTCCAAATTCCAACTCTCCTCCTGGCTTGCTAAACTCTTGATGAGACAGTATTTTCTATGTAATTCTAGCATAAATTTGTTCATAAAATGACAGTTGTCCAACTGCTTTGGGACGCCTTTACTAACACCAAGAACTGCTGTTAGCACACTTTTAAAGCATAATTTCCCTTGGTCCATATAAAGTGATTGGGAAGATTATTGCATCTACTGTTTTAAATACAGGTTTATCTCTGTGCATATGTACACACATGTCTATGCAGGTACCCTTGGAGGCTTGAATAGAATGTTGGAGTTTACGGAGCTAGCCATTTCTGAACTTCATGGTAGAGGTACTAGGGACCCAACTCTGGTCCTCTAGAAGAGCAGCAGGTGCCCTTAACCACTAAGCAATCTCTTCTGTTTCTATATCCCTTATTTTTTAATTAAAGACAATGATGCTCACAAGTTAAATTATATGCCCAACTTGTAGATGGGAAATTTAAGTGGAAGCAAGATTTCACTACAATCAAAACTTTAATGCTGAAATTATGCTGGTTTCTCCCACATCACCTCCCTCCTGCAACATACAGAGGGGAAGACCAAGCCACTCCCAGCTTTCTAATGCCAACACATCCTAACTCTGTCCTCTAAGAATATTAATTTTTGCTAGAGACTATCTAAAATGAAAACAACAAGAATCTTGGTGTTCAGAGACATCATTTAATCTGGAAAACAACAAAGCAGTCCGGTGGCTTCTGCTAATCAACGCCTTGGTAGCTGTGTAAACACACTGCCAGGTAACAGGAAGCAGAAGTGACCAAGAGACTAGCAGATCAAGTTATTATTCTTTGGGTCTGCAATAATATTAGCACAGCTTGTCAAAATAAAAATTGTGATAAACAGTGAAATAGTTTAACTCCAAGACTCAGGGAAAGTTTAGATGAGCTAAGCGAGGCAATATAGATACAAAATCAAAAACAAACAAACAGATTAATTAATTAATTAATTAATTAATTAAAAACCCACCCACTCTTAAGGACATACATGCAGTGTCCCTACACTTCCACAACCATGAGAATAGATGATACCTTATATTTGTACACTAAGTTCTTCTTCATCATATCAAGTTCTTAGCCCTGTAATAATCAGGGGGAAAGATACAAATGTAATTAATTAATGATCATTGAAGATTTTTTAAAGGCAAAATGTAAGTTGAATAGGGGTGTATGTGCATGAAACAATGAAGTTCTATGCACACATTTGAATTTTCACAATAATCTACCAAAACCTTCATCTCCTCTCTAATTTGACTAATTAAAAAGGTTAGTCTTACTTGACCATTCTTTATTATTCTAAATAAAATAGGAATTTATCTTTAAAGCAATAGGATCCAGTCCTATTTGTATTTGCTTAATCAATGGTGAAGGTATAATGGCTAGTGTTGATTGTCAGGTGGAATACACCTAGAGCAGTGGTGCTCAGTCTTCCTAATCCTACAACACTTTAATACAGCTCCTCATCTTGTTGTGCCCCCCAACGATAAAATTGTTTTTGTTCATACTTCATAACTGTAATTTTGTTACTATTATGAATTATAATGCAAATATCTGTGTTTTTCAACAGTCTTAATGACCCCTGTAAAAGGATTGGTCTATCTCCAGGTTGCGAACCGCAGCCTGAGAGTCATATGAAGCAGTTGAGTATGTTTGTGTGGAATATTCTTAATTGGTTCATTTTAGGTAGAAAAACTAACTCCAAATTTAGACTGCACAGTCTGCTGTCAGCCCACATAAAGTATGTGGAAGAAGGAAATTTGTGCTTTGTGTCTGCTTGCCCTCACCCTCACTGGCCAGTCCATCAATCCTGCTGCTGAGGCCTTCCTTCACCATTGAAGCCTACTTCTTCAGGATTTCAATGTAGATTGAGGACCAATTGAGACATCCACCCACATGAACTGAGCAACTACTGTACTCCTGGTACTTCTTTTGAGATACAGCCACTGTTGGACTAGCCAGACCTGCCTATGAACTAGTCTAATATCTCTCTCTCTCTCTCTCTCTCTCTCTCTCTCTCTCTCTCTCTCACACACACACACACACACACACACACATACACACACACACACACACACACACACATACACATACACACACACACACACACACACACACACACACACACACCATAATCATATATAGATATAGCATTGCATTGGGAGCAAAAAATGGAAGTGTGTTTTTTATGAATATATATTCATTCTACCTGTACTGTTTCTCCAAGAGAGAACTGAATTAATATACTCACTTCAGGTTTACTTCTTGCCCTCACCTTAATGCTACACATTTCTCAATCAGATGACTACATTATTAAAGTTTTTATTAGAATGAAACATAGAACCATCTCAATGCCATGTGTCAAAACTTCAGAAGACCTCATAACATTTGAGCTTCCCTCTGATTGCTCCATCTTTTTGTTTCTCTCATTTCTGATTTCTTTTGCTGTGTAGAATGGTAATAATGACATGATCATGTGCATTCTTAATCATAGTCTAATGAGGTAAAAATGGAATATTTCCAATTCTATCTTACACCTGTCAGAATTGTAATGGTTTCTCAGAAAATTGGAAGTAGATGCACCTCAAGACCCATCTGTACCACTCCTGGGTATATATCCAAAGGATGCTTCACCTTACCCAAAAGACACTTTCTAAACTATGTTCATAGCAGTTTTATTTGTAACAGCCAAAACCTGAAAGCAACCAAGATGTTCCTCAACCAAATAATTAATAAAGAAATTGGGGTACATTTACATAATGGAGTATTACTCAGTTGTTTTAAAAAAAACAATTACATCAAAAAATTTGCAGGCAAATGGATGAAGAAAAGATCATTTTGAATGAGGTAACCCAGACTCAGAAAGATAAACATGGTATATACTTCACTTATAAGTGGATATTAGCCATAAAAACAAAAACCACTGATTATGCTACAATCCACAGACACAAAGAAGCTAAGTACCAAGGAGAAATCAAGGGAACCACATGAATCTCACTGAGAAGGTGAAGTAGAACTGAATTGGAGTAGGGTATGAATGGTAACGGTAGGGATCTGCTTGGTTAGGACGTTAGGAGAGAGTACTGAGAGGAACAACTGGAATCCAGGTGGGGGTATCTCTGGGATTAGCTAGAAACAGTGGAAACCCTCAGGAATTATGAGGTGAACCTAGCTAAGAATCCTAGCAATAAATGATATGGAGCACGAACCAGCCATCTCCTATAACCAGATAAGATTTCCAGTGGAGGGACTGGGACACCAACCTAACCACAAAAACTTAGACCTACAATTTGTACTACCTTCAAGATGTTCAGAAAAAAGATGATGCAGAAATTGAGGGAATGGCTAACCAGACTGATCCAGTTTGAAATGCATGCCATGAGAAAAAGTACATCCCTGATATGTTAATGATATTCTGCTATTCTTGTAGACAGGAGCCTAGCATGATTGTTGTCAGAAAGCTTTTACCCAGCAACTAATGGAAATAGATGCAGAGACCCACAGTCAAACACTAGGCAGATCTTGAGGAATCCTTTGTAAGGGGGGAGGACATATTGTAGGAGATAGTATGTTGAAGGACAGCACAAAAATACCTGCAGAATCAAGCAACCTGAGCCCGTAGGGGCTCACAGAGACTGAGTACCAAAATGAGCTCATGCATGGCACTGACCTAGGCCATTTGCATGTATGTAAAACTTATATAGCTGGGTCTTCATGTGGGACTCTTAATAGAAGGAATAAGGGCTGTCTTTAACTCTGTTACCTGCCTTTAGACCCTTTCCCCTAACATGTGTGCTTTGCCTAGCCTCAATAGAAGATCATACTGCAATGTGATAGGCCAAGGATGATTGATATCAATGGGAGGCATCCATTGTCTGAAGAGAAAAGGAGGAAGAGTGTACCGGGAATAAGGTAGGTGGGTAAGGGAAGAAATGGGAGGAGAAGAGGGAGGTAAAACTGGGATCGATATAGAATAAATTAATTAACTAATTACTTTTTTAAAATTATAAAGAAAAATATTAGGTTTGGCTCTGTGCCACAGAATTCTCTATCATTAAAGTCAGTTTTAAAAACTTCATTTTCTATGATGTTTATGAAGGACATGACTTGATGACACTCAAGTTTATATATCACAACTACACATTTGATTAAATGTCTGGGACTATAATTATTTGTAGATATGATCACTGATGTTACAGCTATACAACCACCCTTTCATATTTTTAATTGAGCTAATGTAATTTAATTGCAAAGCTAGAAAAAAAACTCTAATGCCTCAACATTCTAGTTATAGATTATAGTCTTATCCTAGAGAATCAAATGACTGGGTTGTTAAAGACAGTACAGTAAGGCAAAGTGATGCTACATAAATCACACTAGAAAATGGAAGATCCAGGAAGCCACCCTCTGTTTCTTGCCCTCAGCTTAATACCAAGTGTCTTCAACTAGATGCTTTTGTTATTAAAGTCTATTTCTTTTGGAAATTACAATTCTGAAAGGCTTACAGTATTCTTTTTTATGGCCTAGCAGTTTCATTCAACGATATAACACCATGCCTTAATATTTAGTACAGAATATGGAAAACACCAGAGGGGATAATTAAGTTTACCAAATGGGACACTGAATTCCTTCAAGAGCAAATGGTGAAAAGAAGACTATATTATTAACTTGCATAACAGAAGTTCCACTCACAAATTGAACTACTTGAGCATGTTGGTCTCCTTTTTTTTTTTTTTTTTTTTTTTGAAATGGTCATGAATATGGTAAACGCTTTAAAAATGAAAACTCTAAATAATGAAAGAATGCAATAAGTCACATTTACATCTTGCCTAACCCACCATGCAACCTCACTAACACAAAGCAATGAGTAGCAAGAACAATGATAGGCAATTGATATTCTACCAGCTATACATCATCATGAATGTCTTTACAGACCTTAGAATATAATCTGTAGAATCCCTTAGTGAAGTAGTTATCAGTTTGAAATTACTTGTGATCACTAAATAAGGTCAATTATCCATTCCCAACCAGATGATGATATAAAATTTGATTAGAAATAATTTAAATCATTTCACAGTCATAACCAATGTTTATCACTGAATTAATTTTATACTGTCATATTCTAAAATAAGTCTTTTTTTTATTTTTTATCATTTCATATCCACAATAATTTCTCTTCATTTTCTAAGTGCTAAACATGGAAGTGGGCACATCATACCTGCCTTTTTATTTTATCTTCTCCTTATTTTTAACACTAACTTTCCCTGTTCATTTCCTATTTGCTCCACTGGGATTCCTAAAACACAATTTACAGTTGCTGCAAACCCATAGCATCGCCTCGCAATCACTGTATGCTGCTGCTTGGGGACTCACAACTTATGCTTCTTCCTTAAAAATTGTAAAAATATCTTCTGAAATGTGGTGTGTTTCCATAGAGACTCGGTAGTATAAATCATTTTGTACACATCCCAGGTCATTATGGAACTCTTTGGAAAGAGGCTATAATTTTACTAGACTCTAGTGTTTTTCCATACACACTTTCTCCAAAAGTAGACACTGACAGCAACAATATAGGCTTCCAGAGATACTTAGAAACTAAGTAAAACAAGTTGCATTTTTTAAAACAGGTGCCCAAAACTTTGTCATTTGAAAATAAAATTCACTTTCTATAAAATGTATAGATTGAATGAGCTGTCACACCCTAAATAACTAGTATAGAAATTTATATCAGTCTTCTTAACTGATTGGTATCCTTGCTGCTTTTGGAGTGGCTTCAAATCCTCAGATGTCAGAAGTCAAATCTTTTGTTCCTTGGGGAAAATGATCTGTGATTCTGTCCTTCAATCTTTGAGTATGTGACTCTGAAATTTTGACTTTGTTCATTTATACTCTTCTCACATTGGCATTTTTTTTCAAGTTATAAACCATTACTTCATTACATGAATGTTAAACTTCTAGGCTGAGAATTCGTTTTTCTGGAATGTTTTTTTTTTTGGTGACAAATATATTGGAATAACTGAGATAGTAAAGACACGTGAAGACTGCCCTTGCTAAAGAAGGCTAGTATACCCTCTCCTACACCAACACATACACACCCATGAGCTATATAAGGATTAAGGGGAAGGAGAAAGTGTGTTTTGATTACTAGTATATGTCTTTCAAGATTATTCATCTTTCTGGGATTCCAAGGGAAGGGTATTAATTTCCAAATAATTTTCCTCCCACCAGTGTATACCCATCCCTAAGTCTTAGGCATTGTAATTACTCTAATTACTAGATAAAGCATAAAGAAGTCTATTTATATATTATATTCAAGTAGCTCATTTTTATTAGGAACTTGAGATTCTATAGGTTTGATATACATTTACAGGATCTTGGGACCAATGCACATTATATACTGAGGGATAGGTGAATGTTGTTATAGCGTGTTGTGTATGAAATCATGACCGGAAAAAAAATCTATGTTCAGTGGAGATGCAGTCATTTCAAGCCTATCTATCTAGTAAACATTAACACTAGCATAACACTTTATATATTTGTGTTTAGCGGATACCAATATACACATATAAATAATTTTGGAAACAGTAATAATTATAGTTAAAAAAAGGAATTTAGCTGACAATGAGTACATTTTTCAAAGCTAGGGCAGCTAGCTTTCAAGCTGTGTGTGTGTGTGTGTGTGTGTGTGTGTGTGTGTGTGTGTGTGTGT
>JANHMN010000018.1:22395204-22416505 GCA_030674055.1 Rhabdomys pumilio | reverse complement strand
TGTGTGTGTGTGTGTGTGTGTGTGTGTGTGTGTGTGTGTGTGTGTGTCTGTGTGAATGTATGTACAGGTGCACATGGATGCCACAATTGTGAATGTCAGTATTCAGGACAAAAATCCACATTCTATTTCTGGACAGAGTCTCTCATTGGTCTGAATCGTGAGAAATACAGTAGGCTGGTTAGTCTACTGGTTAGCCTCAGGAATCCATTTAGCTCTTCCTCCACAGTCCTTGATTACATATGTGCACCTTCAGACATGCCTTTTCTATGTGTGTTTTAATTTCAGCTGACTTCTTATATTTGCAAGGCAAGTACTTTTTGAAACACAAGACACATTTTTTTTTCTGGGTGAATTTGGGCATTAGAAATTTGTGAATATGAAAGATACATAATGGTGTTGAGCATATAAGATGCTGTGTATGATTTAGCTAAGACTGTATTCACGTTCCACAGTTGAGACTAGAGAATTCAGAATTACTGTTTAGCAAACATCTCCTTCTCAATCTTATTAAATATCAAACTCTGACATCCAAGATGCAAGTCTTACTATAACTTAACCATATTTTGTCAGTAAGTGCTGATCTACTCATGACTGCCACAAAAGAGGATAGATGAGAGGCGTTAAGTATTGAAAAGTGAGCTGAAGAATGCCATCAGACACAAGAGAATCTTGTGTCTAGTTGGAATTGCTTTCTCAAGCTAGATGACCCAGGTTCCCAGCCACAAATCTTTGCTCCTACACTAGGAAGAATGAAATGAAAAATAAACTGGACCACTCTTACTCTTGTAGAGTTTGCTTTTCAGGAGAGGTAATGAAATATTAAAAATAATAAAAGCAAGCATACATCACACATCAAGGGCATGTAGCCACACAGACAGAGAACCTTATGCACTATAATCAGTAACCAAGAGAAAAGTATAAAAAGGCTGAATTCGCTCCAGGAGACATGTCAGGGTGGTAATTCGTTGGTAAAGAACTGCTTTCTCCTTTAAGAGAAAGAGTCTGATGCTGGAGCAATTCTTGTAAAAAGGCATAGGCAGCTCATAGATTCTTCCCCTCTTTGCACTCAAATGCTGAAATCCCTTTATAGAGGGCACATTTCAACAGCTATGCAAACAAAGTCAAAGGAATGTGTCTAATTGAACCTTTAATATTCAAGTCAATTTGCTAAATCTTTCACAACTGCCTTCCAGTTTGTTCCCCAGGTCTTGTCTGAAGGTGATAATGGTGAGGACTGCCATTGCTGGAGTCACACAGTTGTCACCATGTAAGTGCCCTTCATGCCTGACATAGTCTGGCTGGCAGAAATGAGCCTGCCCTTGAAATACTGTGACCATTTTCCTCTCACATTGCTCTTTTATTATACAAATGAAGCACTCTCTACTGCTTGTGTTAAAATGAAAAGAAAAAAAATCTCTCACAGCTCCCACATTCTTCAGAAATCTGAACTCAACCCAGGGACTTCCAATCTGACTGCTCACATAGGAAAAAAAAAAATAACATAAATATCAATAGGAAGCGACTGGCTTGTCTGCTACATTTAAGAAGAGAACTGGATCCCAGGGCCCCCAGAGTCTCAAAAAGACATTTCTGAATGTTCCACCAAACAGTAGAATTGTCTACCACCACACACTACTGCCCTAAAGCATCCTGAGACATCTTTCTCCTATTCCAGACTACAGGAAAGGGTGGTTTGGGTTAATAACGCAACAGCTTAAACTGTTTAGTCTATGGGCAAAAATGACAGTTCTGTTGTATCTCAAGTTCAAAGGAATATTATCAACTAAATTGTGTTCAGTGTAGCTTTATCTGATTTGGAACTGAAACTGATAATAAAGTAACGACACTCTAGTCTTCCTAGGTGGGTCCTCAGCAATTCAACCTTCCCGATTTTAATATAGCATACGGGATAGAAATCTAGAATCTGGAAGCAAATAGCTTTAGTTTTTAACCACTGCTCATAAGTTTTTAGAGTCTCTCCTCCGAAGTGAAAATTTCTGGTTGTGACATGTGCTGCAGAATCCTGCGATGTTTTGCTGAAGCAAAAGACCTGTGAGAGGACACGTGATGTTTGGAAGGTGTCTAAGCAGGAGTCAACAGACCGTGATGGGGCTTGTGTAGCTTGCCGTGAAAAGCTTCATTGGTTTCCCTTCTTTGCTGATCTTCGAGAGGAACGACAAAGAACTTCTCCTGGCCTTTCTGTTGGTTCCGGTAACTCCAGTTGACTTGTGCTGATTCAGCAGGGGCCTAGGTGTTTCTGCCGAGTCATACTGCTGGTACTAATTTGTGCTTGGTGACATTTTTTGGAACTGGACTGTTGGTATCCTAACGCTACTAAACTGGATCCTAATGTCCTGACAACAGAGATCGGAATCACCCCCAAAGAACTACTTCTAAACAGGTCCACATCCCCTTATCCGATCTACCACCTTTTGTCCATTACCTTTGGACAGTGGGCTAGAAGGGGGGGTCGAAACATTTGATAACCCCTATTAAAAGTGGCTTTTGAAAATTCTAAGCCTTACAGTCTCATCTTGTTTATGACTGATTCTCCTATTTATGAACCGGGTTTGTTATAGATTCCACTAGACAAAGTAAAATAAAACATTTAGCATGGAACTTTGATGCATTATAGGTGCCCAACAGTATAATTATAAACATCACTTTCCTTCACCATTAACATCTTTCAATTTTTACGGTTTAGTTTTTCAGTGCAAGTAAACTATCTCAGCCCGTGCCCTCATCAAAGCTGTCATCATTATCATCACCAACATTTACATTTTCCAAAGCATTTTACATTTATTATCTCATCAAATATTTACTGCTTGAATATTTCAAATAATAAAAACCCAGCAAAGACAGTCTCATCCCAAGATCAGCAGCACAGGTCAAAAGATGGCGCCTTCTAGAACTGAATAAGCTCCCATCACCTTGCAAGTTCGATTCATTTGTCCTTGACCTAGGGCTGCCCCAGCAAATTTTTAAGAAAGAATTTGGATAAAATCGATATAGCATATTAAATCAAAGTTATTCAAAACCATCTACTACCTGTTTTAAAAGCACTTTTCTTCCCTTTGTAGAAAATTTCTTTGTGTCCATTGGAGCTTCAAGGTAGTTAGTTGTGAGGCTTAGGATGAAAGTAGTGTTACTTCCTTTCATGTTGGCTTGTCCTTGTTTGGTGATAGATATTGGAGTGAAAAGAAGAATCTATATAGAATAGAGATGGGAAAGCCAAGGGGTATTGTCAAAATTATTTAGGCAAAACAATGACATTCAAAATCAGAAGGATGGGTTGTTTACTTTTGATAATACACGTTTCCTTTCAGTAAAAACAGACTTTTCTCCTCACATAATATATCCTGATTACTGTGTCCCTTCCCTCTATTCCTACCAGCTCCCCCACCACACTACCTCCTATCTAGATCCATCCTCTTCCTGTCTCTCATTAGAAAACAAACAGGCTTGTATGGAATAATAATAATAATAATAATATGAAATAAACCAATATAAAAGAGAAAGATATTACACTGGAATAGGACAAAACAAACAGAAGGAAAAGAAAAGGTATAAGAAACAGAGACCCTTCTTTTACACATTCAGAAATCCTATAAAAATAGTAAACTAGAAGCCATAACATATACAAAGAGGACCTGGATGGTGTGTGTGTGTGTGTGTGTGTGTGTGTGTGTGTGTGTGTGTAATACAATAAAAATATAATTTATTAAAGGAGAGCTCTGACACAACATTATGAGACAATGAATCTCCAAGGATGCCATTGAGTGAGACTCCTTTGGTGGCAATTAAGTTTTCATTTGCAAGTCGTTATCAGTTGACGGTTGCTCCTGGGTTAGCAATGAGGGCATATGTCCACTTCTCCTTGCATCTCTAGGACCCCAACTGGTACACATCCATGTAGGTCCTGCACATGTTGTCTCAGTCCTTGTGAGTTCATAAGCACATCGATCTTGTTGATTTATTTATTTATTTTTTTCAAGACAGGGTTTCTCTGTGTAGTCTCAGCTCTCCTGGAACTCACTCTGTATTCCAGGCTGGCCTGGAACTCAGAAATCTGCCTGCCTCTGCCTCCCGAGTGCTGGGATTAAAGGCATGCACCACCACTGCCCAGCGATCTTGTTGATTTAAAGAGTTTTGTTTCCTTGGTGTCCACCATCCCCTCTTAGCTCCTGGAGGAACTAAATGGGTCAACCAAATATGTATATTAGTTACTCTTCTGAGCACATTATAAACATTTGATGAAATTCAGCTCTATCTATTTCATGCTTTTTAAGCCTAAATCAACTTGGGTGCTTTAAAAGCAAAAGTGCAAATAGAAAACCTATTTACAAAAAGAGTCAGAAATAATTAATGTATATCAAGAACCAAAAAAATCAATTATAAGGCAAATAAAAAATTTAAAGATTTCAATCAAATAAATTAAACTTAAATCTGTTTCTCATTTCAGCTCAAGACATTTCTGAAGCTATAGGAATCCTTTCTAAGTACATATCTGAGGAGAATTTAGGAACACATTTCATTAAGGAAAGTTAAGATTGTAAATGAGAAATATAACAAGCTTTAGCTGATGCTTTAAAAAGTCCATTAAGGTAAGAAGAGCCCTGCTACTAGTCATATTCATTGATTTAGTCTGATGAAAGTCAAAGATAAAAATGTGGAAAAAAATAAGGATTAAACCAAATCCTATATAATCTTTCCAGCAGGATTACTTACGTCTGAGGGTTTTTTCTCATCTTAAGATAGCACCTTGAAAATTCTGGGCTTACTGGGAACAAGAAGATAACATGAATCCTTTCAAAATTATTTAATTTTTTAAAATAACTCGCATTGGCTGCATGGGCAAAGGACTTAGTGTGAGAATAAACCCTAGGGCAACAATTGGATCCACGTTCATTATAGTCTGCCAACGCAATATCATTACCTCAGGTTCAAAGTGAAATCAATAGCAAATCATTTGACTTTGTAATAGAAGAAATGTAAGATGCCACCAATTTAATCAAAGAAAGCTGTCTCAAAAGAGATAGTACATGCATCACATGAAAACACTTTGAATGATTTCAACATCAAGTATAAGAACTGTCTAAAATTTAGCTTTTATAGGAGTGTATATGTGTAATGTCATATATATGTATATATATCATATATATGTATATGTATATATATGCTCATATGCACATATCATATGTGTAACATTAATGTGTATAATATATAGGTGTATATTTACATACATACAGATATATTAAGTTCAAAAGTATTTTGACATGACAGATTCTGACAGGTTACTCTCCCAGATATCCATGTGGGTTAATGTTCTTTTTTTAATCAGTTTCTCAAACCACAAAAAAAAATTATTTTCAATTGCAAATGGCACACTTACTGCACAGAACCTCAAAAATAAAATAGAAATGGACCCTAACTTTCTGCAGTTTCAACTGTCTTCTGTGTGTTGAATCTGATCACTCAAGTGATTTGATATCTCCTGCTGATAGCCACAAAGGAGAAGCAGTGAGATTGGTTAGTGGCTAGACCTGGCACTGGCCAAGCAAGATATACATGGACAGAACAGTTACCCTAAAATGAGTTCAACACTGGGTACTCTCTTCTCCTCTGTTATTTTCACGGTTTCTCTTCCTGTGAAAACCAGAACTGTTTTCCAGAGGACAAAGGTGGGAGACCAGTTCACTGGGCTTAAAGGTTAGAGGAGAGAATGGATGTGTACATTCATGAGAAATCATTGGAAGGCCATGTATTTTATAAAATAATAAATTGGATGAACTTCAAGGAGCTTAAGGCAACATATAATTTAATCTTCTTTAAGATGAGGTTCAGAGAGGTACACGGCTTCTGAAAGGACTTGTATTTCTTTAAAATTAATGAGAACATTTGATTAGTTTAATTTATTTATTTCTCATTTCCAGTGCTCTCTCACCCTCTGATTAATTTTTCTTTCTTATATGCTAGGGACACATCTTCTCTGTAAAAATCTCAAATATGCTTATTATTTTGAATGTCAGGGTAGATTAATGCATTTGCTTTATGCTTCCAGAAAACAACCAATAAAAAGGCATCAGGTTAATAATTTGTTCTTTAAAAATGTAATAAAGTTAAGCTATTCGGGACAATTCAGGTAGGAAATGTTTGCATTATTAGCTAATTTTTTACGTCTGCTAGCCAATGCACTGTTTTAACAACTCTGCTGATTCAGACTTGACACCAGCAATCATGAGCAAATTAATGTATTCAAATTAAGGATTTTAAAAAATGTGAAAAATATTAGGGATCTACCCAAGGAGCTGGTCCATAAGATATCATTTAAAGATCTTCTAATAAAGTCTCTCCACTATTAACATGAAGGAACCTGAGAAAGAAACTATAGGCCACATGAGTGCACAGACCTGTAATTCTATCACTCAGAAATCTGAGGCAAGGAGGATCATGAGTTTGAAGCCATTGTGGTCTACAGAGCAAAAGTGAGGCTAGCCTTAACTACTTAGTGAAAAACAAAAAAACAAAAAAAAGTAAAAGGAAACCTCTCATCGGCTTTATAGGGAATGATATTTTCTTTCCCTTATTTCTTTACTTACTGTGTTTGGTAGATATTCAAAACTCCTTTAACTGTCATTAAGTTGTTTCGCATGAAAATAGCATTGTTTTGCTGCCTGAGACATGGCTCAGTGGATAAAACTACTGTCTATGCAGGTATGAGGACCTGAGCTTAGATCCCATTGTGTGACTGTTATCTAGCTTTGGGAAGCAGATCCCAAGAGCTCGCTAGCCTACCAGTCCAGGAAAAAACAGATGGCATGCTTCAGTTCAAGAACATGAAGTGAACAACAGAGGAAAATGCCCAGAAACCTTCTCTGGTCTCTCAGTCTTTTGCATTTAGCATGTGTACACACACACACACACACACACACACACACACACTCACAAAATGTTGTTTTTATACATGGAATTGTTGAGTTGAATTGTTGCAGTTTTTATGTTCCTGCTATTTCTTAGTGCAAAAGTTGGGCTGATTCTTGAAATTCCAATTATAGTAATTATGTTACAAAAGAGTAGTTTAGCACCAATATTTATTAAATGGAGGGATGTATATGAGGGCTTTGCGGGAGGAAAAAGGGGGAGAGAGATGTAATTCATAATGATAAGAAGAAGAGGAATGTTTCACCAGGAATCATGGACAATAATGTAAATAAGGCAGGAAATGTACAGCTGATGTAGGATAAGTCAAACAGAATATCATTATACTTGCAAACACTGGAAGAAAATTTAAAGTTAAAAATTTTCAGATAATAAAGTTCAAAAATATACCCAGTATCTTGATGGTTAAATATAATCAAGAAGAAAGCCAAGTGTGTGCCACAGAGACTTCCAAACACGAGGCAGGTTTATACTTAAAATGGTCTACTAGTCTTCTAAACTTGCTGATGCTTCTGCTACCTTCTCTTCTGAAAAGGGAATTGGAATACTAGAGAGGAAAATATTGTGTGGCAAAGTGTATTGGGTGTGACAAACCCAGTTTACTAAAGAAGGAGACCAGATTTACTAAAGTGCTGCAAAAGAGAAATTTGTTTCAGTTAGTAACTGCTTTTGTCTCTTTGCTTTCATGTTTTCTAGTTAGGAGTTGTTTGTTTTTCTTGCTTTGGGGGTTGTTGTTGTTGCTGCTGCTGTTCTTTATAATTCTAGAACATGAATAAAAGTAACGAGAAACATTCTGCCCTCAATGGCTTTGTAACACAAAGCATCATGGTAGGTCCCAAGAGTAATATTATCAGATCTTCAGCTTGGTTGACTAAGAAGATATGGATGAAGTTACATAAGAAGATTTCATGGAATGTCTCCAGGATAGTGCAATACACCCAAACTAGTGAAAGGGTGAGACTGCAGGGATTTAAGACAGCTGAAGAGAATCTGGAGTTCACAGTTTCCTGCACAGCTCTCCCTAAGTGGAACTGTAACCGCCATTAAAGATGTGGGCATCTCACAGTAAGGCAACAAGGGTAAAACCCGGGAAATGAACACCCTATTTGTCACCTCCCTTTAATTCTGTAATCTCTTGAGGAAACACCCATTTATAGAAGACAAGTGGGTACCTGTCACACAGAACAAGACCAACAGGAATGGAAAGCTGCTCTATAGGAGCCAGTAGTGGACATCAGACATCACCTACCATAAACAGAATGAAGACTGAGAGTGAAGTGTACTAGAAAACAGATGGTTTGCCAGGCTCCACCAGCTCTCACCTAGGTTTTCAGGGATAGAGAATAACGTTAAGTCAAATGGTTGCTTTCCTAGCTTCAGCTATCAAAATCTTGGCTACCACACTAACACTTAGCCAAGAGTTGGACCTAAATATCTAGAGGATAAGGATTTGGAAGGACAGGGCGTCTACAGAAGAAAGCAAAAGATATCTAAGGTTATATAACCATGTATTCTCCAAGCTGAAGGGAGCTAGCACTAGACTGTCAAAGCGAAGGTCCTGGAGGAAGTAATGCCTCTTCCCTATATTTTCATTTTCATGGAAGTATTTTTATAGCTATGGAAGTAGTGTGTCTTGTAAGATGAATATACTAAAACTCACTGAAACATATTTTGGGGATTGAGAACACAATGGTCAATGAAGATCTGCCTGTCTCTCAGTACTGACAACCTTGTCAACCAAAGAGAGACATGTGTGATAATAGAAAAGGTAAAGCACATGACATTTGATTGCCAATGAAACTGTTTATTGGATTCTCTAAATGCTTATCTGGTTCAAGGGGATTTAATGTATAGTTGGAAGTCCAATTAAAAAAACCATTCTCAGATTTTAAATAAACAATTAAATCTTACCACCGTTAACAATAGTTTAATTAAAATGCCAACTAGACTCCTGAAATAGGGGTTGGAATAAAAATACAAATGTATACAAAAGCAACCTATTTTTGTTTCTTTAGGGAAAAACTTTAGATACCTAAAAGCAACAAAAAAAAAAAAAAAACTTTGAAAGTGTCTCTTGAGGAGTTGTAGAGACTTCTGTGTATTATAGGATTTTATAGAATAATCATTTTACTATATTGATTTCTTACAGTAACTATAGAGTATTAGAATCCAATTATGAAAAAGTGACTATAATACAAATTATTCTTTTCTGTTCAGTAAAAATGAGCATGTTCTGATAAATAAATATATATACACATACAAACAAAGGTGTGTGTGTGTGTGTGTGTGTGTGTGTGTGTGTGTGTGTGTATTAAGGTGCAGTAGAGTTGACTTACATATTTTATTTTTCAATGGGAATTTAGCCAGTTTTGTACCTAACACTTGCATTTCAGTATTCCTAATTGCTTGATTAGTTTTGTCTTCCAGATTCACCTTTGAACTGTCATTATCATCTTACTGAATATGCTGGTTAATTACTGTTACATACATCTATAATAGATTTCCATTTTACATTTGTGCAAATCATGAGTGAAACTTCTTATAAAGTTTACCTAAGACTTTTACACAACTTTTTAAGAATTTGAGTAGCATTTAATTATCTAACAGGCAGTATTTAACAGGAGGGTTTACTTTGTCCCAGCTACTATGTATCAGAAACTCAATGATAAAAATTAGTTTTAAAATACGTATCTGTTTAAAATGGTGGGGTATCCATTATTAGTCTTCTTTCTTTCGTTCTTTTGTTCTTTTTTTCTTTCTTTACTGTTTCTTTTGGGGAGGGTTATTTTATTTGTTTACATTTCAAATGCTATCCCCCTTCCAGGTTTTCCCTCTGCAAACCTCCTACCTCATTCCTCCTCCTCTCTGCTTTTCTGAGGATGCTTCTCCACCCACCCACCCCCACTCTTGCCTCACACCCCTAGCATTCCTCTATGCTGGAGAGCATCTAGCCTCCACAGCACCAAAGGTCTCCTCTCCCCTTGATGCCAGATAAGGTCATCCTCTGCTACATATGCAGCTGGAGCCATAGGTCCCTCCAAGTGTACACTTTGGTTTAGTCCTTGGGAACTCCAGTAGGTTTGGTTGGTTGATATTGTTGTTCTTCAATAGGGTTACAAACCCCTTCAGCTCCTTCAGTCCTTCCCCTAACTCCCCCATTGGGGTCCCTGTGTTCAGTCTGATGGTTGGCTGCAAGCATCAGCATCTGTATTGGTCAGGCACTGGCAGAGCCTCTCAGGAGACAACTGTATCAGTCTCCTGTCAGCATGTACTTCTAGGCATCAGCAATAGTGTCTAAGTTTGGTGTCTGTAAATGGGATGGGTCCCCAGATGGCGCAGTCTCTGGATGGCCTTTCCTTCAGTTTCTACTCTTTGTCAATGTATTTTCTTTAGACAGGAGTAATTCTGGGTTAATAATTTTGAGATGGATGGATGGGCCCATCCCTCAACTGGGGGCTTTGCCTAACCTCTTGATAAATAAAATAAGATAAAACAAAAACTAAAATCTTGGAATTAGACAAAACAAAAAGAAGGAAAAGAGGCCTAGTGATTAGAGACCCATGACTTTGCATACTCATGAGTCTCATAAAAACACTAAACTGAACACTATAATATATATGTGGGACCTGGTGGAGACTGTTTAGGCCCTATGCAAACTGCTTTAGTCTCTGTAAGTTCCTGGGAACTTTGCTTACATTATATTAAAGGGCTTTGCATTATTGGAGTTGCCCCATTCTCTCTGGCTTTTATGCGGTTCAGGTTACATGAACCCTGAGGTAAGATGTTTGATGGAGACATCTGCTTAGGGATGACTGTTGCAAAGTCTCTCACATTCTGTATAATATCTTCCAAGATTCAACTCTACCAGTCTTCTGCATATATGCAAAGGACTCTTTATTCTATTACAAAGGCACTTAATAAACAATGCTCATTGCTTCCTTCTTTATAACAGCAGAAATTACAAACAATCTAGGTGTCCTTCAACAGAAGAATGGATAAAGAAAATGTGGTACATTTATACATGGCATGTTACTGAACCATTAAAAGTGAAATAATGAAATCTTCATGTAAATAGATGGAACTAGAAAATAATCATCCTGAGTGAGGTATCCCAGACCTAGAAAGACAAATGTGGTATGTATTCACTTACGTAGATATTACCTGTTAAGTCAATCATGATCAAGCTCTACTATCTGCAGAGCCATAGTATAGAATAATGGGCTAGAGGGAAACCATAGACCTCATTAGGAAAGAGAAATAGAATATGTAATTATGAACAGGTGTGGGGTTGGAACAAGAATCAAGTTAGGAGGGAGAAAGGAGAGGTAGATAAGGGAAAGAAATAAGGGGAGAAACAGGCAATTAAAATTAAGAGACATTTGAGGGGTAGTATAGAATTCTATTCTATAGAATAGAAGCATCCTAAAATATATACGTATATTAAGACAATCTAAATGAAATTGCCAAATAATGGGAGAGACAGGGCCCCAACTAGCCATTTCTTGTCATTAATGGAGCTTCCATTACTAGGATTGGTTTACATATAATGGAGTAGTTGGCCAAAGATGTCCCATGAGAATCCTCAAACAACTCAGGCTGTTGCTGAGACTGTAGTTTGCTTCAAACCGAGGGCAAGGCTCATTGCTGAAGATAACACCCACTCAACTCAATGACCATGGCTAATTCAAGTTGGTGCCTACTTAGAGCCTCCACCCCTATGTCCTATCATTTTTGGTACATGAAGATACTCTGTACACTGTTAAAAGATAAACATAAACACCAAGCCAGATGCAAACATGTGGGTCTACAATGCTGTTGCCTGTAAAATATGCTGGGGCAATGGTGGCATAAAACTGTGAGAGTAACCAACCAATATCTGATTTAACTTAAGGCTTATTCCATGAAATTGAACCCATACCTGATGCTGCTTAGGTGACCAAGAACCTGAAACTATGCAACTCGGTGACACAGTATAAACCAAATGATACTTTTTTTTTAATCAGCAAGAAAAATGGACTCAAAATGACATTCTGCGATACTTATAAATCAGTGCCTTGATCAGCCATCATCAGAGAAGCTTATGGGAACAAATACAAAGACCTACTGCCTTATTCTTCAATATATCATTAAGAAAAGTATAGTAGCAGATGTAGATGTGGAATAATCATGAAGACACTGTCATATACATATTCATACATACATACATACATACATACATACATACATACATACATACACACACATATATATTGATATATATACCCAACAAGAAACATCTTTGGAAAACTGGTTTATTTCAAAGTTCAGTTTAATCAGCAGTAGTAGCCCAAGTGATATTTGGTTTGGTCTACTTTATTATGTTCTATAAATGTTTCTTGTTCAAAACAATGGCCTCATATGAGCCATTTTATGCTACAAGAAACACACATAAATATATACTTATAAAATATTGGAGTATCTGTCCTGAAAGAAATATGTACCACTTTTGAAGAGTAAGATGGAACTAGTCCTAGTCAGAAAATCCTGCAAGATATACGGAGATTTTGAAAAAGCTAAAGATAAAAGAGTGGGATTTGGAGGTTTTTTTACATAGAGGAATGTATTATTTGTGCAAACATCCAGAGCTGGGAACAGAAGTCTCTCTCTCTAAAAAACAAACAAAACAAACAACAACAACAACAACAAAAAACAAAACAGGGATAGTATTTTCACAAGGGAGAAAAGTAGTATAGACTCCAGGAGTCTACTTTGCATATTTTGATAAAAAATTAGAATTATTTCTTTATGTTTAATATTAAATATCATTGTTCCCGTTGCTGTGATTTTAAAGAAATATTTCAATACGAACATGGAGGGAGGAGGGCAGGGAATGCAAAACACCTTGGTGACAGAGTACAACATTTGCTCTAGTTAGACTTTGTTTCATGGGAACAATGAGTTTGATTTCACAAAGAATAAAAGATGCTTTGTGATGTCCAAGTGAATCCTATAAGAAACTGTACCAGGCTGTCTGATTTCATGAGTTCCACATTCAAGCACATATCAATACTTACTAGCCAAACAAGGTTTCTGCACTAAGCATCCACAGAAACATGTCATCAGCACTGCATAACTGGTGTGAATAGCATTTATATTGTGGTAGGTATTTTACACATACACACACACACACACACACACACACACAGAGAGAGAGAGAGAGAGAGAGAGAGAGAGAGAGAGAGAGAGAGAGAGAGAGAGAGAGAGAGAGTCATGATAGGTAAATAAATATTCCTATATGTGTTATTCCCTGTGTAATTTATGGGGGTATTCACACAACAATGTTAAGGGAAGCATATTCTATTGAGGAGGACAACTGGAATTCAGTTCATCTTAAATTTCTTCTGCAGGTGGATGTATATGAAATGAGTAACGAAAACTAGTTATCCTAAATAATAAATTATACCAGTTCTCTTAAAAGAAGTTTAGAAGGCTGAGGTATGACTCAGCATGCTTGAGTCCTTGAACTGATCCTGAGAAGCACACAAAAAGTTAAAGGAATAGCCAAAGTAAACTCGGTTAACAACTTGTTCTTGATGTATTTACCATGGCAATTGTTGGTCTTATGCTATTGAATACTAAATATATATTAGGTAAGCATTAATCTTTATTTTCAGTTACATATGTATTTCTTCTCCTATTGTTCCTGTTTATAAAAGGATTTTTATGAATATACCAGCATATTTACTATTTGCCTTTGTGTAAACATCTTAAGATAGGTAATATTGTAATATTGTGTAAGGGAAGGAAGGAAAGAAACAACTATGATTCCTCGCTCTGTAACTTTTACTTTTAAAACTAGAGTTCGAAGCACTGAAAGGTCTTAGGAACATAAATGAAATGACAGTATTTTAAAATGTTTGCTTTCCTAGACTGTATTATTATCCAGAGATATGATATAAGGGTGTGTGTAAGACTACAAATTCTCTTACTTCCTAAACATGAGGGTACTTTAAACAAGTCATGCGTGTGATTTCAACAAAGAACAGAATGGGAAAAGAACACCTGAGAACCTCTTTGGCAATGCCCAGGTTGCAGTCCTGAGCCTTTGAGATAATTTGACAAGGACTTTGCCTGTGAAAAGATGAAGTGGAGTTTCAGGAAAGTTATTGCTTGCCTGAGTAACCATGTGGCCAGGTAACCCAAAGCCTGTGGCATGAGTCCTAACTTGCCAGCATCTACTTTCTTTCTCCCATGTCATTTATTGTCATGGTGCTAGGGAATTATTTTTAGTGTCTCTTTGAAGAAATGACATGTAATTAAGAGGCATTCCAATGCAACATGACTATATACCTAACTTCATGTATGTGCTAACTTCTTTTAGCTACAGCAAAAATATTTTCAGAAGCTTCTGACCATGACGACCATACTGTTCTTAAAGCAGATCATAACGAATGAAGCCTACCTGTTTTCAGCTCCAAGCAAAATCATCTTGTTGAAAAAAGAGAGAGAGAAAAGAAAAACTATTAGTACAAGAACAGAAACCATATAGTTTGCAGCTGAAAGTATGATCTACATCTGTTGAACGTGGTACTTGTTAGAAGTGTATCAAAGACTATTTTCCTGAGGATCTTTCACAGTTATTTTCCTAACATGTTTTATGAGTTGTTATTGTTGCTGATGTTCTTATTGCTGCTGCTGCTGTTTTGTACTAC
Organism: Rhabdomys pumilio; assembly: GCA_030674055.1. NCBI lineage: Eukaryota > Metazoa > Chordata > Mammalia > Rodentia > Muridae > Rhabdomys > Rhabdomys pumilio. Next base: position 22,401,875 of record JANHMN010000018.1, on the reverse strand, counting down.
GACTATTATTACTACCTCTCCCTCCCCCCCCCCTCCCCCCCCCCCCCCCCCCCCTCCCCTCCCTCTCCTCTTCCCTTTCCCTCTCCCTCTCCCTCCCAGTCCTATCCCTCCCCCTCCCCCACCCTCTCTCCCTCTCCCTCTCTCCCTCTCCAGAAGCAGATACATCTTATGTTGCTAGGAAATTATTTTTATTACCACTTTGAGAAAAATGACATGAGACTAAGAGGTATTCAAAAACAACATGCTCACCTGACTTCATGTATGTACAAACTTCTTTCAGCTACAACAGTCATGATATTTTCAGAAGCAGATGCAGAAGTGGTAGCATCACTGCCATCATTGTACATCACATGATGCTCGTGCCTCATACCAGCATCTTTGTATGCTTGTGCACCATGCCAGAATCCTTATATTATTCTCACAGTTCTATTACTCTAGCATATTATGAACTCTTTGGTAGGAAAACAGAACAATACATCTCCTAAAATGCATAAAGTATGGAATTATACCTTGCTCCATAACCCTTCATAAATACCTAAGATAAAAAGTAGTAATTGAATTAATGAATAAAATTATTCTTGTAGATTAGGTAATATGCATTGTCAAGTTACTAAACAATTTAATCATAGATAAGATGATTTGACTATTAAATTATATTTCATCTTCTTGAAGTGAGTTAAAATTGGATATCAGTGAAAGTACATATTTAGAACTATATAATAGTTCAGGTGGCAATACAAGAAGTTTAAAAAATCCTAACATTGAAATTCATTTTCATTAACACTTCAGATTACTTTTAGTAGTGTTATATATTTAAATTTATCTTCACAAATATTGTAAGATATTTTCATGATAGATCATAGCATCCCCATTTTGCATTATAGGATAATGAATCTCAAAGCTTCTGAGTAATTCTCTTAGCATTTCATCTAGATTGCAATCAAATTTATTTCTGCTCATTGTATTTCATCTTATACCCTTGATTTGTAAATCATATTGAACTTCTTAGGAAAATTGCAAAAGCACTGACCCGGAGGCAGGAGACATGGGCACATATTCAGTTCCAGACAATGTCATGATCTTCTTTTTAAATTTCTTTGGGTTATATATAATTATAAACTGAATAAATCATGTAATCAAAATATGCTTCTGACATTAACTCCTAAAATGGATGAGTCAATACTATTCCATTGATCAATGTCAAAACAATTTTAACACTTTTGGATTCCCTTTATACTAAAGGGATTTGGAGGAAACATGTCAGATTATTTTTTTGGTTAAGCTCCTGCCTTGATGTGTCCTCATGGGACATTTTGAATCTTAGAAAAAAAACTTCATAAAGACAGTTTTGTTGTTGTCTTTGAGGATTTATTTGTTGTTTGCTGTGAATTATTTTCAGTAACAAAAATGGGGCAAGAAGACTTTGCTCTTGAGTTAATCTCCCCTTCTCTTTCTGTCTCTTTCTCTCTCACTCAGTGGCAGGGTTTGTGTGCTTGGTGATGGTTTGGTTTAGTTTTTGGTTGCTTATTTGAGACGATAATGTCTTATTACATAGCTCAGACTAATCCCAAACTCAGCATGTAGCTCAAGATGGCCTTGAACTCAAGCTTTCCTTTCTTCTTCTACCTCAAGGAAGTTTCTTAACCTTTCCTGCTGTCTCAGTTTCTCAGGAACAGAAAGCCCAGCCCAAATTCTTTCAGTGTTGTCCCTGGGAGAAATCTTATCCCAGCCGGTCATGTCATTTAACACCGTTTTCTAACTTTCTTTCTCTACCCTTGAAATCATTAAAAATGTTTTTAAAAGATAAAGCAGAATGTTTGAATTAATTGTAAACATTGTTTATAAAACTGCATTAGTATCAGAATCAACTTTGTTGAAACAAATAATGTGAAGTTAAAACAAAATTAAATTCCTTATTTATGAAAATGTTGGACTCTGCCTCAAATCACTGTTAGAATATTGGTTAACTTTATATTGTCTGGCTGGGCTATTAGAAGCTAAATCAAGCTATATTGTCCTGGAGATTCTTTCTGAGGCTAGTACAATGATTCAAAGATAATCATACCTAAGCCTTCAACTCAATAAATTCCACTGTGGTCTCTCCCACTCCAGTAAAGCATTATATCTCAGTTGCATTCCTACTGAGGGGTGGGGTGGGGGCAATTGGTAAAGGAAAAGGAAAGGGAAGAAGGAGGGAGTACAAAGATTTAACTTTGAAGTGTGAATTTGCCTCCCACGGGGTCCCAATCACAGAACAGACAAGAAATCATAACATAATGGAATTGCATTCATGCATATTCACATCGAAGGGATATTATTTAATATTAACAATATCCCAAGTCATCATGATTTAGCTAATAAGCCAGCAAACAGCAATTCATATTGGTATTGTTTGACTTCCTGTCAAATAGCTACATTCTTGTACATGCCGAGAAAATGGAATAAACAACTTAACGGAGAATTAATGAATTGGAAAATACCTGAAAAGCTTTATGTATGATCAGGGTTCTTGGAAGAATTCCAAGTAGTAGTCCTGATTTTGATTAATATTACAATTTATCCTGTTAAGGAAGTGCCTCATAAATATCCATGAAGCCTTTTATTAGATGATTGTAAATACTTAAAATCTTATTTTGCAGTCCTTTTCATCACAGAGACAACAAAGAGCAGGCAGAGAGCTGCATTTCATTTAGCCTTATTCACTGCCAACGAGGTCATGTCACATGTTTTATGTGCACAAAACTGATACTCATACACACCTGTTCTTGTAAGAAGGTGATGCATGGAATTGATGCTGGGATCAGACCTCCTTCTTTATAGTATAGCATCCACTGAATGTCTTCCCTGAGGTTCATTACTGAAATGTGTTCCTGATCGTGTGTACTTGCGCAATGCAGGAAATACCTGACCCCATAAACACGCAAAGGATTGGGAGGAGAAGTGACTTAAAAAACAACAGCTTAAAGCTACATCATTGGAGAAAGTAATAAATGTATTTTTTTAATTTTACTTTTTTTTGAAGCTAGTTCTCCTCTCCGTGATAATCAATCTTTCCCTATTTTAACTACTATGATTTCCATGAGTAGCAAGAATATTCTGATTTTCATCAGAGCCGTATCTATTTTTTTCTATTACATGCACATTATAAAATGAGGAAGGATTTTTTTATAAGAAAAAAAATATATATATATACCTGGAATGGCCAGTCAAAAGAACACAGTAATATCCCTAAACACATGTACACGTGAACAACACTCAGTGGATGTAGCAAGTTTTATATATATGACTGTGTGTGCATGTGTGTGTGTGTGTGTGTGTGTGTGTGTGTGTTTAAAACAACAATAAACAATTTTAGGTCATGAATTTGAGGGTAGGAGATCATGGGAAGAGAGGGAAAGGAAGGGGTGGCATAGAAATAATGTAAAAGCAGTTTTCACTTTTAAAATATCAAGAAAAAAAGGCAACAATTATGTTCATCCATCTAGAGAGTAGATAAATGAAGACTTCTAGACACTTTCAAGATGTACAATTCCCCTCTAGGTTATGATGATGTGACCTCTCTGTGCCCATAAAATTCTATCTTTTGCATCCATCTGGATCTTTCTTCATTTTTCCTCCATTAAAAAAGAAATAAACTAACCTGAATCCCCAAGATCTCCCAGACACTGAGCCACCAACCAGGCAGCATGCACCAGCTGATATCAGGCCACAAACACATACATAGCAGAGGACTGCCTGGTCTAGACTTAGTCAGAGAAGATGCACCTAACGCTCAAGAGACTTGGGGCCCAGGGAGTGGGGATGTCTGGTATGGTGAGTAGGTTGGGGACATCCTCTTGGAGATGAATGGGGGAGGGGGTGTAAAATGTGGAACAGTTGGATGGTGGACTGGGAGGGGAGTAAAATCTGAACAGTAAAACAAGATTGAAAAATAAATCTAAAAAAGGAAATAAAAAGAAAACCCTATGGTGTTTTGTTTGTGCTCCTAGTCAATTGGCCCTGGTAGACACCTAAACTTTCCTAAAATCATCTTTGTATAGAAAGTTTCTGTAGTTAGCAGCAATCTAAATTAAGAAATGGTCAGAACCACTATTCAGTCCTATGTTTCCCAAATCTGCTTCATAGTAGTCATTATCTTGGAAGATAAATTGTAGTCCAGTCCCAGCTAGTGAATCATTCACTAAAGGGAAGTCCAGAATGCCTATATTTTATTCTCAGCATTCTGCGTAGTTTTTTTCTGCCTAGTTTTAATTTCAGTGAAGCCTCCTTTATTCTTGCCAACATGGACATCCCCTCTTCCCCCAGGATCACGCTCTTGAATTGAAACTATGACAGTTTAAATGTTTAGGTTCATGCTCTTGGTATTTCTTTTCCAACAGGGAGTTACTAATCTGTATAGGCTTTAGGAAGTGGGGACTATCTCGCAGAGATAATCATTATAGGTGAGAAATGAAGGGTATATCCACCCCATTCTGGACACCCCCTTTGTCAGCCTTGATATCACCACCTTGGTCAGCCTTAATGTAACCATGCCACCACTGCATCATCTAGCCACCATGGACTGAACCACTCTGCCATGCTGTCCTTAGACAGTAGCAGCTCAATACCATTAGCCAAAATGAATTCTCCTCCCATAAGTTTTTGGTCACAGTGAAGCAGAAATAACACAAAGCAATGGACTTAAGCCACTAATCATTATTACCATCTTTGCACAATAAACCAATGTGAATCTCTCAGTAGACTTCAAATTCTACTCTTTGCCCAAATTTAACTCTTGGATTTTTTCCTGTCCAAAAAAGAATAACGCAATCACACCTCAGAATGCATTGCTTCTCGGAAAGAGAAGGGATTTTTCCTCTCAACAGCTTCCTTTACAAAGCTCCTTCCTCTCAAGAAACAATAGCTCCCTCTTAGTAATCTGTGATTCTTTAGTTATCATGATGACATTATTCATTTCAACAAAAATGTGGGGTTTTTTGTTAGCATTTAAATAATTTTGGAAAACATGCCACACTGTACTTCTCTCTGAGACAAAAGTTTTCAGTTTCTCTTGGTCTCAGAAAACTCTTTAACCAAAAGACTATTGATAACTCCAAACAAGTTTTATTCATTTGGTATAAGTCTGTTGAATTTTAATAACTAATTTAAAATAGTGAGCTTTTAAAACATTATAAATTTATTTAAGATAATAGTAAATTCAGTCATAGTCTTCTCTGTCTACTATAACAAAACTTCATAGGTTGGCTAGTTTATAAACAATATAATGTTATTTCCCACATTTACAAAGTCAGGGTGTCAACACAGTCTGATTCTGAGAAGATGACTACTTCTTCTGACAGCTTTCCTATAATCCTAACTGCATAAGACAGGTAAGGTCACAAATATATATATATATATATATATATATATATATATATATATATATATATATTCTCTGTTTATTTATATATAATATATATTACATATAACAGAAAACCTATTTCTAAAAACTCTATATATTTAAATATATATATATATCAGAAGGCATCCATTAAATTGGGAGACATCCCAATTTAAAAACCAAGAAAAAAAAAAAGCAGTGTAAAGCTTAAAAGATATGATCTCCATATGAGAAAAAAATATGGTGTTTTATTTTCCAAACTGGGTTAGTTGACTTTGTATTCTTTTCTTTCCAATTCCATTCATTTTCATGTAAATTTCATAATTCCATTTCTCTTTATAGCAGAACAAAATTCCAATGTGCCTATGTAAGCTCATTTTCCTTATGGATTCATTTGTTCATAGGCATTTAAGCTGATTTAATTTCCTACCTCTTATAAAAAGAGCAGCAATGGGCAGAGAAGAGTGGGTGTCCCTAGAGTACAATGCACAGTTCTCTGTATATCTGCACAGAAGTGGTATTATTGGCTCATATAGTAGTTCCTTCATTCCTTATAGTATTCATTCTTCATTCATAGTATTTTCCTTCATTCTTCAGAAGCCTCAACTCATTTTCAAGTTTACCATACTAGTTTATATCCCTACAAACATATATAGGATTCTTTGCCCATATCTACTCCAGTATTTGTTGTCATTTGATTTCTTGATAATAGCCATTCTGTGTGGATCAGGTTAGAATATTAAAATAGTTTAAATATGTACTCCCTGATGGATAAGGATGTTAAACACACTTCTTAAATGTTTACTAACTATTTATGTTTCTTCTTTCCAGAACTCTCCTCTTACTTCCAAGGCTCATTTTTTTTAATTGTTTATTTTTTATTTTTTTTTTGGAATGACTTTCTTGAGTTCTTTCACAACAGTATTTTTAAGTTGAGCTCTATTTCCACAATATAATCAACCCAGAAGCAGCCAGGTTCTATTTTATGTGTTTGAAAAAAAGAATCACACAGCATATCTAATGAACGAGTATTAGTATCCAAATTATTATTCCATCTATTAATATGTATTGCAACACCTTTTGGAAAATCATGGTTTGGATAATATCTGCAGAAACCATTTAGAAAAAGCTGAGAGCAACAGTGGCTTTCCCCAGGGAAGAAACCACAAATTGTTTTTCTAGAGCCAAATAATCAACCCTATAAACATACATACCATTAAAATTATATGAATTCAACAGGATACATATATATATATATATATATATATATATATATATATATATATATATA
>JANHMN010000018.1:22354804-22395194 GCA_030674055.1 Rhabdomys pumilio | reverse complement strand
TATATATATATATATATATATATATATATATATATATATATATATATGTGTGTGTGTGTGTGTGTGTGTGTGTGTGTATGTAAGTATGTATATCAATATCTATATATTCTTGCAATAACAATTAATGATAAATTTGAAGGAGAGTAAGAAGGAATACATGGGAGGACATTGAAAGAGAAAGGGGAAGGGAGATGTGTTATAAATATACTAATATTAAAAAATAAAAATAAGAAAGCTAGTGGTGGCCTCTGTGCATTACTTTATGTTTGTGAAGTCATTTCATTATTAAGAGTTCACCGGTCTCGAGAATCCCTGTTTTTTATAACTATAAAGCCACTTAGCAGCCTGTTTTATGGGTACATTGAATAAATTTTATGCTTTAAAAGAGTATAGAGGACACAGTTTTTATTTCTCTTAGAAATTACATGCGACTTCAAGCACTGTGGTTGGTTATTAAGTCTAACATGACTAATTAGTCTTTGTTTTGTTCAATTTTTGATAATCTGATCAATGAAGAAGTATAAATTAATAAAAATTTTAAACTTGCCGATTTTGAGTCTCAAATCTCAAAAGATTATGTGATCAAAGAAAGTTATAGGATTTCTCTGTTATAAAAAATGTTTTTGAATACATGCATGTGCAATGTGCATACCATGTCAAAATATGATGGCTAATTTTCATCATCACCTTGATGAGATTTAGAGTTACAGGATGGTGAGGCTCCTTGATGGATGTACCTGGGAAGGCATTTCCAAAAAGAATTAAATGGGACTGGAAGTCTCACCATGAATGTGTACGGTATATCTCATGATCAGATAACCAGAGTAGGTTAATTTGAAAAATTAAATTTGAATTTGAAAAGAGAAAGGCAGAGAATGTTGCCAATTCGTTTTTTTCTTGACATCCTGACTTGCACAATGTGAACTGTTTTGTCACACTGTTTCCCACAACATGATGGCCTCAGCCCTCTGAAACCAGGAACAAAATAAGCTGTTCTATTAAGTTTTTTTCCATTTCATCTGTTGTTCATAAAATCACTCCCTGAGACAAGTGGCCCCACAAGATGTAGAGAATAAATTACTATTGAATACTTAGCCCTTCACAAAGTATGTCACTCTTTCAAGGGCTCAGAGTAATCTGGAGAAACAAGAAAGGGTATAAAGATTTTGGCATCTTGAAAAGACAATAGGAAGGAAAGCTTCAAAAGAAAAAATTGTGGCAGTCATGAGTTCTCAGTCACAAAGGTTGCCTTCACCGTGTCTGTGCTAATATGGACCCATCATCAACAGCAAGACAAGGATACAGGAGAAACCTAGTAGCCCTACACCTCACAGATGAACCATTGCCTATGTGTAGATTCAAGGAAAGAAGGAGTTATTGTCTTCCACTGTGTATCTACCTGCAACCCTACAAGTTTCCTATGCATAGTTTTTATTCAATTGTCATATGGATGCCCCTGATTAAACTAATTGTGTCATACAGAAAAAAATAAAGTGAATCTGGAAAGAAACAGGTCAAGAGGTTTATCTTATAGGAGTCAATGGTGATACAAAAATGGGAAGGAGAGTGGAACCGGAATTCATTATATACAAGTGTAAATTTTTCAAAGAATTAACAATAAAAAACAAAGTATTTAATGAACAGACTGTAGATACATTTTCCTCAGATCAGCCAAGTGTCCTTGAGGACCAGCAGACTATCTTAGCACTAATATGAAAAGCCTCATAGATTGGCATGTGCTTATAATCCCAGTATGGCTGAAAAGGAGATAAGATGAATCCTTGAGGGTTACTGTCCGATAACTTAGCTTAGCCTGTGAGATGCAAGTGCCAGTGAGAGACCCTGCCTTAAATATCCTAAGTTGATTTTCATGCCTACATCTGTACACACACACACACACACACACACACACACACACACACACACACATTTGAAGATGCACACATGTTATTGATGCTAAATAAACAAAACAAATAAATGCCTAGGAGATAGGAAGGAGTAAACTGATTAGTGCTTTACCCATTGTATGTAGACGTATGTGAGGCACTGGGAGTGGAATGAGCCATGGAGAAAACATGGTGTTGGGAATGCATGACAGTGCCAGGTCAGATTACTTTTACTATGACAAACATTAGAGTCCATCAAAGAAAAGGAAGAATAAAAGTTCCAACAAGGTCTTTGGTAGAATCTATAAAGAGAGTGACATTTGATCTGCTTTTTGTAAAATATATTAAAGTCTGCCCAGTGAAGTTTCCAAATCAAAAAAAAAAAAAAAAAAAAAAGGTAGAGGGAGAAAGATATGAATATAAGAAAATACGGACTTCATTAAGGTACATTTGAGGAGATTTCTGCTTCAGAGATTTGTTGATTTTAGTCAATGTATTATACAGGGTATTCTCCCTCATGAACTGTATCCACTCAGGATTAGATTAAGGACTTTATAGGCCAGAAGTCATTCGAACTCAATACGGATGAGCAGTTGTCAAAAGTTAATAACTTGCACTGATTATTTATGATCCCATTGAAGTTTCTTTAATTAAGCTGGCTTTCATAATCCCTTTCTAATGCCTTATCAGCCTGATTTGTATCTCTGTAAGTGCTGGCTGCTGCTAACCAGGGGGTCTGTTATGAGGCCCAAGATGATACAAAAGCATTGTAGACTTAAATGAACAATTGATTAGCTAGCTACCCACTAAGTGTGGATTTCAGCAAGAGCTCATCTCTCTGATTGAAGCTTCTATACTCAGGTTCTAGTACTTACTGCTCAATTTCTAAAACTAGATCAATTTTCCTAATGCACCATTATGCTTGTCCAACCTACGGCCTTCACAGTCACATGTACCCAGGACAGTTGTAAATGTGGGCCAACACAAAATCATAAATTTAGTTAAAAACAGAGCTGTTTTGTGAAGATTTTTTTTTTGGTAACTCTATTGCTTGGTTCTCAAAAGTAATTGTAGATGACAAAACAAAACCATGCCCAATGTCAAAAGACAGGGCCTGGCTGCAATTAGTCCTTTACAATACATTGACTTGGAAGAAAACGTCTTCAGCATCTGTCTGGAAACCAACCATCTTCTTTACATCTTTTAAAGATTTCTTAGGATAAGCCCCTAGAACAGGCCCAGTGATGCCATCTGTTATTGACATAAGAGTGCTCAGGAAAACTTTCCTGTGAAAAGCCAGGTAATGAATAATTATGCCTTCTGGGCCATATGATCTCTGTAGAGAAGCCATTCTCTGTAGTAGCCAGGAAGCACCAAGATAATGTAAAAATAAATAGATGTGACTAGATTTGTTCTGGGACAATAGTTTCCTGGTCCCTTTCTGCATTGAGGCTTAAGAAGGAAACTGTAATTAGTAAAGCTAATTAAGATGGAAGGCAGAAAGTTGCTAAAGGTACAAAGAGGCTAAAACAATAAAGCCAATAGCTCCAAAGCAACTGATATGCAGAATGAAAGACAGAAGAGAAAACAGTAGATAACAAACAAGGAGAAAAGTCTCTGAGCCTCAGAAGCTCCATTTTTATAATTCCAAATAAGGTCTACCAAGCATTCCTTATGATTAGCTCAATGCTGGAGTTTACTGAGACACAGAGTTCCTCTGTATCTCATCCAGGGTTCTCAGACTGTATATTCAACATGGAGATTTGAGAATCTTGCGATTACTTCCTCAGACCTGTCCACCTTGTCTTTTAAACAAATTCTTCTCCAGGAATTTGCTAAGTAGGCAAGGCGTCCCTGGCCAGTGAGTCCCAAGACTGGCTGTTTCCACCTCCCCAGTGCTGGGATTCCAAGTGCACAACATCATACCCAAAGTGGGTTCTATGGAATTTAGGCCACCTTGCTTTTACAACACTTGGCCAACTGAGCTATCCCTTCAAATCTACAGTGTACTCCTTAACCCTCTGATTATTAACTCTAGTTTTAGGTACTGTGTGGAGTTTCAGAAAAGAGAGGAAATATGTTGCCTACTCTCTTTGAATTGATAACTTCAATCTATTAGCAACTAAATTTGCTTCCACCCCTCAGCTTAATCTTTCACTCCTCTTGAAAGTTAAGGGTGATCTCTACTAAAAGAAAGACCAAATCTTCATTTCTAGACCAAACTAAGATGAAAACCACTAAAGTACTCTACTTAAAAGAATTTCTCATCTGAGGCATGGCCTGAGTACTAAGTAAACAATTCTTAATTGTAAAAATAGTCTTGATAATACTGTTTTCTGTCCACATCTCTTCAATTCAATGATCACACTGGCTGGAAAACTATCAAGAAAAAAATCTAGATAAACATCAGTTCTAAAACAATGCAGAATAAAATTCTTAAAATGTAATGATTTTGGTTTTTCTGTGCTTCAAGCAAAAAGAATAATAATAATAATAGATGCCAAGAACAGTTAAGAGACAATATTTTATTCTACTTTCAAATGTTTCTTGAAACACTTCCGTTTCTTATACCTAAGAATGTTTCAAGAAGTAAACTAGTCATTTTGGAAGATACTTTTCCCTGTATCTGTGTGTGATGCAAATAATTGTTCATACAAGTTCATATGTTTAAAAATAAACATGTAAATGAATATTAGTAATATTGAAAGAGTTAAACTTTGTAGAAAATAAGAAGTCAAGAGGGTAAAATCTTAACTCACATATTTGAAAAGAGTCAGCAGAGTTAGAATGTAGCTTAGTGGGACAATGCTTGCCTAGGATACCCAAGGCTCTGAGGTTGGACCACTAAAAGTGCACACTAAAATAAATTAATTGGAAATGGGTTCACAAATAACAGGAAATCTTTTCATAATCTTGTGCCTTCCCAGCACAGTGATTTTTTTTGGTTATTTTAAACCAATTTATTCCTTAGGAACAAGGTTCCATATTGGATCAGATTTAATTTCTTTTTGTCCTAAGGATGGACGTTAAAAGTGACTTTTGCTTTTTTTGATTTCAAATAGCTTCGAATGATCTCCTCTTGAGAATACAGAAATGGCTCTGAAGCCTTTTGTTGCTCTGTTGTTAATCCCCTAAGACTCTTGAATTCTGTTAAGCAATTTTTATCTTACTGGCTTTTTTTCCTGTCCACTTTTCTCTGCTGGACTTTAGGATTTATGCAAATCTCATCAGAAGTAGACCATTCTGCTTAAGACTTATATTTTCTTTTTGCTTGTTTTAACCTGAATTTCTTGATCCAGTCAATTTTGGTCCAGAAGCTCAAGTTCATCTTGAAGAAAAGTTATTTATTTCTCAGGGGATATGATTATATCATTTTTCCCTCTCTCCTTAAATGACTTATTGAAATAGATTTCTGGGGACTAATTTACATTAATTCCAAAGTATGACTCTGAGGGCATGAACATTAATTGAAAGACTATTTTTATCACCTTATGCTCTTCTTGCAAAATAAATGACATTTTTTTCTACATTTAATTCAACTTTTACTTTTGACTGGGGTATTAAATGCTAGAAAGTATACCTCTAAGTGTATGTCTCTGTTTGATAATTCTCTAACAAGCGCAATTACTTTTAAGACATTTTGATTGTGTAGTGTTTCTGTGACTCCTGGAAATAAAAGTGGTCATTCTGCTGAGGCAGAAGGTCCATGAATTTAACCGTTGGCTATCAATAGTTCACAAATACATGCACCCATAAAATGTATTCCATATAGGGAGAATTTTTGCTAAATTATACTTAAGGTTTACAGGATCAACACATATATACATAAACTCTAGCCTCAGTTTAGTGATGAAGATGGATGTGTCCAGAATACCTGTGTATAGATCTGATGTCAGGAGACATCCACTAAGGTCATTACTGTCTAAAGTATGACAACACGATGTTCATGTGTGATGATTTGAGTAATCTTGGCCTTGTTGAAGTAGGTGTGGCCTTAGAAGAGAAAGTGTATCTTTGTGGGGATGGGCTTTGGCACCCTCCACCCAGCCACCTGTAAGCCAGTCTTCTCCTGTTTGCCTTTGGAAGAAGATATAGAACTCTCAGCTCTTCCACAGCTATGTCTGCCTGGAAGCTACCATGCTTTCTGCCATGCCGATACTGAACTAAACCTTAGTACCTGTAAGTCAGCCCCAATTAAATGTTGTCCTTTATAAGAGTCACCTTAGTCATGGTGTCTCTTCACAGCAATGAAAACCCCAAGATACCACGTGAGCAGAATGCTAGGGCATAAGCAAAATGTTACATTTTTCTAATTTTAACATTGAAAAATTATACAAATTATATATTTCAAAAGATTTATTGTCGTGTACTTGACACGCCAAAAAGTGCACATTTAATAAAGACATGACTTTGAGCAAAATAGTAAACACACCCACTGACCTCTAAATTTATCCTGTGAGCTGTTGTCTGGACTTTCATTTTTTCGCTAAGAACACTTAACATAAGCTCTATCTTTCCCAAGATATACTGTAAGTGAACAATGCTATAATGTTAACTATAGATGTTATATTGTACAACGAATGTCAACAAATGACTATCCTTGCCCAACAGATTTTATATTCATGAAAAGGCGATTTTTCATTTCTCTCTCCCCATGGAACTTGACAAACTTAATACCATTCTGCACATCTATAAACCCAGCTAATAGAGATACCTCATTTCTAGCAACTATGTAATATGAGTCATTCTAGAATTAGCTTATTATTATTATAGTGTCTCCTGGCTCATCATTGTATAAAATTACACAATGTCCTTGTTCTTTAAAGTATGGATATTAATATAACTATTTGCATGTATGTATAGTATTCCTTATACCTTTGTTGGCATAAAGTATTTTATTTATCCATTCATTTATTTGTATTTATTTATTTATTCACTTCACCACACAATATCACCCCTTCCTCTCCTCCCTGTAACCCTTCACAGAACTCTCCCCATTCCAACTTCCTCCTCTCTTTTGAGAAGGAAAAACCCTCCTCTTTGTGTCAACTCTCCCACTAACAGCCCCCACCCCCTACCTCCATCCCCATTCCCTGCCACCACCAGCACATCAAGTCTCTGATCGGGCACATCCTCTCCCATTGAAGCCAAACAAGGCCGTTCATTTAGGGATATGGGATCCACAGGCAGGCAGGCAACAGGCTCAAGGACAGGCCCTGTTTCAACTGTTAGGAATTAGTTGAGACCAAGCCGCTCATCTGCTATATATGTTCAGGGATCTAGGTTCAGCTTGCGCTTGCTGTTTGGTTAGTGATTCAGTCTCCGGGAGACCCCAGGATCCAGGTTAGTTGACTCTGTTGGTTTTCCTGTAGAGTCCTTGTCTCTTTGGATACCTCAATGCTTCTCCCAACTCTTCTATTGTGGATGGCCCCAGTATTTTGTATTCTGATGTTAATTCAGCTCTCCTGGGAGGGGCTGCAGACAATACTCGAGGACTTCTTGTGAACCATCCCTTAATGAATAAAGGAACCAATCACTGGGCAAGTAGGAGGCTGGACTTCCAGGTTGCACAGAGGAAGGGGAGAAGCCCGGAGAAGAGTTGGTGGCTTTTGGAACCGTAAAGGCAGGGGCGAGATGTAGCACCAAGAGTTTCTCGGTATCATGGCAGATCCACAAGGGTCCACTACAGGAGGATTAGATTTAATAAAGCTTACAAGATTTTCAGTTTTTGCACCCAGAGATTGAGTTACAATAGTTTCTAAACAAAGTTTGTGTGGTATCTTCTCCCAGTGATTCGACTGAGTTCAAGAGAGAAACGTACTGCAGCAAAGATGGATTTGCATGATGTGCCCCACAATTTTGTGTAAATGTGCATGGAGATGGCAGAGACGTGGAAGTGACCCACCAGTGGGAACTTAGTGAGCTGGATGGTGAGATTTTAGAACTCTGGAACTCCATCTGTGCTGGGTATAGAGCAGGAACTTGGATGGCGGCTGTGTCTGGGAGCCAGCCAGCCACATCTTTTTTAATACCTTCTGCGAGCTCCATCTAATATTGGATATGAATCTCTGCATTACTTTTCATAGTCTGCTGGGGGGAGCCTCACAGAAGACAGTTATACTAGGTTCCTGTCTGCAAGCATATCAGAGTATCATTAATAGTGTCTTGAATTGGCTCTTGCCCATGGGATGGGTCTTATTTGGGAGCAGTCATTGGTTGGCCATTCTCTCCTACTCTGCTCTATTTTTGTCTCTGCATATCTTCTAGACAGGACACAACTTGGGTGGAAGGTTTTGTGGCTGGGCTGCTGTCCTTATCCCTCCACTGGGGGTTCTGACTGGCTACAGAGAGTGGCTACTTCAGGATCCATATCCCCCAATGCTAGGAGTCTCAGTTAGAGTCACCCCAAGAGACCCTCTGGGGTCTGCCCGCATTCCATGTCTCAGGCACATCTTAGAGATGCCCCCCACCCCCAACCGCCAATCTCTCTTCTTTCTTCCCTTTTCTCCAAACATATGATCTCCCCTTAACCTCTTTATTTCCCATTTCTTCTTGTACCCAGTCCCCTTCTTTCATTGACCCCGGATATCTAACTTGTTTCTCTTTCTGAGAAAAAGTCAACCGTCCTCCCTTGGAATCTCCATGTTATTTGGCTTCTTGGGTCTGTTAATTATAGCATGGTTATCCTGTACTCAGTGGCTAATATCTACTTTCAAGTGAGTACATACCATGCATGTCCATTTGGATCTAGGTTTCCTCACTCGGTATGATATTTCTAGTTCCCTTTGCCTGCAAAATTCATGACATCTTTGTTTTAATAGCTGAGTAGTACTCCACTCTGTAAATGGATCACATTTTCTTTATTCTTCAGTTGAGGGACATCTAGATTGTTTCCAGCTTCGGGTTATTATGAATAAAAGTGCTATTAACATAGTTGAGCAAGTGTTTTTGTGGGATGATGGAGCACTTTTGGGTATGTATGCTCATGAGTGGTATAGCTTGGTCTTCAGGGTATTCCCAAACATCTGTGAAACCACTAAATTGATTTCCAGAGTGGTTATACAGTTTGCATTCCCACCAGCAGTGACAGAGTGTTCCCCTTGTTCCATATCATATCATATCATATCATATCATATCATATCATATCATATCATATCATCAGTGCTATCCTTGGAGTTTTTGATCTTCTTGGGTTTACCTGTGTTTCTAAATGTCCTGTATTACCTGTTGACAAGTCACCTACCTGTGATCTGTGGTGCCTGAGAGATTTTGGCAGATGTGTTGCTCCTACAAACTGCAATAAATACTTTTCCTTTGGCTCAGAAAGATTTATCTTGAAAGTGACATTGCTTCTACAAAAGATCTATGTGGTCATAGGATGACATCTTTTGTTTAAATAGAAATAAATTTCAAGTTCTGTGTCATTGTTTGTCCCTATTTATCATCCTCATTTTTAAAGAAAATGTGGTTTCCTACATAGATATTGAAGCTATCATACCCTGGTACCAAGATTTCCTCTAATTTGACAGTTAAAGAAGACAAAGCCGTCAGTTTTACCAGCACCAATCACATTAATTTTTCCAAGGAACCTACCAGTTGAGATAATCCCAAGAATGAAATGGTTACATTGTGAATCTTTTATCAGTGGTAAGTGTGCCTTAAATTTTGTTTTGTTTACTTTTTATTTTGTTTCATTTTGGTTTTTTCTATACCTCTTCTTTCACAGGAATCCCTGAGTTCTGAGGGGAGAGATTTGGTGGATACCTCAAACTAAGACTCTCTCTCCATTTAATGTCTAGTTGTAGGGCTTTACATCTGTTCCCATCTGCTGCTGGAGGAAGGCTCTCTGCTGATGACTGGGTAAGGCACTGATCTATGAGCATTGCAGAATATCAGAATCCTATTACTGATGTTTTAATTTTGACCAGTAGTGTTTGCTTTTACCCTGGGTCTATGAACTATATAGTTTCTGCTTCTGGGTTACCAAAGCAGTGTTGGGTATGTGTTCCTACGTGTAGAGTGGGCCTTAAGTCAAATAAGACATTGTTTGACTACTCCCACAAGCTCTGTGCCACCACTGCCCTAGTATATTTTGTAGGTAACACAGCTTGTAGATTAAAGGTTTTATGGCTGGGTTGGTGCCCACTTTTATCATTTGGCAGCCTGAAAAGTAACTTCCTGCACCAATGAGAATAGAACATAGGGGTAAGGACTTCATTAGATACCAGCTGGACTTCTCCATGTTCAGTGAGTTGTGTGGGTGTTGTCCTTTGCAATAGGGCCGTGCTGCAGAAAAACAACATTTTGTGTTGACAAACAATATGGGTTGTCTGGGGATTTCCATGGGACTCCCAACCCCCACCATAGCCAATAACTCAACTGAATGTAATCTAGTCTCTCCACTGTAAGCCTTTCCTAGCTACAAGAGATGGCCAGTTGAGACTTCATATCTCCCATCAGTAGAAGACATCATTATGATCACCTTCATAGATTCCTGGACATTTCCATGTACTAGGTTTACACTCCATCCCTTAAATGCACCCTACCCAATTTCACCCATCACTGCCCACACTCTCTCTTTCCAACCCATCTCTTCCACACCTGATTCCATCTCTCTGCTCTACAACACCCAAAACGCAATCTTAAAATCTACTCTCGTCCCTCGTCCAGGAAAAATCTGTCTCCCCACTAGATCCTTCTTCTTTAACCTCTCTGGGTCTTCTGGTTGTAGCATGGTTATCATTAACTTAATGGCTTATATACCTTTGTAAGTGACTACATACCACATCTTTCGGGGTATAAGTTACCTCACTTAAGTTGATTTCTTTCTAGTTTCATCCATTTGCCTGCAGATTTTATGATGTCATTTTTGAAGTAATTTTTATTAGTTTTTTTTTTTTTTACATTTCTGATGTTATCCCCTTACCCCATTTCCTCCTTACCCAGAAACCCCCTATCCCATCCCTCCTCCTCCTGCTTTTATGAGGATATGCCCTCACTCCCACCTCCCCACCCTCAAATTCCCCCATACATGGCATCCAGCTTTCATGGGACCAAGGATCTCCTCTCCCACATACGCCCAACAAGGCCATCCTCCCCTACATATACAGCTGGAGCCATGGGTCTCTCCCTATGTGCTCCCAGGCTGGTGGTTTAGACCCTGAGAGCTCTAGTTGGTTGGTATTGTTGCTCTCCTCATGGGGCCGAGTCATTTTTTAACAGCTGAGTGATACAGCATTATGCTAACGTACCACATTTTCTTTACCTATTTTTTTGTTGAGGGATATCTATGCTATTTCTAGTTTTAGGGCTATCATGGATAAAGTCAAAATGAATGTGGTTGAGCAAGTGTCTTTGTGGTAGAATGAAATGTTCTTTGCCCAGGTGTGGTATAACTGGATTTTGATATAGATTGGTTCTCACCCTATTTGAGGAACTGCCATACTGGTGTCCATAGTAGCTGTACAAGTTTGCACTTCCAGAAACAATGGATGAGTGTTCCCCTTGCTCTGAATTCTCATGAGCATGAACTGTCACTTGTGTTATTGAACTTAGATGTTCTGACAAGTGTATAAGATGGAGTCTGAAAGTAGTTTTGATTTGTGTTTCCCTGATGGCAAAGTATGTTGAACATTTCTTTAAGTTTTTCTAAGCCAATTAAAATTCCTCTATTGAAAATTCTCTTTTTAGATTCACTCCATATATTTACTAACTTACTTGGTTTTTATGATATCTAGTTTCTTGAGTTATTTACACATTTTTATATCAGTCCTCTATCTGATGTGGAGTTGGTAAAAATACTTATCCATCCAATAGGCTGCTGCTTTTATCAATTACCTTAGAGAAGCCTTTCTGTTTCATGAGGTCCCATTTATTAGTTCTTGCTCCTCCTGCTTGTTGTATTATTGGTCCACTAGGGAAGTTGTCTCCTATGCCAATTCAATCAAAATTAGTCCCCACTTTATCTTCTATCAGGTTCAGTGGTTTGGGTTTTAAATTAAGGTCTTTGATGCACTTGGACCTGAGTTTTGTGAAGAGTGATGAATATAGATCCATTTGCATTCTTTTACCTGCAGATATACAATTTGACTAGCACCATTTACTGAAGGTGCTTTTTTTTTCTATTCCATTTTTCTTGCTTCTTTGGCAAAAATCCAGCATTCATGCATGTTTATATTTATATGTGAGTCTTCGATTCAATTCCATTAATCAATATGTCTGTTTTTAATGCCAATACCATGTTGTTTTTATTTCTATAGCTCTGCAGTACAGCTTGAAATCAGGCATGGGTTTACCTTCAGCAGTTTTTTATTATTCAGGATTGTTTTAGTTATGTTGCTTTTGTTTATTTGTTTGTTTGTTGCCATTGTGGGTTTGTTTGGGTTTTTTTTTTTTTTTTTTTGGTGTTTGTTTCTTTTTATGTATGAAGCTGATTTGTGCTCTCAAAGTCCACAAAGAATTATTTTTGATATTTTGATGGAGATTGTGTTGAATTTTTAGAGTGCTTTTAGTAGGATGGGTAATTTTCCTATATTATTTCTACCAATTCATGCTCTTGGGAGATCTTTCCATCTTCTAATGGAAAAGAATTATTATTAGGATATAGAGGAAGTGGACCTGTTTAGAAATTGTTCTTTGAATCAAATCCCTTCCATATTTTCAGGAAATTGATAGTTTAGTTCACAGGAGACAGCAATGGCAGCTCAGTCAACTTGCAAATGCTTCACAAATACACCAGCATTTTCATTCAGTAGAGTTGAGATAGCAAACATGAATCAGTAGTGGTGGAATAAACTAACAAAGACCTAGCCAGGCCTCAGCCAAATCAACACAAGTCAACTGGGACCATGAGGGCTACCAGGAGTAGTTCTCAGCGGTGCCTCTCTCAGTGAAGCAAAGATCAGGGAAGACACAGACCAAGAAGTGTTTCAGAGCTAGATCTACAAGCAAGCCCCTCTCAGTCTATTGATTCCTACTTATACTCCCTCCAAACATCATGTATCCTACATGGGTTTTACCTTATTGTGTGTCTTGCCTCGGTATATGAGTCTGTCTTAGCAAAACTCCACATGAGACTTTATCAGCTGATGTCATTCTGCCAATTGGCCCAAGTCTGCAGAAGCAGCAAGAAGCTACCAGAGCACCACCAGAAGTTTTTTGGAGCACTTCTCTCTGTAAAGTCATGACAAATAGAGCTCAACTATGCAATGTAAGGCAGACCAATACATGTGTGTCCTTAGTGAAGAATACTTCATCACTCATCCTTTTCTGTGCTTGCTTCAGCAGAACATCCTTTCATTTGTATCCAATTCAGGAAAACTCCTTCACATATTTGCCACATGTTGTGAAACAACATCCAACACAACTAGCTTTTCAATGAACCCTTAAGTTTCCACTTCGATGGACAATGGAAACAAGCCTGACATTTACAGAGGTGATGTCATATTTCAATCTCACATCAGATATTATGCAAATCCCATTTTCTGTATCTGAGAGATTTTCCACTGAATTCTGAAAGTGGATAAAAGAGTATGATCCATATAATAGAGATTAAGATCAAAATTAAGTAAGATTTTGAATTGCTAAAGATTAGGACCACGTAGGCAAGGGAGCATGAAGCTATAAGGAAGAATGAATGCAGGGTTTTTAGAAACAAAATCTTCTTGGTATTGGTAGCACTTAACATGGGTTATGAAACCATTGGAACAGTGTTTGGTTCTGTAGGAAGACCCATAATGGTCCATAGTCTAAAGCAATCAGCTTGTTATCTCCATCCACAGACTCTGCACTTGAAACACTAGAGTCTTTTAACCCATGCAAAGTATTGGTTCACATCTGAAGCTTTATCAAAATGGATACATACAGAATTGCCTAACTGCAAGAGTGACTGAGCTGGAGCTAATGATCTCCAGTAGCTAAGATGGTCCAAAGCATTTATTCTGTTTGTGTTAAAGACTGAGGATCTTGAATAATGTGGCAAATCAACCAATGAAATTTGTACCAGATCTTTTCTGTTGCTGTTTCTGTTTTGTTACAATCTCCACTTGCTTTATTTTAGAAATTCCAAATGTTCCCAGATCTGAAAATTGATGAATCTACTGCCTTTGAATGCCTGAGATATGTGTCATGGAACTTCTTTATGATGTGTCTTTCTCAAAGTATTCCACTCTCTGATGTTATATATTGTGGTTATTATTTTCCCATCACTGAAATGGGCTGTCTAGGTCCTTAGAAATCCTCCTAAGTTATTCTGTGTTTCAATAATTTCATAGATAACTATTTTACTCTAATCAGAACAATGTTCAAGTGCCTTTTAAAAAATATATAAAATAGAGAAAAGATACTGTTGACAGGGGAAAATCCTTCTGCCTAAAATCTGTGCCCAACATGCACACAAAAAAGAATGCCTAATTATGTAAAGTTTACTGCTTAATTTAAAAGCCTTTCTATTGTGCAGGATCTTTTTAATTACTGCTGTGAACTGCTCTCTCCTGTGATCTTTCATGTATACTGCCATCTGTTTTTAAAACATCTTGTGATCTTGAAATAACATTGCATGCAGTCGACAGTCTTTTATGCAGTCTACTGGGACAATGTGAGAGACCCCACACAGTGTGACTGCAAATCTCACTGCTCTTATAAGAGAAAGAAAACAAAGTCAACTTATGAAAACACATTGTGTTTTCAAACTTCGTTTGGATCACAGTCTCTGGATGAGTGAATTGTAAGAAATAAGCCTCCACTAATTAGCAGGATAGCATCAGGTAATGTACAGCCTATTTCTGATTGTAAGATCTTAACTTGTAAAAGTATGTAATAAACTAACAGGCTTTCTAGATCTAAGATATATTTGAATCATAGAGTATTGTATGAGCTGTGCATTGTTTAATACTGTGGAGTTTTATCTACCCATCCCTGAATTCTTTTTCTGTACACACACACACACACACACACACACACACACACACACACAGAGGCATATACACTGACACAAACACATATCCACACATACACACACAAACACACACATATACACACCTACTAACACAAACACATACATACACATATCGCACACATACAAACTCACACACATACATACACACAAACCAAATATTTTAATATAAGCACATAATGAATTCTTTGCTGAATAGTTAATTCTAGTGTTGACTTATACTACCTATACGCTCCAATTTCTAAATATATATTGCAGTGAAATAAATTATTTTTTATTATATTGGTAATACCAAGGTGTGCTATAATTGTGTACATATATGGTATTTTACATGAGGAAGCATAGAAATACACTTAACAGGAATTAAACATTTAATTCTATGGAGGTCCATAAAGTGAAGGAAATTGGGTTACTCCACTTTATGTCTTATTAGAGCATAATGCTTTTTCTTTTCCACACAAGATGATAAAATATTTTCTGATCTCCAGAATTCTATAACTCCCTGATTAAAATTATTTGCGTGGAAGATGCAAGATAATTCCTATTAAAGCAATGAAGATTGCTAAATATATGTATTCCTGGCAACAATCAACATTTAGCTAATTAACTAAGTTCTTTGAACAAGGAAAATGTAATGAGCATTGTAAAAATAACTAACAAATGGAAATCATATGTTTACCATATGTTTAAAATAACCAATACAAGTGTTTTTAACTTCATGTTTTACATTTGAAAGCCTGTCCGAATAATGGGTTGACAGTTTTGAGATGGGTGGGTAGACTCATCCCTCAACTGTGGTCATGCCTATCTACCGGAAGTGGTCTCTACAGATTTTATCTCCTCTTTGTTGCCTGTTTTGACTGAAATCATCCCTGTTGGGTCCTGGGCTCTTCTCACTTTCCTAGTGTCTGGGACTTTCTAGTGGCTACCCCAGTTCTCCAGGCCACACGGGTACATATTTCTATTTGATTTCCGGACCCTCTGTACTTCTCTCCTGTCTCTTCCAATACCTGATCTTGCCCCCCATTTTTTATTTCACTGCACTATTCAGACAAGCTTTCAAAGGTGAAACATAAATGTCAAAGGTCATACCACTTACTATATTGTCACCGTGTAGGCAATTATGATCTTGCTTCTTCATAGGACAGAAGACTACAGGACCACAAAACCATTAGATATTCTGAGAAAGAAAGAAAAAAAGCAATCCAAATAGATTTTATTGTAACATATTCTCACATATAGTTTGTTACTACTAGTTAGTATTGCTAATCTCTAGGCTTTCATAGGGACATATTTCATTTTATACATTAAAAGAGCTCTGTATAAAGTTTAGTATTATTCTCAGTTACAAATATCTATAAGAGGTCTCAGAGTGAATTCCATGAGATTAAGAAAAGACTATTTGAATCACACAAGTAGTGCCATTCACTCATATGACTTACTAGTACAAAAGGTATAGTTAAAAATGCCTACAAAACATGCAAAGCATTATAATGAATGCTGGCAACAAAATCTATCCACACAGCAAAAGAAAGGCCATAGACACTCATGGATAAGGTAGCAAACAGAAAAGTACACATACCAAATGTTCAAACTACATAGACCCAAAGAATCCCCACAATTGCCTTATGAAGATATTAGCTTGTCATTGCCAAAGCATTAGCACTATAGAATATCCAATTATTTGATGGTTCTGGAATTCTACATCATTTGTTATTGTGCCTTTCTCTTTTTCTGTTTTCCTTTAAGCTATCTGACGACCATCATGTGTATATAATGTCCTTGCATTTCAACCAAACAGAAGACCATTATTTTACCTTTCTCCAGCCAAGATTCATCAAATTGTGCTACACAGCATACATCAGAGTTCTGAGGGGAATTAGCTCACTGGGCTCAGAATAGCTGTACTGAGTCTATATGCCAACTACAGGTAGAGCTAACACTATCCAAGATGTCTAGTACAAGCAGCATCAAGAAACACACACAAAAAAGGAGTGATAATGAAGATGGCTTACCAAGACTAAAAACAGATTCCTGAAGTCAACATTGCCATGACCTAAGAACTAACCTCACTACTAAAAACATGGCCATTCTTAGACAACATCGCATAGAACACGGTGTGCCTCCCATTTCTATCCTGACCTCTGCATTGGTCAATACCAAACTAGCCAGAAAGTATGTCCCAGTGACTCAGTCAGACAAATCAATCCCGAAGTAGAGAGTAATATGAATATGTTAGGCAGGTCAGCAAAGTTGTCTGAAGACACTGGGTACAAGAGCCTGAAACTAGAGTCCAGCTGTAGAGTGTTTTGAGTCTTTCAGTACCCACTCCTTCCTAATCTCTGCGAGCTGTTTGCAACCGAGTACAAGCATTTTTGCCAAAGTGTAACCAAAGATAAATCAATGTGTGACTTTATATGCCACAATCTAACAGGCTGTTAAACAGCATGATCGAATTAAAGGTCCTGAAAATGGCATAATTAATGGCACTGTCTTGAAAAAAAAATAGTGCTAATGTAGAAGTTCATGAAATGTGTATGAACCGTATAACATATTCATGCCCTATTACCGAGAATTTCAAAGTGTCTCACTGCTCAAGATAATAGGCCTTGATTCAATTCAGTCTGATGTGGCATGAATTTCATGTGCTAATTAGTAAAGCATTTCTTAATGATTAAGGGGAAAAAAATCAGATAACATTTGATTGGAAACCCAACTGTCAGAGATAAAACATAGCTACAACCGAGGTTAGGATGAACCCCATACAATTTGAATTCAGGTGTCTTAATTATGATAATTAATGATTGTATTCACTCTATAAATGAATTCAACCAACATGATAAGCATATGGTAATTAAAGTGCTTTTTTTAGAGTGGGCGATTTAAACAAATGGCATCAATAATAATCGTGTCCTATTTTGTTTTCAGTTTCATATCAAGGTCTGTGTCCTCTAGCCATTTATGAGTTTTATATGCTGTTACTAATTTAATAATGTATTTCTTATAGCACCTATCTGTTGATAGTGGATTTCTGGCAAAAAAAAAAAAGCAAGTTATTTTCTATTTGTTGAAGTTGATGATAGTGAATACTGCTCTCTATCAGTGCTGTGGGAGAGTTTAATCTCCTTTAAAGAAAACGTGGTGCTGGATTTATCAGACTCCAGTGCCTCAAGTTAATAAAAAAATAAGTAAGTGACCCAGTAGATACAGGTTAATGTGGATAGCATTACATAAGGATGACTACATAAAATTTGATAGGTCATTTAAATTCTGAATATTCTGAGTGTAATCTAATAACAGGAAATGAGTTTGAAAGGTTCACGTTTTATTACACTGACACATATTGATTCCAACTTCCTCGCCCTTGCCTGGCCTTTTGCTGTAACCGCCCCTCTGCCGTTATCTCTCAACTCCATACCTACTTTCATTACCGAGTATGCTTTTTCTTACTTGTTAACTAGAAAACTGTTATGATATCTCCCTATCTACTCAGTAAGTTTGAATTTAATCAGCTGATGTTAAAGACGCACAGACAATAAAAGGATGACAGTATTCCTATCTACTCTCCAATCTTCCAGCTTTGGTCTATTTGTTCCTTGATCTGGTGAGATTCTGTGGTCCTTCTTAGGACTTCCTTTTTCTCCCATTGTGGAAACCTCCTCTTCCTTCATCCAGTTTCGCTCCATTCCTCTTAAGGACACTTACAACCTTCCAAAATGGCCACAAAATTTAGATATTTCCCATCTAAAAGGAATAGCAAATAATTCACATTCTTTGTTTCCCCAAAGATTAAGGTATGCTTGCCTCTCCGCAATGCTTACAATCTCCTTTAGATAGTTAAACAATGCTCTGAATGAGGGTAATGGAACAATCTACTATGTAAACCCGACAACTAGAAAGGAGTCTTTAAGATTATGTTGTTTCGACTTACTAGATTTAATCGGACATGTGAAGAAGAGCATAAAACTTGTTTTGCACTGATGTCCTGTGGCCTTGGACAGTGACCAAATCTCATCTTTTAACAGAGAGGAATTAATAGCTATGTTGGGGGGTGAGTAAGGAAAGGGGTGGATTGAAGCGAATAGACGATGCTACAAGGCCCCAGACAAATTGATTGGCAGAAGCTTAAGCAAATCATCATCTTCATAAAAGCTACTTTAGAGACAGGAGTTTTTGATTGTTACTCCGGGGATTCCAAGAAGAATTGTTGAGAAGTAGAAGAAAGTAGTGAAGAAAACAGAGACATTGCCAAGGTTGAAGAGTTGACAAGCTGAATAAGCAGGCGCTGAAGACATGGGCTAGAGGAGCAGATTTATTTTTTCTTTGTTTCAGACAATTAATTTGGATTATATTACAAAAGAAAGGACAAAGAAAGTAGGTAAAAGACAAAGTTCAAGGATAGGGTATGTGAGAAACACATAATAAGACATAAATATTTCAGTGGCTATAACGGTGAAGAGTGGTAAATTGCTGCCGATGCATTTTACTTTTAGTCTCATAGTAAATTTTTTTTATTATTATTAAGATGCTTTCATAAGAACCCATATGAGTCTGCTGCTTTAATTACACAATCCTAAGCTGTTACTAAATTCATAATTCCTAAGTAATGATGTTTAATGAATGCATATTTATTTCAGTGTTATCTTATATGACTTCAGTGTACTCCTGTATGAGTGTGACCATTTTGTCTTCATTGCTAAAAATCAGTATGCTGTTTCTAGAGATTCACTAAGCACAGAAAATCACACTTACAGCTCCCAATACAGAAGTCTAACCCAAGGCAATACCAATTGCTTTCCTTGTACACTAGGGTGTTTCTCATTGATCACAGAGGACACTGGGTAAGGAGGAAGTGATTGGGATTCTCTTCTACTAAATAGAACAGCAAAATATGTTTTCATTTGTCTCTTGTCACTTCTGCTTTGTTACAATGCAACTCAACTGCGGCAGCAACAAATTCTAGATATTTTCTATACTGTATTACTTTTGAGTTAGATATTTTATATATACATCAATATTTACATGCAATATATATAATATTTATGTTAAAGTAATCTAAAATTCCTCTACTTGTGAAAGCTTCTAAACAATAAATATACAAAAAATGAAAATTCCTTATCAAATATCTGCTAGAATATCTGTTTACTGTAACTGTGATCTAATTTTAATAACCGTAGATGTTCTCCCTGTGAGTTGGTAAAGTTTAGAACCACGTAGCAAAGACACTACCCAGTCAGAAACAAAGGGAAAGGAGATATGTCCAGTTACTTCGTCTTTAAACCTCTTCACACCACCTAAGGATGTGCACTCACAGTGTCAGTGTTTGTGACGACAGCAGCCATTCTTGCTAAATGAAGTCATTCCCAGAAGTAATCACTGGGCATCTTTCTGTCCTACTAATGAACACGTTCACAAGCCACACGCGTTAGCTTTTAAACAATGGAGTAACACTCTGGTTCATTTTTTTCTAAAAACATAAAGAAATATGAAAACGAGAAAAGCCACATCCTAGAACAAAGAGATTCCACATTGTCTCTTTTTGTTTCCTTGAAAGCAGTTTCTACCTATTGAGGTTCGTTAGGGGCCAATAAATTGTGCCTTTCCCCAACTCAGTTCCTCTGCCTTTGCCTAGAGAATTTCCCATGATAGCTGAAGTCTCTCTAAGCCATAAATTTTGCCTGTCCTCCCTCAGACATATATATATATAAAACAAGACTGTTCTTGCTTGTACTTCAGAGCAGTCAAAGTGTAGTGCTGGGAAGTTTCTCTCTCTCTCTCTCTCTTTCTCTCTCTCTCTCTCTCTCTCTCTCTGTGTGTGTGTGTGTGTGTGTGTGTGTGTGTGTGTGTGTGTGTGTGCAGGGATGTATGTGCGAGCATATACATTTAACTGTACTTCTCTTCTGAATCCTACAAAGATCAGGTTTTAAATTGTCAGTCTATTACAACATCTGTACCAGCTCCAGCGCTCGGAAAGGTCAGCCTTGCTTTGCATACTTCATTTTCTCATCATCAATGATCCTATCTTCCTCTTTCTTGTTAGATTCCGTGATGCAATTAAAATCTTGGACCATTTCCTGTCTGGGAAAAAAAAAAGTACCTTTAAGAAATGCTCTGGAGGCATACAGAAAGGAGCTGATTGTCTTCACATTCATTTCCTAGACATTTCTTTCTCTATGTGCTTTAGATGCTTCTGGCAAGGCCAGGCGCACAGAACTGAAATAGCCGGGTTGATGGACTAGACTATAGCATAGCCCATTTGTGAGACAGAAGATACTCTCTTCAATGGGTAAAAATACAATTCAAAACATTTTAAAAGTGTGGTTTTTCAGTAAAATCAGTACCAAATGGGGTGTGCAGACATGTAGCTGAAATGCTTGAAACGTTTTTGTGAAGAGAGGCTGGGGTGCCAAGCTTAAGGGTTAGATCATGTTTTAACTCTCTTCTCAGTGAGGCTTGGAATATGCACTCACTGCTGTATTCAGGCAGACAGCAAACATCGCTCTCAGAGAAGGTCTAAAAAAAATTAAAAAGAGACAAACTGAAGCACAAACAGAGCTCTTCTCATCTCTCCCAACACACAACTCTATGCAATTCTCGAATAATGATGTTCACAACGGTGACGGAAGGCGCTGGCAAGTAGTCATTATTGCGGGCATAATACAAACAATTGTGCATACACTGTTTTATTCAATGATCCCTTTAAAAATTCATGGAGTTGCTGATATTATGCTAAGGCATACACGAAGGGAGAGTAATGAACATTGCCCAGACATTGAGAGCCTCAAATTGACATTAGTAACTGAGCCTGGCATTGGTTTAGGGAAAAGACATACATTTTTTTCAGCATCCTGTGAAATAGTTCCAATGTGTTAAGAGGAAGCATTAGTATGTGAGCATTCAGCTAGCTGCTGAGTGGTTACTCCAGTTGTCCACGCTAGAACATAAGAAAATAGGCGCGGGATTGACTTAGCGAACTAAAGAGCCCACTATGAAATGAAACCAAACTAAAATTTCATTCATACTCTGACCTTCATCAGTCCCAACCCTGACTACTAGATCACAGTGACAACTAGAAATAGTGTGAGTTCAGATATGGAGACTGTGAGTACCTGGAAATTTATTATTTCTTCTTTCCTCAGGACTGGTTTTAAAAGGCTATAAATCCCTTTGAGGAAGACTGGGAGTCATGTTAGCAAAGTAAATATTTAACAGTGTAGCAGAGGTCTTCCTCAAGGAGAACCAGCCTCTTTTATCAAGGGATTCAGGTCCTATTAAACTGCCTCAAGTATGGGAATCAAATGGTGGATCATGACATTGTCTTTGTTATAATTTACTTCACTTGACCTAGTATTCCCCCACTTACACAGATCAAGTAAGGGTTTAGTAGAGTGCCCATCTATTTCTCCTCTAGGGAGACAATGACAAATTCCAATGCCACGGGTCTCAGAAAGTCACACTGTTAACTGCTTCAACTCTGCTTTCTATTGAGGTAACCACACCTTTGTCTTTGGCTTTTACTATCTAGGATTCCGTTATGTTTATTGCATTAAAGGAGCCTAGTTTCATGGTAGCAATTTCCACTGCGTAGTCTCACCTACAAAGAATGGTCATAGAACTTCACCATGGCACTAGAACTTGCCTCCAAACTTTATCTCTGGCATTCACAAAGAGGTAGATGATATGGCACTTCCTACCATAAATAAGTGGATCTGTAATGATAAGACTGATCCTACCACTCTCGTTTACCAAAGCCATTGGATCCTGTCCTCTGGTACAGCAAACTAGTTCTAGAACCTCAACCGTAATTGTGGTAGGCAACAAGCCAGCTAAACAATCAAATTTTCAGAACACTTTCTTACCCCTTGAGATAGAAACGTCTTTGTTTACTGAGTGCATACCAATGAGCTCATTCTAGTCCAATAACATGTTTCTTATATACTGTGATCCCACAACCCAAGTCTCCATTCTGACACATTTCTCAACACTTGTATAAAAAGAACTTTGTATGTTTTTACATAGACTTAATGTGTTTATTTGTTAATTAAGAAATTAATGCAATAATTGCATTTCATTTTCCTTTCTGAAAAGTAGTTGCACTTAATAACATTTTCTCTCATGTCCATTCAAGATTAAAAGATTGACTGAGAATATTTGTGCCTCATAGATTTAGTTTAGCTATTCTTCTGCAGGGTCACACATGATTGTGAATATCTGTGATACTGGCATTTGGGAGATGGAGAAAGGTCAATTGTGAGTTTGAGGCCATCAAAAATATGTATATGATGTATATATGTAAATGTGTATACATGTGTATATGTGTATGTTTATATGGCTATATGTGTATATGTATATGTGTGCATATGTGTATATGTTTCAACCTACAAATACACACACATAATGTGTATACATATATTGTATTAGGGTTCTTTAGAGTCCTTATGGAATTATGTAATATCTCTATATATTAAGAGAATTTATTCTAATGACTTACAGTCCGTACACCAACTAAACCAACAATGTAGCTGTAAATGGAAAGTCCAAGAATCTAGTAGTTGCTCAGACCTATGAACCTACTTGTTTCAGCTAGTCTTCTGTATAAGCTGAAATCCTGAAGTAGGTTCCAAAAGATGTCCTAGTGAGTAAGTGCAAACAAGCAAAGAGAAGTGAATCTTCCTTCTTTCAATGTCCTCACATGGTCCTCCAGCAAAAGGTGTGGCCCATATTAAAAGTGTGTGCCACCAGGCCTGGATTTGGAACTTGCTTTGTCCTAGGCTGGCCTTGAACTCCAAGATCTGCTTGCTTCAGCATCCTGAGATTAAAGGCATACACTACCTTTCCTGGGCCTAAGCTTTTCATTGCCACTATGCCTCAAGATCTCCATGTCAAAATCTGGGTCAGAAGCCTGTGTCTTCCAGCCTCAAGATCTGGATCACAGGTATGTCCTCCATTTCTAGATTGTAGTTTATTACAGATGTAGTCAAGATGACAACCAGGAATAGCCAGCCATCATATGTACATGTGTATGTATGTATGTAGAACAAAATTTATACATTTACACATAAAGTTTAGATGGCCCTCTTAAAAGTACTATTTTTAATAATAATTTTTTCACTCCTGTTTTAGAATTTGTTTTATGGAAAAGTTTTCTGGATATGAATCACTAGTTTAAGGTTTAAATTAATTTACAAAAGTAAAGAGTAGAAATAGCCAACAACATGTGAAAAACTTGAAGCCACTCTATCTTTACTATCAATCATGTTAATACCAGGGAACTATAGACACTACTTCTGCTTCAAATTATACACTTGTATAGACAGAATAACTAAGACAATATAACAAAGGAAGAGCTGTCACATACATCACTAGTTGAAATATAACATAAATCAGAATTTCCAGATGAAAAGTGCC
Organism: Rhabdomys pumilio; assembly: GCA_030674055.1. Classification (NCBI taxonomy): domain Eukaryota; kingdom Metazoa; phylum Chordata; class Mammalia; order Rodentia; family Muridae; genus Rhabdomys; species Rhabdomys pumilio. The sequence goes on along the minus strand of JANHMN010000018.1, from coordinate 22,370,948 downwards.
CTATTTGTCATTGTTTTTATGTTGATAACATTTCTGTAAGTATTAAATTTGATGACAATACTTTCAAACCTATGAATAATGCCTCCAAATAAAGAAATAATAAAATAATTCAAGCAATCTACATGGTGTGGTGAGATGCAGTACTGGCTATACAGAGTACATTTTAAATCCTACCATCTTCAAAAATAAAATTATGTATGTTAGCTTAAGAAAAATAAATACATAAAAATTAATAATATATCAGGATATTAGAAGATAGAAAACATTAACATCTTTTGCTTCAAATATATAATTATAAAATCCTTATTTTTTGCAACAGGCACATATTGAGAAAAAAATAATAACCATCCCTAGTTTGAACATTTTTATCATTTCTTATTAATTCAAGATTCTTTTTATCCTATGGCTTGTTTCCTTTTTTTGTTTTGTTTTGCTTTGTTTTTAAAGTATGTGCAGCAGTGGGTGTGTGTGTTTGTGTGACTGTGTACACATGCATGTTATAGTTAGTGTCTGTTCACAACTTGACACAGTCAGAAGTTATTTAAGGGAGTCTTAACTCGGGTATTTTATCTGGATCATATTATCCTATAGGCAAGTCTGTGATGCATTTTCTTAACTGCTGACTGACATGGGAGAGACCAGCCCACTGTGAGCAGCACCACCCCAGTCATGTGGTTCTGGGCTCTATATGAGCTTAGGCTACAAGCCACATGGGCAGCAAGCCAGTAAGCAGAAGTCTTCCATGATTTCTGCTTCAATTCCTTCCTCCAGGTTCCTGCTTTGAGTTCCTGCCCTGATTTCTCTCAGCAATAAACCATTACCTGGACTATTATCTGTAAGTATTAAGATGAAATAAATCCTCTCCTCTCCAAGTTGCTTTTGGTCGTGGTGTTTATAAAAGAAATAGAACCAAACCAGAACGGGTTAGAACCTGTCTATCTATTTGAGTTAAAAGCACAAATTCTCTATAGTTTAGCCCAAACATGAATAAAGAGTTTTATGAAAGAAGCTTAGTTATGGTAATTGTCCCAAGGAACAAGATTCATGGATTAAAGGGGGAAATAGGAATAGTGAAAACAAATTCAAAATTAGTTGTGCCCACCAAGGAGCAAGTGGTATTGAGTTCCTAATGGTGCCCTCTCAGAATCAATGGAGACTGCTCCTCTGAAATGCTACAGACAGGAAAGGAAGGATGAGAGAAGGTATTATACCCAGTCGAGAGAGCTGCTCTATAGCGTTAACATATATACACCCAGGTCTGCATATATAACAGTGCTCTTGTGTTCCTGTGCTTCATACAGGAACAAGGGTAGAAAAGATAGTCCACTACGAAATGAGATGGAAGTTTCAAGTTGATTGCTATTACTAGCTGTGTGAATTTAGGCCTAATTATTTCTGGATAACAGACTTAAAAATCCAATATGAAGAGGTTATTTTCCTTCTCTGTGTGTGTGCAATGTTATAAACTTTGATTAATTTTTATTAAAGAACCTTGGCATGCCTTACAAGCCTTTCCTTATGTTGCTGATTTGCATATTCTTGTGACAGATGATAATTATTAAAGATGTTCCTGTAACTAAACATATTTTCTGCTACATTCTAACAAAGAACAAGTTAGCTCCAGCTAGACAAGTTCAGTAGAGCATCATAGTCAAGGGAGACATAAAAACAGTAATAGGAGAAGAAATAACTTTTTTTTTTTTTGCTGACCAGTTCAACAAGACAAGCTCTTCAGTCCATGTCAGATATATTCTATAAACAAATACTCTTAACACTAATCATCAAAATTCACCACGAATGAGAAATAAAAATGTCAGAAATGGTACTTGTGATTTACAAATTGACAGTATTTATGCATACACACAAAAACATAGATTATTATCTGATTGTATTATCTGATTGTCCTCCTGGTATTTCCGTTAAAGCCTCAGTTTTTAACAATACCAAGTTAATAGTACTCTCTAAATGCAAGGATAAGTGAAAAGTCAACTAATTATCTTTTCATATGATAAAATTTGAGGCAAGCATTAAAGTTGTAGTTTCCAAAATAGTGCTCTATTAGATACACTGTTATTTGCTTGAGTGAGATAAACTGCATGTATGACATAATTTTAAGTTTATACATACTTTTTCTATGTAAGGGATGATGACAAAGAATATTAATGAAACCAAAAAAAAAATGAAGAAAGAAGTCACATGATTTTTAAAGTTTTACTATAATGATATACTATTAATCCTTTTATTATGAACATTAAAATACTGAAGAAGATATGAAACAAATTACCTAGCTTAAATAATTGACTCTTTACTATTTTTTAAATGTGTCACCCTGGTAAAATCAGTTTCCCTAAGCTCCCCTTTGTCCTTCTGTCAGGCAAGAACAAGACGGCTCTGTGTGTAGGATAGTAAGAAAAACATATGCGTTCTGTACACAAGTGTTTGGCATGGTGCCAAACCCATAGTAAATGACAGAAAACATAATCTACTTGTATTATGTTAGAAGATAATTTTAACATAATTTGCTTTCGTGAACACCTTATGTCAAGCATAAATGTTATGATGATAATTTCCACAGACTATCATATCACATCATAGACTGTTTTTTCTTCAGGTTCGATAAGATAGCAGAATGCACACAAGGATTTCTTAAAATACCCCTTAATAACTGGAAGTAATAGAAGATGAAGATTTTAGCCATAAGAGATACAGGGTATCAATATCTAAGATGAACCAATGTCCCTAATCTGAAATTTGTATGGCAACTTTTTGTAGCTATAAATTGATAGCAAGTTGAAGACTGATTACCAAGCTGAGCTTGCACTCCGGATTATGCATCTGTCTCTCAGTTGGAGATATTCAAAAGTGAGCATACTACTGCATTCAGTGTGTCCATGTGCATGTGTACTCATTTGTGGGGTGTGTGTGTGTGTGTGTGTGTGTGTGTGTGTGTATGCATTGAACCCAAGATCTTGTGTATGCTAGAGAGGCAATCTATCACAAAGTTTCATTCAAACTTCAATTAAAATTCATGTTTTAATCTTGGTGATAGGGACGGAATCCACTTTCTCAGGGCAGATATTCTATCGGTGTGTTAGATGTCCAGCCCCTTACTTGACCATAGAATTGAGTACTATTTTTCTGTGACTATCTAGCTTAGTCATTTGGCTCATAAATATTATGACCTCTTCATAGACAACAAATTAAACTATGGCATTTGTTTGTGAGACTATCAGCTACTCCAAAGTACTGTTTTTTTAAATTTCCTTTCTTTAGACCAGTAATTCTTAACCTTCCTAATACTGTGACCCTTTAATATAGTTCCTCATGTTGTAGTGACTCCCAAAAGTAAATATGTCTTTTGTTCACCAGATGTAATTGTTGTCTTGGAGGCTTTCTGCTGAATAAGCTCACCCTTTCTAGTTCTTTCTAGACTCTAGATAGCTAATTCAACTCAGCAGTTCTGGGCTCATACTCTTCCCTAAGCTGCCTGATTCAATCTGGCTACTCTTGGCATCTGGCTGAATTGCTCTGCTTGTCCTCAAACTAACTCTGGCAATTTATTCTAATCTCCTGGCTCCTTCATATTGTCTGGCTTCAATTGCCTCTCCTGACTTGCACTGAAATGCATAAACCCACAGGGGAATTCAACTCCACTCACTGCACTGACTCTCAACTCACTGACTCAACTCCATTGTACTGAACTCCACTGAATGAACAGAACTGACTTCAACTCCATACCATTGCCTCTCCCTGTGCTTTTTTAAGTTCATTTTTCCCCTGAGAGTTGAGTATATCCTATCTCTGACTCATTTGTTCTAATCTTCCTCTGATTTGTCACTTGCACCTCAATTATATGTCATTGTTTGGGAATAAAGGTGTATACTAAGGGCAGGTCTGCATTCCATCTGGATTACACAGACCTAGAAGGTCTCTGGGTGTGATAACAGCAGCCATGTTGCTGGATTAAAATTCAACTAGACCCAACCATATAATTATTTTCACTGCTACAGTTCATTACAGTTATGAAAACTGTAATTTTCTACTGTTATGAATTGTAATATAAATGCCTGTGTTTTCTGATGTCTTAGGTGACCCCTGTGAAATAGTTGTTGAACCTCACAAAGGGGTTTTGACCCAAAGGTTAAGACCCATCCAAAGGTTGAGATAAGGCAAGCTAAAACAATACAGCAGAGATAGCAGCTGGCATACTCAGAGAGGTAAGCACATGTTTCTCCTGGCAGAATCAGAGAGGAAACATGTGTTCTGAGACATTTATGTGTCTTCTCATCTGTGTAGTCAGTTTTTTATTATTGTAGTAAATACCTGAGTTGGTCAAGTTATAGATAGAAGACAATTATTTTGACTCATGATATTAGAGGTTCTAACCCATAAACAAATGGGTTTGTGGCAGCACATTTGGCTGGAGCTCATACCAGCAAGGCCCCTTCTATCAAGGCCATGAAGGTAAAGAAAGAAATAAAAAAGAATGAAGTCCCACTTCTTTTGAGAGCATGATCCAGTGACTGAATATTCTTCTACAAGACTCTATTTTCCAGTAGTGCCTCACTATCTTGTTATTGTTGTTATCATCATCATCATCATCATCATCATCATCATCATCATCCACCACACTGACTAATTCTGCTAAGATAAGATCATGTACACTATTCGATGCAGAGGGATATTTTCCAAGACATGAAAATTATCTTTCTGTTCCTTGGCAAAAGATGATGAATTATCTGTCTGTTTGTTAATAATTCAATTTTGTTCACCTTCATCACAAATTATTCATCTTTGGTCTACTGAAGAACAGAACTGATATGAGATTTCCTCATGAAAACCACATGAAAAGCATCAGTATTACAAATAAGGTTCTAGAGAGCTTTTCATAGATTTGCTAGCTCATGCATGCATTTATTTCAGACGCTTTGTCAGTGTCTAATGAGCAAAGCACTGTGCTCAGTCATCAACCATAGGAGAAACAGTAGACAAGCATAGGAACCATTATTGGTTATGTGCTAATAGTAATATCTATACTGTTGTGGTAATACTGTGATAGCATTGTATCTCTGTGCTCTATCTGTGTAAGATCAGTGAGGGACCTAATTCAACTTGACTTTATCTTCACCAACTCTGAATCAGAAGTTTTCTGCACTATTAAAATTGTTTAATTAATTTTTTCTGTCACTATGATCATATGACTACAGGTATACTATGGGGAGCCCATCCTCATGGAGGAAAAGACAGTGGGATATAAAGGCTCCCTGTATTAAAAGGATGAGACTTTGAGGAAAGTTTAACACCTTTAGACACTCTTCATCAAATAGTATCAATTCGTTCTACACTACCCTGAGGAAGAGGAGACACTAATCCCCACAGTTTTTCTATGTGTTTTACATGAGATTATTCACAAATTACTTTACTTTATTTTTTCTGCCCTGATATGGAAAATTACAGCAGGACATCCTGAACCCACTGGTAGTATAAATAATGACACAGAGGCTACTAATAAAGTTTCAAGTTTAGGTCTTTTGCTGGAGCAGTCTTCAACCTATCTCATCTAACTTAACCCAACTCTCTATCCTATGACCCACCATGTGGTTATGGTTAGCTCCATACCTCTGTTCCACTATTTCCCATCTGTATCCCTCTGTGTCCATTCCTGAATCTCCTGCTTCTGCTTTCTTCTCCCAGTGTCCCCCTCTCTTGGAAGTTCTGTCCACTACTTCCTGCCTAGATACTGGCTGTCAGATCTTTATTACAGCCAATCATCAGCAAGACAACGTCTAATACAATTCTAGATTGCCTCTAGGCACAGAAGCCTGTCTGACCTTCAAGTATCTGAGCAAATGTGGAAGGACAAATATTTATAAATATCAGGCCAGTGATGGGCCATGTAATTGGCAATACCAATATCCTGCCAGCATTTAGCTCTCTGTTGTTACTGAATTAGCAATTGAAAATACAGAAGTACACCTTCATACAATGTAAGAAAGGTTATCTCAACAGGAAATTTCAGCTATCTTCTTCATTTCTCTATGAACAATTGATACTATCTAAAGGTCTATTTCCTCCAAATAAGACTGCTATGCCTGGAGGGTGGTGGTTTTAAGCCTTTTAATACGGCTATAATAGACGATCTGTATCTCAATTCTGACATATAGATAACTATGCTGCTGCCTGCATTCATACATATCATTTATTGTGGATAGCCAATTTCTACATAAGAATATATTCTCAGACTTCAATTTATCTCTAATATGAATTATATGTATTTAATGTGAATATAAATATGCATTTAGAATAGAATTTTTGCAACTACAGTTTGTGACTTTTGTGACATTATTCAGTCTTCAGTTGGATTCGTGGAAGCACAATTTTTAATTAGAATAAAGGGAGAGATACAGTAGAGTCAACCCTTAGAAGGGGACTTTGCAAGAAGTATGTCTGACTTATTTGAACAAATCTGGAAACGCAAATCTAATTAGAGTGTAGAAATTTGATGATGTTAAAACCAATTTCATCTCCATGAAACTATGCATTCAGATTCTATGTTGTTTGAATCTTTCTTTTAAAAAAAAAGATACCACTCTAAAGTAAATTAAGTAACTCAATTTTCAGTTGAAAACATTTTCACTCAAAGAATGGTGATGAACCCAAAATTTAAGTTTTGTGTTATGAATTAGAAATTGAACACTCTGTCTTCTTTTCCATGGGTACAAATTATTTTGTTGGTTAGTATTTTACACCCAAATATGTATATTTGCTTCTGTGTTTTCTTAGTTTATTTCCTCTTTCTTGCATGAAGAAAATACATTACATTATTTAATTATTTCACCTTGAAAATAAAGTTTAAATAAAGTCCAATCAGAAATATTTTTAATCTTTAGGCTCAAGACATTAAGTTATTCTTTTCAAATGGAGGATCAATCCTGCTAAGATGTTAAGTCCAAAACAGAGGGGTATTTTCCAAAGCACAAAAGCAACCTTTTTGTTCTTTCTCAAAAGCTGATGAATTCTGTCTGTTTGTTAGCAACTCATTTCAAACTAAAACATTTCCTAAAATAACTACAATGTCAAATATCAAGCCCAATGTTTAAATTGGCAATAGATATTATAAAATTTCTAATAGCCAATACTGGATACCTTCTTCCAGTCTTGTGTAATTTACATATTTGCTAATGAGGCTTCTTAAATCACCATCAGCCTTATTGATCATGTTATAATGAAGACAAAGTGTCTGTCACACACTTGGTGTGTCATTTGAGAACCTTTCAGTAGCCCGCTGTTCAGGGGATTCATCACATATTTTGAATGATTGCAGGTACAGGTTCAGACAATACAATGGTTCTCATTTTTGCTTTACTTCATGAATTCCTCTCCACAGAATAGCCATGTTTTTATTCTGAATAATTTTGCACACTGATAATTTTTCTTTCTCAGAAAGAGTTAAAGCACTTTTACTGTCCAGATGTGTGTTATCAAAGGCCCCCAATTTACATGCTCTTGAGTCCTAATAAGTCCAAAATGTCTATGGCTATATTCATTCTAGACTTTTGTAGCATCAGAGGTCAAACACAAGGCCTTCAGCATGAGTAGCAATTGTCCTACTAGTGAATTGTGTCCTGATCCCTATATATTTTTTAATTACAGTAATGTATGCTTCATTAAAAATTGACTCAAGTAAAATTAACAGCATGTGTAGACTTTGTCAATATATATTACATAAAGAGAAGCTCATGTTTTAATGGCACAATTTCTATTATAAGGATAGACATCTCACTGATAAAGAGACAGTGTTACCACATATTATCATGACTTTTAAGATCTATCTAAAATGCTAGATGTGATTTAAATTTTAGATTATCCATAAATCTTAACAATTAAGTCATCACTGCATCATCAATATATAATAGAAACTTACCAAAATTATTCATGTATAAAATAATTATCAAGAATAGAATTTGTAAGGTTTAAATTTTTTAATGTTGCTCTGAACTAGGGGTAGAAAGAGTTTGCTTCTGAAAAGGGCCATATCATAAATACTTTAAGTTTTATAGGACGTTTACATATAGTGTTCTTCTTCTTTTTTTTTTTCTAGTTACAACCCTTTAATACTATAGGAATTATTGTTAGATTTCAGGCAGTGAAATTTGGCCTGGAAGTATAGTTTACTGAATCTTTTCTCTATTTTTCTCCCCTTTATATTGTTTATTTATTAAACTATCTTATTCTGAGCTTTTGGAATGTTAAGCAAGACAATATTGTATGAAATGATTTTTATTCTGAAATATATACACACAGTCTAGGTGGTGCTCATCTTTTCTGTAGCCAGAATGAAATGAGCAAATGTGCTGAGAATGACGTGTGTCTCTTTACATGACAAGAGAAGAAGTGTCAAAGCACTAGAGCTCTTCCAAGCAAGAGACATTGAAATATGGACCCCAGGGAATCAGTGGAAGGAGCATTCAGTGTGAAAAACCAAAATAAAAATCCTTTGATGAAACCACTCTTCCTCTTCACAGAAATGTTTGAATTTATGTTTTTGTTTGTTTGTTTTATTTATTGATTTTTTTAAACTATATGACAGCTGGTAAGAATATAAACTGGTTAAGCCACCATGAGAACCAGTATGGAGTGTTCTCACAAATCTAAAAGCACAACCACCTTGTCATTTAGCTGTAATACTCCTGGGTACCTAGAATATTCTAAATCAACATACCCCACAGATGCAGCTATATCCATGTTTGCAGAAACATTATTTAGCACAGTTAAACTATAGTTAGCCTAGAGTTCTAACAGTGAATGGATACATGAACGAAATACAGTGTACTGGGTTGAACTAAGGTGTAACAAAGTGTGGAATAGTGACACTGGCAAGACATGGTTTAAACTAAAGATCATTGGGTTATGTTAAATATAAATAAGACTCAGAAAGATGGAACACACAAGTTTGTATCCCATATGTAATATAGATTTAAATTTATATATATACATATATATGTGTGTGTGTGTGTGTGTGTGTGTGTGTGTGTGTCTCTGTGTGTGTGTGTGTGTGTGTGTGTGTGTGTGTGTGTGTGTGTGTGTGAAATGAAAGGAAACAGGAGAGAAAAGGATAGGTAATAAGAGTGGGTAATGGAACTTACAAACTTACATGACATCATAGCAGGAAGATCTGGGTATTTTGAGGGGAGAGAAGGAGATAAAAAAAATGCAAGAAAACTGGTAGTAGTGAAGGCAGGGCAAGGTTGAACAGAGTATAATGACATATATGCATAGAGATGTCTGAAACTCATAACTTGGTGTGTTAAATAGGAAACAGTATACAAAATGAAGGATAAGCCAGGAAACAAAAAACAAATTAATATGTCATACTGAAGCAGAATCTTAGTCCCTTCTCCCAATTAAAGATGAAATCATTCTCTTTTTCACCCTTGCCAAGTTAACAAAACACTTCCTAGCCATTAATCATGTATTTTATCCACTTAATCTTCCTTCTATTCTTATCTCTAACCCAAGTAAAAAAAGTAATCTAAGTTTTATTCATTTCTGTAAATTCACAAAATTCATTTCCAAATGGTTATTAACAGTGATGATAATAATAAAAAAAAACATATCTTTTTCTATGAAGCTCTTTCACCACTGACCAAACAAGTCAATATCCAATAGGTTATCACAGTTCTACTAATAATCAGCCCAGATTTTGGAGCTAGAAAAGTTCAAACCCATTTTGAAATCTTCTGTTCTTCTGGTAGTGAAGCAAAGGCTTGACTTGGCTGTTATACCTGTATTATAGCATCTTATAAACGGAGAGGACATGCTCCCCAAATGACTCAAAATAAAAATGCAGCAGTCATGAATGGCATTTGGGAAGAATTTGATGAACATTTCAAAATTTAGTGTAATCCCAAACTGATAACTGCTTTCCGCATACTTATCTTTGTACCCACAGATAAGTGTGGCTCTCCCCTCTCATTATTAAAGATTCTTTTTGCAGCAGATGGAGATTATTAGAGAAAATCACAAGTAGCCAAAATGCACAGCAAAACTGGCCACAGGGTGCCCAGCTCTCAACCAGTTCATTCCAACACAACTCCTACAGTTAAGACTCAGGGAACAAGGAAGAAGGAAGAGAAATATTAAAAGAGCCAAAGGACCAAAAAGTTGCTCCAAGAGTGTGTCTTGTTGATATGACAAAGAAGCTACGCCATGAAATCTCAGCATTATGATTACCTAAACAAAACCTGAACAATAACAACACCAGTTACCATGCCAGAGCGGATGGGGAAATCTTTGGAGCTTCACCCCTAAATGAAGAGCTACAGGAAATTAATGGCAAACAGGAAGAATTGGTCTTCCACAGCGATTATCCCCCTAACTGTCCAATATCAAGAAATTAATCCTAAAATAAATACAAGCAACATTAATGGACTCAGGAGACTATCTTTTAGATAATTATTCATACATAGATATATACATAACAATAATAATTAAAAAGAGGTCATGAATTTAAGAAGACATCATAGGAGCAGTTGAAAGGAGAAAAGAAAGAAGAGGAAATGATTTTATTATATTTTAATTAAAAAATTTAGTTTGATACAAGGGTAGCATATTTTGAATCTTAAATACAACTATTAGAATTTAAAATTTAAACTGAAACTAAAGTGTTTTATTTAAAGACCCTTGAATAAATCACCTAGTAACATCCTGTCTGCCTATGCTGAATTATGATTTTTTTTTTAAAAAATCTTTGCATGAGTAATGTGATGAGAAACAATGTTGGTCAAAGGATAACTGTTGGTTTGATCCAAACATTTTCCCTGTTTGTGACTGCATATGCCAAGCTAGCTGCGTTGTGCTAATATGCTAAAGGGCCAAGTGAGTTATTTTCTCAGTGCATCCATCATGACTGTTGTAGTCCTGAGGAGCAAAACTGGTTTCCTCTCAGCCTCACATAAAACAAGTGTTCAATCAATACACAGGATGCTATTTAGTATACACTCATCTATAAAATGGGCTTTCCTATCTGAGAAAAAAAGGGAAATTACCAGATATTTATGAACCAAAGTACTCTTTGATGAGAAAAATATTGGGTTGAAATAAAGGAATTCTACATATCCGGCTATGGTTAGAACTTTCTGGGTTTGTCAAGATAAGTTCAATCTCTTTAAGTTGCAGTGAGTTCATTTGTAAAATTAAAGGGCTTAGCAAGATACCATCTGAAACAGAATTTTCTGATTTTAATATTAGTATGGAATCTTATGTTCTATATATTCAAAGATAGGGTTTAAATCAGTCAGGTGCATGTTCGCATTCTGGAATGGTTGATTAGTGATAAATTATATTATGCAAATTACTGAACGTCTCTGAACCTCAGTTACTTCATTTATCTTAACTTCTGATTTCTGTTTAGTATAGTTGATATAATATCTCATGACTTTTTAATATGAATATTATGCAGCTTTCTCACATATTCAGAGTAACGTACAAATACAGAGAAATGCAGTTTGGCTGACAGTCAACAACTTGATACATAATTCACATAGTAATCCCAAGACAAAACCTAGATATTGTCCTGAGACTTTAATATTGATCTGAGGTCTTTGGTCCTCACAGATCAAAGAGAAGCAGCTGTTTTGCCCATTATGTTAAGACACTTAATACCCAGAAAAACTCTAGCATTCAGCATAGTTTTTGGGAAACTAATGGGGAGCATACAATTTCAGTCTCCCTAGTCCCATTATATATAAATAATGGCAAGTGTTCTTCTGCTAAAAGAATGTTTTGCAGCATTCCTCAACAAGTATTTCAGAAATTGGAGACAATCGAGTCGGCCTAAGGAGACAAAATCTAAGTTTATTCCCATTCCTTTCTGACTGATCACATTAGGAATCATCAATGCAAAGGAGAAACTGTGGTCTGTCAGCTACAAGGATATTGAAATAAACCTGGTGCAATCACCTTAATGTGCAATTGTGGGACCTGAGATCCAGCAACTGTGAACAATTTCCTTGGAAGCGGTGAAAAATTCTCTGTCTTTTTTCTCAGTCTTATGAACTTAGAAATGTGCCCTTTTGGGGTCAGTAGACTGAGATTGCATCCTTCATTATAGTGATGAAAGGAAGTAACAGAGAAACATCACCTGTGTGGTCAATAAAATTAAAAGCCTCTGGCCTTGGTGTCCATTAATGTCATGGTATAATGAGAAATGACACAGTGAGTGTTCTTTTATCTCAGAACTTGCAACTGTAATTATATCCATAATGAAAATAATTAAGTATAAAATGTCATTAGCTCAATATCTTTGGTTATAATTCTTCTATTTCAGTTAAAACTTGATGTTAAATTCACCAACTGTACTTAAGATGTGAAAGAAATGAAGAATATTGCTTGAAGGTACCAAGATTCAGGAAGAAAAGTCACTCACTCAAAATCACAAAGTGCCTCAGATGCAGAAAAGTCCCAAACTCCCACTTCCTTTGCCTTTCTTTTGCCAACAATGTGTCAGCTTTTGTTTATAAAAACATACTGGGCAGATACCACTGATCTCCTTAGAGAGTACAGACACAGGTCTGACAAGCTGCAAAAAGCTGAAGCTGTCCATCTCTGGATGCTTTATCCATCAGATGAGAAATTGTACTGAGATAATGAACAATTGAGAATGTGGAGACATCAAACCCACGTGTTGCTGAGATGGCTTAGAGGGTTAAGAGAAGCTGCTACAAAAGCCTGATGACCTAGATTTTATCCCTGGAACTTACACAAGGGTGGAAGATGAGAATGTGATACACAGACATGTCCTCTGTCCTCCACATACATGCTGTGGAGACACATTAGCTTGTATTCATATATGCAAATGCATATCGACTCCAGCTACATACACGCGCACATCACACATATGCAAATATGATTCAAACCCATTAACACATGGCATGGAATCATTCTACACTTCGCATAATACCTTAGTTATGTATCTTCTTAGATGTAATACTGAGAACCAGCTACTGCCTGCAGGACATCAGTAAGCATTTGTTTCAATAAATAGGAAATACAGATAATCAAAAACCTACCATAGTATAGTGAATAGACAAGAATTTTAGAATTCACGTCAACTTCTTTTTAGAGAAATAAAAAGATTAAAACTAACAGATAATCTAACCTGGTTATTTATGACAGTGATGCATGGACACCTGGAATCTAGTTGGCATATGCTTATTCCAACTCTCAGCATGTTACTTATTTGTGCTGTCTGAGCCTTAATATTACCACCACTGAGGGAAAGGGTTTTTACTTTTAGCAGAGGATTAATAAAACCTGCTGTGCCTCTCTCTCTCTCTCTCTCTCTCTCTAGATGTATACAGTTGTCAAGTGAAGAAGAGAAACTATAACTCATGCATTCTAAGAAATGCGTCAAAGTGGAAGAGAATAGAATGAAGTCAGGAGAGGGATACAGAGAGGAGTTGCAGGAAGAACCGTAGGAGGGTAGGTAGATATGAGCAAAATACACTGCATTCATATGTGAAATTGCCAAAGAATCAATAAAAATTACAAAGAAATACCTGGAGATTGGATATTCTTTAATCTGACCTCTGGCCTTAAACCTTATTGAGAGTTCATTCTCCATTATGTTTATTTTGAGACAGTTTGTTTCTACCTTCTATTAGCATTTAGTATCTACATTTATTGCCTATCCAGAATTTCCTAGTTCTTGCTCATCTTAATAACTAGATAAAGGAGTATAATGCGTGTGTAGAATATCATTAAATAAAATCAAATAGAATTCACAGGACCTTAAGGGTATGCCACCGGTTTTACCTTTCTTCAAATACAGTGACAGGCCCAACCTAATTGTTTAAACCTGTAATGAATAATACTTTACCTCCTTCACTGTTGCAGTTTAATTTTGTTTTATGTCTGTTTTCTTCCAATATCAAATTTAGGATTTCCATTATGGTATGTTTTTCTGACTTATGATTGTTCGAGTTCAGAAAGGTGTTGGTCATTCCTCATAGATCACTGGAATTGTCTAGCCAACTTTATGAGTTCTGGAGCCTTGCCTTGAACAGAGTCCTAGAGTCATGATAAATGGCTTGGAGTTTATCCGCTGAGTGCTTTGGCTTTCTATTCCTAGCTCTAGTGTTATAGATTTTCCTCTTTTTATAAAAAGAACGTGCCACTTTTCTTCTTGGAAATCACTGCATTTATGGTGCATCCTACAATAAGTTAATGTACAGAGCAAGAGAAAAGGGTTGGTTGGACTAAGCAAGCTTCGAATGAAGTTCATATTGTTTCTGCAGTCAGACTCCCCCAAGAAACATCACTGAATCATGAAACATTGCTCTCTCCCATGCTCTTTTTAAATTTTCATCTTCTATTAACTGCCTGGAGAATTTAGGTCACTGGAGACATTGAGGCTATATAGTGGTCTCTTCCTCCTCCTTCTTAGAAATGCCTACAGGAGAAATAGTCTTTGTCTTGACCCATTGTACATTGATTTCACATCTGACTGCAAAAACACCATATTCCAAAATGTTATCATCTTAAGCATGACTCCCAGCTATTATAAATATTTCTCTTTCAAAAACAGAGTCGATGATATTTTAATTCCTTTTTTAACAAATTTGTATTTTACCAAACACCTGTTTTCCCAAAGGCTGAGCATGCTAGGTATACACAAATGTAGAAACATCCTACAGTGTTGTCTAGTCTGGGCTACAACTTTATTATTTAGAGAAAAGTCTATGCTAGTGATGTCGCTCAGAGAATTTAACAATACTTGCAGATTTTGGCAAGCTCCAAATGACTACACCAGGGAATTTACTTGCCCCTAAGGGCAGATATACTGAAAGAGGTCCAAGAAGTTAATGCTACCATGGGTGAATTCCCAGGCTCAATTCCAATTAATGGCATAGCTATAAAACTTTTTGGAAACCATTAGGATCTAATGACTGAGGAAGAATAGCAATTCACAACAACTCTGAGTTCCTGATCCTTTTCCCCACTGAAGGACAGGATTCCAACAAAACGAAATTCCTTAATACAATGGCAGTGGTTTGTGGGTATTTTAATTTATGGAGACAGATCATATTAAAAACAGATCACTTATTTCCTTCCAATTATACTTTTTAATCTAAATAAGTGTCCACCACTGTTAATGAGATGTATTACTTTTTCCAAATTGAAATGAACATTTCTGGTTATACATTCATTGAGCAACCATTCTGTACAAAACTCTTTTAAAAGAGAAAGATTCAGTAGTGAATGTGATAGAATTGCAGGACTCCAAGCCTTGTGACAGAGTAGATATTTAACAATGAAAAATCATTTTAATTATTATTATATTCTGGGCACTTTATTAAACTCTACTCTTAAGCATCTACCATCTTAAGTACATGCCTTCAGGCTTTGGAACTAACAGTAAGCATACAAACTAGTTTCAGTGAATCAGTGAAGAATTCCAGTAGAACCTATATTTTGTAGGGACCAAGAGCTTATACTGAACTTCCTTCCTGGGTTGACCTACCTAAAAATGTCTAGAATATAAAAAGATAAAAAGTCCTCGATCTGAATGATAGAAAAGAAAATACTAAGGTAAAAATCTGAATTTGCTCATGGGTAGACAGTGCTTTGCAGAATAATTGAGCAATAACCACATTTAATTTCCAAATCAACAAACAGATGGAGTGGCTCAATGGTTTCCTATTTTCACAAAACCATTGGGAATTGGCAGAAGAGGCTTTGAATGTCAGGCTAAGGATTTGGGCATCAGCCTGACTAAAGAGCCTGCAAGAGAAAAAGAATTACACTCTTAGTAACTTCAGTGATTGGAGTTGCTGAGCTGCTGCTACACTGTCTTCTCTATGTTTTTCTTTTAACCTGGGTCTACAGTGCTACTGAAACTGGAGAATGAGATAAAGCCTATAGGAATAGTTGACAGAAGCAGACAAGCTGATTAGCCTGCAAAAGAAGCAGCCAAATTGAACTAAAAACATGTCTATAAGCAATTCTTTAACCCAGATACAGAAATCAGAGACAGAGACAGAATGAGACTGAGAGACAGAGAGGAAGGGGGAGGGGAGGGAGAGGGAGAGGGAGAAGGAGAGGGAGAGGGAGAGGGAGAGGGAGAGGGAGAGGGAGAGGGAGA
>JANHMN010000018.1:22325505-22354794 GCA_030674055.1 Rhabdomys pumilio | reverse complement strand
GAGAGGGAGAGGGAGAGGGAGAGGGAGAGGGAGAGGGAGAGGGAGAGACTCACAGATATTTCATGGGAAATATATATCAGGATCAGCTGTTTTAAGTATAAGAAATGTATTTAAAAGCCATACATGCTCTATTTCTAAAGAACATGAACCCTTGCTCTCACTAGTTTTGTGAAAATGGAAAATCATTTAGTCTCCCTGTCTGCGCCTTTGGCAATTCACTGTGGTTATGAGACTCCATACCATTTAATAGATGTTTTGTAGGCTAAGTATGGGTCAGTTTGAGTCTTCCAAAGGAAAGTTGCTTAGAAATTAGTTGGGATTGACGCTTCTTAATCAGAGGGGCCTAGAATGAGTAAAGAGTACTTTGGATGGTGATACAGTTCTGTTGTGGCTGAGTTATGAAGTGGTCTCCCAAAGACTCACTTATTATAAATTTGGCCCTCAGCTCGGGGCACTACTGGGAGGTGATTGCATCATGAGTTCACTAACTACATCACTGGATTAACCCATTTATTGGTTCACACCAAAAGGGATGTTGGGATATAAGTTGGTAGAAGGAAGGTGACTGGGGACATGGCTTTCATCAGGCTATCTTGTAATCACTCCTTGGTTCTCTGTGCCACCTGGCCACCATAAAGTAAACAGTTTGGCACTGCCACCCTCTTGTATAATGTTACTGCCTCAGAACAGGCTTTAGAAACAAAAGCTGGCCAACCATGCCTGGAAATGCTGGAGAAAGTTAACTAACAGAAGCTCTGGAAATATTTTTTCTACTCCATGGTGAAGACTCACACCATGTTAGCATAAGAGGGGTACAACTCTGGAGAGAAAGAGTCTAGCTGTAGAACCATTGAGCTCCTTGTCTAGGAGTTATGCAGAGGACGTGGATCGGGATAGAGCAGAAGGGTGATTTCTAAAAGTACTGAAGCTAAAGGACCACTGTTAACTTTGCCCTTCTCAAAGCAGATTATGGCTATTATCATAATGATTAAACAAAGTTAGGTACAGAATCTCCAAACCAAATTACACATGAACATTCAAAATCACATTCAAAGAGTGACCTACAGGTAGAGAATACATCTGGCTTAAAGGCACATCTGTCTTCCTGTCCATTCATTTCTCAATTATAGTACTTGATAAGTGAATTATGAAATTTTTCTTTGACAACAGTTGTTTTATTTAATAATTAACCTTTCCATTAAACCCTTCACAAACTCCCCCTAGTTTGTAAAATCCATATAATTTTTTTTGCCCTCTTGCTCTGCATTATTTTCGATCTTGTGATATCACATCTTATACATATATCTGAATTGTTCAGACATGAGACACAGAACTAAAGTCCATATCACTTTGCTCCTCATCAACCTTTGCAGAGTTTCTAGCCCACAGTAAATGTTTAGTAAATATCCATTGAAAGAACATGATGGTAGCTATTTTTTCAAAGATTTGATCTGACTGATTTCCCTGACTCTCTGAAGCAATGAATCATGTTAAACAAGTTGCAATAATAATGTGTATAGTTGTTTTGTTGTTGTTGTTGTGGTGGTGGTGGTGGCAGTTGTGGTTGTTTGTACAGACAACATATGGAAACCTGGTACTTCTGCATCAATAACAAGGGTCACTTGAGGTTCCTTTATATGCATAGATGATAGATAAATGATACATATATAACATATTTTAAAAGTATATTATAATTGGTATGTATGTATGTATGTGTCTATTTGTATGTCTGGGTATGAATACATAAGTAGAGATGCCCATAGAGTCCAGAATATGGTGTGAAACACCCAATATGAATTCTGGGAAACAAACTCACTGAGTCTGCAAGCACAGAAGATATTCCTAACTGTAGAGCTATCTCTCCAGCCCAGCCCCAGATAGATCTTAAATCTAATTCATTAGACTTTTTTTTTTCCTCTTTGCCTGCATTTAGGACTTGTGATACTTTATAAAAATTGAAAAAGAAATTGCTTTCTGGCTATGTAAGACAATAAAGACTCCCCTTAGGGATTCCTCATTACAGAGAGTAAAATATCATCCTTTTGTAATACCCCATGTTGTAATAAATACTTGACAAGCTCGAAGGTAAAATGAAATATTCCTAGGAATGGGGCTTGATGGAAAATGGAACATTATTACTGACTTGACAAGCTTGGCACACAGGGAAATGAATCAGAACCAAGTGGTGCTGCATATATGTGAATCTTTCAGAAGTTTCTTATACCTAATACAGGTGTGTGTGTGTGTGTGTGTGTGTGTGTGTGTGTGTGTGTGTGTCCTGGCAATTGCCAAAGTTCTCCATTTGCAGATTCCTTTTGTCCTATTTCTTCAAATGAATAGGTCTTCTTCAAGGCTACAGAAAAGAAATTAATTCAACAAGGCTCTTAATCTTCAAATGTGTTCCTGCACCATTAAATGTCTGTCCAAGAAAGACTGTTATTCACCGTACAAGAAAGCCTCTTAATCAAATGTTTTCTGCCATGCATTCGCTCCTCACATTTCTTTAGATAGCAGTATTTGTGATTAGAGACTTCATCCTACTTTGACTAGACATATAGAGATTTAAATACACAGGTTTTTCAATTGAACTGTCTTATTAGTATTGAGAAAGGATAAAAATACTTGAATAAGTTTAAACCTGTGTGTGTCAGGTGCGGGGAGTTTGTCTCATTTTTCTAAAGTTTTGGCTTTAGAATTTTGAGAGCTCATCAGAACAGAAGGCAGCAATGAGAAATTGTAAAACAGGGAAAGCTTTTATTGCTGCCTTAAAGACCACTTAGTTATGCTTTCTGTTATTATTCGCTGGAAAGAGAAAGGGTTGAGCTGACATAGATTCTTGAATGCAGGCATTATCCAAGAGATTAGATCTTATAACAACCGGTAGCTTAAGTACATCCTAATGACGATAGAACTGCATTTTGTAATATTTCTTGAATAATAGAAAGAAAATAAATTCTCAAGTTCTTGATTGTGGTGTTGTAATGAAATGTCATACAGAGAAATGGCCATTTCATTAAATGAGGAGTTGCATTGAGTTCTTTCCTAGCAAGATTATAATTCATTATCTATTATCAAAATGTACCAAACACAATTTAGAATGACATTATCATATATCCTAATCTAATAACCATCATTTCTTTATCATTAGAATTTTAATAGTCAACTTTCCTTTTCTAAGCTGATAAATACCTACAATTAAAAATGGGATGAAATTTAAAACTAGGTGTATAGTCTTAAAGAGAATGACCTCCCATGACAAAGAAAAGGTTGAGAGCTTAGGGTAGGAGATGGTGTGGGGAGTGTGGGTCCTCTTATCACTCACTGACAACATAGCTTCAGATGCACAGTGTTTTAAAATGTCTTTAGCTCCCCTGGAAATACCTGTGTTTCTACTTTATTTTGTCATTATTTTGTCATTTATTTTTGTCATTATTATTTTAACTTGTTAAGTATACATAACTATCAACAAGGCTGTTACAAAATTAATATTCATCAACTGATTACTTTCTCCATATATTTTCTATAATAACCCTTAAAAATAACTATGCTATAATTAATTCATCACATCAAAAACAAATATTGAACTTAATTATGATCTTTCTGTGGATAAAACTGTGGGAAAAAAACACAGCTCACACTTTGAAGAGAATATGAAATAGTTTATTCTGGAGACAGTTGTGAGTGACTCTGGACCAGAGACACGGGTTTGAACTAAATGCATGTTCAATATAGTAAGAGTTTCATGAAGTTTTTAGTTGTATACGAAGGAAAATTATAAGGTACAATCAGAATTGATTAGTGAAAACATCAGGCCGGTGGGCTATACAGAACAGAGAAATCTTTGCTACATGATTCAGGTGCTAATGATAACTTTAGCTTCTGGATAGTGGAAGTAATGGTCGGCTAAGTTAATACAGCCCAGGCTTCCTCTGATGTGATCGAAACAAATAGAGCAGGACAGACACAGAGGTCGACAAAGAGTTAAGAAGACTAAATGAGACTGCTTTGAAGTTTTCATCATGTGGGATGATGTTAGCTGCTTGTTGATCCTACATAGCATTTAGTACGTTGAGTTGTGCCTCCTCTACTGTTCTCTCTGGGATGTTTATCATGAAGGCATGTTGGATTTGCCAAAAGTCATTTCTCCCTGGAAACTTCAGTATATGAATTTTCAAGAAAAAAGGGGGGAAAGGAAAACGAGTTAATGTGATACTTGTCAGTGGCCAAATAAGTTTGAGAAAGTACATATCACAACCCTGGTGGGAGGACTCTCTGAGATTCAGTAAGCCATTCACTTCAAATCATCTTTGAGGTCTGACCCCACTAAACGACAGTGCCTTTCCCTACAGAAATCATGGAAAGAAGGCAAAGCTTTTCAGATGTAGAAGGCTACTTGTCACATGAAAGAGTGGTCCTCTCATATTTATAATGGAATCACCATTGTACAATACTGAAAAGTGTAACAACCCGCTCTGTTCCACAGATCAGGGTCTAGCAAGAGAGAGAGTGGGGGGAAGAAGGGGAAGAGACATGAAGAATAGAGACAAGCCAGAGGGTCTGTAAGTCTCATTTACTGTCTCCCATAGACTATATTCACACCTCCTATTGACTCCTCTTACAAGGAAATCCTGGGTATTTATAAGCACAAGCAGGAGAACACAGGTGAAGACATTTTACCATGTGCCCCATGCAGCTGGGGTCACTAAACAGCAAAACAAGCTAAGTGGGATAAACAAGATATTTATCAGTGAGTGCTCAGCTGTTGTAGGCTTCTGAAAAACAAGTCTCTATCAGGGTATATGGCTCCAGATGGCTGCAAAGATAATAGGTGCTTTCTAGCCGCTTTCTGCTAAAAGTCAACTCCCAACAAAAAAGCAAATCACAAACCTGATATTTTCTTCCAGTGTCATTTGCAGTATAATTTAATTCCTTCATTTGATGGAATTCTGTGGACGTTTGTGTCCATAAAGAAACTGTCTGAATGCCAGTAACCTGGCCAACTTGACACTATAGTCATGAGATGTTGGAAGTTGGAAAGAGTAGAGTGATCTGACATAGCAGAACCAAGACACTCATTACAGACTTGAAGGAAAGGACACTTGTCACATTTCTAGATGTAAAAATGCAGTACCTACAGGGAGCCACATTGGGAATCCCACCATTGCAGCCCTCAGACGCTACATCAGACATTAGCAGATATAAAACTAAAGTGAATCAGAAACAAAACTTCAACAGGTAATAGTCGTACCTCTCCAATACTCAAAAAAAAAAAAAAAAAAAAGAAAAAAAGAAAAAGGAAAAGAACAAAAGACATGTATGTTGTGTATTTTAAATTCACCCACTCAAGGTAAACACTTATTTTTTGATAATTTTACAGATATTTCTTTTATTATCTCCAGACACATGTGTTTTCTCATTTCTACTTGATAGATAATTACAAACTACTAAGTGTTTATGGCCTTGGTCCGTTTTTCCATAAACAAGGCATGTCCTTTCTTAACTGAAGGAATAGAGAATCAGTTAAATAAGACAGATTATTCTTATTTCTCTCCAAAAGAGATCTCATTCAAAATGTATATGTACATTTGTTGAGCATCTAACGAAGGAAACAGAAACTATCCATGTGCTTGATGCTCTGTAATGCTAAGCCACAGATACTTCAAATCATTAGACAGCCATTCATTGTTTTGTTTTTTTTTGTTTTGTTTTGTTTTGTTTTGTTTTGTTTTTTATCCCTTCAGCCTCTGTGGAATAACACAAGGCTGCCTTGAGCTGGGTTTTATTTTAATACAATATCATCATCCTGTCCAGAAAGAATGTGACATGGGATTGTTAGCATTCGGTCTAAGCTCCACCCCACAGTTAACTGAGAACAGCCAGATAGGCGTGACCCACTATAAAAGAGGCTGCTTGCCCTCTCCGCCCTCTCTTGATCTCTTGCCTTCTGGCTCCTGATCTGTCCCTCCTTTTCTCTCCATTCCCTTCCCCCCTCTCTCTCTCCACATGTTCAAGGCCTCTCCTCCTCCTCCTCTTCCTTCTCCTCTTCCTTCTCCTCCTCCTCCTCCTCCTCCTCCTCCTCCTCCTCCTCCTCCTCCTTTTCTTCTTCTTCTTCTTCTTCTTCTTCTTCTTCTTCTTCTTCTTCTTCTTCTTCTTCTTCTTCCTCTTCTTCTTCCTTCTCTCTCTCTCTCTCTCTCTCTCTCTCTCTCTCTCTCTCTCTCTTTCTCTCTCTCTGCCTTTCTCTGCCTCTACTACTCTCTTAACTCCCTTCCCCATACCCTTAATAAACTCTATTCTATACTATACTATACTATACTATACTATACTGTTATGTAGCTGGTCCCTCGGGTGGGGGGGAAGGAATGCCTTGGCATGAGCCCACTGAGACACCCCCTTTTCTTTATCTTTTTGTAAACACATCAGGGATGATAGCATGAAGCTCACCATAGTTTCTGCAATGAGGCTGAGGATATTGTTGAGAATGCTGTTCATTGTATTTTATGGCCTTTCCCAAGAACTATCAGGAGAAGACCCTCTTCTATTTTATCCTCTCTTCCTCAAGAGTTCATTTGAATTGATACACTGACTATCATGAATCATGAATGCCACAATAACAGACTCACTTCCTTCAACATGGACTGATGACAATCTTACAGCCACAAGTCCATAAACTTCTATGACAGGAAATATATATATATATATATATATATATATATATATATATATATATATATGCTTCTTTATTCTACTTTAGGTTCCTAGTCTCACTGTTTCTCTACTTTTCTCACCTATTTCTAATTATGCTTTTTGATGTATTTTAGCTATCTCCATGAGCTATCTTAAGTTCTTTTTTTAGAACAAACTAGGGAATAAATAAATACAACTATGAGCAATTTCACATGTGCAAAATAAGATGAGAGGGTGAATATTAAAAATACAAATTTATCCGTTCTTTAAATAGGGCCTGTCAAATGATTGTTTATCTTAAACTCACTGGATGGCTTAAACTCCATTTCTTCCATCAGTAGTTCTCACTCAGAGGCAGTGCCGCCCGAACAGTAGACATTTGATTATCTCTTTCCACTTAAATCAATGCATTGGCTTGAGAGCAAGACAAAACAGGACACGCTTCCTAAAGCACCACGTTTTCCTATACTGAGACATGTGGGACCATGCTGGACAATAGAGGGAATAGTAAAGTTGCCTCTGTTTTTTATGTCTATGTGCATTGGATTGGACATAGAGATATAAAAGGGATTAAGAAGGGTTTACTGTGAGATAAATGGTTTGGCTACTCAAGGAAATTGGGGGTGGAACAGAATATGAGAGATTATTTAAGCCTGGCTTTATAATAAACCAAAGTGTATTCAGAATGCAGGCAGTGACTGAGTAGACAGGAAGGAAAGAGTATTGGAGAAAAGAAAGGCCTGCAATGTGGCTCAACATGTAAAGACATTTGCTGCCAATGCTAACAAACGGCATTTGATGTGCTAGAACACATGGAGGAAAGAGGAAACCAACACTGCTGGATTGTTCTTTGCTTGGTTTTTTTGTTTTGTTCTTTGCTTTCTGTTGTTTTCTTTTTATTTTATTTCGTTTTCATTTTTAAGACAGGGTTTCTCTGTATAGCTCTGGATGTCCTGGAATTCATTCAGTAAACATGCTTGGCCTCAAACTCATAGATATCTGCCTACTTCTGCCTCTTAAGTGTTGGAATTAAAGGAGTGCTGGGATTACTGTGTGTATGCCCAGCCTTAATTTAAGTGAATTAGTTGTATGGATTATAAATTAAATATTGTGCATCATAACGCAATAAAAATATTATGAAAGAAGAAAGGAAAAACTAATATTCACAAGTTGCCCATATGTGTGTCATGCACACTAACAATAAATAAATATAAAAATATTAAAAGGAAAAAAGAAGACAAGGACCAGTGAGATATTGTTTTTCCTTATTTCCAATCTTTCTTTCTTCATTTCCCTCTTTTGTATTTTTTTTCTATCAACTATGGCAGTGCAATTCAAATTTTCTGAATATGATAATTTTGGGGTTTTACTTTACAATTCTGTCAATCAGGATTGACAGCAGTGTAGATAATTATACGTCTCCTAATTTCACTTTCCTATTGTAGGGTCATTTTCTAGGCCTTTGTATTTGTTAAAAACCTTTTATAGCCATATTTTCTTGGAACATATACTTATGATAAAAATAAAACAATTACCACACCTGTACATACTTACAATGTGCCTCATCTATTACCTTCTGAACACCTCAAGGTAGACCTTTTCCTCCTGCACCCTTGAGTGCCAGCATAATTCTTGGAGGGATGTAACCACCTGTTCACTGGAGTCCTTGTTTTGTGGGAATACACTGGGCTGGTGTGGTAATTGTAAATGTAAATGAAGAAAAAGGAAATTGTAAAGACTGGCAAAGGTACTGCTGAAAATATGGGAAAGACCATGTAAGCAGTAATGAATAACTGAGATACTATAAGAGAATAAAAAACCAGGAAGAATCAAACTGAAGTCAAAGTGAGCCTACAGCGAGTCCAGGGCAGGACAGTGAGTACATGAAATCATTCAGAGTAAAGGTCGTGAAATTGGAACGTGGAATTCGATTTTTGAAGGCTTAAGAGGTCAAGTTAAAAGACACTGGACTAACTAGTCTAAAAAACCCAACGTAACTATTTTACCATGAATAGAACAAAAACAACAATGGGCATGGAACAGCAGACCAGAAAAAAAGCCTATGAGGTCAGAACCCTACACAAAGAACTAATGGACTATGGCCAACTGGAGGATGTTGAGAGAAGAAGAAATAGTTCTCCCTATGGGAAGAACACACCAATTGATTATCCAGTAAAAACAAAAAACAAATGTTCAGCCCTAAAAACATACATCCAAGTGACATTATACACTGATCAGGTTGTAGTTAGGATTATATATTTATATTTGCAATAGATAATGTTTATATATACATATATGCAATATATGTATATATTATATATTTGACATCTCCTACTTAATGTCCATTAGCAGCCTACTGACCAGGAGTCTATTATATACTATTCTATTTTCTTATTGTGCAGGGAAACTGTTACAGGCAGAGAAGCGATGTCTGTTGAGTATCACTGTCGTTGTTATAGCTGGTGACAGAATACTGAATCAGCCTTGGTTGAAGCAAATAGAAACAGATCGAGTGACTAGAGGAAAGGTAGCCCTCAAAAATGTAGAATAAATGAAAGGAAGGTACAAAGAGAAAATCTGGGAAGAAATGTGACAAAAAGGAAAATCCGTGCGGCATACTTTATCATTTTAAATGTGTTAGCAGGTGACTGAAGTAAAGGAATTTACTAAACACACAGTATTTCCGCACATCCTGCTGCTTTACATTCAACCCTCAGGAGATAAAGATTTATGCCCCATGAATCAAATGCCCATTTTCTGAAACAACTAAATGTCAAAACGGAAAGCTTCACGTTAATGGCGTGAGTGCGTGCACTAAAGGAGTGGGTCAGAGTGTAGCATCCTGAAGCATATCAGGAATGAGAGTTTGGGGATTGGACTGCTAAGAACAACGGTGCAGCATTTGCGATGCACTAAAAGCTTTTTGCTCTGCGGGAAACAGAGTTATTAGAGAGGGCAGCCTGAAGCATACTTGTTCTGAGAGTTGGGAGTTGTACCTCTTCGAAGGAAGATTTACAATGGTATATTTTACAATTTATCCATTTTTTTGGATGGTTGTGATGTGTGTCACCAGGGTAATGAAGTTCAAATAGATCGGTATTAAGTATTTCCTGGTGTTCTTTATTAATTATCTGTAAAACCAAAGAAAGAACAGTAATAGAGAGGCATGGGTTGGTCTTGTAACAAAGGGGCCATGTTTTATACAAAGGATTTAAGAACAACCCTTTAAATGCTAGTGGACCAAGAAATGTTTAAGAGGAGTTATTCTATAGTGGTGGGCAATGCCTTCCCCCAATACCATAAGCTATCAGACAAAAGCCCTGTACCTGGTGTATATTACTTTTTTGAATTGTTGGTTATAAGAGTTACATAGGCCCACAAACGTAACAGACTGCTGTCTTGCTCATGTTACCCTCCAGAACTTGATAGTGAGACCCTATTTCAGAAGATTCCAAGTGCCTGAATCATAGCATATGGAGAATCAAGTAGGTTCTGCAGTGAACGCTACTTTCCTACCAGGAGAGCTATCAAGAGACCTGAGTTAATAGAAGAGAGAGGAAGGGAAAGACGGAGAGAGAACACAATCATGAAATTGAGAGGAAACTGTGACAGGGAATTCCACGAGCAAATGTACTCCAGCAGAGAGAGTATGGGTTGGATTTGTTCCAAACATACGATAAGTGTGAATTAATGTTAAATAAAATATTTTACAAAATATTGAATGCCCATGCATTAACATTATAACTATTCCAATCAGCGATGTATATAAATGAAGTGGAAAGGATGTCAAGTTATTTTGTATATAAATAGACTCCGTCAAATTTGTGAGGATGTCTAGCCAACCATATGCACCAAGTAAGCTTTTCTCCAAAAGTGCTGACATTCTATTAAGGGCTAGGAAACACATTTGTTTCCTGATTTTTTTGAAGTAATATGAGACATGATTAATTATTAAATATTTTTAATATGTATAGTTCATAAATAAAAAAGATAATTAGAAACAGGCTTTAGCAAACCATCAGAGTGTATAATTTGTAGCATTATTTGAAACAAATATGAAAATAACTGAAAGAAAATGTTAACTGGAGGTGGAAGATTCTGCTATTTAAAGTCATAGTCTTTCCTAAGAGGTTGGCAAGAGTCTGACATATTCAGAGGTGGATGCTCACAGCTAACCAATGAACTAATCATGGGGTTCCCAATTAAGGAGTTAGAGAAAAGACTGAAGGAGGTGAAAGAGTTTGTGGCCCAAGCAGAGCAACAATACCAACCAACCAGAGCTCCCAGGGTCTAAACCACCAGCCTGGGAGCACATAGGGAGAGACTCATGGCTCTAGTTGCATATGTAGAGGAGGATGGCCTTGTAGGGCATAGGAGGGAGAGGAGATTCTTGGTCCCGTGAAGGCTGGATGATGAGGGTAGGGAGGTAGGAGTGGGAGGTAGGTGGGGACACATCCTCAAAGAAGCAGGAGGAGGGGGATGAGATAGGGGGTTCCTGGGCAGAGGGGGAGAAATAGGGTAAGGGGATAACATCTGAAATGCAAATAAAATATCCAATAAAAATAAATAGAAAATAAATAAATAAATAAATAAATAAATAAATAAATAAATAAAGTCATAATCTAACATGTCCACATAGCTCTGCTGAGCAAAATGGAGGACTCCTTTTCCCAGCAGGGTTTTCTCTTCTCTACTTTATCTGAGGAGCCTCAACCCCCACACTCTACTTGAGGAATGGCACACAATCCATGGGGAAATTACAGGTTCAACTTCCTGGAATGCCTCTCCATGCAAACGAGGTATCCCCAGAACCTTAAGCCTTAGCCAATAAAACTTTACCCTAAGTAGAACCCCTTCCCACTCTCCAAGTTTATAAATATAGCCCTTCATTGACCTTCTCCCACAAAAAAACCATGTATGCACACAGGCTGTTTTGTTGAATACCATCAAGGAGAGCTGTTTTATTGAATGCCATCTAATAGAGCTCTAACACTGAAATTTTCAGAGCAGACCTTCTTCCTTGGCGTTCATTGCCTAATTGAGATACTGCTGACCAACTCTTTCTGGATTTCACATCACCCTTCCTTGCCTGGTACAGCAGTGTCTGTCTGGACACCTTCAGGGAAGAAGTGGACTGCAGAACTCAGCTCTGCCCCATCCTTCCCAACTGGTGTACAGCATTTTATGGACACCCCACCCCAAGGAAGAAACAGAAACTAGAACCACAAACTGGGATTTGTAATGCACCCATATAATGGAACATTAGGCATCAGTTAAATTAGATAGCTCCACATCTGACATCAAAAATTCCCATCCACAAGAGGTATCAATAGAGAGATAACTTATTTGAGTACATCATGATACAAATGCTAGGTGTCTGAGTGGCCATGA
This sequence comes from Rhabdomys pumilio, assembly GCA_030674055.1. Lineage (NCBI taxonomy): Eukaryota > Metazoa > Chordata > Mammalia > Rodentia > Muridae > Rhabdomys > Rhabdomys pumilio. Next base: position 22,342,719 of record JANHMN010000018.1, on the reverse strand, counting down.
CACAAATGTGCAGGCATCTGTGCAGAAACACAACTACTGAAAGGTAGTTGTTACAAAAATATAGTAAAAAATATAAGAGAATTGGGTTAACAGTTCCTTGGCTAGAAAAGAAGTCCTAATTAACCATTTAACTTACATGTGTTTGTGATTTGGTGGTGGAGCACACAGACCATAGCATTGAGAGTTCAGAAGATTTGAACTTTAACAAAGGACTGTGTTGAGTCAGTTATGTGTGTTCAAGACAGTGTCACATGTATGCCGTCAGCCCTCATAGTGAGTACTTTTACCCACTGAACCATTTCAACTGCCCCACCATATTTTTTTTTTAGTTATACAAGTCTAATGACACATTATAGGGAGGTACAAAGAGGAAAGGACCAGGGAGGGAGAAAAGAAGGGGAGGGAAAAGAGGGCAAGATCAGATGTGGGAGAAGACAGGGGAGAATTACAGAGGGTCAGGAAATTGAACAGAGGAGTCTAGTAGTGTGGGATGGGTAACTGGGAGTAGCCACTAGAAAGTCTTAGATGCCAGGAAAACAAGAGGTTCCCAGTACCCAATGGGAATGACATTAGCCAAAGTATCCAACAAAGAGAGATAGAACCTGTAGAGACCATATCCAAAGGTTGGCATGGCTTCTGGTTGAGGAATGAGGTCACCCACCCATCTCAAAAATTTTAGCCCGGAATTGTTTCTCCATAAAGGAAATGCAGGGACAAAGAGTGGAGCAGAGACTGAAGGAAAGGCTATCCAGAGACTACCCCAATTAGGGAATCCATCTCATCTGCAGACAACAAACCTAGGCATTATTGATGATGCTAAAAAGCACTTGCTGATAGGAGCCTGGCATAGCTGTTCCCTGGAAGGCTCTCCCAGAGTCCAGCCAATACAGATGTGGAAGCTCACAGCCAACTATTGGATTGAGCATAGGGACCCCAATAAAAGAGTTAGAAGAAGGACTGAAGGAGCTGAAGGGGTTAGCAACTCCATAGGAAGAACAACAATATCAATTAACCAGATCTCCCAGAGCTCCCAGGGACTAAATCACCAACCAAAGAATACACATGAAGGGACCCATGGCTCCTCTGCATATGTAGCAGAGGAGAGCCTTATCAACGGGAGGGAAGACCCTTGGTTCTGTGGAGGCTCAATTGTCCCAGAGTAAGGGAACGCTAGGGTGGTGAGGTGGGAGTAGATGGGTTGGTGGGGGAGTACCCTCTGGAGTCAAGATTATGGGATAGGGGGAGATTATGGGATAGGGGATTTGCAGAGGGGCAACCTAGAAGGGGGGACAACATTTGAAATATAAATAAATAAAATAACCAAATTTAAAAAAGAAAGAGAAATAGAAAAATGTAGCAACAGTATTTAGAACACACATTTGTTTTTTGACATGGGAAGGATCTATATAATTATTCCAATGAATTCCAATAAATTCATCTGGGAAGAGACAAGATACAGCGAAGTGAATGTATACTCACTTGGTTTACTTTTAAGTCAGAAATATCCATGGACATTATGGTTAAGATATCAAGTAAGTAGAAATAAAAAACAGGACTGGATTGCAGGAGACAAATCTGATTTGGAAAAAAAAAAGTATTTGAGAGTTATTACATTTTTATCTTACTTTTACTGTTGCTGTGATTAAAAATCAATCTAACAAACAAACCAAACAAACAAAAATTTAAAAAAAAAACAACTTGAATGAAAAAGTGTTTATTTCATCTCACATTCCCAGGCTAGAGTCCATCATAGTAGGAAAGTGATAATGGCAAGAGCTTGAAGAGACAGCTAGTCACACTGCATTCATAGTCTGGAAGCAGAGAGCAATGAATACTTAGCTAGTTCTTTTATAAAATATATTCTGAGACCCAAGCCCTGCATGATTCATTCTACCTTAATTAAGCCCACATAGTGTGTTGAAGGCTCAGATTCTGGATGATTCCTGGTCCTGTCAACTTGATAATCAGTCCAATCAGTTCTATACTTCAGGATAGCACATGATTTTAGTGGGGTGAAATATCTCTGCAAAACTCTTCACTGGGAGAAGAGAAACTGTACAGGCAAGGAGTGATGGGAAGTTTTTTCTTTGCTAACTCAGGTGCCACTTTTATTCAAACCACCATAGAAGTCAAAATACAAAACATTAAAATGGAACTAGGCAAGAAAAGACCAGCAGGGGTAGAGACTTGTTTTGGGTAAAATATAAATAGGAAAACAGAAAGACAATCTCAGATTTGATTAGACCTCAGTCACAGAGGCTTAGTGGGAAATGCTCATATGATGAAACTGTATCTGTAAGATATGCATCGCCAAATGTAGGAAAGGATTTTGGTGGCTGAATTTCAATAAGATTTTCTCAGTGCTAGAATCAACTAGTGTAAAGTTTAGTGGTTTTAGTGAATGCTCTATTTTAAATTAATGTGCAAAATGTTTGTGCTTTAATCTAAACCTAGAAACTTTTACCTGAGAGAAGAGAATAAGCATAACCCAGAGGTGGCATTTATTTTATCAATCACAATCTGCAATTACCATATAACAGTAATTTTTGTTTGTTTGTTTGCTTCAGGAAATACACAGAACTCCAAGCAGAGAGATAAAAGAGGATGAGAACTATTGAAGAAACAAGGAAGTAATTCACTTTCTTTTTTTTTTAAGATCCTGAAGCCAAATAGTCGATATATTCAGAATTTATTTTACAGAGAAAAAATATTTTGAAGACATCAGATAAACTAAGATTTATTTGAATAACTTAACTGCTTAGTAATCAAAATTATTAACTTCCAAAAGAAAATTAGGATTAAAATGTATCTGAGGGCGTATGACTGTGAATGCCTATTCTGTTTATGTTTGTGTTTATGTGGTTGTTTCTTTTTCTTTTTCTTTTTCTTTTTTATTTGGTTGTTCTGTTACCTCAGACCACAGCTTTAACATATTAATCTTATTGCTGTAAAATTAAGAACATAGGAAAGTGAATCAATAGTATAGAGAAAATGGTAACATATGCGACTGACTAATAGTACAGTCCATTTTACTATCCTGGGCAAAAAGAGGTATCAGTACAGAAAAGGGGGTAGTATCTAAATAGTTATAGCTTCGAATTTTTACCCTATTTCTTCCAATCATCAACCACACTATAGTGTTCAGAAAAATCTTTGCCTAGGCCAACTTTATTAAATCCTCTGAACCTTCAAGTAGGTCCATCTGTGAAGAGTTTCATGTATCTCAGGCTGACCTCAAACTCAATATACAGTTGAGGCTAGCTCAAAATTTTGATCTTTCCAACTCTACATCACAAGAACAGGGATTAGAAGGTGAGCCATCACACCTAGTGACAATAAACAGTTTTAATAGTCTTGCTAAGTCCATTTATCAAGATCCTTCCTCTAGCCTTCAGTGTCTACTCATCCTGGATACTGTTTAAATTCTTCACCTAACACTTTTTCCCAAGCAATGGCCAGTCACCAAAGTGTGTCTTGGACAGAATCTGATTCAGTTAGTTAAAAAAAATTCCCCCTTACCAGTTGTTATGGATTAAATACAAAATGTCATCTACAGACTCATATGCTTCTCATTTACTTGCTAGATGGTGGCACCATTTGAAAGAAATTCTGGAAACATTAGAAGACATGATGTATTTAGAAAGAGTAATCACTAGGGAATAAATCTGATGTATCTTCCTTGTCCCCAGTCACCTCCTTGCCCTTTGCCTCCTATGCCCCAGAATCTTATGCTCTATTTGCTTCTAGCACTACGTCACTACTAGCACGTAGGATCAAGTACCATGGATTGAACCTACAAAACTATGAGCCAAAGTAAATATTTTCTACTTTCAGTGATTTTCTTGAGTAGTTTGGTTAAGTAACAGTAGGTAGAAGGCTCCTGATGTATCATCCTCTTAGTACTTTCAGTCCACTGACTCTTATGATTCACTTATAATTTTCCACTGGCCTACCTCATATTCTGAACTGAGTCCAAGCTCTGTACTTAACTGTGAACTTTTATCACTGTGGTCCATAGTGTGTAGCAATGCTCCTGAGAAGAAATTCCCTCACCATGATTTTAAAGTGGCATTGAATAATTTTTAGTAGACAAATCCTCCATCTCATTCCTCTGTGGAATATGTTAACATCTCCATTATAAGCTCAAAATCCACCTATAAAAAGTAGTGTGATATAAAAAAAATGAATACATATTTTTGTTCTTTGTGTGGTGGTGATGATGGTAATATTTGATTCTTTGGGTTTTAATTGACATCCAGAATCAAGATTGTGTGACAATAAGAATTGAGTTAGAAATAACTTTTGTAGTAACACATACTATCTTACAAACATTTTAAAATATAAATAGTCACAATGCACTGAGATGATTCCACAATTCCTTTGAGAGAAAAATGTAAGCATATAGTTCTGTTGAAGTTCTACACTCTGTTCTTCATTTACCTCTATCAAAACCCTTCATATGAATAGACTGGATGAGAATACGAAGAATGGATCAAAAGGAAGCACTACCTTTGCTGTGCACTTACCACTGCCAGGATTCTCTGCACAAGGAAAACTATGCTTATGTACTTACTCTGATTTGTAAAAAGTATTCATTTATTGAGGTTTTCGGGGAATTATGTGCCACAAATGGTACTATGTGTAGAAGTCAGAGGGCACCTTATGGAGGTTGACTTTCTCTTTCTACCATGTGGGACCCTGGTATGGAATACAAGTGATCAAACATAGCAGCAAGTGTCATTGCCCTTGAGCCATCACACCATCACATCAGCATTATGTTTATGTCTTAAGTATCATGTAGTTATGTCATCCATCTGTCTTTGACTTATTCTGTTATCAAGGTGAAGAAGAGGCCCATTAATTGCTCATTAACTCCCAGTAGCCCCCATGTTTTAAGGTCTTGGTTATCATCACTGTTCTTTTAGCTCTTCACACTGTCATTCTTATTAAACAGTGAATTTTAATTGGAAAATTCTATTTAGTACCTTCAATAGATACTCCAGTGCCCAGAGAATTCATCAGTGGACTTAGAGAAGACTTGCCTTTCTCAGCAGCTCTCAGTGGGGAGTAGGTAACACTATCTGATACTGTGGTCAAGTTAATAATAACTCAGGAAGAAAATTTGCTCAATAAGGGGACAAACATGGGGAAGAAAGATGCAAATAATTTATATGTATTCCAACATGTGCAACCTGGCTGAAGAATCCGACTGGCTTTATTTTTTTAATCTTTGTACCACTTTATATTTTTCCCAATATTCCTCTTCCCATTTCCTCATTCTCTCTTAACATTTTCCTGTATAAAAAGCTTCAGGTTTCCTTCAAGTTCCCATTTCTGTCCTAAGAGAACTTAAGCTAAGATACCTACTTGTATTTCATATCTCAGTTTTAATATCACCTTCTGACATAAATCAAGAACGAAATCTGAAATGGCTGCTATAATAGTATTTCTATAGTGTATTTGGATACCTCACCTAATTATGAGGGCTTCTTCTACATACCCACAGGATGTTTCCTTGTGTCAGTGATGTCTACCACACAAACTATGCTGTGTTATAATTACTTGTTTGTCTGATGTTCTCCTCTAATAGAGTTCAAATTCCGCAAGACTTGGACAATGACTTTTCACTTATATCTCTACTCCTAGTCACCCAGCTTCATACAAATTCATAGATAAATGATTAAGTAAATAAACACACACTCAATTCTAATGTCATCAATATTTAGATGAATACCAGCTTACATGAATAAATACATGAGAAGTGATTGCATCATTTGATACAATCAGGGAACGGGATTCATGCCATAAACAAAATAAGTCAGCTTGAAGAACGAGCTCAGTAAAGGAACAAGGGAAGTATCCAAACACTGTGGTTTGCATTTGTGTACACATGCAATTCTAGGTGCAGACAGAGAGAGAGAGAGAGAGAGAGAGAGAGAGAGAGAGAGAGAGGTGTCACCCCAAATAAAAATAAATCTTATGAAAGAATAGAGAAAAATGCACACAAAGAAAAGAGAAGAGGAGAGTAACTGAAGAAAAATGAGTGGAAGTAGAGAAATTGGGGAGTGAGAAAAAGGAATACCAAATTGGGGAAGAGCAAAAAAAAAAAGAGGGAAAAGATTTGAACCAACAAATTCAAGTCATAGTCTTTATGTTATTCACAGGTAAAATTTTATTCTACCCGGATCTAAGCCAAGGTTGTTCTCCATCCTAATGCCTTGCACACAAATGAGGTTGTGGAGTAAATGTATCAGCTATAGAAAATATATAGATGAAATATGTGTTCATAGGGCAACAACTAGGATGGACATCACTGGTTCTCTTTATAACCATGAGGTCTTTAAAAGCAATTATTTTAAGTCCATTTCCATTACCACATCCATCAACTAAAACGTATGTATACATTCATTTTCAGGTAACTTTTGCTTTCAAAGGAAAAAAATGATGGTTATGTCAGTCCTCTACCCCCACCTCTCTGCCTCATTCTGCCAATAGTAAATGAGCACTAAACACGCTGTAAATGTCAAATTAGAATAAGATACCAGGAACATCTTTCTTTACATCTGAAATCCAGAACACAAAACTGAATTAAATATTGTTACGAGCTGTTAATACCATCTTCCTTTTGTTAAAAGTACTTCCATAGAAATTTTAAACAGCAAATAACAGGAGCCAGGAGACATGAGCACTGTCCTCTACTCTATAATTTGTATCACTTCATTTTTATTTTACTTACGCTCACTTGCATATATTACTATAATAACATAATCACTCAACATTTTCAATGTATTTTGAACTCAATTAATTTCATCAAATCTCCATGGACATTTAAATAGTTTAACTTCATCTACATTAATGCCTTCCTAATTAAAGAAACGTGGCAACACAGTACATGTTGCATGGGTATCTCAAGAGAATTAGAGATTTCATAAAATTTATTATATCTTCTATTAATAAGCAAACCGAGATGTGGGATCCATCTGACAATCTTAGCAAAACATCAAGTTTTCAGTATATTTAAACAGAAAGTTATTACTCAGTCTTTTTTAAATTGTCTTTAGACATCTTTCAACATTCCTGGGTCATTGCAAACATCACCATTGATAACTTGACACAGAAGAAAGAATGTGGTGACAAGCATTATCTATTAGAGAGTTAATTTCATTGTTTTTTGTAACAGGGGCTGGTGAATAGTGTGAAATATGTTCTTATCTGAGGTTTGCTTCCTAGAAATTGGTCATGCTGAACAACAGGAAACTGAGGAAAAGTTATGACCCAAATGTTTTCTCCAAGTATTCTCATCATCTCTGAGTAATATAAGAATAGAGAGATAGTGAGTTTTGACTTGAATCAAGGCTTTCAAATGCCTACACACCCTTCAAACTTTCTCATGGGTGTGGGGCGGTGGGCTGTGAGAAGCAGCTGGGTGCTTGGTCGAGCTCGAGCTTGGAACCCCAGAACCTTACTGGACAGCAGGAGTTCAGCTCTGTTCCCAAACCCTGGTTCTTTTCATTTAGCTTCAGCCCTCCAACAACCACTCCCACAGAGAGGTCTATGGCCATCAGTCACAAGGAACAGGCCACAGGCCCTAGAGAGATTTATATACTAATGAGATACCTGAAGGCCAAAGGGTGGAGCCAATTAAGCATTCTTCCCCAGCCCCTCCCCCCCTCTCTCCTTTCCTATTTAACTCAGGTCTGCCCTGGGTTTGGGGGTGGAGGTTGCATCCAGATCCATCCACAATCTGCCATGACATTAAAGCCTGTTAAAAAACCCATGGACTTTCTCATGTCATTGGGACTGCACCGTGAGGAACCGTGGAGCCACAGCTGCCATGCCTAACTTCCTGTTGGAGGAAACCTCAGCATTCCCAGCCAACTACCCACAGCCTGGCATGAGGAACCCTGCTTCTCCAGCCACAACTACCCACACATGGGTAATGAGTCCTTTCTTAAATTTGCCATGCATCTTCATTCCCATTTAAAATTAATTATGTTTTCTGTTTCCTTGATTTGTTACCTATTTGACCATGGGAAGGATAAGTAAATTAGACAGCACTGAAATTAGTCCTAAACTTTATTTTAAATAGGAAGCTCTGTATAGAAGGAATTGCCACTTATTCCAACCTCTATTCCCTATTCAAATTGAAGTCATTTGGAAAATTGGTCTCTCCCTTCATTTTCTCCTATAATTATATATGGAGAAATCATAATCTGAACAGCATTATCCACTTTCTAATTGTATTAAAGAAATTTTGTTAAATCAAGTTTTAATGGAAAAATAAACTTGGTTTCCCAAATTACAGATATATATATATATATATATATATATATATATATATATATATATAATGCATATTGCACATATGTATTAATAAATCAGAAACTCAATGTTATAGACAAACCTAGGTTATGGGGTTAAATAATGTAGAATATCAGATGTAAAATTGTCTGGCTAGTTCAATCTCTCCATTTTTATCACTGTGGAAATTGAAGCACAAAGATGAACTTGTTGTTTCAGGTCATTGTCAGAAAGGCAGATAATAAAAGTCATCAAAACACTGTTAAAATGCAGGCTCCGCCTGCTGCAAAGCTGCAGAGTATTTTTATATCATCTTCTTGTCACATAATTTAAAAATAATCATGAAGCTTGTGAAACTGTTAGAGAACGTGGGTAACAGACATCTTTTATTGTAATTACCTGATTATCTTAAAAATAGAGATTTTTTAAAAATCAGAGAATTGAGGGCAGTGGTTAGGGCATGAAATCTTAGATTTTAAATGTAAACTTGTTTTCAGATAACACCCATATACCAAAGTTTAACATCTGGCTACCTAGATGTTTTATTATTTTTCTTCATTCTTTTATTTTGTGTTCAAAATAGTTCAAATAGTTCAAATAAAGTGTCTAGTGCTAAATAGTATATGGCAACAGATTGTTACCTAGGTATATCTCTTTTCTATAGTCAAGGTTCCAGCATACAATATTCTCACCCTATCAGAGACCCCTGGTTACAGTTATTGTTTCTCCAGGAGGTTCGTTTTCCCTTTGCCTTTATGGAGCTCTTATGGCAAATGAGGCTTATTGTGACTCATCCACAGGTCAGTATCGATGTGTAGCTTAGAACCTGCACTGTCCCTTCCAACACCTGCCCTTTAAACTACAGTCTCCATTAACTGTCTTAACCATTAGGAAAAAGATGAGGTTACCGATTTTCTAGAAGATCTTTAATATAGTATAACTACCCAGCTCTCAGATAAATTACCAAAAGGGATCTGATTAAATACAAAGTTGCATTTCTTCTACTCATTAGAACTGTGTATTATTCTAATATCTATATTCTTCTATGTATTTTTCTGCCGTTAGATTCCTGTGAATTTTCAGAGTTTGAGACATTTTTTTTTGTCATTTTAACCTTGCTGTCTTTGTTTGTTTGATAGTGGGTATTATTATATAACCAAACCTGACCTCAATCTTGCAAACATAAGCCTTCTGAGTGTGCCACCAAGCAAGCCCACTTTAATTATTTATAGCTGTTAATGTTTAGAGAAATCTGTCTTTTCTAACCAAAGGCACTTTATAATTATGCTAATAAAATAAAGAAATGGATAAATATATGTATGGGGAAATCACGTGTATGTATAAGATTATATAAATAAAATAAATAACAAGTTCAGAAATAGAATTTAAATGAATAAATAAAATATTCCAAGAAGGTGAAAATCAATATTACTAAACAAATTCACCTTTTTTTCTCTAAGTGGCAAGAAAAAATTATTCAGAAATAAAGGGATAGTACAGATCAGATATTCTACAAGAGCAATAGACTCCTCAGAGTATTCCAAAGTCCATGGTTACTGCTGAGAAACATAACATGAGTGGTTAGCTCTTTTGGTTGACAGACTATACAAACCTTTGTTCACTGCTAGTGTTTTCATGAAACATCTAACACATTATATATATATATATATATATATATATATATATATATATATATATTATAACACATTATATATATTATAATTATATAATTGTCTTATATAATTATATAATAATTATATAGAATTGTGTAATTATATAAATTTTTATATTTATATATGGAAATTGTAATTACATAATTTTCTCCCTTTTCTTCCCTCCAACTTCCACATAACTCATTACCATAATCTTTTAAATTCCTAATCTCTTTCTTTAATTATTGTTACACACATATGTGCACACACACTCACAGACATACACACAAACACAAACACATATCCCTAAGTAGATAATTCAAACAGCTTAGTCCATATAATGTTATATGTGTATGTATGATCTCAGGGCAGACCATTGGATATTGGAAAGCTTTTCCCTTGGAAAGACCATCTTCCCAACTCTTGGCACATTTATTTTCCCAGTAGATCTTTGTCTGAAGTTGAAGAACTATGACTTTTCACCAGTCTACATTATCATGTCAACTGGTGTTCTTAGTGCTTGGGTCTTGGCTTAGGTAGCCATGTTGATGAGACCTCATGGATGTAGCCTTTGACTTTTCCAGGAGACACATTCTTACATAAAACTTCCGGTTCCTCCTTCTCTTACAGTCTTTCTGCAGGTCTCCTTTTCTGTGTAGATCTCTGAACCTTTTAGTGCAAGAACTATGTTTTCAAGATTTTGTAAAGTGACAGATGAGTGTTCCTCTCCAAAATCCATCACTTCACCAGTCACAGGTAGTTTGTTAAATTTCCATTACCCAGCATGGATTTTATCTTGGTAAGTGGACCTTAAGTCCAATTAGGTAGTTGTTGGATACCACCAAGATATATGTGCCACTAAACATGGGAGGTTTTGAAGCACTGTTTCACTAGAATAAACCAAATTTTGTTTTCAAAGAAACTGAAAGTCAAAATCACCATAAATATTTAACTTTAAACAAAAAAAGAAAATGATTGAAGAATTTGGATACATTGGATAAAGTTGTTAGGTTGTAGTTGTTTTTAATTTTTAGCTTGGAAATTACATTCTTCACAGCACAGAGGCAAGACAGAGCTTCATTAAGGTTTCTGCATCAATGAGACAACCAAAGCTGCAAGTTCCCACCGAGCAGGGAAAACCTCAAAAGGAAATCTACATTGCAAAAGGAAGAAAGGAGACTTGTCTATTAAGACTCATTCTTAAAACTTATTTTTCTGCAATAATTTGTTCATTTCAAAGGGAAATTGAGAGCATTCCAAAAAGGGCGACACCTGTGCCAAGACCACTGTAACTACCCTTTAGTTACAATAGTGTGACTGTTAGTCTTCTGTCTAAGCTTTGCCCCACAGTTACCTGGCGATAGCCAGGTAGGCCTGACCTACTATAAAAGGGGCTGCTTGACCCTCCTTGTTCTCTTGCTCTTGCTCTCTTGTTTTCTCTTGCTCTTGTTTTCCCTTGCCCCTATCTCCCCATTCCCTTCCTGCTCTCGCTCCACTTGCTCATGGCCAGCCTCCTCTACTCCTCTACTTCTCTTCTCTTCTCTCTCTCTCTCTCTCTCTCTCTCTCTCTCTCTCTCTCTCTGCCACTACTACCCTTTTAACTCCCCTCCCCATGCCCTGAATAAATTCTAGTCTCATGGGCCCACCAAGGAACCTCCTTCTCCCACACCTGACTACACCTCCATAGACATACCCAACTCTCTTTATCTTTATCACAGCAGTGACTTTGCATGATTCCAAATGGAAGTTTCCAGTATTTTGAATTCATAGTCTTTCTTTGTCAGTACAGATGCTATCCTTTAAGAAGTCCAAAAAAATAAGACTTCCTCTTTCTACAGGGAATGCATACTCTGATATCCCTGACAGCAATCTAAATACCCTCTTCCAGTTCTCAGAGATAGGGAGTTTTGTTAATGACTAAGAAGGACCTATAACCATTCACCTATATTTGTTTACCTTTGCAATATACATATATATGCACATATATTGATACATAAAAGCTTTGTCAAATTGTAAAGCTTGTCTTATATATCTTAGCAGTGGCAAAAGTTAGAAAAGCAGTTCAAAATCTAGTCTTTGAATGTAGGCATATAGATATTGTTTTTAGGTAGATGCAGAATGGAAAAGAAAAGAAGCATACCTTTTCCCCACTCCAGTGTAATTTCCAATCTACCAAGCAGCTATAGTCACAAACAAGAGGAAATATATTTTGGCCAGGCCAGGGGACTCTATATCACACTGTAAATTTAAAAGTCCCAACATCTTTGAAAAGAAACAAAAACGACTCTATTTTCCCCCCTTCAAACGTGGCAGAAACTAAAGTTTCTATTATGCAATATGTGTTTGTGAAACACATCCCTCTCTATGAAATTTACATTTAGACAGTTAAAATTGGTATGGAATTGTTCACACAAATAAATACTTCATATGGAAAACAAAAAGAGTTTTGCTTGAGATGTTACAAATTAACGAGAAATAACTTCTTCTGGTAGTCAAATTCCATAGCAATATTTCAATGTAACAATATTTTGGGGAAGAATTCATTCTCATGAATCTGAAAAAACATTTCTGTTTTATTATCCTTTGTTTGTTTTGTTTCCACTTCGTGTCTTGTTTCTTCTACAGCAGATACTTAATGAAGCCCTAGGTATTTTCATTTACTGACTTACAAATCAAGCATAATCAAGGCACTACTAGGATTTGGAGAATTTGTTACTTAGATTTCTCCTTCCTACCACTTACCAAAGTCTGATGCTTAAGAATGAGAAAAACTCTTAGAAACATAATCCTAGTAACATTAGTTATCTCTTCAAAATTTTTCTTAACAACACAAGAAGAAATATTAAAATTTCAAAATGTATTTTCTAGTAGATTCTACTTCTGTTTTAAACAACCATGCATCCAGATCTTCCTGTCTTCACTCCCACAATGCTGCTCACAGGTGTGTGCTACCAAGTCTGATTCCATGGGGTGATGGAGAACCATCTAGAGTTTTGGAGCATGTTAAGTAAGGACTCAATAACACAAGCTCACATCTCTAACTCTTCCTATTGGACTTTTAATTAGCTATGAACCTTAACTACAATTTCAAATCATGTAAATGTATTGAGATTGCGTAATAATTTTTGTTTCTGTCTATGTCATATCATATTTACCAGAAACACCATCATATTCCAGGTAATGATGGCCATAGCTACATGTGGTGGGGCTGCACAATAACCAATTTTTACTCTTTAAAAGTAAAATGTTAGCTTTGAATTAAGAAAACCTCAGAAGAGAGTATTATGAAAGCGATTAACTATTGAAACAAACCAATTGAATGTATTTTTTAAGTCTCTAAGCAAGGTTGTCATTGGAAGTATAAAATGTGAGAATGACATCACCCAAGCCTGTGATGGACCTTTTTAGACTCTATTAACATGATTAGGATGTAAAATTAGATATAATCAAATTAATAATTGCATCTTTTACCTAATTTTGAGAATAAGCCTTTAATAAAATCAGTATGCATTCTAATTGTTTATTTACACAATATTAATATTCAGACAGAAGGATCACTAAAGCACAGTTAATTAAATATAAATTAATGTGGTGGAATATTTAATTATCTTTTCTACACCTCACGACTAATGATTATGTAAATGCCTTGCATTTAATCTTGTTGCCAGGAAATTAACTTAATGGCCTTCAACAAATGAACATTTTGTATGCATTACAGGACACTTTATCTAAATTTTAACAGCATGGCATTAGTTTCAGATAATAACATGATTACACAATTTAATATGTAAATATATACAATACTTTTGCCCCTCCCTATCTTTTTAAACTTTTCTAAGTAAAATAAGACTAACGTGGCTCAGAAATCATTCAGTAACTCAGGTTTTAAAGTGTAAAGTGTAAAGTCTAAAGTTTCCTGGTTTATCTATGGAGAGTGTCACTTGTTTTTAAATAAAAATGCTCCAACTGCAAAGTCCCTTTGCAGTGGACAGTTAAATCGATGATTTCACACAATGCCACTTTTTAAAGTAAATCATTTTGGATGTCAGAAGGTGGCAGGAATGTCAGCACTACACACGATTTCTCCAAGCTTTGGGGATTTTCTGACATGCCAGCACTTTTGGATGTGTTAAGAGAGCCTGGAGACTAGTAATTCTCTCAAGAAAACGAAGCCTAGGATCAATTACAAGTCTCATTAGATATCACTAAAACTATAGAAGACAGAGATTTAATTCTCCAGGACAAGAATCTTGTCTTGAGCTGTTTTGAGGAGCAGTCACTCCAGTACATGGGAATAGATATCACCTGTCTTATATTGGTGAGCAATCTAGATATGGGAGGTGCTGGGCAGATGAATAACAAGGCATGTCTTCCTTCAGAGACTGTAGCAGATGTCATGCCTCCCTCTTCCCCACCACCTCAGAGCATTCAAGCATAATGTCAGCTGCCAGCTCCTGTGTTTCCATTTCCCAAGGTTTCCTGGATTTTTGTTGTTTTAAGTTTTGGTTTTTTTACTAGAGTAACTAGAACAAATGACTGAAATTAGAATACTACAAAGTTGTCTTAGGATCAGCACAAGACATAGGGACTTCCAGACGCTCTAGATCACAGCCATATTTCTCTTATTAAATCACTAAGTGGAATGTATAGAAAAATACTATATTCATAAAGCTTTACATTTATTAATTCTCGGAAAACTCCACAATGTAATAACTATGGTAGAGCCTCTAATTGTACTTAGAACAACAGATATTTTACTAAATCTCATGATTGTGTAACTCAGAAATTTATCCAAGTCTGGGTTGAGTAATTTTTGTTAGAGGTCAATTAGCTGTATTCAACTGGAGGAGGACTGCTCTCCAGGATCCTGAGTGGTTTCCCTCACTCATCCATCATATCTGGTAAGCATGTCTGAAATGCTTAGCTCCCTGGAATTGTCATCCAACGCCCTAAACATGTTCTTTCCAGCACTGTGATCACAAAATAGTCGAATTTTCTGCATGATACCTTAAATTCTCAGGAAGCAAGCAATGGAGAAGGAAATAGACATTGCTGGTCCTTAAGTTGTGGGTCTAGGAACCAACGTTACTGCAAGGACATGGGTACAGAGACAAACACTCACCGCACACTGATAACTACAAGAGTTGATAATATGTTTGTTAGCTCAGGCACATAATTATGCACTGCATATAACTTACAAAAAAAGTTCATTCTATCCTACAATACAGAGAATTACAAAGACTAATATTTTTAAAGGACCCCTGCACTGTCATCTGCTGTAGTTTCTTGGTCAAAAAAACAATTTGTTCTCTCTATTTTAATAGAGACAGAGAATTAACAGCCATCGTTAATCTTCAAAATATGCAAAATGGATTCCCCATGTAATTGGTAGTAGCAAGATTTCAGTCCCAAAGGCTACATTCATGTCCAATTGTACTTTGCTTCCTCTTGTATAATAAAGAAGAAGAAGTAGAAAGCAAATTGATATTTGTATTCTACTCCAAGCCAGGTAATTTGTATAATATGAACCTCAAGCCTCACTCTTCTTGAGTTCAGTAACAATAACTAACATGCAAAGAAGTACCTGACACAGTAAGTGACAAAATGCAGTGCAAAATTTTCAAGTATTCAGTCGACAAACAGAGGAGAACAGGTGGGAAATACACAACAAGCCTCCAGCCTTTCATACAATCTTTTCCCCACACCAAGACTTTATTTCAGATATAAGAATGTCACTTCACTGTTGGCTACAGAGTTCACATTAGCACCCCTGTGTGTCCTGGCTTCCCTCATGTCTTATGCACAGGATGTAATTCCTATGGTAGCTGTATTATCCATATGTGTAGAAAGTTAACGAGTATGGATAACGAGACTCCTTTTCCTGTATGTTCCCATCCAGGAGACATTTTACTCTGCACTGAGTATGTCTACACAGTAGATGATCTTTCTTTACAGCTCAATTGTTCCATCACCAGCTGTTTTCAACAGCTAAGTTGGAAGAAGAATTCCCATCAGTGCCTGTGTCATGGCCAGTTACTACAATGTGGCCATATACATTAGCATCATGTTCATTTAGAAAGATGTTTTCCTTTTTTTTTTTTTTAAAGAGATACATGCTCCATGTCCATAAAAACAAAGATTTTCTTTTAGAGCCTTGACTTTCTATGATCATTACTGAAGAAGTCACAGAGCTAAGGACAAAAAATAAATTGGCTTTACAATGTAAAGCATGCAATATAAATGACCAATAGTTTTTATGGTTGGATCGAGATAATAATTTCACATTATGTTTATATGGTGACTTTTACTTAATATTTTGCTTTTTTTCTGTTGTAATTTAATGAAGTTTCTATGGTAGAACTAACATGCATGTGACATATGTGATACACTAAATATGTAAGGTTAGATCTTGCAGTCCACATGAAATGTGATCTTTTTACTCTTTTTCAAAAGGTTGGCACAAAGAAAAGAAAGATACATTGTCCTCTAATGTAGGTTTTAGGGCTAGGTTCTCAAAATATTTAAAACTTTCAGAATTGTCTGCCACATCATGGTACATACAACAAAAACATATATCTTGCAACTAGGCAATGATCCTGAATACACAACTATGCTAGTTTTGAAAAAAGAAAGTCACAATTCCCTCATGTTATGATATTTCTACTACCATACAGAAAAATATAATTTCATATTTGAACTTTTATGTTGGAAGAATCCAAAATTTTCAACTCTATGCAAAAACCCTCAATTTGTCTCTCACTTTTATGAAACTAACTCATGCATAGTGAAGGTTCATTTTCACTTCTTACACAAAGCTCCAAATGCTGTCAAGGTGATGTCCTCCTTGCTGGATTTCAGAATGTAGGATTCCAAGAAAAATAGGGGAAGACATTTGAGTTTTTCACTTCAAATAATTGTTGATTATAAATTTTCATGGGATTTTATTTTATTTTTTTTTTTTTTGTTTCTCCTATGATTCACTCTTGAAAGTTTAAGAATATCAATACTATTGCCAAAAAGGCATTTAATGAGTAGATATAAGCAATGTCCAGATCTGAAAGTTGGATGAGAGAAAATAAAGAGAAAGAGCAAGAGGAGGAGGAGGAGGAGGAGGAGGAGGAGGAGGAGGAGGAGGAAGAGGAGGAAGAAGAAGAAGAGGAGGAGGAGATAGCAAAAGGGAAGGGTATCACACATAAAGACGAGTGCGTGTGGTTGTGTGTGTGTGTGTGTGTGTGTGTGTGTGTGTGTGTGTGTGTGTGTG
>JANHMN010000018.1:22275651-22325495 GCA_030674055.1 Rhabdomys pumilio | reverse complement strand
GTGTGTGTGTGTGTGTGTGTGTGTGTGTGTGTGTGTGTGTGTGTGTGATAAAAAGCCACATTATCCTATACTATGTGGCTATTAAAAAGACTAAGATCATTGAGTAAGTTTGAATATGCTGGTTTTTTTGTGTGTATGTATGTATGTATGTAATCTCACAAGGAAATCCTGACACTTTACCTTAGGAAAGATGAAAAAAAAAAGGCAACAATAAAAATCTTTTCCAGATTGTAAAAATACTTTTACTTTGGCGTGGCTTGTATGACTGCATAGAGAAGTACTATGTTCCAAGTGTTGAAGCTCGCCTGGGCATATATTCTGTATAGTTTATCACATTAGAACGAACATCCAAATATAAATAAAGACATCAAAACTGTGGTTTGCGTTATTTTAAAAATGACCTATTTTAAACAAGGAAAAGAAAGAAAAGACATGCTGGCTCTGTAACAACCTATGGCTGCCATTGCCATCTGTCATCTAGTATTTCCTCTTTGCTTTTCAGTCCTATGCACTGAACTATTTTCTAGGTCTCTGACTTCCAGCTAGACTTAGGCAACAGGAAACTGCCAAGATATTGGAAATGTAGGAGACAGACAATTGGATACTTACCTGCCTAGAGGTTGTCCTGATGACCATAATCCAGTTGACTGCTCTGGGGATCTGGATTTGTCTCCTTCCCTGGCTCCCTACTATTTCTGCACTTTGGGTACATCACAAGACTTTCCCTGTTACTTGGTCAGTGCCACTGCCAACAGTCTCTCTGTTAATTTTCTTCAGTGGTCTACTTGGCAATGAAAATCTGTTTCCTATTGTGGCTCTGATGAGTTGAATGCACTTCATGTGTCTACTCATTTCTTTCTTACAGAGCTAAGCGCATACATAGGGACACTGTGCCTAGAAAGTGTGTGCAACAATGTGCTTAATAGCACATAATCTGAATAGGGTCTAAATCCCAGTATATTAAAATTAGATACACAATAGAAAAAAGGAAAATTAGTCTAAAAAATAAAATCTAGAATTTACTCATGCCTTTTTTTTAAGTATTAATATTTATGCTCCCTTAGAAAAAATTATTTTATTTGAACTCCTGGCTACAGCTTCAACACATAACCGATCTTTTGTGGCAGTCTGTAAGCAGAACTACTGAAAACATACACATCTCTTTCCAGATTACTCAATGCTCTTCCAATTTATATTTGGTTAGTAACTACTGTGTGTCAGATACCATCTTGAACACATAGCATTCTGAATAAGCATTTTATTCACAGTATCTTAGGAATAAAGTTATCTATAAATAAATGAAATCAACAGAATAAATCCAGGCCCTTCCATAAAGCTAACAGTCTAGAAGCAAAAGCAGGCATTACTAAAAAAGATGAAGCAAAAGACGCTTTAGAGGTATGGAGAATGCATGTCAGAAACTTTACAGCAATGGAACTATGGGAAGTCCCATAATTTAGAATGACATTAGCTGGGATATCTAACAAAGATGAGAAAGAACCTATAGAGACCATATCCTATAAAAGTGTAAAAAAAAATACCTCTCAATTAAATGTTTTTTTTTAAAACGTTGTCTTGATCATGTTATCTCTACATAGCAATAGAACAATATCTAACTCAGAAGTTGGTGCTGGGAGCAGGGTATTGCTGTGACAGGCATGACCATACTGCTGGTTAGAGAAACATGAAAGAATGTGGGACTTTGGACCTGAAAAGTGATTGAACACTTTAAGCATGGTTTAAAGGGGCATCTTAGTAGAAGCATGGAAGATAGTGCAAGGGTAAATTAAACTATGCAGGCCCAACTCAAGAGGTTTCAGAAGGGCAAAAAATTGTCGGCTGGCCTAGACACCGTTCCTGTGACAGTCTAGAAAAAAACTTGCTGCTCTTTGACCTTATCCTAAAAATCTGCCTAAGGCTAAATTGAAAAACGTTGGATTAATATGCAGAGGAGATTTCAAGACAGCCTAGTAAATGACTATGTCACATGGCTATCTGTGATCATTACGCAGATCTACAGCTAAAAGGATCACGCTGGACAAAGAGACATATAAAATGTACAGTTTGGGGAAAAAAGAACTGGGGAGTAAAATGTTGGAGTCAAGTCAAGTGTTCAAGGAGATTAATAAGTTTAAATACAGAATCTACCACAAGGGTGGCCCTGGCTAACAGTCTTAGTGATGGGAGATATGGAGCCTGACCTGCCATCTCCTGTAACCAGGCAAGACTTCCAGTGGAGAAATTGGGACAACAACCCTGCTATGAAAACTTCAACCTAAAATTTGTCCTGCCTGCAAGATGTGCTAAGGTAAAAGTTGGGCATAAATTGTGTGAGTGTCCAACCAAAGACTGGTCCATCTTGAGATCCATGCCATGAGAGGGATCTCACCCCTGACACTGCCTGGAGGACCAGAAACCAGAGTCTAGACAGCTCAGAGACCTAGAGTAGAAGCAACCATGACTGGCAAAAAAGAAGTCAATGAAATGATTCTTAACATTGTGCTAAACTCATAGACAGGAGCCTAGCATAATCATCATCAGAGAGACTTCATCTAGCAACCAATGGAAACAGATGAAGAGACCCACAGCCAAACCTTAGGCTGAGGTCAGGGAATTCCATGGAAACTGGGGAGGAAGAATTGTAGGAGCCAGAGGGGTTAAGGACACCACAGAAAAGCCAGAGAACCAACTAACCTGAGCTCACAGGGGCTCACAGAGACTGAACTGACAATCAGGAAGTCTGACATAGACCCTCTGCATGTATGTTATGGTTATATAGCTTTTTATTCTTGTTGAACTCCTAAAAGTGGGAGCAGAGTCTGTCTCTGATCTGCCTGCTTTTAGCATCCTCCTTCTATTAGATTGCTTTGTCCAGCCTTAATATGAGAGGAGGTACCTAATCTTACTGCAATTTGATATATCCTATTTGGTTGATATCCCTGGGAGGGCTGCCCTTTTCTGAAGGGAATTGGAGGAGGAGTGGATGGGAAGTAAAGGGGAGAAATATATGTGGGATACTGGGAGGAGAACAGGAAGAATTTAATATATGAGAAAATAAATAAAAATAAAATGTTTAAATGAAGTGGATCAAATGGAATAAAGAGAGGAGTGCCCTTGAGATAAGACTCTACATAAATAGGCTTACAAAAGGACTGACAGCAGAGCATAAGCAGTGAAGAATACCATCGACAGCAGAAGGCTGCTGCAAGTGAATGCCAAGACCCCAGGTCCAGCCCCACCAACAAGAATTTGGCAGAATTTGCCACATGCTTCTGAATTTAGAGTCAGAAAAATTATAGGAAAGGGGTCATAGAATCTTTCTCCAGGGTTAAGGAAAGCTGTTAAGTCCAGACATTTGGCAGGCTGTTCCCTGCATGGAAGCCCAAAGAAGCCATTCCAAGCAGCTGTGAAGGTGAAATTTTGCTTTCATTGGAGACCCCCAAGATGTTAGAGATGCCAGATCCCAGAGCTCTGCCAAAAAGAGGTGAAGAGCAGGTTTGTAACCAACCCAAAAGAGAGAAATGTGTTGCAGTCAACAATGCTGAAAGGAGTCGGACATCTGAACTACACTTTGACATCAGACATGGGATGCAGATTTTGGAGTTTGCACTGCTGGTTTTGGTCTTGCTTTGATCCAACATTTTCTCCCTTTCCACCCTTTTGGGATGGTACTGTCTATTCCGTGTCACTGTAGGTTGGAAGTATGTAATTTGCCTTTTGAATTTTAGAGGGGTTACAGCTAAGAGATTGCCTTGAGTCTCAGAAGAGACTCTGGATTTTAAACAGTCTTATGACTGAAAGGCTGTGGAAACCTTTGAAGTTGGACTAAGTATATTTTGCATTATAATATGGCTATAAGCCCATGGGGTCTAGAGAGTGAGTGGAACGTAGTAGTGGTAGGCTGAATGAAAAGGACCCCTATAGGCTCATATATTTGCATGCCTAGACACCAGTTGACAAATGTTTTGAAAGGAATAAGAGGTATACCTTGTTGGAGTTGTGTCACTGGAGGTGGGCTTTGAAGTTTCAAAGCCTCTTTCCTCATCCCCTTTCTTTGCCTGCTGATCAGGATGTAAAAATTCTAGCATCTGCTTCAGCACCTTGCCCATCTACTCTGCAATAATAATAGTGGACTAAACCAATGATCCTATAAGGAAGTCCCCAAATAATGACTTCCTTTATAAGAGTTGCCTTGGTCATGATAGCTCTTCACAGCACTAGGACATTAACTAAGACAAAAGACTTTCTTTTCGTTTTGTTTTGTTGTTTTGTTCTTGTCTCTAGTTGAAATTTTGGCTGGGAAATCAGAGGAACATGTTGGATGAATTTAGCACATTTTAATGTTCTAATAACTTTGGCTAAACACAAACAAAGAAGCACCAAGAACTCTTTCCTTTAAACAGGGAGTCTTCTAATGACTTTGAGAGGACAGTACCATACAAGAAGGGGATTTTCCATAATTTTTTGGTTCTTGGTAGAGAGTAAACAAAACCCAGTTTCTACTTTGTGAAAGTCAATCCATTCCATTTTAGTACGATAAATGCAAAGATATATATGTATATATATATATATATATATATATATATATACACACACATAATCTTTGGGGAGGATGCTATATGTATATATGTATATATATGTATGTATATATGTATATATATGTATGTATATATGTATATATATGTGTGTGTGTATATATATATATATATATATATATATATATATATATATACATACATAATCTTTGGGGAGGATGCTATAGTTTAAAATCACCTGATTTTTAGTTAAAATAGGCTTCTGACACTAAGAAAACATCTATTTTCTTTTGATGTAGTGATCTTAGAAATCAATATTCTGTACTTCTAAAGTGCTAGTGTAAATACAACTACTTGTAAATTTGAAATAAGTTCCTAAATTTTCCAAAAGGAGGTCTTAATTTTTTCCATTGTCTGTACAGATGCCTTCCATTTGTTCTCACATTGAGTATCCCTGAGATCTCAAACTATATTTACAATGATTATTTATCATTTTTAATACACATTAATTTTTATTGCTCATGTTCTATATCTTATGTGTTATAAAATATAATGTGGCCAGGGCATACCAGGCAGGCCCATGCCAAGATATCACCTGAGAAATCATGCCATGCAACAGATCTGGTATAAAGGGTATTTATTTGAGGGAAGGGAGGGGAATGAGGGCCTGGAGAAGGGGTAAAAGCAGGCAGATGGGAGCAGAGCCATGAAGGCAGAAAATGGGGTACAGAGAAGGGCAGAAAAAGGAAGAGAGATACTGGCCAGGAACACATGGGAACAGACAGAGAGAACTGGAGTTGGCAAGAAGTCATTCTATATGTCACCCACACTTGGTGGCAGTAGGTGATGGCTCTAGATGATGACATAAGTCACTGCTAGCTCCCAGAGAGGAATCTAGTGGAATTGCCTCTAAGCTGTCTATGTACTGTCTAAAAGAACCATACCAGGTTCTTTTTAAAACATCATTGCCCTGCAGTGTGTGATATCACAGTATTACAACATTTTTCTTCTTTTAAATATATTTCAAGATGATATATATATATATATACTTTCTCCCTCCTTATTCCTCCTTCTTTTGAAGGAGTGTCTTGTGCTCTGTGTGTTCAGATACTGACTCCTATGCCCTGAGATCTAGTTATAGTCATTACTTGGGCATTATCATGAATATTAATGAATCTCCTGTATCAGGGTGGTGAAAGCAATGCTCTCTATTTATCTCTGATTGGATAATAAAAGGATTAATGTCAATGACTGGGCTGAGGAGACAGAAAGGTTGGACTTCCAATCCCAGCCAGGTATCTGATGGAGAAGAGGAGGGAGAAGGAGATTGCCACAAGGCAGGTGAGAGTCCAGGAGAAGGAGGCCCATGAGGAAGGAAGAGAAGAGGTGGCCTTGAGTCAGAGGATCAGGAGGAGTAATGATGAACAGGTCTCCAAGGTATTTTCCATGATGACACACATGGAGCACAGCAAACTAGGGTGAGACTTAGGCTGCAGATAACACAGGCTTGTAGCTGGAATACTGATAACTTAGATGGTTAGATTAGCTTAGAACCTGCCCAGTCATAGTACTTAAAGCTTGCTAATAAATTGAATAGATATTTGTGTTATTTATTCAGGAGCTAGAATAGGCTGAAAAAATGCCCTGTACTTATATAGTAACAAAAGAAATGTAACAAACCCCTTGAAACTACATCTATGTCCTGCTAAGTCCTCTCATATAAACCTCCTTGGTTGCTTTCAAATTCATGGCCTCGTTTTTAATTAAATTTTATCATATGCATATGTATACCTATATAGTAGTACTGTATCTTCCTAAATATAGCCTGCACAGTCTACTGATTTTATTGGACTGGTCGGCTTTTGTCTATATTAGCAATTAATAACAATATTCACCTAAAATATTTAAATATCTAGAATTCTCCCTCAATTGTGTCCCTGTGTGAGAAGGTACACAGGACTGTGTGTCCTTATTCAGAAGCCATGGGAGAATTTCAGGTAGTCTTTATCTACCACTCTCTAAGTTTTTCCCTTAAGACATAATCTTACACCAAGCCCAAAACTCATTATATTAGGTGTTAGGCTGGGTAAACAACAAGCATTAGCATTCTTCCCAACTTTACACCCCACCTGGACATCTTCAGTAGAGTCAGACTTTGCTTTGCACATACTTTGGGGATCTAAAATCACTTGCCCAACAAGTGCTCTTGCACAAAGAGCCAACTTATCATTCTCTTTCTTGTTTTAATAGAGAAGAATGGTGTCCTGGATACACACTTCATACTGATGATATCTGTGTTACCGTTAAACCCACAAAGCAGATCCATCTTTAGATTTTCACTATGTATTTCTCAATTGCCTTTATTGCTTCAAAGGGGAAAAGTTACACTAATTGTGCCTTTGTAATAGAGAATGGCCTCTGGGGTCTGATAGAGCAATGATTGAGCACCACTTTTCATAAAATCATCCAAAGGGAAGTCATATGAGTTTGAAGGTAAAATTAACCTGCATACCTGACGGCCGAACATCTATAATATTGGCGATACAAACAGCATTCTCAGATTTTTAATCACATCTACCTAAGTATCAATATTTTCATATCCTTAAAGATACAAATAAAATAGTCATTTTGACACTGGATTTTTTTTCTATAAAGCAGCAGTTTGCCATTAAAGCCTAAATTGGTTACTATATTTGCCCTTCCTAATATGAATTTTCTACATATGGAGATCTGGTTTTTTAATAAATTTTTTTTTTACTTTTAAGATATTTTGAAGCCTGCCTTTCCTGGCATCAAGAGAAGAGAAAGACAAAGTGAACCAAAGTTAAAACCTTGTGAGACTTCTTAGGTGTTTGATAAATTTGCTTTGAAAACTAACTAGTCATTTGTGCTTTACCAAAATAAGAGACAGAGAAAAAGAAAGAAGAATGTTATAAGTCCCTACATTCCTGAAATAAAGTAATAAAGCCAAATAGTGCAGGCTCCTTGGGCTAAGTAATAACCACCATGGTGTTACCAACTTGAATATTTAGAGAGAGAAACGGTGCTTCTGGCAGGTTGGGATGCAAGCAATTGCTGCAAAGCAATGCTCATTCAAAAATAGTTATAAACTGCTGAAGGGAACAAAACCAAGTCCCCACTCAACGGGAAATATTAACTGCACATGTAGAAAACTCTGAAGCCAAAACCTGCTCATAACTAGATTTAACTCAGCCATTAATCCCCAGCACACAAGCTAAGACTTTATTACAGGCAGGAAAACACACTCAAATCCTCTGTTGTCTCTATACAAACTGGTGTCTCTGAGTTCCTCCAGTCTGTGTCAGAAAGTTAATGTAAAACTCCTATATGCTACACTCCTGAAGCCAGGCAAAGCAGTGGGGGTTTCAATTAAAAACCACAGGAATGGAAAGGAGCACGTCAATAAAACCACGGACTTGTAAGTACTGCATACTAGTTTGCAAACAAACACAGCAAGCCTCCTTGGAGTATGCGTCTATTACTGTATATTTAAGCTGAGTGTGTGGTGGTAGAGGTGACAGTCTCAGCGTGCTTTTTTCTCATTTCTTGCACATGGGAATGCAAACTCGCATCCTTTCTTTGAAGAGGATGCAACGAGGAAATTGCCTAACTGAAAAATGTGTCACTGAGGTGGGAAAAGCTGGAATGATGTTAAATCTGTCTTTTAAAAAGGAAGAGCATCAAAGTAAGATGATGCCTAAGCTGAACTGTGACATCAGTAATATGAGAAAACTGGATGTGACAAATGTCGGTATCAGAATAATATTCACTTGTATCACCTAGTTACCATTCAAAAGTTGCTTCAAACTGTGCCATCATTACATTTTATTGGACCATCTATCAGCTACAGAAAAGTATCACCAGTATATAAGATATCATGTATTGTACACGGCTGAAATCAGAATGGAAGCAGTTAAGTGAATAAAACATTGATAAGCCACTATACAGTGCTATGGTCTCTCTTAAGAAACAATGTGGTGGCACCATGAAAGAGGAGACTATTACATTTGAAAGACTGGGGGATTTACCTGGATTATTAAAAAGGTTAGCCATGTCTCAACTTTATTACCAGTTAATAACATGTTTCAAATAGATGAGTTTCTCCTTATACTCAACCTGTTCATGAAATTAAATGTGCTGGTCATCTAGCGTGTTAGAAGACTTTCTTGGCACTCAGATAAAAAGAATTACAATATTTTTTTTTCTTAAGGGCTATCTCAGCTGACTTTGGCAAAAAAAAAAAAGAAACTGTGTTCATTCTTGTTTCACACCAGAAAAAGTTAATTTTATACATTTCGAGAGAGAACATAAAAGAAGCCAGCCTCATTTGGTTCCCAGCATTTTGACGTTTACCATATTGTAGTCTAATGAGACGCAAGTGGCAGACAAGGTACTTACTGAGAGGTTTGCTTTGTGCAAGGCTTTATTCCTGGGTGAAAGATGAAAGGCTGAGGATGAAAGAGAATGCCTTATTTTCTAAGATTCTTATTGTAAAGGATATGCAGTGTAGTCACCCAGAAAATTCAAAGGCTGTGATACACTCTGCACTTCCTCCTCAGTTAATCCTCATGAATTATAAGTTATAAAGGAGTTTGCTAGAAGAAGCTTAACCATACACCACCCCATCTCTGGGAAATCTCATCAATCAGTTAGTATGTTTTCTGACTTAGTCACTGTTTTATTTCTGGAAAGAGACACCATGACCAAGATAACTCTTATAAAAGAGAGTATCTGACTGGGGGCTGGCTTACAGCTCCAGAGGCTTAGTCCATTATCATCATGTCAGGAAGCATGTTGGCATGCATTGGATTGGAGCAGTTGCTATGAGATACAGTCTGATTTGAGGCAGACAGATAGACAGACAGAATCAGAGAGAGACAGAGGGACAGAGACAGATAGACAGAGAGAGACAGAGAGACTAGGCCTGGCCTGGCATGGGCTTTTGAAACCTCAGTGACTTACTTCCTAAAACAAGGCCACACTTCCTAATCCTTATAATCCTTTCAAATAGTGCTATTCCCTAGTGACTAAGCATTCAAATACATGAGTCAGGTGGTGGCCATTCTTATACAAATCACCCCACTTTCCCAATTCTCAGAATGATAGTCTGACAGGCATGGGTGTTTTTTCTTCTAGTCCAAAACCAAACATGATTGGGGGTACGGGGGGCTGTTGATAATTTGAGACATGCATATAATGTGTTTTGATCATATTCACCACTGCCCCAGTTTCTCCTCTGTCCCCTCGCAATATCCCCTCATGCTGTTTGTAGGCATCTGGGAATAGGACTTCCTGCTAAAGCATGGAGAATGTCTCAAGTGGCTACATACTTAATAAGAACTGACTCTATCTACCCCATCAGAGCCACCTATTGCTCATAGTTCCTCATCTGCTAATCGGACTACAGGAGTCCCTCCTCCAGGCATCTTAGTATTAAAAAATAGAATCCTAGTTATTAAACTCTTATATGCTGCATCTCTGAAACCAAGCAAAGCAGTGGGGGTTTCAATTAAATTGTATAAAAGTGGGAAAAGTTCTACTAACACTTAATCATTGTTATTACACCAAGCAATTCAGCCCAGTCTCAGATATAGGTTCACTACCTGGTTACATCAATAAAGAAAATGATTCCAACTGCTTGTCACTAGTGAAGTTATGAATGGTACAGAAGAACCTACTATTGCCACTCTTCTGAACCAATATTACCCTCACTTCACTCAAAATATTTAGCCTTATACCCACAGATGAATGTAGACCTCACACTCTATCCAAGTTTCCAGTAGGAGAACACCACATAAAGTCATAGCTAGTCAAAATGCAGAGAATAATTGATCTTGGCTTGCATATATCCCAAGTGTATACATCTATTTCAGAACTGCTACACCCAAGCTTCAGAGAACATAGAGAAGAGGGGTCAAAAAGATTGTAAGACCTAGAGAACAGAGAAGTCTGCTGAGGGACTGTGCTCTCTAGGGATGACACGAAAACTGCACCTATAATGTCTTAGCAATATGCCTGTTTAAACCAGACCCAGACCATTCCAACATCTGTTGATATTTCAACACAGGTGGGGAAAATCTCACAGATCCCATTCCTTTAAGAAAAAGTTGTAAGAACTCAACAATTACTAAGAGAAGCCCCAATGATCCAGTGATCCTCAGGATGAGCCTCTGGAGTGGCTATCCAATATCAAGGGTCATTCCTAAAAATATACATGCAGGCAAAACTGAATAGATTCAGGATGGACAATATATATATATATATATATATATATATATATATATATATTCTTTCATGTTTGTATAATAAATATGGTTAAGTAGAGGAGACCACAAGGGGCCAGGAACTAGAAGGGTATGAAAAAGGTAGGAAGAAGGAAAAGGAGAGAGATTATATAATTATATTTTAAATATATCTATTTTTTGAGGAAATGAATTAATTAGAATAAATACTAGATTATGTGATGAATCCAAAATTTAGTTTCTTTAAAATGTGCACTGGTCTACTAGTTTTGGATGAAGACCCTATGAAAACCCTTCCCCTCATCTTGTGTACTCCAAGCTTGAGAAAACAGCTCTAACCATGAGACTATGAGCTAACAAGCGATACACTTTCCCAGATACACTTACCTTTTTGTTACACGAGACTTTAAAAAAAAAAAGATGTTATTTGATCTTAAAAGTCAAATATTTTTGATAAAATTACAGTTGGTACAAAGTATAAGTAAACAGCAACGATAATATTTAGCCTTTATTCCTAACTTACAAAAAAATACAGTATTAATAAAATACCAAGCAGTTACTAGGGAAATCCCTGAATGATGCTTACGTGAATAAAGACACGTAGTAGATTATTAAAAAGTAGTTAGCACAAAGTGTACTGTAGTCACTCTAAGTATTTATTTACCTAATGTAATATGCATACAAATTAAAAGGTTAAAGCTAGTAATAAGCTGAGAAAATTAAATAAATTAAGAAATAATGCATGTAACGTTTGCTAAAAGCCCTGGCATGTATTTAAAACAAAGAATACTGCTAGGCCAGCTCTATGTACTAAAGTATATAACAAAATATGAAATCCACTGGTCTCCTAATAAAAACATTGTGATTGGGTGTGTTTGTACTGGGAAATATAGAAATTAAATAATAATTCTTTAATATAGCAATAATAAAGTGGTCCCGGCTGAATTACTGCTCTATCCCTGCATTACTAAATCAGGCAGAGTCCTGCTTATTTCTCCTCATACTAACTGGTAAATTGGCATTTTAGTCCCAAAATAGACAGATAGCCTTGGGCACATTATTAAATAAATTAGCAGTAACTGTTACAGGTATATGATTGAGCCTCCTGAAGCATCTCCATCAGGGGGTAAAAATGAAGTCCATTTCCTAAACTACCTTGAGGTAAGTGTAAAAACTATGTGCACTCATATACAAATGAGTGTATATTTTTTAACACATATGTATATAACTATATATATATGAACTAAGTGTTCATATATAATTTGTAAAGGTATTATTTAAGATTATTTAGCTCAGAATGATAACCCCCATTCCTGATCATTGATGGAAATTCAAAAGATAAAAAAAATTACAGAAATATTTTTTATCTATCAACTCCACATTTAGAGACTTTATGGTGCTTTCTCCCCCCCAAATTTAAACATATACTTATGTTATTGAATATAACTAGATGAAAAAAAAAACTTCCAAAACAAAGTTATAGGGTTTTATAAAAATTAACTAAATCCTCTTAAATATAATTAAAACATGCCTAATATTTCATTTATGAGTATATCAAAATGTTACTGCTTTTAATTCATCATACGTTTAAATTATTGCTAAATTATTTTTATACATAAAAATAAAGTTGTAACATATATTTGACCTTTTCCCCATTATTATAGAGGAATGGATTCGTAAATGTTTTATTCCTGAATCAAAGTGCAGTGATAATTTTGAAGCTCTTAACGAAATAGAAATAGAATTTTGTAGCACTGACATAGATTTAAAGCTTTCAAAATATGAACGATTAAAGAGGAATAACATTTGGCTTAAAATGTATCATAAACAGAGGGCCAAAACCCAATTCCGAATGAGAGTTTTACTAAGTCATGGTATGTCCATCAAAACTCCGAGAATGCGTGCTGCAAGTCTGAGTAGCCATTTTTATGATTGCATTGTTTCTTAAGCTGTCTTGGAGCTGTATTCAATCTTTGTGGAAAAAAAAAAAAACAACCCTGAGAAAATAATTTTAATAAATAAAATTCAGCCTGAAAAAAATATAAAACAGCTTGTTCTGAGGAAAATAAATTGGTTAAGATTTGTACTCATAGGAATTTACTGGCTATGTCCCCCCACGTTGATCTAATAACCAAATAATTATGTGTGAGAAAACGGTGCCCGCCATATCAAGCATGCGTCTGAGCACCCTTGGGGTATACATGGCAATCATCACCAGCAGCTCACAGCCCAATGATCGCACCCCTGCCAGCTGGCTGAGCACAATGGGTGACTACTGGAAAGGTTTCCCACATGGCCATGGGAGCAGTGAGCTGGCAGGGGGCCTCCTACTCTTTCACTGCCAACTGGCACCTCAAAGCTCCTTAGTTCTCAGAGGCATAGCCATGCACTGTGCTCAAACCGTCACTAGTTCTCGTTGGTTGTTCTGGAGCTGTGTCTGGACCGGCGTTCTCCCAGAGATGTGGGCTGAACGCTTCCTTCGTGAATAACAGACTCACGTGCAGGTTCAAGCATGTCAGGAAACAGAGATGGGGAAATTGGCATTGCTTCAGAGTAGCCTTCCTACAATGTCCTCATCTGCTTTCATGCCCAATCTAAGCGTAGCCTTCAACAGCATCTCTACTCATTCTCAATGGAGTATTTAACTTTCAAGGCCACTCCAGAACTAAGAAACTAGCTGTATCAGGATTTAGGCAGGAAAAAAAAAAAAGTCAAACTATCGATTCTTAAGCCCAGCAATGAAAGAGCAAGAGAAATCTACAAAAACAAACAAACAAACAAATAAATAAATAAATAAACTGTATTTAATTCATTTTATTAACATTAAAGGATAGGTTTCATTGTGGTATCTATACATATACGTTGTATTTTCTCCTGTTTTCTGTCCATATCACCCTCTCTGATTCTTTCTTCCTCCCTCCTTTCCTCAAGCAATCTTTCTAATTTTTCACATGTATATTTTCACACACACACACCAATACATCCATGTAGCCATAAAAAAATGTGTAGTTCGCTGTTGTATCCTAAGATGAGGATGAAAACTTGAAAGCTCAACTCACTGCAAGAAACATACATTTGGCAACAGCTGAAGATGACTTTGCCCAAGCAGAGCTCTCTTTCTCCTGACACAAACAACCATTATTCTAATTTAAAAGTAATCTATAACACAAACTATTTTACAACCTTATCACGTGAGTATACATCTAGATTTACAGTGGCTCCGTCTTGCCAATTTCAAACATTTGTTGTCTTTCTCACGTCTCCTGCCATCTAAATGGTCCTCCATCACTCTGTTCTTTTTCTCACAGTTTATTTGTTGAAGAACCCAAGGTGTTTGACTGATGCAATTTGTCATAGTCTGTTTTTTTCATCACTCCATACTGTGGTTTAGATAGCTTGTTTTGATTTCCTTGTATTTCTTGAAAATTGACAGATGGGCTCAAGACTTTGATGAGACACGTGTTCAGTCCTCTTGGCAGCGCCATAGGCTGTGTGAGGATTCTGCTTTGAGGAGGTGCATCGTGACTGCCAGCCTGGCTTATTTTTGTGATTCTGGTGGCTGTTTAAGTCCAGTTCCTGCATCCATTATTTTACTACAAAATGATGGCATTGAGTTTCCTATCACTTACTCTTTGGAACAGTTTCATGAGATATTCCCCCTCACCCACGCCTGTACAGCACCTAGTTCCTTACTTGTGCTGTTCACACAGGGAGAAAAATAAATAAATAATAAATGCTTGATAGTTTGCTTGTCAAATTTAGTTTTCTATTAGTCTGTGGAGATAACCAATTTATTTTCAGTGGTATTTTGAACTTGTGGATTTAAATATGTCTGGAGGCTTTAGGTTATTTTCAGTGGTTTGTTCTCTGTTTTTTGTATGTCCCGTTTTTAAGTGGATGTCCTACCAAGTCAGTCCCCAGGTCATTTTGACATTAGTCATCTGTGATTATGTCGTTGAATCTGGTAGATCATCATTTTCAGGTACAGCCTGCACATTACCTGTTCTGGTTTCTTTTAGTGGAAGTGGCATTTTTCAAGACTATTATACAGGGGCCAGTTATGCTTTGTTGTGACAGAGTTAGAGGCAGTTCACAAGCTGCCCTACTGAATGGAGCCAAATCAAAAATACAGTCACCTGCCCAGACTACCAAACAATATATGTGAAATGTGAATGGACATGTGTGTAGAAGTGTGTGTTCCTGTGCACACACACACAAACACAAACACACACACACACACATACACACACACACACATTCACACACATCCTTTTATATTACAATGCCTCCGTCTGTTCCTGCTGACTATATTTCAGCTTCTAGACGAAATGATTTTTGTTCCTTGTTACATTTTGCTTCTCGTGAACTAAATATTCTAGTTGTACCTTTCTTCCAAGCTATGAAGTTTGACTCTCAGTGGCCCAGAAAAGAGTAAAATAACTCATATTCATTTACATCATCTGATAACAGTCCTAAACATTTCAGAATACCGACCGCCTTACCATATCCATAGCTTAATTACCTGTCTATGTTTTTGCTTTTTAATTCTTAGCACGAGGTGATTGATGTTTCTGGATAGAATCTTCCCAAACTAGGTTCTATGGTTCTATGTTACAAAAGGGAAAAATACTTCTTTTATTTGTTCCCTGTTGAATTTTCAGAAAATAAACTACTTCTGGCACAAAATAAATATTCCCTGAAAAAGGAACAAACTCATGAGTAAGATTATCTATCCTGACTAAAGATGGTCTCAGGCTTCGTTTTAGAGAGTCCTGTCCCACAGTCAGAATTAAGAATAACAGTGGCAACGATATGATATTCAGTAAAGAGCTTCCAGATGAAGTCTGAAAATAACATGGATTGATTGCACTTGTACAGTTACTATTAAAAGCAGAGGTGTGGGCATATGTCATGAAACTAGAGAGGGGACAGTGAGAGGGAGAAGGGAGGTCTCGAGGACTCAGGGAAGAGGAAACAATGGTAATGGAATACATAGGACATGAGTGTAGAAGTGGGCTACTAAGGGGAAGATAGGGACCATCCAGGGAGAACAGACAGACAGAAGTGAAAGAGAAAAGAAGACTCAACAGAGCATACGTGAAAGCGCCATAATGAAAGCCATCACTTTGCAGTCAGAAACAACAAGATGATAATTAGAGCAGGCTGAGTCTGAGACTGGAGAGACGCTGCTCACTGGAGACACAGTAACAACTAGACAGGGGTAAGTTCAATAGATTGCCATGCATCGAGATGACTGTCTTTTATAACGACATACTGTGCATTTAGACATTTCTGAATGATTTTACCAGTTCTTGTAGCCTTAAAAAAATGAATATGGAAGGTGAAGCACCGTATATTTAGTACCGTGACTTAACCATTCCACAATGCACACATACCTGCTTTTCTTTTTTCAATTAAAATTAAATTAAAAATTAAAATGTGTCTATTGTGTCATACTTACTGAGTGCTCTGTGATTTACTGAGTGTTCAACACAGAACAGCAGTCCTGGCTTTTTACAGCTCTGGTCATTATTATCTATACAATCCAGAGTATTAGAAACACAGTAGGTCTTAGTTTCCATGCTTGCGAGTCAAAGTAGTATTTAAAGTTATGAAATTAGCAAAGCTATAATACAAATGTGTGGTTTTTATATAATGTCAGAGGTCGATCATCAACAGCATGTGCCATAAACTAAAACCCTCACTGAATGACAAACCTTCTTGCCTGCAGGTGCCCCTTTGATAAAGAATTCAGCTCTTCTCTGTAGGCTAAATTGGAAAACTGACAGTTATACCTTCTATGAATTTCAGATTTTATAGGACAGTTTCATCGTAATATCCACTTGCAAAATGGTGTGGAGTGAGATGTTAAACAGCACGTATTTTTAATTTAAAATCCATTAGCAAACCACATAATTAATTAGAATTTTACACTCCAGTGGCTTTTGGTTCCCCACAGAAAATTGAGCACACAGAATATAATTTGATTTAATTTTTGTTCTAGGTTTAATCTACCTTAAACTTTTTTAAAAAAAAAAATATCTCAGGAGAAATTTTAACTATTTAAAATTTTTGTGGGATGTTTTTCTTTTCTATTTTATTTTCTTTTTAAAGTAAATTTAGCATTCTATAGTGATATTCTTCAGGAAAAGGCATAAAAAGCTTAGAAAAGTAAAAAAGAAGACAAAATATTATACACTAGGTTTTAAAATGAAACATTCAGGATCAATTCTTCAGCATGGCATTACACTTGGAGAAAATACAACAGGCTTATGAGAGACATTTCCTGTAGGTCTCAAACCCGCTGCTGTCTCATCAGAATGAGAGAATTTTATGTGCCCCTAGGTCTTTCACAGTTTCAGTCAGTGCCTCTAAAAGACCCCTCACAGAAGGTATCCTGGGAGCTTGACCTAGCTGTAGTGTTTATTGTAGCTATAATCTCAGTTCATGACCCCTTCCAGGAACCACAGCTATGGGTGTTTCCTATTAGATTATTTATAACCGTAAATTGGTGTGGAGGGCTATGCCCTAAATTCAAAATCCTTAAGATTCATTGGCTATTTGCTTTACTGAGTCATCCGTCGGTCAAGTTTTTATTGACACATTTTGTTTACTCAACCTTGTGGTTTCATTAACGTCTTGCTTCCTCTTAACCGTTTTTTTAATCTCACATCCCACAGTGTCTGAAGCTGACATTTTCCTGCGGTATCTGTTAAATATAAAATTGCGTTGACACCATTATTCTGCCTTTCATCTCACCTTATTGTTACCCTGCCTGACAGTGCCAATATTTAACCCAAGTGCAAAATCAACTTTTAGCTATGAAAAAATAACTAGAACATTAGGATGTTGTCTTTGAAAGACAAATGTTTTAAATATGGGAGTGTTGTAATCCAAACTAGTGACCGTGACTATATTACCACAGTAAATATTAACTAGTGCATGTGACTGTATGATCTTAATAATATAAACTATCGAGACCTAAACACCCTTCGACACAAGTGTACACAAATGTTAGAGTGATGACAGGTGGATAGATGAATTGGTGGATGGGTGGGTGGACAGACAGACAGATAGATGTAGATAGCTGAACTAGAGTGAAAGGTATATTTTATATAAAATTTAGTAATTCTGTTAGTAAGGAGGTTTGAAAATTATAAAAATAAACATAATACCACTGCTCCAACAATCTAATGTTTTAACCATTGTAGAACTAGTGTTTAAAATATTCTATTTCATTTTTCAAATATTTAAAAAATTAATACACAGCAGGACAACCTTTTAAGATCCCAAGTCTTGAGAATATGATAATTAATCTAGTCTCTGATTTAAGATTAAATGAAAAAACTTAACAATATAGCCATTTTATACAATTCAAGTTAACTTTTTCTACAGTTGGAATTTAACGTTTTAAGCCACTCACACATACATCATTATAATGTAAGCAGTAGCTTTGGACTTACTTTGATGTCTTGTAAGTATTCAGCTCAAGTGTAGACTAATTCTTTTATTCATGCCCAATTAGAAACTATTTTTAATGTTATGATTCCACATATAAAAATTATAAAACATGAGTGACTTAAAGAGACATAGACAAGACCAGATTAGTGCATAAAATGCTATTTATTGGTTGCGTGTCATAATGTGGATATGTTAATAACTGTGAGGATAATTGACTTGTAGAAACAAATATAAACACATTTAATGAGGTTATTGATTTTCCCTCATAAATGTTTTTACATATCTTACACTATACGCATATCACTAATGATGTATGTCTTTTCATTAGAGTTGGCATAATAAAGATGATAATTTTAATGCATCTGTTAGTGAAATTTAATATTGAAAAATTAATAAAGCAAGCTTCATTTCATTGCTAAGTTTGTTATTAGCATTATGTGTATCAGCAAGCAAATTTACCAATTCACATATTTATATCAGCTCAGTTGCTTAAGAAAGCACTGCTTATCCAAAGTCTCCATGGGGCTGGTCAAAAAGACCAGCTCCTTCAAAAGGAAATAGAATGCACTGCCCTGGTGTGCTGAAACCCTGCTGGACTGGTTTCCTTTTTGATGCACAGCCTTCGTGACAGCTGTGCAAAGGTCAGCTCGTGGACTAAAAGTTACTTGATTGGTCTCAAATGAATTGGAGGCTGCTCCATGAGCACCTTTGGATTAGCTGTGAAGTCTTCACGGGGCCTCACTTGACAGGACTGTAGAGCAGGAAACCTGTTCCCGCTTCCGTAGACTTATTTAAGCCATCTCTGTTGAAGAAAATCAAGCATCACAGAGGCTAGGAAACAAACTATTCACTGGTGAAGGCCCGGTTCTAGAATGAGGCCACAATTCTGCATGCCTGTGCTTTCTAACTTGCAAAAATGAGCGCTCTCTCTTCTCTCTCTCTCTCTCTCTCTCTCTCTCTCTCATAAATTGCATTAGAGAAAAAATGACAAATGTGTTAAGTTTCTGAATAGGATGAAATCAGTCATTTAGAGAAGAAAATGTTACACTCGGAATTCTTTCCTTGTGTGATTAAATCTAGGACAGGCTTTATTTCATACCAATTCATTCATAGACATTTTTTATAAGTGTCTGTGAGGTAGGCTATGCATCTTTTTTCTTCCTTCTACACAATGTGTGATACAAGTGATCCTCTGCTCTGTCGTTTGCAGCTATTATATCTCTAGCAAAGCATGTCTTAAATGCTTGCCCTGCTGCTGACTCTAGTGCTCTCTACAGAACTGAGCAGAGGATGTGAAGGAAGGCAAATGAAACCATCAAACAACAGTCCTGTTTCCCCTGTCCAGGGTAGCAGAAGAACTTTCGGAAGTCTGCAAATTCACCAGAGGCACAAGAATATTGTGTAGAAATTATTTTGAAAGGAACAAAAAAGAAAATGTATGTTAATATCACAAGGATTCTTAGTTTGCAATGTTAAGACAATCACTTAAAAAAAATCACTGTGGTTTGTTTATCCGAGCCATCTATTTGGTCACATAGTTTGGTCATGCTTATTTAAATGATGTAAAGATAAATATTGGAAGCTAGGACGTCTTACTACACCATCACATACATGCAAAATATATACACACAATTATCTACAAAAAATAACTGCCCTGGAACACCATCATACAGCAAACAAACCAAAACATGAATGGAATAAATGTGGCATAATTTAAATTATGGTTTGTAGTGAGAATCTTGGTTTCTTTGGAATACACAGAAATATTATGAGGATTGTTTTTATTTTAATTCCAGGTGTGGGATATGGGGCTTCTTCAGACTGTCCACATCAGCTGACTATGATTTGTCTCGTGCTCTAGCAGGAGCATAGTTTTGCTAGCTGAAGACAGTTTCTGTAAGTGTGTGACTTTTGGAATTCTGGGTACCTTTCAGGGGATTTATAAATCCTAGAGCCCCAATAGAAGGGGATGTTTGGCCAGCTGGTGATTGAATGTGGTTTTCTGCCATTTGACAAGTAGTCATGCACAAAGAGATAAGAAGCAGAAATTAGATATCATGACAGCAAATATCAAACTTGCCCCAAGTAACCGAATCAGCAGGAAACAGACTAACAATATCATCGCCCCTTCCCTATCCTTGACTTTATTCAGGGATTTCTTTTTCTCTTTCTGCTGTCCTTCTTTCTCTCCTACCTAGTATTAAGGAATTGAAAGTGAAAAAGAGGGGTGGAGAATGGTGGAAGGAAAACAAACTCATAAAGCATCTGAAAGTCCAGCTACAACAGTTCTTGTTAAGTCATTATACCTTAGGAAGGTAGGTTATCCCCAAGCTTGCAAAGAGAACCACTCACTTCATTTCAACTAGTAGAAGGGAAACTATTTTTCAGCTCTAAGGTAAACTAATATGTTAAATGCACAGAAGATCAAGGAAAAGCACAGAAAACAATGGATAACAAAAATTCAAAAAATTTTAAAACAAAATTTTAGGTTATATATAGGCATATAACAATTACAAAAGTATAGGTCTGATATATATAAAATGATAAACAACAAAATTTATATGAAAAGAAAAATAAAAGTTCCCTTAAAAGATAAAATTCAGGCCAGAACCCATAGGTGAATAAATTTAACATAGAAAGGTTATTTAAAATGCATACAGATCCTGTGTAGATAAGTTCTTGGTCATCTCCAAGTATCTCAACAGAGCTTTTACGATTACAGCTGGTGTCTTTGATGCAGGAAGTTAATCTCCATGCTCCCAAATAAGAAACATAAACACCAAGCCGAGCACAAACCCATTCATCTTACAATGATGTCCTGCCAGTAAAATATTCTAGGGCAATAACTATAGGAGTAACCAACCAATATATGATTTGACTTAAGGCTTGTCCCAAGAGATGAAACCCATACCTGACACTTCTTGGGTGACCAAGATGTTGAGACTATATAGTCTATAGGGTAGAATCAAATACTACTATTCTGAAAAAAAGAGACTCATAGTGATATTCTGCTATACTCACAGATCGGTGATTTATTCAGCCATTATCAAAAAAACTTCTTCCTGCATCAAATTCAAACAACATAAAGGCCCACAGACAGGCACCAGGCACAGAGTGAGAGACCTTAGAGTGTATAAATGGAGTGTCTCCATCAAATCCTTCTCCTGAGGACTCAGGGAACCATACTGAAGAGAAGGCTGAAGCAATGTAAGGACACCAAGAAAATAAGTCCCTCTAAATTAACATAAAAGCTCATGTGAACTCAGAGATTGAGGCAGGAAGCATAGGGCCTTCATGGGTCTGCATTGGGTCCTCTGTATATATATTATGGCTACATGTTTAGTGTTTCATGGGATTCCTGAGAGTGGGAAAATGTGTCTCTGATTCTTGTGCCTTCTTTGGGGGTCTTTCTTCTGTTTGTTTGTGTTGTCCAACTCTGATGAGATAGTTCTATCTTATTATATGTTTTTCATTCTTTGTGAATTCCATACAGGAGTACTTCATTATTTCAACCACACTCTCTAGACTCCAATTCTCTCCCTGTTGCTATGATAGTACCACTTTCTTCCATGTTCACAATCTGTGATTCAATTATTATTATTTGACACATACATATACACATATAATATGTATATATGTCTGTGTACATGTATGTATGTATGTATGTATGTATGTATGTATGTATGTATGTATATAAGGACAATGTGATTATTCCATTTCTTATTGTATATATTCACATATCTTCAGTGCTGACCACATTTGATGAAACTCATCTTTTGAGAAGATTGATTCAATCTGTATAGCAGCCATTGGTAGCCTATATTCTTTTATGTGGGAAAGGTATCCTATGAATTTTTCTCTTATTCAAATTCACGTGCAAATTGGAATTGATATTATGCATGCCTTTTAATTGTGATTACATTGTAAATGAAGGAGATAGACAAAATGGGAAAAAAAGTTGCAATCTGAGAGTAAATAAAGCAACATGTTAACTAAAATATGTATCGTTATGTGGTAATGTACCAACAAGATTGTATTATTGTTACCTAGGTTCTACATACATATTTATTCTCAAAGAGGAATGATGCCTACATTCTTAAAAAATATTAGAGCTTTTAGATCTTTGATAATTATCATTTAACTGTCCTAACACGCTTAAATTTTAGAGGCAATATCATTTTACACATTGAAAGTGTTTATTAATGTATTGTCTTAATGAAGTAAATACCTATGAAATAAATGTTACAATTTTTATCATTAGTATGTTTCTTAACTATATGCACAGTCTTTCATATTATTAACTTTTCTTATGTATGTCCCACCAAAATTAATTTGATGTCTTGTTTAAAAATTACTTGCATTTATCATAACTTATACTCATCAAAGCTTTAGGTGGAATAAATATTCTATGTTTTTGTCATCAAAAAGTAAAATAAAATTTAGACAGAACCACAGAACAAACTTCAAAATCAAAGCAACATTTGGTACAAAAGACATTGCTGGAAACATCACATAACCTGATTTTCAAAGCTACTATGAAATGACAGTAACCAAAACACTGCAGTACTGTCATAAAAACAAAAACATAAAGAAATGGAAAAGAACCAGAGGCTAGAACATGGGTTCATACATTTGAGTCAATTCATTTTTGACAGACAACAAAATTCATAATGAGGCAGATGGTCTCCTCAATAAATGTTGACAAACAGTGTGTTAAAATGAAAAGCAAAGCAATTGGGTCTTGGGCTATAGAGATGGTGAGGATGAGATGAATTCAGGTCTCCACGAGCCCTGTAAAGCCAGATGCAGTTGTGTGCATCGGTAATTCCAGTGAGCCTTAGAGAGACACATGCAAGCATGAAGTGAGGTCTCCTGTCTCAAACATGCTGAAGGCAAGAGCTGACAAACTTGGCCTATAATTTCCATACAGAGATCAAATTCATGCATACCCACACTCATGCAGTTACACACGTTAACGTGTAAACACATCATACATGCATGTAAAAATTTAAAAAAAGAAATCAGATATCTAAAAGGATAAGAGTTAAATGCAAACAACTTCAAACTGCAAAACTGCTACAAGAATATAAAAAGGAAAGACTTTTTTTTTTGCTACTATCCCAAGAACACAAGAAACAATAGAAAAAAAAGAAAGAAAAAAAAGAAAAGAAAGAAAGAAAAGAAAAGAAAATTGGAATGTATAAGTTGCAGATTTTCTCACAGCCAAAGAATTCATCAATAGATGATCTATAAATGGGAGAAAACTTGTGCAAAGCATATATCTGATAGAATTAGAAACTAAAATATATAAAAACACAAACAGCTAACCAGTAGGAAAACAAATGCCTGAATTTCAAAGTGACTTGTGTTGGCATTTTTCAAAGAAGAGATACAAATGACCAACAGATATATGGTAAAATATTCAAAACTAATCAGGAGAATTATGCAAGTTAAAAACACAATGAAATCCCACCTCATACTGGTTAGAACAGCTGTTATCAAAAATATGAAAAACAGCAACATAATGTTGTGGTCAAACTGGAGCCACTAAGCACTCATAGTAACAATGTAAATTAGCACAGCAAAATACAGTATGGACAGTTCTCAGAAAACTAAAGATGGAATTTACACGCAACCCAAAAATCCTACCATTACTCATGCACCCAAAGAAACTGAAATTGGCCTTCCCAAGAGGTATTTACATAGTCATGTTCACTGAACCATTATTCATAATAACTAATAGAAAAAGAAGTCAAAGTGTACATCAA
This sequence comes from Rhabdomys pumilio, assembly GCA_030674055.1. NCBI lineage: Eukaryota > Metazoa > Chordata > Mammalia > Rodentia > Muridae > Rhabdomys > Rhabdomys pumilio. Next base: position 22,301,468 of record JANHMN010000018.1, on the reverse strand, counting down.
AAGATGGATGGATAAAGTCAGTATTCAAGTCCAGTGAAATAAACATTTTAAAAGACATCAATATATTTGGAAATGACAATAGGACAAAACCTGAAAATCATTATCACTGTGAAGCCAGGCATAGAAAGCCAAATGCAGACACATGACATCATTTGTGTGTGAGTGTGTGTGTGTGTGTGTGTGTGTGTGTGTGTGTGTGTGTATGTGTGCACTGACCCTTAAAAGTAGAAAGCAAAGAAGTAAAGTAGTGATTATAAGGTACCTGGGTGGAGCAAGATATTTTGGCAGACACACAATTTTAGTTAAATAAAAAGAAGATCAGAGGCTATCAGCAGGGCATTATGAATACAGTTGACGGTATGTTGTGTACTTCAAATTTAGCGAAAGGGCAGACTTAAAGTGTTCTTACCACTCAACATGGAAAAGTACTTGATATCAAGTCTGAATCCCTGAGTTCAATCCTCAGGACCAAAATGGCAAAAGGAAAAAAAAACTGACCCTTTATGCTGTCCTCTGACCTTTGTACCTGTACACAATGCATGCCAGAAGAGAGAGACAGAACATAACACTTTTAAAGTTTTAAAATAGTATCATTTGTGAGATGATGTTGAATACTCAGATTTAGCAATTCCATAAATGGACACTGTTATAGGTGAGATCTTAAATGTTACCCAAAGTTCCATGGTCCATATCTGATCATACTCTTGGGAGAGATGTAATGAATACTTATGAGGTGAAGCCTAGAAGATGAAAGGGACTTAGGCCTCTGGACTCATGCCCTTGACAGGGATGTGGGTGTTACATGCCCCCTCTTACCTCACTCTCCCATTCCTCATTCTTATCTTTTTTTTTCTAACCCTTTCTCTATCTTGTCCTCCATCTTTTCCTCACCCTGGCACTACCTTCTTCTTTCTCTCTCAGTCTGTTTTCCATTCACCATGAGATGAGAAGTGTTGCTCAGCTTTGCAGTCTCCACCATGCTGTTTCTACCTTACCCAAAGTCACAGACATGGCTAAAAGGAAGCTAAGCTGTATGAAACTTTAAGCCAAAATAAATGTTTTCTTTCAAAAAGCTGTTTATTTTAGGCATTTCAGAAAGCTGTGTAACAAACATGTGCTTCAGAGTGACATGTTGTACATTGTGTTTGCCAACTAAAAACCAAAAGGAAAGGTAATTCATAACACTGAGGATGAAATTTGAATAAGCACATAGCAGTTATGAATGTGAATGAGCCAAATAATGTTATACTAAATAATAAGACAAAAATATATATGGCAACATCTACATAACTCAAAGAACATGGAGAATTCAAACTGGTGACTACATAGAAGTCTGCCCCTACATTCCAGCATCTTTGTTATCAGAAGTGACTTAGTTAGGGTTTCCATTGCTGTAAAAAAACACCATGTCCAAGGCAACTCTTACAAAGGACAACATTTAATTGAGGCTGGAATAAAGGTTCGTGGTTCCATTCCATTATCATCATGGCAGAAACCATGGCAGCATCCAGGCAGGCCTGGCACCGAGAAGGAGCTGAGAGTTCTATATTTTGTTTAAAGGGCAAACAAGAGAATACTAGCTCCCACATGGCTAAGAGGAAAATCTCAAAGCCCACCCCCACAGTGACACACTTCCTCCAACAAGGCCACACCTCCTAATAATGCCAGTCCCTGGGCCAAGCATTTTCCAACCACCACAGGAGGGTACTCTGCACCCTACTGAAAGGGAAATGTGAACACCAAAACAGCCACAAACCCTTTGATTTACAATTGTGGTCTGCCTGCAAGATATGCTCGAGCAATGGTGACACAAAGCTTATGGAAGTAACCAACCAATGTCTGACTTGATTTAAGGTCCACTCCTTATGATGAAATCTATGCCCAACACTGGTTAGGTAGCTGAGAACTTGACACTAAATAGCCCAGAGATTTAGGGTAAAGTTAAATACAGCTATTATAAAAAATTAAACCATAGCAATAAAATAACTCCTAAGACATTCCACTGTACTCAGAGATCAGTGCCTTGCTCCACCATCATCCAAGATGATTACTCCTGCAGCTGATGGAAACAAATACAGAGACCCAAGCCAGACACTTATGCAGAGAATGAGAAACCTTGGAACACTCTGCCCTATATGGAATATTTCCATCAAATCTCTCTCTCAGGGCTCAGGGAACCTCACTAAAGAGGAGGCAGAAACAGTATAGAAGCCAAAAGAGATAGAGGACAACAAGAAAACAAAGCCCTCTAAATCAACATGATCAAAGCTGATATGAGCCCTCAGAGACTGAGACAGGAGCCACCAGGCCTGCACCAAGTCCTCTGTGTATATATTATAGCTTCCAGTTTCGTGTTTTCTTGGGATTCCTGGGTGTAGGAACAAGTGTATATCTGATTCTTGTGCCTTCTCTTGGGCACTTTTTCTTCTGATCATCTTCTCCAAATGTGATGTTAGTTTTTAATCTTATCTTAAACTTTATTTTGTTGTATTTTATTAGTGTCCCTTAGAAAGCTTGTTTATTTGCTAAATGACCAACAGAAAGGGAGTGAATTCAGATGGGGGGGGAAGGAACTGGGAGCAGTAGAGGGAAGGGAAACCATAATCAGGATATATATTTGAAAGAAATCTCTTTTCAATAAAAATAAAACATTTTAAAGAAAAAAGTCTATTAAAAAAAAACACCAGAGAGAAAAACACAAAAAATATATAGCAATCAGGATATTTTAATTAAAAGGTAGACCACTGGAAACTGAATGCAAGAAATGTCAATGAAGAAACAAAAACATCACAAAATATAACTAATATTTGATTATTAATACTTAAATGTTTTAAATTATCTTGGCTGAAAGTAAAGAATTGTTATTTTATGATCATGATTGTCACAAAGCATGTGCCTGTATATTATGTTACAAAGAAATTATTAATTTCATAAATGTAGAAATAAAACAATTCTTCAGTTGGGTATTCTACAATTTAAAACTACAAAATCAGGAAAGAAAAAAATTATTCCTACTATCTGAAAAATAAGTAATATCTATTAAGAAGCCTGTTGTTAGTGATAACACACCCACAAAGTTGTAGGAACATTTAGATAATAATATTAATTACAAAAGTCAATATTAAACAGTAACTAAATATAGCCTCAGAGGAAAATTCATAGCCTTACATTTACACATCCGTGTTAGCAAAGAAATATTTGAAATGAATTAAGCAGAAAAAGGAATTATACTCAAAGATCTTCATGAAATAATCGTACTGACTCCAGTAAGAAGAGCCTGCTTTTTTCTGAAGGGAAATAGAGGAGCAGTGGATCTGGGGGACAGGAGAGGTGGAGCAAGAGGGAGACTGAGAGGGATGGAGAGAGCTGAGGCTGTAGTTCAGATGCCCTGTATGAGAAACGAACAAATTAAAGAAAAGAAAAAAAAGATTTTTAAAATTTGTATGGAACCATTGTACTGCAGTTGAAAAATGTGTTACAAATTACCAATTCTGACACACTTTACACATATACTGGAGTTGACCTATAAACCACAGCAATTGCCAGCATGGCAATATGTGCATATAGGTACAGTAGGTACATGTCAGTGACAACCAGCAGCTGTCTAATAGCACTTAAGGCCAACTCAACTAGAAGAAGATCATGTATGCTACTGAAAACCTACGTAGACAGATTTCTACACCTTAGAAAATAAGCTACTACCACCAGTTGGCTAGACCAGCATAATTCCTTACTACAATCTAGTCTTATCCTTATACCTACAGATAATGTAGCTACCACTTTTCATCAAAGAAGCCTTTTCCTTTACAGTAAATGGAGACAATACAGAAAACAACAACTGGACACAATGCAGGACTCAATAAATTATGGGAAGTCCAGCATCAATGGATAAATTTACATCACAGCTCCTGCATCTATGGCTCAGGAAATATGACAGGAGAGAAGGTAGAGAGATTGTAGGAGCCAGAGTACCAAGAAGTCTGCCATGAAATAGTACGTTCTAAAGATGGTTGCACATAAACCCAGAACAATAGGAATTATCAATGGACTTGTTAAGAAAAAAGAGGAAATGGTCACCCATACATGTAGAGCTACAGGCAACTAATAACTTCTGAAAATACTCTCCAGGAGTGAGCCTCCTTACTGGTTGTCCAGTGTGGTTAGTTTTGAAAGCATGTATACACAAACAACAAAAACAGATATATTTTATAAGACATAACAAAAATAATCCAAGCAAAGGAAGCTATCAACGTGAGAAAAAGGGGAACATGGGAAGTTTTTAAGAGAGGGTATCTCAGAGGGACTGAGGAGGAAAAGAAGAAGGAAAAGTGATGTAATTCTATACCAATTAAAAATATAAGTAGGTAATGATATCAATTGCCTCAAAATTATAAGACAACAACACATTTCATTTTAAAGCCTCAAAAATGTCTTCAAATGTTGCCAAATGTATCACGTTCTGAAAATTGCGCTTTTATTAAGTTTTACCAGTGCAATGGATATTATGACCACTTTTAAAAATTAAGAATACTGAATGAATTGAATTATCAAGACCCATAAAATCTATATTTTGTTAAGCAAAATGCCAAAATACACAGCCTCAGCCTTCTGTGTAATATGGTACCTTGTCAAAATGTATACTACGGTAATTATTCATATTTAGTATATATTCATAGAAAATGTTCTGTGTGGATAGGAAAAAAACTACAGAAGTATATCTATGGCTTGGAAGTAAGCAAATGTATAGGTAGAGTGGAGTTTTGAGGACAGCAATGTTAAGATAGTTTAGATTAAGTCATTTTTAAACCATTGAAATACTTGCACAATTTAAGACACTGACCAAAGTAAGCAAATGCAGTCACATGTTTTCTGTTTTCTGTTTTCTGTAACAGCCTGTGCTGTAAAGGCGGTGGACCTTGACTTCCCTTACAAGGCTCCAAGAATCTATCTGTGAACTGAGGACTTCCTGAAACATCTATATGATCTTTTGGGTTGGTTTTTTTTTTTTTTTTTTTCGTTTTTAAAAAAAAAAAAAAAAAAAAAAAAAGTGAAAGAAATAGAAACAATTCAGTGTGCTGTAATTGCTCTTCCATTAGGTCCCAAATGGGAAATGGGGGTTCTTTGTGAAGACTTACTCAGGTGTCAGTCTTATCGCACTTTCCCAGCTGTTAGCTGGGGAGCAATTGGCTGGGTGAGAGACATGAAATAGCAGCAATTCAGACCACCGTGGCAGGCATTCTCAGGACCATCAACAGGGCTGGGAAAGCCGATTTCCAGGTATCAGATGTATCACAGAGAGGCAGGGCCCTCTCACATATTAATGTGATGATCTAACTATGTTAGACTCTCTGTTGGGAGGTTTCTGAATTGGTGACCTCAAATGCAGGCCATGCCAAGAGGCACCTGCCACCTGTTATTTTTTGATCTCCATCTTGTTTCTATTTGGGAAATGCTAGAACATGCTGACCCATTCTTTCTTCAAGGACTGAAATGGATGAATATTCCTTTGAGATGATTTTCAACAACTGGCTGAAATTTTGGCAAATTAAGAAGCCATAGCTGTATACTTACAAAACATGGGTTCTGTTTGGTCTAATGTCCAGTTTCATAGACACAGAATTTCATTAGAAATGACAAAAAAATGGCAACGTTTCAATAACTAGATGAGATGCTAAATTTGAGAGGATCAAAATATCCCTAAAAAGTAATTATCTGAAAATTCTGTACAAAGCTGCTGAACTAGAATTTAACTGGGAAGTTCCTGGTTGAGATTTGATGATAATACAGTCAACAGTGTGTGTGTGTGTGTGTGTGTGTGTGTGTGTGTGTGTATGAGAGAAAGAGAGAGAGAGAGAGAGAGAGAGAGAGAGAGAGAGAGAGAGAGGCATTATCATGCAGCAATGGCCACAGCTAAAGTGGATGAGGAAGGCTGGGCAGACTTCCCTTCACATATTCTGTTTAATCCTGTTTAGCACAGCATAATTTAGGTCTCATGGGAAGAAAGTAATATATGATGCTGTGAATAGCATAGAAACTACTTCCCAACCATCAAAGACCTCAGTACCTTGATCTACTCCAAACCAACATTTTTGGCATTCTCTATTTTGTACAAAATGTTCATTCTGTCAAACATTAATGGAAACCTCTAACAAGTAAGATCTGTCTAACCTAATAGTTCCAAAATCAAGATGCTTTGAGACATCTTGGAGTAAATTTTTTGTTAGCAGGATATTATTTCAAACTCACTAATCTACTTGATTTTTTTTTTGTTTTAGCAGGCTATTTCTCAAAAATAGAAATATATGGAAGCAGTGAGATAGCTCAGCAAGTAATTGAATTTACCACCAAGCTGGATGACCAGAGATCAGTCACTGGAACACACATGCTAAAAGAAGTGAAGCCACTCTTGAATGTATTCTTTGACCTCCACAGAGAGAGAAAAAAAATAGTGTGCACACATGGATGCATGCTTGTGAATGCATGCACAGACACACACACACACACACACACACACACAGATTTTCAAGTTGAAATATATAAGCAACTCATTGCTAGCTTCCCTTTGTCCCTGTTTCTACATTCATGAGACCCTTAAGATTCTTTGAACTGATGATCTCATTATAAAATTGCAAGTATGACACTCATGGTTTTCTCTAGCCATTCTATCATACTTCTTTTCTTGTGTCTGATGGATGTCTATGCTTAAGGATGATATCACTAGGGATTTCCCACTCCCTGACTCCTACTCTGAATGTCAATAGGAGGTACTCTCTACAGAGTGAAAAATAAAAGGGGAGTTTGATACATGTTTGCTTTACTTCCTTTGTGACCAGCACTCCATCTCTGGCAGTAGCTGGAATGCTTCTGAGCAGCTCTGTGGCTGCTCAATGCCACCTATCCTTGTCCTCTAGTTACATCATTTCCTCTTTATCCAGCCATTTTAGTTTCCTATCAGTACTAGTGTCTAGAATCCCTTACTGTGTAAGTGTGTGTGTGTGTGTGTGTGTGTGTGTGTGTGTGTATCACCAACATACAACCAACTGGAGAAAATTTTGTTTTCAATTGAAACTCTGATTGCTGAAAACAGTGCATTTCTATACATTTCAAATATTTTTAGAACAAAATACTGAAAAATCTTTGCCTTTCCTGTAATTTTTATTATACATATATATCAACACCAAAGTCACACAAGTCTTGGGCAAATGATGACTTTATTTTTATAGTGCAAACTACAAGGCCATTTTCTGGAGATAACTGTTTTTGCTCTCTGAGGGAGGAGGTTTGAGACTGTGTTTTTATGCATTAGAACTTGGGAAGGGAATTGAAGTCTCTGCTTGCTAGTTCTAAGGGACACATATGGAAATAGCATTTGCTTTAATCAATATTGCGAATGCTTGCTGAAAGGAGACTCAGCCTTTGCACAAAGCTCTCCTACCAATTTGTCAATGGTATTTAAGTTTCTTCAGCTGAACAGTACTCTGAAATGCTAGAAATCAAGGCGAGGAACTTCTCTTTAAGTGAACAAGGCAGATGCTTAACGAGAATTGTGGCACAACTTATAGTTATCCTGCTGGGATTGCACAGGTTTAGGTTTAAGTGTTTGAAGATATCATGTCAGCTACCATTACCAGTAATTTTCATGGCATGCACCTCTTTCCTGCATAGTTTCCTTGACATTGTCTATTACACCTTAAAGTCATTTTAATGTCCAATGCCATTAGTTACTTCATCCACGTGTATACAGTTTGTATGTCTGTTCAGTAGACATTAATTAAAACAGCATACCACCATGTGTATACAGTGTAGGACACTCCAGATTTGCAATGTGCCCTCTTGGCACGAGTCATCCAGATCTTTTTTTTTTCTTATTCTTTTTTCATGAATTGTCACATACTCACCAAAAGAGGCCTCTCCGACATTATCTTCTCAGGCTCTGCACCTGCACTTCTAAAGGAGTCTCTCTATTTATGTAACTCCAGTTTACAAAACAAGATAAAGTAGGAAAGATATTGCAAGAAAACAAAATATTTAAACATTCACCAATTAGCGTTCTATCGGTAGTGTGTTATTACCTATATAGACTGAAAGTGAAGTGAATAAGCAGCAGAATTAATGAACAGTTATGTGCTCTGCAGGAATCTTCTACAACAGATCCAGTGATGGAAAAGCATTGTAAAAAGGACAGAGCAAGCAGGCGTGATGATAGATAACGTACGTGTGTTTAAAAGCGTGGATAGAGACAGCTACTAGTACTAAAACAGTAGACTTCTCGCTATGTGTGCTGACCTCCTTATAAGCCCAAGCTTTCTTCAGATTTCTAGCAAATTCCAAACTCCTGAACAAACAAGCCAAGCAGTTGTCGACTGGACCACTGCTGTCTCTCTCATCATTTCTCATCTGCCTTCTGTGTTTCATGTATAATCAATATATTGTCCCCTTTTCTGACCCCATCTCTTTTTCAGGAGATGTTTCTACAACATAAAATTTCTCAATGTTCCCCTTTAACTTCTGGGAAACAAATCCTTGTTATTCTCATTGGGCCTGGCTTTAATGCCCTTTTGAGTGAGTACTACAGATATTCTGAACATAGTCAGGTAGACAGAAATGCCTCCCCTCTGCTGCCTTGAGGCTGGACTCAAACTCTCCTGAAGCTACCATGCTGTGTTGAAATTACAAATAATTTACGGTTTCATTTATCATCAGACTAAGTTCTTGAGGCCCAGTACAGTGTCTTTGTGTTGTATCTCAAGAATATCAAGATGACTGTCAGTGAGGCAAAGCTTATGTGAAAGACTTATTGCAGAATGGTAGAGGGGCAGCTGTCAATTCCGTCTCACAGAAAATGACACTAAACTAGTTACACAATGAGTTGAATATTCAGGAGAAGCTAATCAGGGTGGAAAACCAGGGGTACATACACTGTGGTATGTGTTTGTGCATGTGTGTGTGCATTGCACATGTGTGCTCACACATAGGTGCACACACTGAAGTCAGAGAACAACTTAAAGGAGCCACTTCTTCCCTTTCTGTCACATAAGCATCAGGGATTGAATTCACATTGTCAGGTTGGTGATAAACATCTTTACTTAGTGAGCATTCTTGATGCCCCCTAAATAACATTCTTTAAATAATTATTTCATCATTTATCTATGTGAAGTGAATGTCTCCTCATGTGTATGCATGTGCCTATGTGTGCATGTGCCTGCAGAGGCCAGAAAAGGGTGTTTGATTCCCTGGAGCTAAAGTGATAGGCAGTTGTAAGTTTCCTCATCTTGACGATGGAAACAGAACCACCCTTCTCTGGAAAAGCAACAAGCATCAGTAGCTACTAAGCTATCTTCCAAGATACCTAAATGTTTTCATTACATAAATCTTTTTAATTTAAAAAGACCTCAGGTTAATGAAGTTGGTTGAATTCTTGTGTATCCTTCAGCTGCCTCTAAGGAAAAATATATGTTTTTGATATATTGATGAAAAGGGATACAGTAAAATCTAATACTCTCTATGTTCTGTAAGATTAGACGATTGAAGGCTCTAGTATCTCTTGTCCTGTGTTAGTACTGTCACTTACATGATGGTTTCATGGCATCAAGTCTCTGCCCTACTTTATAAGGAAAAGATCCCAAATGAATCAAAATAAATCGTAAGAACAGAGGTGAGAAGTGCACCAGCAGCCATACTGTTCACCTCCACTGCATGTCTCCCATGGAGACAGTGCAGCAGCAGTCAGAAAATCAGTTTCTCATTTCCATACAAACAAAACAATTTTCCTCGCTTTAGACCACCCTGGGTTTTTGTTTGTTTGTTTGTTTTTGTTTTTCTTGTAGCTGGAGCACTGGAGAAAATGGCTGACTGAAATGTTCTCATGCTGAGGAAGAGCTCACTAGACTTTCTTGATTATTAGCATGAGCCAGCAAATTCAAAACTTGTCAAAGTGGGGCTTATATCTTTGCATTGTGAGCTTCAAGAATTGTCTGCTTTCAGATTCCTTCCTCTGCCTACCTGCCAGGGTTTCCCCCAATATTTGGCGACACAGGTGTTTGTACTGGCTGATTCCACACCAACCATACTATGAGAAACCCTCACTGTCTGGCGTCCTGTTGGATCATCGCCTCCAGCTCTCCATGTTACATTTTTGAAAAGGATGTTGCTCTATAGTCCAAACATATTGTGTGAATTCTGCTGTTTGTCTGACAGTTCGCATTAGCAGATTTTTGGAACTTGGAATCTTCCTTTAGGACATCATCCAATCTTCCATCCCATATACAAGTAGAGGTAAAACCAGCTTTCACCAAATATAGATAAACAATGCATACTCGTGATTGGATTTCAACTGAAACGTGCTCAATTCAGTTAGAAAGGAATGTTTAACTAACAAATGATGTCTGCCATGAGTGTGAAGGATGGAAATAAGTACCTGACTTTTTACTGAAAGATAGAAGGTATCAGGCAGGAGAGTTTTCAGGTTGTAACCAATGAACAGTTAGCTTACCTCCTCCATCTCTGACTCTTGATGGGCCAAATCAATCAGAAAGCACCTCTCATCACACTCAAGTCTGACATATTGTAGGTATCCTTCCAAAGCCAACTGTAATCATAAATATCATAACCAGTGCTACCAATTGAGCAAAGAAGATCACACGGGAAAGCAGCACATCAGAAATGAAAAGTGGATTGTTTATACTGAAGAGTTGCATATACATTATTCAATTCAGTGGCAATCAAATGGAAATCAACAACCCACAAAGACAGATTGTCTGGTTTCCTTTCTACATAATAAGAGAAAATGTTTTCTAGAGACAACATGATATATCACCGCAATTGTAGCAACATGGAAATGCCTGTTGAAAGCTACAGCCAGACAAAATCTCAGCATAGATAGGGGAAGATAGGGCCATAATCCCACCACTAGATGAGGAGTTCTTGGCATCTAATAGCTGCTGGGATTAAGAGAGTCAATTTTCTTTAATGATGTGACCCCTCATAGACTGAACACAAACTAGGGCAGATCCCAGTTCCAAGAATAGCTGGGCAGGATGAACTGGACTGCGTGAAGAAATATGAAAAGGGAAGAGGTTCAAAACTAGATGGGAAGAGCTTGGAGAATGAAAGGGGTGTTGAGGGAAAGAATGAGGTAGGATATGTTCAAAACACATTGTATAAAATTCTCAAAGAGTTAATAAAATACCTGGACCTCCAAGATCTCTCAGACACTGAACCACCAACTAGGCAGCATAAACCAGCTGATATGAGGCCCCTGATACAAATACAGCAGAGAACTGCCTGGTCTGGCCTCAGTGAAAGGATATGCACCTAACCTTTGAGAGACTTGAGGCCCCAGGGAGTGGGGAGGCCTGGTGGGATAGGGGTGTGGATGGGGACATCCTCTTGGAGATGAAGGGGGAGGAGGTATAGGGTAGGAGCAGACCAGGAAGGGGATGAAGTCTGACTGTCAAAAAAAGGATTAAGGAATAAAAAATAAAATAAAATAAACCTAAATGTTAAAAAAAAGCTAAAAAGAAAATGTGTTCAATCAGAAACTTGTGTAAAGACGACTTGTAATTAAAGGCTTCATCACATTAAAAAAATATTTTCCTCTGTTCCTGATTAAATTCTTTGACCAATTCACACACAGATATAAAACATTGATTACTCTAGCCCCCACACTTCCTTATCCCCCCATTGCTACCCATAAGTCCCTACCCACATTCATGTCCTTTTACTTTAGAGACCTGCTTTTAAGCAGACTGTTTGTGATCCCACGGATTGGGAAGTTTCCATTAAAGACTGGTGGGTTTACCTGTTTGATAGGCAATTGAAAGCAGTCACTGTCCCTCCTCCAGAAGCCATCAGTTGCCAAAAGTTCAGAAAAGAAGGGTAGGGTTACTTCCCATGGATCCATGATTGCCTGTTGACAAGCTGAGCTGTATGAGGGCCTAGGGTAGATGAGAGCAGTGTCTGTGGAATCAGAATGGCTGTGCCAGTCCCTAAAGAGAACATTTTTATATCTCTTCTACCTGTGTTTAAGAAATGTAACGCGCGTGGTATCCCTGCCCGCAGGAACTCACACGAACACGAAGGATTCTTTCAGCATGGCTTGGAGAGAGAGAGATTCGAACTTCCCCCACCCGTATATATAACCTTTGGGGTGGACAATTATGATTGGCTGCTTGCTCAAATTCCCAGGTTCCCCTGCGCTGTACATGCGCAGTTTAATGGTGGATGTGATGTCGGAAATTAGGCGTACCCAAGACGCTGCGCATGCGCGGTTTGTTACCTCACGCACACAGGCGTCAGCAAGGACAGCCTCCTACAAAGAAACTCTAAGATTCCTTCTGCTCTCTCTCCTGCAATGGTCTCTGAATTTTGAAGGAGGTGAGGGCATATAGATGCCCTGTTTAAGGCTGAACTGTCCTGAGCATTTTGAACACTCTTGAACTTTTAAATTCATTGTTGTTCATTGCAAGGAAAAGCTTCCCTGATTAAGCATAAGATTAGCAGTGTTTGTATATGAATATAGATACAAATGATTAGATCACAGTTGGATGCCATAAACAGTTATGTTAAACCACAATAGTGGAGTCTTTCTCTGGTACCAGGAATTCCCCAGACATGTTCTTTCAACCTGGCTTGCTTCTAGTATCAAAACTCATTGTACCTTAAAAGTTCTTCTTTAAACATGGTTGCACGTTTAAGAAGTACAAATTATTTCATTCACAGATTTTAAAGAGATGATAGTAAGATGGATGGACCCAGGGTCTTCACATAGATTATTTGATTTAATGAACACGATTTGGAAAGAACACATAAAATCTCCACTGCACGGAGGAGGCAAGGCCTGAGCAGCTGACCCCACTCATGGTCACATTGCTGTTAGGAGCAGAATGGCACATTAAAGCTTATTTCAGAATTTCAAATCATAAAACTGCCTGACACTGACCTAGTAATAGTGTTAGAGCCACCCCCAATAATTCCTACCTTTGTCCAAAGTCAGGTCAACTTCCTGTACGACACATAAAAGGCACTATGACGCCGAGCATAATAGTGAAGACTTATAAATCCTGAGAAAGTCCAATCTGTCAAGATCAGGGACAGTGTCCTTTATATTTCCAGCGGCCTATACCTCTGCCTTTCTCTCTCAGTAGTTTTATGATCTGTCACTACGTTAGCAGACAGCACATCAGCAAGTTTGCAGGGTAATTTTTTTGGACTGATCTCATTTATGCTTGCCCGTTTCTTGCCAGTAACAAATCTTGTAAAAACACTTAGCGTTCCAGGGCTTTTCACATATAACTCATCTCTCCGAAGGTTTTTTAAAAAAGTAATTCACAACATAGCTCTCCATCAAAAGAGGTAATCATTCCCATTTCTGTCTTCATGTAAGAAATAATAATTCTGTAATTTATGGGGCCACAGAAGCTCTATGGCATATCATTTGGAGGATAATGTGATCTTCGCTGATTAATTGTTGTCATTTATTCGGAGACTGTACAGGACACTTTGTGTTTACCGAACATTCTCATTTAATTCTTATAAGACTTTTAAGAGATGCTTTCGTTATCTCTATTTTAGAGGTGTGATGCAATTGTAGATCCTGAGACAGGGATCAGAATGAGGGTACTCTCAAAATTCTATCAGTGAATATGGGAGTGGAAAAGTTGATGATATTTTATGATTTGCTTATTCAGCTGGCTTCTACAAAGCTTAGGTATAAAACTGTATGTCTACTTATAAAAAGTGTTTTTAAAAGCATTGACATCCAGAGGTGCAACCCAAGTGAGTGACTCCTGCACACATCTCTATATTCTGGCTTTCCTCTCCCATCAGAATAGATCAGGGCAAGGTTGATTATTCAGAATGAGTTCTGTGCAACATGCCTAGTCTACTTATATGATTCTCACAAGAACTCCATCTCTGCTCATGACTATTATGACATCTCGAGACATTGTCAAACCTCTACTGAAAAATAAAAATGAGCCCCTGTTCAGGAACTCTTCCATAAACACCATACCTTGACATCTAGCAAATGATTACATCACCTTTGTTGCAGATCAGATAATTAAAGAAGGCTCTTCCATATCCTACAGAACCTAGCTTACTTTAAAGGAAAGTTAACTGGGTCAACCTATACAATAACATAGCTAATGTATTTATTAAGGAGCCAGCTTTAAGGAATAGCCTGATGGATTTGTAAGTAGTCAGAGAGGGGATTGGCTTGGAATGGTTGTTTGTTGTTGATTTGTTTTATTAGAGATAACCTTAGAAGAAATAAAATGAAAATCTAATAAAACTCAGAGACAGATGCTAAGTTTTGTGTTTCTCTAAAAAATATCTGAATAGCAAATGGTTCTGACTTGTCTAGAGACACATATCTGGCATGGGTTCTCTGTGATGAAACTATCAACATTTTAAGGCCAGCTCATACTTCCCCTATATACAAAATGAATCAGGAAGCATTTCTTCTTCGATACAAATATAACAAACATACAATTTTAATCTTACATCTTACATTAATCATATTAACATTTTGAATTACTTTTATAGTGCAACAGGGTCAAGGCCAGAAAGAAGATGGACTATTATATATTAATTATGAAGAGTGATAGATACTAATAAGTCAAGGAAGAAAGGAAAGAGGGAGGGAGAACTGAAGGGAAGGAAAAGGAGGGAGGGAGAAAGACAGGAAGGGAGGGAGAGAAAGAGGGAAAGAAGGAGGAAGGAACTGAAGGAGGGAAGGAGAGGAAAGGAGGGAGGGAGAGAAGAAGAGGAGGGAGAGAGGGAAGGAAGGTGAAAAGGAAGGCATGGAGGAAAGGGGGAAAAGAGAGGAGAAAGAAGAGGACAATGGGTGGAGAGGGAGAGAGGAGAACTAATGAATGGATGTAGGGAGAACAGTGAAACACTTCTAGTTATAGCTAAAAAAACTTAAATAAATGTGGCCTGCGAAGTTCAACATATTTAAATGTAAATTTTTACCAATTACTTTTGTTTAATTGATATGTACCTGAAAACCTAATATAATAATTACTATCTGAAGCATAAAACTTACCTGAAATTCTAACATTTAAATTCCTGAGGTGAATACAATTTTTTTTATACTTTAGAAATAGAATATTCCTCCTTTATCTTTCAAATATTAGGATTATTTGTTAATCTGGAGTAAAGTCATTTCTATAGCTTTTTTACTTATTAATATCTGTTACAGTAATAAGTTAGGAAATTTTATGATTTAATATTTCTACAAGAATATAAAATCCTTTAGTAATGACCTGCAAGCAAGAATCAAGTAAAGATTATGCAATAAAGAATAGTAATTTCTTAGTAGTAAATTATGGAATCAATTCATATCTTGTTTTTCATTTCTGATTTTTCAATATAAGTTCTTTGCCTATATCTGAAGCTGAATTCTACATCCAGGCTAGCCTGAAACTCAGAACCATCCTGCCCTTGCCTCCCAAGTGTGGATTTACAGTGATTCATGTCTCCAAATATAAATAAAACTTCATTTAGATTTTTTTGACATCAAACTAAGAAGAATAATATTTGCTTTTAAAATGATACATTGTAAAAAATAATCGTTAATATTTTTAAAAAATGTATTGTCCATGTACTATCACCACCTGTGAATAAAAAAGATACTTTATTCTAAAATTCTGTAAGGGACTAAAGATTTGGTGTTTCTTTGTTCTTTACGTTGCTGTAAAAAAAACACCGATAAAAACTAACCTAGGGAGGAGAAGTAGAAACAACGGAGGAAACCTACTTGCTGGCTTGCTGCCAGTCTCATGTTTATCCACCTTTCTGATATGTCCCAAGATCAACTACCCAGAGGTGAGATTTCCCACAGTGGGATGGAGTTTCTCACATCAATTATCAACCAAGAAAATGCCACAAAGTCAGGGATGCAGGCCCATCTGATGGAGCCAATGCTTCAGTTAAGATTCCCTTTTCCTAGACATGCCCAGGTTTGTGTCAAGTTGATAAAAAAACAAACCAACACACTTCATCAGCTGTGTAGTATCTTTGATATACAAGTGTTGCACTTTAGCTGTTCAGAAATATGACTTAAAGCAGAAAACACTAAGCCCTGAAAAGCTAATCCAAGCTTAAGTAATAAGGGGGAAAGCCCTTGGAAAACAATGTCTACTTTTACTGAAGAAAAAGTCTCCAATAACTGAGCTTGATTTATTCTCCTTCTCACTCTTCATTGATAAAGTTGTGGCAGGGTCAGGTTCTATACAACTAAATGACTATAAAATGGTAGAAGCCAAGTGTACCACAGCTGTCCCTTGAAGTCTGGACATCATTCCATTTGTTGTCTTTCACTCTTTGAGCAATCAAAAGAACATTGCTCACGGTATGGTATGCAGACACTAGAAGATAACCTGTCCATTTAGTCTGTAGAAGAGTGTTAGCTGTGACCTTGGATAAAAATATGCTTCATTCCAGCCCATCCCCAATCTTCATTAAGTAAAGACAAAAGGAAAATATCATTTATTTTATTGTGCCACAAACCCACAATAGATATTTATGCTTTTGAGATATTGTAACTACTAGAGAAGATGGAACTCTCAAACAGACATTATGTGACATGTACATGTGAAAAAATAATATAACAAATACATATTTTTAAATGGATGTTGCACATCCAGCTATGAATCAAAGCACGAGGGAATATGTTTTAAAAGACGGGTTTTATCATGAATTGCACATATCAAACTCTCCAAATATAGAATACCACGGCTCTATACATTATTTTCTTAATCTATCAGCATCAATTGATACCTTTTGGGAGTAAAGCCACAAAACAAAATCATTGGAATGTGTTTTATTAGCCTCCATAAAAAAATGTTCTTATAAACTAGAGTTTGAGATATTTATGTAATGTCAGAGAGAGAATTGAAATATTAAGAATAAATTCAGTGGAATATAGAGTCTTCTCAGGAGAAGACTTCTAAGTTTAAATACTAAAAATTGTTGGTATTTTTATTAATTGTATAGTTGATCTTATGTAATGAACGTGATCAAAAATTAACACTGAAGACCCTTCACTTAGTACCATTCTTCTTTATAGACATCTGAGAATGTGACAATATGTTTGAAAACCTCAAAATATATTGTATATTTTTGGATACTCAAATATACTCAAAGATTGTTTCACAAAGGTAATGAATTGGACAATTAAATATGCAAGGGCAGATTTATGATAACATAGTTATTATGGAGAGATTAGGAGTCTAAAATGCATACTTTCTCTTAAATATTACATTTTCAGCTAATGTTTGCTCAGTGTGCCCATTCACTCTGCAACAAAAAGTATAGTCTAGATACTCATCTCTGTGCTGTGTAGTTCCTTATTTCTAATCACATGATCATATTTTCTACACTCCACTAGCTACATGAAAAATGTAGATTGTGTAACCTCATCATGAGGTTGTAGGAACTGCCACTTAATTTCACCTCTTGAATGCTCTTACCTCTTGAATGATTTACCCTTATGTTATCTCTGGCTTTAAGAATTTTTAAATCCTTAAAAGACTATAGGACTGTGGTGGTTTAAATATGCTTGGCCTATGGGAACTAGCACAATTAGAAGGTGTGGTCTTGTTGGAATAGGTGTGGTCTTGTTGGAGGAAGTATGTCACTGTGTAGGAGGGTTTTGAGGCCTCATAGTGTTAAAGCTCTGTCCAGTGTGGGAGACACTCTCCCGTTGGCTGCCTTTGAAGACAGTCTCCTCCTGGCTGCCTTTGGTCAAAGTGTAGAACTCTCAGCTCCTCCAGCACCGTGTCTGCCTGCGTGCTGCCATGCTTCCCACCATGATGATAATGGACTAAACTTTTGAAACTCTAAGCCAGTCCCAAGTAAAGGTAATCTTTGATAGGAGTTGCATTATCATGTTGTCTCTTTATAGTAATAAAACCCAAACTAAGAAAAGGACACAATTTAGTTAACAAATAAACACTGTTGTTCTCCTAATTTTGATTTGACTGTATCAACATGAGACAACATATAAAACTTTATTTCTAAACCTCTCCTCACAGGAACTGTAGAGCCCAGTGTTTGGAAAAGCATACGTCCGTAGATTAAGTTGTAAATTTATTCTTGCATTCTGTGGCATGCAAGCATACCATTTTATTGCAAAGCCTCCAGTTTTGAATGTATAGAAACAGACTTGGCTACATGAAAATTTGAGCTGTTGAGCCTAGGAAAGAGAAACATAGACAACTTAAAATATAATCACATTTCAGTAGGATATCAGTGTTCCATATTCATAAATTCTGAGATTGTGAGATCTTTATGTCCCTCACACTGAAAACCACTAACTAAAAGTATGCTTTCTACTTACAAAACTAATGCATGTGCTTTCATTAGAACTTGAAATTTTAAGAGAATAAAGCTATTGGGACAAACAATTAATTTCTCTAATAAAACATATTTTATAAACATTTGTATGTGTATATGTATCATACAGATTTGATCAGAGTTTTGCAATATTTTGCTGACTCTTCACATAACATATCAAAGTGATTATTGGCTTATGCATAGTATAAGTGATGAAGTTATGGACAACGGACCCACAGCATTCTTAAAGAAAATTAATATGGAATTAAGTAAAATAACAAAGATAAAGGAAGAGTGCAAAATTAAAGGCTGAATAAGATTAGATAGATAGATAGATAGATAGATAGATAGATAGATAGATAGATAGATGATAGATAGTTGTAGATCATGTTTGTGAGACATTTGTTGTTATCTGTCAATTAATATCTAAGATAAAACTATAAGCTTTAAAAGAAGAGAAAGAAAAGACCATTTTATGAAGAGGAGATATTTAATTCATAATTTTCTTGGCACCTTTCCACACAAGTGTCACTTTTTGGTCAAGTCTTGCTTAAACTGGTCATCTTCCTTTGTCTCGAGAGTAGCTACAATAGTATTATGTTTCTATTCTCCTTGAGGGTCATGTGCTATACTGCAGCTATCCTTATTTTACTTAATGAAGACTTGAAAACTGAATGTCACCTTTTTACCTATTGTATGCTCCCACTGATAATGGCTTAATTTGGTATGAATCAAACGATGGTCCAAAAAGTCCTCACTTTTCAGTAACAAGGTAGAGAATTTAAAAATTATCATATAGCATTCTGAATTATTCAATAAAAACCATGAATAATTAATGCCAAGGAGTATAACAAAAGCCATCACAGCTTGCGTTACTGAGAGTCTCCCTCAGAAGATAGGTGTTATTGATTTTCAAAAGATAGCTTTGGAATTGAGAGCCCAAAAGCAGTAAGTGAAGCAATTTATACATGAAGTCTACACATGAATAAATAATACTCGAATGAATGAGTCACCTCACTAAAGAAATACTTCATAAGGTGGATAGAAATAATGGTCGGTCAAGTTCTTCCTTGAATATGTTGAGTGTTCATGGAACCAAAATGAGGTAGCGATTAGAAAGACAATCAGGAGAAAGTTGTACTATATAACCTGAATCTTTTCCCATCAGCCAGGTGGTTGACTCCGATGCCTATGCAGCTGATAACTGGGTTGACCCAGGAATGTAGTACTTTCATAGATTTACCTATCTATCTATTTATTTGTTATTTTGCATCTTGGGGTGCACTGAAAATATAGCCCTTTTCACATTTTTTTAGTTAAGTGTGTGTGTGTTTGTGTGCACACACACACATGTGCACATGCGCATACACATACATGCAACTGTACAAATTACAGCATACAGGTGAAGGTCAGAGATCAGCTTTCACAAGTTAGTTGTGTACTTCTACCATGTGGGTTCTGAAGACCAACGTCCAATCATCAGGCTTGTTGATAAGCATCTTTCCCTAGTAGTCAACTTACTATTCCAGTGATGTAATTTAGACTATTCTTTGTTCATTACATATAGGTATTTACATAGAGAATTCACTCCCTACCTCAGGCAGTGGTGGGGAAGGAGGACATTAAGCACATAAAATCTATGACCTTTAGTTAGTACAACACATCTTTGGCCTAAAACACAACAATCACACCATTCAGGTTAATTACCAAACATTTTATCCAATAAAACTTTAATGCCCCACCCATACCTCATTAAAGACTTTAGAACTTATTGTTAACACAATTCTACAACTAATGAGGTAGACGTCTGAAGTCCATGAATGTCTATCGTTTACAACAATGTGAATATCCTTAGTTCTATAAAAATAAGCCTCTAAAAAGAAGTCTAAGCCACGTGTATTGGTAAAACACTCAAGAGGCTAAGGCAAGAGAATTGTAATTCCAAAGCTAACCTTGTCTACATAGTAAAACTGTTTCTCAAAAGGTAACAAAAATAATAGTAAAATAAGAGCTCCCCATGCAGAAGTCCAGGCGCATTGTCATTCACACATAGAAAGGATGACATCTAGCATCAACTGAATTCCAACCAATGACTAAGAACTGTTTTTTCCCAAAGAGCCATACGATCATTAAAGTAGCTTTATATACTATTCATGAACAATTAATAAATGAGTACCAAATTGAATTCATTTTATTTAACATAAAATATTGTATTTGTTATTTTCCAGTAACTAGAAAAACCCTGAAAGCTGTTGCCTATCTCTGAACTATGCAAAACATGAAAATCTCTCCCATACATTAGTTTTAGAAGCTGATTGTAATTGTATCTACACATGTGCACATGCAAGCACACACACACACACACACACACACACACACACACACACAATTAACACTTCCATATCTGTACAATGGGAGTTATTACTTCTACATAGAAGATGCCATAGACTGTAACAAAAAGATTAACTAACTTGTGATTATATACCAAGTAAAGAGAGTAGCCTGTACTTGAACTGGATTGCAAGTCTATTTAAAGCACACCCCCCCCCCGACCTCTCTTTGAAATGTACAAAATAGTTTTCAGGTACTTAGCATCTCTGAGTACCAAGATTCAGATACCTTTAGGATACCTTCTACCTTTTAGACTGTATGCACACTTTGTTATCATCACTTAAGTTACCTGAACTACAATGGACATCCAATTAAAAACTTATACTGTATGGAAACTGCATGATATAGATAGGTCGGTTAACTTCACAGAATCCCATGCCCTGGTTGGTTTGCTTCATAGAAAAGTCAAAGCCAATAAAATAGTCAAGCAAGAATGAAAAGCCAAACTTAGAGAGTGTTCTTTCATTTTAATATGTATGTGAATGCCAGAAAAGACTATGTGTCATGCTATGTAATCAATTATAGATTTGGATATTTGATTCAACTAATTGTCCATTTCAGACTTGATCATCATTTCAACAAGATTACATCTGTTTCTTAGTAATATTATCAAACGTGAAAAGTACAAATGCATTAAGAAAATTAAACCCTGCATAGTTATATGATTTAAATAATATTCAAGCAAGCTTTGTCACAAACTGCAAATTGCCTTGCTTATAGAACCAATTATCTCTCATCTTGCCGGCACAGGAGCGTATAGAATTAATTATATGTGTGGTACGATTACAAAAGCCATAGGCTTGTGAACTGTGTCAATGGTTGCTTGTCCTTTAATGTTTTCAGTGAGACCAGAGCAACTGGAAATCACAAAAAGGGCAGTTGCACCATTGGGTGTATCACCCATGATACTGATGATATCTTGGCATGAAGAGAAGGAAATAACAAGGGGACAGACTGATTTTTTTTTCATACATCAGAAATTTAGCCTAGTATCTTCCAGCTCTTCCTGAGATGAGATTGGCCTAATTTCATGCTCTTGATATAAGCCCTTTCATCCCACTCTCTACTCAGTACAGATGGGGAACAGCTGGTCACCCCTCTCATTACAATTTCCTTCAAATATATGATGGCAGTAATTACATTACATTTTGACTGTGTTCCTCAGACTCAATAATTCAGGATACTAAATTGTAACATAAAATTTTTATGAAATTACCTCATTTCTGATTTTAGAAAACGTATTTGTTAATGACATTAAATACTGGATTTCCCCCCTTTTAGAATGGGATTGTCTGCCTAGTAGCAGTTTTCACTCACGTACAGTGGCCCCAGATGTGACTTAGAAATCAAATATTCACTCATTCTTTCAGACAATACGGTTAACATAATGACTTTGAGTGTCGAGTTCTATACTACATGTTGGCAATACAGCAGAGTAATCACAAAAATAGAGAGTATAGCCGTAAAGCTTGCATTTGATAGAAGAGAGAAAGAAAACTAGGTAATCACATATCACAATCAAAAGAACAAGATAGAGAAGTAAACAGAAGGGATGAGGTTAAATTTTTCAGTTCTGTTTTTCACTTGCTTGGATCATTCTTCTATATATTCTAAAGTTCGTCACTTCATCTGGAAAATTGGTACAACAATATTGTCCTGTTCGCAGGACAGTTTGAAAAAAATAATTTTCAAAGCACTTAGAGTGGTGCCAAAGATGCTGTGGGAGTTCATTAATAATAATAATAATAGTAATAATAATAATTTTCATTTGAGTAATATTTATTATAACTAGTTTCAACTGGGAAACTAGTCAGAATGGTGATGTTGATTATCATAAATTTTATCTGTAGGCACATGCTGCAATAGAAGGAAAAAGTTGTATATACCATAAACATATGTGCACATAAATTACCTCATTCATTATTACTATATACTGATGAAATTGGGAAACTTATGTACACATATGTATATGATGGCTCAAAAATTTATACAGGTAATTTTCATTCTCTTCATATATCAAAGAAACACATTATTACAATTCTACTCTGTGTTCTGTCAATACAAATAGGTCTCCTATTAAGAAATTTACCTTCTGTGGTGGACAAACTAACCAATATATACAATAAGGCAAAATAAGCTTATGTTTAGAATAATTACTTTCTTTACCTTACATTCTCTACTATTAATGTGTGAGTCTGTAAATTTAGTTTTATTAATTCTATGATTCTAGGGTAATTATATATAAAGCAAAATTATTAATAGAGACACTTTTTTAAGTATTTAGTGAAGTCTACATTACTTTCCAACATTCAAAGCTCAGCTTGATCCCTGTCTCATTGTGACTGAACAATAGTTTATTTGTGCTTTTCCTTATAAGTCCTGGATCTGAAGCCGGAACTCAGTGAGTCCAGAAGCTCATTTTCGGAGCAAATGACATTGAGTTTCTGCACATATGAAGAAGAGTTACTGCAACATTAAATCATTGCTGTAGGGAAGGAGATACAACCTGTCTTACTTACTGTTCTATTGCTGTGAAGAGACATTATAACCAACACAACTACAAAAGAAAACATTTAATTGGGACCTTTTACTTAACAGTTTCATGGGGTGAGTCCATAACAGTCAAGGAAGGGAGAATGGCTTCAGGCAAGTGGGCATGACACTGAAGCAATACCTGAGAGCTTATAATCCTATTCACATGTTGTGGGCAGACAGAGAGAGAATCCACCTGGAGTGGGCTTTGAAACCTCAAGGTTACTCCCAGTGACACACCTCCTCCAGCAAGTTCACACTTCTAATTCTTCCTAAACAGTCCCAGGAACCAAACATTCAAATATATAAGACTGGGGCGGGGGGGAGCATTCTCATTCAAATCACTGCAAGGCCATAGTAAATAATATGGTTTTTCTTTGATAGTTTCCTCAATCATTAGTCTAAGTTGTTGATTGATATTTTTATAATATCATATGTGAATACTGGAACCTATGATACAGAATTAGTACTACTGACAGCTGTGATGAGAGACTTGTATCTTTAACGAGAATAAACATTCATGTTTACGATGAGAGTTACATCAGAAGCTCTCAAAATTCTTTTTCACAAAATGGTGATATGCACCACTTTTTCGTAAATAAAACTTAAGGCTTCTCCATGCCCTTTGATGCATGATACACAAGGGCGTATTAAATTCAGTGGCCAATGGAATTCCAACACAAAGGAAACCCTTGCAACAGCAGAAATATTTCTATAAACTGGAGCGGCAGAGCCCTGACTAGAACATATTCATGGCCCAGTAGGGACATAGCAGTGAGGATGTAAGCATTCCTAGGCAGAATTATGTAGGGCTCTACAATTTTACAGAGACCATAAAGACATTAAAATGCATTAAATATGTATTTTCACATGTTTAGATCTATTAGGGCTTATCATCTTTAAATAAATCCTGCCTCTCTCCAAGTATAAATTAATAAGTTAGATGGGATTGTCTCTAGTTTATTAACAGTATGTGTGGACTGGTTCCTTTTAAAACACAGATGGACAGTTTCTTTTTCTACAAGGGAAAGAAGGGGGATATATGCGGGGGGAGGACTGTGAGGAGATGGGGGCTATGATCAGGATGTAAAGTGAATATAGAAAGAAAGAAAGAAAGAAAAAAAGAAAGAAAGAAAGAAAGAAAGAAAGAAAGAAAGAAAGAAAGAAAAAGTTTCAACATCCCCCCAACAAAAAATTAAAGCAAAACACAGCAACTGGCTTAATTAATATAGAAAAAGATGGTATTGAATATCCTACTCTCTTTAAGATAAAAGTTTATAACATGACAACCATGAAGACTTATGGTTCTAAGAGTCACAGAGGGAGAGATTTTTGCAGCACAATTAGAATTGTTAGTAAAAATAACACTAATGCCTTATCAAATCTTACTCAAGTGGCAAGAAAAGCTTAAGAGAGAAATCCAAGGTCGCTTTCCCCATTTGAGAAATCATTCTAAGAGAAAAGCATTCTGTGTACTAGAGACTGTAAAGAAAGTCTCAAGCTGTAAAAACAGAAAGTACAAGTTAGGCATGGACAATCACGGACAGTAAGCAACACTGCCCATGAATTACTAGCTTAAAAGTCTAATAGACATGTCTCTGTTTGCACATTTCCCTGAGTTTATTAAGACTGTTTTAAATGTATTTATTTAGTGTGTATGTGTGTGTGTACACATGTGCAAGTGAATGTCTATATGTACAATGCATAAGTGCAGGTGTAAGCACAGGCTGGAGGGCATTGGATCCCCCCAAACCAAACTTACATGTGTTTGTGAGCCACCTGATGCAGGTGCTGAAAACCAAACCCAGGTGCTGAGTAAGTGTTCTTAATTGCTGATCAATCTTTCCAGCTCCTGTCATTACTTGTTTTCAAAGCTCTTCCAACTGCTTTGAATGCAGGACAAGAGATAGGCGCACAAATCATCATGTGGACCCTCCGCTCTCTAGTTGCCCTGAAAAACTTCCTGAATTAGTCCTTTGTCTTTGTCTCTGTCCCGTCCAGCGGGCAAAGTTATTACAGGGTCCCTGAGTAGCCACCACCTGAAAGAGACACGGGTGGGAGAGAGAAGGGAGACCAAGCGGTGAAGAACGGACAGAGTCAGTCTAGCTGTTGTCAAGGTCTCATTTACTAGAGGCAAGGCTTGCAGTATATAAGCAAAATTAAAACAGGGAAGTAAAAACACCCATCCCTGCCCAGTGTCCTTAGTCCGGTTATCTATGGCTCGAGGCTGTTGCTTATCTTCATCGTAGGAACGTTCACGTTCTGAGGTCGAGCTGTGACATTGCTGGAACTGTGAAGGTTGCCTTTTCTGGAAAGCCTCTGTCCTTTGACTGACCCCGGCAGCCTAGGGGCCTCTGGTCCCCAGCATGTCTTCATACTTATGTTCCCTTGGAGACTCAGATTTCATAGATATTTATAAATCAATGTTTACACACAGATTAAATCATAGATTATATATGAAGATTTATTTATTTATTTTATTTGTATGAGTATACTGTAACTCTCTTTAGACACACCAGAAAAGGGCAGCAAATCCAATGAAAGATGGTTGTGAG
>JANHMN010000018.1:22258738-22275641 GCA_030674055.1 Rhabdomys pumilio | reverse complement strand
GTGTGTGTGTGTGCGCGTGTATTTGTAATATATTGGACATACTGAGAAATTTTTAAAACTTTTTTTGGTTTAGAAGAAAAAATAATCCATAGACAAGAAAAATATAATTGGAGCTGGAATCCAAAATAAAGATTCCAAAATCCAACGTTTTAATAGTCACATCAGGAGCAGAATATGCATTCCCAAATCTACAAGGTGAGAGTGGCTCCCCTGTCTCCACACCTGCTGAGTTTCCCATGCTGTTAAACCCTCTCTGCAAGTGTAAGCTAGGAAAAACAACTTTGCTCAACCAGGAGACTGAGAAGGGAATTGTCTTAACTTCAGATGTAAATTCAGAAGATAAACAAGCCTCCCTTGAGAATGCATCAACACCCACTGGTTGTTACTTGGCTTCACATCCAAATATAAGCCAAGAATTTAAATGATTTAGGGTGACAGTTCTCCTGGGTATTTAGAAGAAAGAAACTCAGTCTCTGATGGCATATACAAATAATCTAGAACTCAGTAGGAGGTGTGTGTATATTTATATGAAACTAAATTAAAAATAATAAAGCAGGAGAAATAAAAGGAGCTATAAGAGACAGTTCAGACATAATTTATATGCACAATATACTTAAGGAAACAAAATTATAAATTGAAAATATGAGTGTCACAATATGAAAGAAGAATGTCTCTCATGAGAGCCTGTGTTTGAACATTCGGTTCTTAACTAGGGGCAACTATGTGAGAAGGATCTGAAACCATAAGGAGATGGAGACTTCCTGAAGGAAGTTCATCACTGGGGGTGGGCCCCACTTTCTGTTCACTCTCTGTTTCTTTAGTAAGGATGTAGTGTCACCAGTGGCCAGCTCCTGCTGTGCCCTTTCTGCATGATGTCATATCTTTTCTGGCATAATGAGAATAACCCCTAGAATTATAAGGAAAAATAAACCCTGTCTTTAACTACATGACTTAAGTTTATTCCTATTTGTCATCATTAAAATTGTTCAGTGAGTGATTGCTAGGAACGAAGACACATTGACACATAAAACTGCATATTAGGTGCAGTGGACTTTTAAGAAACATAAACACATTCTTACTGATATTATAAAATATAAGTATCATACCTATTAGAATGAACAATAGGAATTGTAAAGTTTGTTTGGACATTGTGCTAGAGCAGAGACTAAACAAAAATAGGGAAAGGAGACGTCTCTACTTAGTTATTAATGGTCTCTCAAAACCAACTCACTAAAATCTGACAGACAGTAAAAGACATCCAAATCACATGCTAGTCCCCATTAATATTAATAAAGATCTCAAGCAAATATTAGCAAATAGGAGACAGCAATGTAAAATTCATTTAAAATCATTGCACATCCAGATGAGACTGGAATTTTTCCTAACAATCAAAGTGTGGTATTCCCTTACAAAATAGAATTATAGAATTAACCATCTTAATCTAAAGAAGAGTTTAAAAAAAAAGAATCTTCGATGAAAAACTAAAACTTAATCTCAGAGTCAACTCAGCCTGAATTTCGCACTTTCCATTGTACAGAGTTAACCTGGTCTCAGCCAAAATTCCTGTCTTTAAACAAAAGAGAATGTTCTACATTTCCTAGAGCACTTGCTGAAAACTTGATGCCATGGTATAGTAGCCATCTTGGGGGAGGTTGCTTATGATACTGACATTCTGGTGTCCCCTAGTCTCTGCATGTCCCATCCACTTGCACAGGGATATGCTCTTGTGACTTTAAAGGTCATTATTTCCACAGCTCAGAGCAAACCTAGCCTGAGAACAAATGAACCTGAGGAGCAAATTATTGGCTGATAGAAGTTGCTGAGTAAAGTGTCTGACTTCTTTGTATTTGGAGAGATTTTAATTAGAATGCCCTCACCCCAACCAACACATGAACACACACACACACACACACACACACACACACACACACACACACACAGCCTTAGATATCTGAATACTCAATCTCCAGTTGGCAGTTGAAAGGGCCATTTGGGTAAACTTTGGAGGAAGTATACCTCTTGGGATTATAAAAAGCATCAAGCCATTTCAGGTCGGCTCCTTTTGCTTTGCACTTTAGATTGAATGTGTAAGCTTACTGCTCTGGCTGCCATAAGCCCGAATATTTCTTCTATAAGTTGCTTTGGTTATTGCATTTTTGCTTGTTGTTTGTTGCTTTGTTTTGACTTTTTTGGTTTTGTTTGTTTGTTTGTTTGTTTTTATTTTTTCATAGCAATAGAAAAGTAACTAAGACAATACTTCAATTAAGTGATCTACCATCAGGGGAGCTGACCAAAATTAACCTTAAGAAATGAGCTAAGAGGTGATCATAACCATGGGAGGCGTAATGGGGCCTTGAGGCAGAAGACCATTGGAAAGGCACAGTACAAAATGAATAGAGCCTTAAAGGGAAAGAAATGGTTCCTTTTAAAACTTGGAAAGGAATGACAATAAGGAAGGTAAAGATAAGTAGGGGCAAGATTGAAGGCCATTGTGG
Organism: Rhabdomys pumilio; assembly: GCA_030674055.1. Taxonomy (NCBI): domain Eukaryota; kingdom Metazoa; phylum Chordata; class Mammalia; order Rodentia; family Muridae; genus Rhabdomys; species Rhabdomys pumilio. The sequence continues at coordinate 22,273,146 of JANHMN010000018.1, read as the reverse complement.
ACAAGATGACAAAAGAGGATCAGAGGAGACCCATGAGAAATCTTTCCAACACAGGATAATATCTGACTTTTATGTCCTTTTAGAGGTTATTTGGAAGATCCACAATATGTGATTTACTCTGAGATTGTCTATTTCACAAGAAACATGAAGGAGACAGAAACTGTGGAGAATCATAACCTACAAGTAGAAAAACCATAGTATAGACTGCCTTAAAGTATATATCCCCTAGAGAGATCTGCAGATAGTCATGGCCTCATTGCTTCATCTGTGGGATCTGGCTACTTAGAGTGACCGGCATCTCACGTGGCAGGCCCAGGATCTGAGAAGACTGAATAGTGAACCCTGACATCAGAGAAGTGATTATACAAGATTATACAAACTGTGATTATACAAGACTATAGTGTATTTCTTGCTTTCCCTCCACCCTTCACTGCCTCTCACCCTAACCCCCTTCCCTGAATCATGTTCAAGATAATTCCTTGTACAAATCCCTTATTCTAGAGTCTAATTCTAGAGTAGCAGCCTAAGACACTCTTTATCCTTTCCCTGTTTCTTATGTAAAAATATACCATGAAAGCCCAACTATCAACCATGTAATCAAAATTAAGAACTAAAATAATAATAATAATTATTATTATTATTATTATTATTATTATTATTATTATTATTATTATCATCATCATTTTATTATTGGAGAGTGTTTTTTTTTAATATTCTGTTGCTGTGATAAACACCATAACTAAAATCAACTTTGGGAAAGAAAAGGTTTATTTAAGTTTATTCTTCTAGCTCATAATTTACCATTGAGGGAAGTTGGGGCAGGAATTGAAGCAGAATCCATGAAGAATGCTGATCACTAGTTTGCTCACTGGCTTATGATAAGCTAGCTTCCTCATATCTACTTGCCTGGCAATGGTACCACTTCTAACAGGCTAGGCCCTCCCACACAAGTCATCAGTCAAGATAATTGCTCACAGATATAGCAACAAGCCAAACTGATGGAGGCAATCCTGTTGAGTTCCCACTTCCCAGACAACATTAGGCTATATCAAGTGGACAATATAAACTGCACAAAACAGTGAAAGACACCTGCAACCCAGAAAGATGGCCTCCATGATCTCTGCAAAAAAATTTCTGTAGGTTTGTCAACTCTGGAAAGTCTTAACTGATTTATGGTTCATAGGAACTAAATGACTGTCTGGAAGAGGTATGCAAAACACTTATTGCTGGAGATTTTTAATTACAGATTGATGGCACAACACATAGCTCAAAACCACTATGGGCAAAGCTCATAGTGTGTGTGTGCGTGTGAGTGTGCATGTGCGTGTGTCTGTGTGTGTGTGTGTGTTTATGTGTACATATACCCACAATCTAAGTGAAGACACTGGATTATTATTAAGAATGTTCAACTCAACAAAGGCTGAAGCCACTCATTTTTAGCATTGTCCTTTTTTTTTTTTACATGTAGTCTACATATCAACACTAAAACTAAGAGCAAAGGACTCATAAGAAATCCTGTATTCAAGACACACTATTTTTCTCCCTTTATGAGGTTATTCTATGTACAACTCCCCTGTACACTGTTTCACATCATGTAAAAATTACAGACCTGTAAGGAGCCAAGAGGATGATCTATGTGGATGCAAATCACCATCCTTACATCTATCTTATTAGTGATCAATTGTTTCCACTTTCCCTGCCCCTCCTACCCCACCTCTACCCACTTCCTTCTTTCCTCTTTTTGTTTTCTTCTATATCATTCAGTTACTTCTTTAATCTTTATTGAATTTAATTTATTTTTATAGTCATGATACTGTCTTATATTCTTAGTCCCAATAATGTCTCCTGCCTTAGTTAGTTGTAGCTGTCAACTTGACATATCCTACAATCATCTGAGAATTTCTTCTGAAAGATCACCTTGATTGATGATAGATATGGGAGGACCCATCCTACTGTGGATGGTGCCCCTAGGGAGGTGGGATGTGCTGTATAAGAAAACTAGCTAAGTATAAGTCACAGATCAGGACAGTAATTAGCCTCCTCCATGATTCCTGCCTCTTGGTTCCTATCTTGAATTGCTCCTATCTTCCCTCAAAAATGGTCTATGACATAGAAAATGAAATAAACCCTTGCCTCTCTAAATTGCTTTTGGTCAGGATATTTTTTTACAACAAAGAAGCAAAGTTGGACAGATCTCTACACTAAAGCATTCTTCTTGAGAAAGTGCTTTGCAAAATGTCAATGGAACTGAATGATTCTACAGATCTCTTTCCAAACACAGAGCACCTAATAAGTTCTCAGTTATGTCATCACACATTTTGGCTATGAAATGGCCATGCCATTCCATTTGGTCCATAGTCTTCTCCTACGGACATTGAAAGGAAAACAGCCATTATAGGGAATGATATTCATTTTAACACCATCATATTTCCATTCTTAGGAGAAAATATTTGTAACCTTATATAATGTGTAGGTGCTTTTATTTATTTATTTATTTATTTATTTATTTATTTTTACTATTTTATTATGTTCTTTTTATTGGATGTTTTATTTATTTACATTTCAAATGTTATCCCCTTTCCCTCTGGGATAATGTCCAACAAGGCCATCCTGTGCTACACACGCAGCTGAAGCCATGTATCCCTCCATGTGTACTCTTCTGTTGGTGGTTTAGTCCCTGGGAGCTCTAGGGGTCTGGTTGGTTGATAATGTTGTTTTCCTATGGGGTTCCAGTATCTTTATCTCCCTTTTAACCCTTATTCCTTCCAACATTCCAACACCAAATGGAAAGAAAGAAGGTTAGAGGGAAAAGGGGACATAGACCTCTTTCAGAAAAAAAAAAAAAAAGTAGACTACTCCCTGCTGATTAGGGGCGTTGGAATCTTCATTCTCAAGGTATTTCCAACTTCTTATCAAACCTCAACAACATCAACCAGCAACAGTGGAGTCTGCTTCTGCTTCTGTTTCCACTTTTACTTCTTTTTCCTCATCTTCCTTGTCATTGTCATTGTCGTCTGTTCCTGCTCCTGCTTCCACCTCCTCCTCCTCCTCCTCCTCCTCCTCCTCCTCCTCCTCCTCCTTCTCCTTCTCCCTCTCCCCCTCGCCCTCTCCTTCCCCTTCCCCTTCCCCTTCACCCCCTCCCTGTCCCCATCCCTGTCCCCTCCTCCTTCTTCTCCTTCTTCTTCATCACAGTTGCTCTCAGGGCCCTGGCATTTATTTCATCTGTGGAGTCCCCAGAATTAAACTATCTGCAGCTGACAAAAATTATGTCCTTCTATAGCGTGAGACAATCATAGTTAATAGCTGGGGACAAACTGAAGCAGCCCCATATCCCACACCTGGAATCAAACTAAAAACATATTTACCTAACAGAACTGGATTTTTAAGAAACCAAAACTCTCACTGTAATACAGTGGACTCCATACATTTTATAATAATTTGGGCTGATTTTTTTTATTCTGTGTATTATCATTTATTCACCATAAAAAGTCACTTAAGTAAGCTATCTATAAAAGCCATAATTTCTTTATCTTAAGAAACTGAAATAATAATGTACATTACTTAGAGGAGTATAAAAAGGTTCAAATAAAATATCTTTTATGTAGTGCTTGGCATATATTAAGCACTCAATAAGTGGTAGGTATTAATACATTAAAGTAACCGTGGATGAGCAAGGATAAGTTCAAGCTGGAAGAGTGCAGGGTAGTGAATATATTATGACATGATTTCCAAGTAAAATTATTGAAATAAAAGATTATTTGCTTTGAGAGGTAAACCCTGAGCTCTCCAGACAATTTTCTTATCTAGAAAGACTCATTCCTGTAGGATTTTGGATAAATGATGTTCTAGGATCACAAACACTGTAGAGTTTAAAATGCACTATTTAGGTTGGCAGTTCTTTGCTTCCATCTCTCTCCTGATCAAGGCCTCTTTACAAATTTTGAAGTCCCACAATACCTTGGTTTTCAAGACATGAGCCATCTCAACAACTCTTAGAAAATGTATTCTGAGTATACATGAATCCTGGAAAGCCAATAGTTTATTATTCTCCTAAAGTAATAAACCTCCCAAACTTGGAGTATTGGGGAGATTTTCTGGAAAAGATGCCACCTGCTCACAGATTTAGAGAAGTATAAGCTGAAGAAATCATCATGGATTGACTCTCCACTTCCTTTCTGCCTCTCTGTCTCCCCTCTCAAACACCATGATAGTCGTATTAGCCTCTTTCCAAGCTTGTTCACTGTAGCAGTCTATAATTAAAGGTAGGTCATACTATTTAGGCCCCTGAATAAAATTACCCAAGAACTCAAAAGCAAATACAGATGAACCATTGTGTAAATGACAATAGATTTTTGTCTGTGGTATTTCCCAGTCACCTGTCCTTACTGTGCACTGATCATGATGCACCAGACACAGTGACTGGTTGCACTGTGGGCTTCCCAATCTCTACTCTGTTTTACACTTTTCCCACTGACTCTTTGCTTTGGGATTTTCTCTCCCTCTAGATGAGCATGTGATGGGATATTTTTGATTCTATCGCTCCCAGAAAAGCACAACTTTTTTCAAGCAAACTTCTACAAACTCCTTCAGTTAGCAGAACCCTCTAGGTTTGTATTTTTCAAAACCTACTTTAATGAGTATACTTAACTGCTTTAAACTCCATTCTAGTCCACTGCCCACCAGATGTAGTGGAAAGGGAAGGTTAATAGGGCAAAGAAGGATGTGGGTCCGTTTCTTTGGGGTGGATCAAATCTGCATTGTCGGGATACCGGCAGTTCAATTTATAGGAATCAGCAGCAGTAACTCAATCCACTTGCAAACACCATTCAGGAATCAACAACAGCAGTTTGATCTAGAAGAAACTATAAAGCTCTGTGAGTAAGCCCAAATCCATGGAAGTGGCAAGAAGCCACCAGAAAAGCACTAGAATTTGTTTGGTACATTTCTCTCTATGAAGTCATACAATGGTCAGCAAAGAGTGGCAAGGAGAATCAATACCACCAGTGTTCTCCACTTATCTGATGGGTTCTATTTATCCCCTTTCCAAACATCACAGATTCTCTCAGGCATCTCCTCTAAAAACATTCCATACCCTTTGCCCAGATAGCTTTCAGAAAACACCATGTGTCTTTGCTCAGCAAAACGTCCTCCCACATGTCTGTTTCAGAGAAAACATCCATAAGACAGTTTTCAGAAAAACATCACTTGACACAACTGAGTCGCCAAAGGACCAGAAATTTCCACTTCAACCCCCACCCCAATGTTCTCATTTTTTTTCACTTTCCCTTCATCTGTCAAGCAATCCCTTTATCTACTATTTGCCATGTTGTGTTTGGGTAGAGTAAGATACTTTACTGGATAAAACAGGCATTCCTATATCTTCCTGGAAAGAACATGACAGTGGAAATACAAGTGGCTATCTTGGAGAAAAAGATACTTTATTTGGACAAATTATTCTAAGATCATAAGAGACCCTGACAATAAAATTATGACATAATTCTTTTAAATTTTAAGTGCTGTGAATAAAAGTAAATGACTAAAATAAAAAGAAGACAATGGTTAAATTTGTGTTGCATTGTGAGATTCTGACTTAGCATTACTAGAATATAAAGTATATCTACAAGAGGGAATTCTAAGAAGAAGAAATAGTGAACCGAAAAAGAATTAACAAGCATATTCCTAAATTACTTGTATTCCCCTGTTATTAATATAATTACTTATAAAAGCACTAAAAAAGAAATTTGAATGTAGCTTCTAAAGAAAATTCATTCTATCAATTGAGGACACTTGAAAGCCAAGGTTAATGAGATGTTGTGAAGTCTGGGGTTGTAAAGGCCACTTATGGAACACATTTTATATGGACTTATAACTCTTCAAAGTCAGCGCAGGCCCTAGCAGCATTCAGAAGCACTTACTCTTTCCCATAAGTCAGACACTGCTGCCTCTCTGTCAAGGAGAGTACTAAAGGGCATTTTTGTTCCCCTCCGAATTTGATGGGAAGTTAACACAGATTGACGATAGGGCATCTGAAAATGCTTGTCTCTTTTATTTTCAATTTCGCTGGGCGGAAATTGCTCATATTTTGTCTGTTTGGTTCATGTTCAATGGCACGTTGAGTATCTGACAAAATTTTCCCAGTGCTTAAATGTTCAGCAAATAAGAGTGAATTCACCATTTTTTGAAAAAGAACTATCATGAAAAATTTACATATATATATATATATATATATATATATATACATATATATGTGTGTGTATACATATATATACATGTATATATAAACATATATACATGTATATATATAAACATGTTTATATATTTTATATATAAACATATATACATGTATATATATAAAATCATTGTTACAAATCAGTTTAGCAGACCTATCAATAATCAATTACACCAGGAAATAATTATATAACTACAATTTGTGAATGACTAGAATTTTTGTCCATAGAAGTACGATTGCATTTAAAATATTTATACCAAAGAAACACAGCTCCTGTGATCATCATAAAGGTGATTTAAAGCACTAAAAACAACAATACAATTTATAAGAAACTATCCTTCTGCCATTGTAGTGTCATTGTTATGGGGTAATATGGTTTTTAAATAAATATATGCACAGGGTATTTAGTTTTTCTTACAGAGTAATTTCAAAATAAATGAACTAGTATAAGAAACTTCTAGCAATTGTTGCAATCACTGCTTTACATTTGGAGAACTGTATCTTGGAAGAGATTCTATAATTTTTATTTTGCATGTCATACCTGGATGTTATGCCTGCAATCTCTAGCTAAAATTCTGGAATGCAGCTATTGTCAAATTCTGAAAAAAAACAAGATGTCAATAACATCATGATAAAAAAAGAAGAAGACTTAGCCCCTTCTATTCCACAGAAACAACAATTTAGCAATGATATTAAGAAACTGAAATAACATTAAGAATTCCCAAATCCAGGTAAGAAGTGGTGATACTCCAAGCAAACAAATAGCCAAGAGCAAAGACAGTGAAATGATTATAAAAAGAAAATTTCATTTCACCTATATTGCACTTTTACCAGAATTACCAACCAAAATATTCACTCGAAGCGTTCAGTAGCCAACCCCCCCCCCAAAAAAAAACAACCTTCTATATCTGGGGAATGAAATAAATACATGGATTCATGAAGCCTCATGTACTGCAACATGATGGAAACCAAAGAAATCCTCAGTGAGATGTGCAATCAAAGTGTAAAAAGCCTAAGAAAAACTAGTGTGTAAGCTGCATGAAAAAAAGGAGCTTGATACACAAGACAGAGCCAAGCAGCTTGGTCAGCAGAAATGTTATGGACTGGAGGGAGTCGTGTGGAATAGCTAAAGTAATGAGAGAAATATCAAAAGGAAATAGTGCTCAATCTAGGGGCTAAAGCAATGGCTCAGCTGTTCAGAGCACTGACTGATCTTCCAAAGGACCCACATTGATTCCCAGCACCCATGTGGGTTCACTATCACCTGTAACCCCAGTCCCATGTAACCCAATGCCCTTTTCTGCTTCCACAGACACCCCAAACAGGTGGTACTCATGTTTACAGGCAAAACACTCATACATATAAAATAAAAACAATGGTAATATTTTTAAATAATAAAAAACCACTATGTATAACAAAGCTGTGCTTTTTAAAGACTGAAATAAAGACTCCCCAAGAAAAAGACCAAAGATGTTCATCATAAAGCCTAGAGAAAAGAAAAAAATCTCAAACAAATAAACAAACAGAGTTTACATCTGAAGAATTGTAAAAATACTAACTAAGCCATAAGGTAGTAAAAAGATGGAAATATTTGTCAGGAATGAAAGAGTCTTAAACAATGTCAAACTGAATCAGTGAAAATTAGGAAACCTGAGAAGACCAGTAGGTTACAAGGAGATCAAAATTGTAGTTACCTCCCAGCAATAAAAATCAACCCCAGGTGAAGTCTACCAATCATAGAAGAATTATACATATTTTTTAAACTCTTGCACAAAAAGAAAGAAAGAAAGAAAGAAAGAAAGAAAGAAAGAAAGAAAGAAAGAAAGAATTGTAAACAGTCCCAAAGTTGTTTCATGAAGTTAAAATTGGGGGTGGGGATGGTAGTCAGAAGCAGAGAATTAGCTTAGTATGCATAAAGTCCTGAGTTCATCTCAAAATACTTAAGGAAACTGAGCAGGCCAACACCATCAAAGCCAAAGTTCCTACAAGGAAGAAGCTAAAAAGCTAGTGTCTGTGATAAATTCAAATGCTGAACACCTCAACAAAATATTATAAAAGAAAATTCAGAAATACATTAAGTTGCTATATACTATAAGGAAGTAAAATTTATCATCGAATATAAAACATCCATGTGAAATAATAAGCTAAGAAAATAAAGGATAAAAAAAATCTTATGATCTTAATAGATGCAAAAATATCACTTGACAAAGTTCAACACCTCTCATGATAAAACAACTCACAATGAATCTAGCTTAAAGGTAACTTAATTAACTAGTTTAAGTAAGGAAAGCCCCCTAGCTGATATTCCAGTGATGCAAAACTGAAATACTCTAAAGTAGCAAGAATAATCAGCAAAGGAAGAATTTACACGAGAGTAGAAAGGGATTCTTCAGGTTGGTTTTTGACAAATCGATACATTCTGTAGTCAGTTGGGAAGAAGGCATATCAATTGAATTGTCTTCATCAGCTAGACTAGAGGCCATATCTGAGGGGATATTATCTTGCTTACTAGGTGATGTAAAAAAGCTCAGCCCACTGTGGGCGGGATAATCCCTAGAGGATTCATCATTCCAAGGGAGGTGGGTGTGGCCTGACCATGAGCCAGATTAGTAAACCAGTGAGCTCCATTTCTCCACAATTTCTGCCCCTTGTTCCTTCCTTTCTTGAGTCTCTGCTCGGATTATCCTGAATAATGGACTGTTTCTTAGAAGCATAAGCTGAAATAAATCCTGCCCTCTCCTGTGTTGTTTGTTCATATATATATATACATACATACACATATATATATATGTAAAATCACAGTAACAATTTAAAAAAAGCAGAGCAGAAAGTGGGAGAGAGAATAAGATGAAGAAAGTAGAAGAGAAAGAAGGGGTCCTCTGAAATAACAATAATGGGAGTAAGATAAAGTATCATTTTTTCTTATATGTAAAATATAGATGTAAAAATGTAAAGTCTACACAGGACAGGTATCTAGATAAGGCATGATGCAGAAAGGAGAACTCTTTATGTGCCAGACAGAGTCCTGTATCAGAGGAACAAGGAGAAAGGAAAATGACAGAGGTTAAAACAAGCAAAATTACAATTTTTGTGTATGTATGGAGTAATGTCATGACGATGCCCATTATTTAATTGGCAAAAAAAAAAAAAAAAAAGAAAAGAAAATAGAACATTAACAAATCAGAAGGTCAAAATTAAAATTAGCATTGGATGCAGATGGTGTGATTTTTATAGGCAAGAAACCATGAAGACATCACAAAAAGTGCTTAAAAATGGATAATTTTTAAAAGTTGCAGCAGATGAAATCAGCACAACCAAAATCAGAAACATTTCTAGACATGAAAAATAAATCTCCTAAAAATGAAATTAAGAAAACAATCTCATGTATTATTATTTCATACATGTTTTGAAATAAACATGTCAATAAACATGAAAGACTTAAAAACTACAAAACACAAATGAAAGAAATATAAGCGAACAGAAGTGGAGGGACATCCAACCCATATTCATTAGAAACAACTTCAGATTACCAGAAGTTACTTAAGTGTTAATGAAACTTGTAAGAAAATTCCACTGATTCTATCCCACACAAATAAGGAAAACACTCCTAATATACAAGTGGAAAATAAAAGACATTCTGAAGAGCAAGTCCATATTTGAGTCAAATGAATAAATAAGAATAAAAGACATCATGCTTTTAAAATGAATTACACAGCTACAGTACACAAAACAATATGATGCCAGCATTAAAACAGATGTATAGACAAATAAAACATTACCCCAAAAGAGCCTCATGCATTTATAGTGAATTGGTTCTTATCGAAGGTGCCAAGACTATGTAGCCAGAAAGGATATCATATCTTCTAAAGTAATGCTCAGGACCTGGAAAGCTATGTGCAAAGCAAAAAAGAATGAAAAGTTGGAACCCCATCTCACTATTCATTTTGTGTTTAAAAATATAATCAAAATTACTGAAGACTTAAATGTAAGAGTTAGATCTATGATCCCTATAAGAAAATATTTAAAAATTCATGAAAAGGCCTTCTCAATGATTACTTAGATTTGCATCAAAGCAAATGAGAAACAAAAGCAAGAACAAGTAAGAGTTTTTGTGTACAAGCTAAGGTAGAGTTGTGCCCTGATGAACAATTGGTTCTGTGAACAATGCTTAATGTAACTTCATTTATGGTAACAACCAACTCTAAATATCTTTTTAAAAACAGCCAGTAAAAAGCATACCACTACAAACTTTAAGTTCAGCGAGCTCCTACTGTGAAAAGCCAGAGGCAGGTTGTGGAGGGAATTTAAACACCCAAGTCTTCAGAAGATGTGCAACACCAGACAACTGGTGACAGCCAGAAAGCATGTGGTGAAGAGATGAAACGGAGAAGGACTTGTTATCCCAAGGGTTAAAGCGTGAGAAAACACAGAGAGGTTAAAACAAAGCTTGTGACACACAATACAAGTTCTGAAACTAATTGTTGGCAATGAGTTCTTAAAACAGAATAACTTAAAACAGTAGAACATGGGCAGATATTTGAAAGCAGTAGGAGATAGACAGATTTTTAAAAGCAAAATATTAGACAGATATTAGAAAGCAGTGGGAAATAGGTGGATATTTAAAAGCAGTCGGACATGGGCAGGTATTAGGAAGCAACTAGAATTAATCGCTACCTCTTAAGCACAACATGCCATTAGGAGTATTTTTTAGAAGAAAATAATGGCATTCACATTAGTTAACTCCCACATCCTTGTGACAAAATATGGGAAAACAACCACTTAAAAGAAGAATAATTTATTTTTGGCACACAATTTCAAGGAGAGTTCAGTCCATCATCGTGGAGAAAACATGGTGAGAGTTTACGGCAGATACTCCTTATATATATTCATGCACCAGGAAGCAGAATCAGCAGCAGGTACAACCTTCAAAAATATGACCTTTACTGACCTATTTTCTGGAGCCAGTCTTTACTTCCTAAAAGCTCCCCAGCCTTCCAAATAGCACCACAAGGTGGGGGGGTGAGTGTGCAAGACGAGTGTACAAGGACAATCATCCGGAACAAGCCAGAGAGGAAGTACAACAGCTTCGAAATAATGTGTGAGCTTTCCAAACAGATCCCAAACTCCACAGTCAATGAAGGGAAAGAATGGTAGATTTACTATCTTTAAAATAAATTTAAAATAAATAAATACACTTAGTAAACTACAGATAAAACCAGTCCTTTCTAACACATATTTCTGGGCTGGCAAATGTCTCAGTGGTTAATATGTCCTGTTGCTTCAGGATTGAGTTTAAACTCCTGCATCCCTGTAAGTGGCTCACACTGCCTCTACCTCAAGCTCTGGGTCACTCAACTCCCTCCTTTAGCCTCTTCAAGCACACGTACTTTGTATATGTGTATGTGTGTGTGTGTTTGTGTGTGTGTGTATATATATATATATGCACAAATAAAAATAAATCTTTAAAATACTAAAGCATACAATATATCTAGTTATAATTTTCAAAATGATAGGATTGTTGCAAAACAATGAGATGTATGCAAATAGACTAAAAAATTATAGAAAGTGGGAGTAAAGAGTTAAAGAACGATGAAATATATTCTTTAAAAAATCCAACTTTTCATAAATGTAGCTTCCTTTATGGGTTAGATTTTGAGAACATATCAATGGCTAAGATACGTGAAATAAAATTAAGACCAAATCAGAATAAAAGTAAGTTTTAGGCAAAGTAAACACATATCTCTAACTGTATAGTGGCCTGGCTTTAGTATAGATACAGTACTCACTGAGCTAGAGGGAAGACTCAAATCTAGGATACAAAGGCTCCTCTGTAGTCTCAAGACCATTTGGACTGTCTGCATTGAATCCTGGAGGCTCCACTTTGCAAGTCAATTGGTATCTGCTCACCCTTTACTTTTATGGAGCCATCCTAATGTATGTGAAGAGCTAGGTAGAAACTACTCATTCAGTCCTCATATACAGACTGACTCAAACCAAGTAACAAGACTTTTTCTTCAAGTCACCACGCCAAGCCTTAGAACATCACAACATGGAAAATAAACCTTCTGGGTCTCAAAGGGAACGTTTATAGTAGAAATTAAAAAAGAAATCTGAACTTCAGGTTGAAATCATGGAAAACCGGCTGTGTGCCCTCAGACAGTATATTTCCCTTTCTGAGTGTTACCCTTTTGCCTCTTCATTCAGGGAAGGAAATAGGAGGATAAAGTCACAAATGCATCTGCACAGCTATATGTCAAGTCATTAGTGAAGATTAGGGGTATTCTTCATAAAACTGTTGTCATTTTAATTGGACCATTCTCTAGCCTGTTGTTGCAGATTTTGTTTGTTTTTTTTTTTTTGTTTTTTGTTTTTTTGTTTTTTGTTTTTTGTTTTTTGTTTTTTGAGACAGGGTTTCTCTGTGTAGCCCTGGCTGTCCTGGAATTCACTCTGTAGACCAGGCTGGCTCGAACTCAGAAATCTGCCTGCCTCTGACTTCCAAGTGCTGGGATTAAAGACGCGTGCCACTATTGACCACCATTGTTGCAGATTTTGAAAGGGAAGCTTAACACTCAAAAATGTTATCAGGAAAGCTGATTCCAAACAGTAGCCCTGAAGTTTACCAACTCTCTAAGTTTTGTCTATGTCTTTATGACAGTGAATTAATATGACACTACACCAAACTTGAATGTATACTGCCATAAATTATTAGTAATGAAGCCTGCCTCTGACTCTCTTTATGATGAATGTTATAAAAATCAATGCACTGTAAAGCCATGCAGTGGTGGCATATACTTCAATCCCAGTGCTTGAGAAGCTGAGGCAGGGCAATCTCAGTTTAAGGTCAGTCTGCTCTTTGAGTGAGTTCCAGGATATCTAGGGCTACACAGAGAAACTCTGTCTGAAAAAGAAAGCAAAACCAATTAGCTATAAAAAATTACAAATGTCGTACTGCTTCCTGTGTACATCATTGACTGAGGTTTACCATTTGTTTACATACCTACAACTATATACATAAACCAAAACACACAAATTTAATAATACAAACTACTTACATCTGTGGCACATCTCTGTCAAGGTAATGAATTACAATCACCACATAAGTTCTTTCACATACCTCCAAAGTTGATCACTATCCCTATCTCACAGAAGCCATAACTATGCAAAGTGTTTATTACCAGTAATGTGTTCTATAATAAAATTTCATACAAATGCATACTTACTGTTAAATTATTTGATTTATAGTCAATAAAAAATATAATCTTTTATCTCATCTTTTTTCTTTCTTATGTAGCTCTGTTATTGGGTGCTTGCACACATTTATAATGGTTATTTATTTTTGGTGAATTTACATTCTTAACTTTTTAATAAATTAAAACTTATTATTAGTGAATTTTTGTCTTCAGATTAATATTATCTGATATCAACTACCCCAGCTTTCTTAAGCTCCATACAGAACATTTATTTTATAGCCCTAACTTTATGACGTATCCAGGCCATTTATTTTACAGACAACACTTGATTTTTTTAGGAATGAATAAAATGACTACTTTTGTTGAAAAGTCTTATTCCTAGTATTTATTGTACTAATCAAGAAGGCTGGAGCTTGACCAACATTCTATTGCTGTAGTTTCTTGGTCTTCTGTTTTGGTCATTGCTGCTATCCTTCTATACTGTACCTAACTTTTCATATCATTTTTAGGATTTTATTTTATGTATTAGATTTTAATCATATCCTGTTACAAATTGAATAATGCTCTAAAGATTGTCATATACCTATCATTAACCCTATCATTAACCCCTTAGTATTCATAAACTAGAATTGTGGTGATTTAAACAAAGTTTGGACTGTACACAAATTTTTAAAACTAAAGGTAAAGACTATTTTCTTTGTTTTTTTCTATTGTTCCTTTTTACTCTTTGTAGTTCTGAGTGTCATCCTTTCAGACTGAGAAATTAAATTAGTTATTACATGTAAATATTTTATTTACTCCTTTTGCTTCCATATTTAAAAAATTACACATTTTATTCTAATAATTATGTGTGACGCTGTCATCAGGTTCTGAGGCAGCAATTAGGTCATTCAGACCCATTACCACGTCTTCTCTAGAATCTTGCCTCTGAGATACTCCTCTCTCTCTCTCTCTCTCTCTCTCTCTCTCTCTCTCTCTCTCTCTCTCTC
>JANHMN010000018.1:22244332-22258728 GCA_030674055.1 Rhabdomys pumilio | reverse complement strand
CTCTCTCTCTCTCTCTCTCTCTCTCTCTCTCTCTCTCTCTCTCTCTCATATGTGCACACACACCTCACACAGACGTAAGTACAACAGTATTGAAATGTATTTGTATTTATGTAAAAGTAATATATCTATAAGTATCTGTGTAGAATATAGTTTACAAATAATATATATGTGTCCTTGAAAACACAATGAATCATAATGAATCTATATTTCTACCATTGTAGAAAAGATAAAGAAAATGCAAGTGATATTGGAGTTTCTTCTTCCTACAATTCTAAATAGTTGGTTTGGTTCTTCTTTACCATGAGCATATGCTATTTCCACAACAAAAAATTACTTAAAACAGAGAAGCTTGCTGCCTAACCAAGAGCTTTACCAATCTCAGTACATCCTTTTTTCCAAGTTGGCTTTCTCTTTATTTATTTTTTATTGGATATTTTATTTATTTACAATACAGATGTCATCCTCTTTTCCCATTTTCCCTCGCTAGAAGTCCGCTATTACATCCTCCCTCCTCCTTTTTACTTTTATACCATTTGAATTACATGCATGTATTAAGGTCAGTTCTAGGTTGAGGGTCTAACAATACAATAGATAGTCAATAGATAGTTAATAAATAGTCAAGGAACAAGCAAGACAATACACACAAATAGTCAAAGAACAAGAAAGGCATTAAACAAAATTCTATGAACAGTCCCATTATCACTGTTTCTAAGGGCTTATCAGGTTTACAAAAGTATCTAAGCCTACTTCCCTGTCCTAGTCCAAAGTCATTTTCATGTCTGAAGCCTACTTCCTTGTTCTAGCCTAAAATTTAGATTCCTGTCTGAAATTACTTCTTTGCTCTAGCCTAATATTTATATTCCTGCCTGAAGTTACTTCTTTGTTCTGCCCTAAGATTTAGATTCCTACCTGAAATTACTTCTTTATTCTAGCCTGATGTTCAATTCCTACCTGAAGCCTAATTCCTTGTCCTTGACCAGTGTCATACTCCTGCAAAGTAGCCCATTTCCTTGCCCTTGGCCCATGTCAGATTCTTGCCAAGCAACCCCAAAGGCTCTCCACCTCTCTCCCTTTCTTATTTCATTAACAAGACTGAGCCTGTCTTAGGTCATTCTGACAAGAATGCTTTCCTTACCCATCATGGAATATGCATTATCCAAATCAATACGCTTCTGCCTTAGGTTGGTAAGGCTCTGTGCAGAATCTTACCCATCCTTGGCTTGACAGCTTGTTAATTTAATAACTCTGTCTGGGGGTCCATTTTCAGGTTCAAGCCATGTACTTTGGCTGCCTTCATTCAGAAGTCTGGTTCCGGACATTTTCAGAGACATATATGGAAATTAGCTACAGTACCCTATGATGTTATATTAGCAAGAAATAAAGTTGGGCCAGGATCTGGATGTCAAACAAGTGTTACCACATGCATTAAGGCTCTTTTAATTGTCAAATTAAAAATACTTTTGTTTCTTCTACAATATTTAATGTAAGTTGCATTGACTGTACATCTTCTAATTGTGTTTGTGTTTTGAAATCCAGCATATCAGTTACGGAAGTCTATCAACCAGCTTTTGTTTTAGTGCCCTGAGTGTCTCAGAACCTTGATATTTTAAAAATAGCTTGCAAGAACTGAAAGAAATGAGGCAGGCTTTAAGCAGAAGCAAGAGGGTAGTGGGCTTGATTATTGCTGGTATAACAGCTTTAATTGCATTAATTGCTACCAACACTGCTTCTTCAATTGCTGTGAAACAAGTAGTTAAGACAGCTACTTTTGTTAATCATTTAGCGAAAAATGTTAGTAATGTGTTAAATATACAAGTGGACTTAGACAGGCATTTGGAATAATGGATTGGTGCTCTTTATCTTATTCAAATTATTGGACAGAGGTTCAGAATTTAAGGTTAAGGAACCATCTTGAGTGCCATGCCAAATACCATTGGATTCATGTTAGTTCTAAAATTTACAGTGGTAGTCATTATAATTAGGAAGAAGTTTAAAGATACTTGCAGTGTATTTGGCATAATTCTAACACCTCTCTGGATGTTTTAACAATACATAGGGAGCTTATGAATTTCAAGAATGCTGCTCTCCTGAACGTTGATGCAGTAGATACTGCAGATAAAATTACCTGTGGCCTGAGGTCAGTATTTCTATTTTGGTCAAGCTTCAAAAATGGCATGCAAGCCCTTTTTGTGCTGATGATATATTTATTCCTGCCCATTGTGTTAATGCTTTTTTTTTAAACAACATCAGTAGACCCTTACTAGAGGAATTAACTTAAGTACATGATCTGGGAAGATAAGGAGGTTGAAAGCTAAAACACTGTTCGATATCTGGAAAATGAAGGGCTGACAAAATCAGAAATATTTCTTTTGACTTTTAAAGCAACACACTCCTAAGTATTAGGAATACCAGATTAATCACAAACACACCGTCAGATATCCCCCAAAGCATTTTAATTTTCACCTAAGAGAAAAAAGATTTCATGGAACAACTATGATGCTCTCTAATGCTTTTAAGCAATACTCTCATCTTTTCTCCACATATGTGACCTACTGGGAATTTTCTGTAGTAGAAAACAACAAAACAGCTTATGAGTCCTCAAAGCCCAGACAAATATCCATTCTAAACAAACTTTGCTGCAGTTGGAGTTATCCTGAGAGTAAAAACAAACACTACCACCACCACCACCACCACAACAACAACAACAAAATCCAAGGCTTTTGGAGATGGTCTAATATTTCATCGACTATTGTAACTTTATTTACTATTATGATTGTAATTATTACTATTTTCAATTATAAAGAGACTCAAATTCTGTATTCAAACGGCAAATATGTTATTTACAATTTCTTGTTTTATGACAAAATATTTAAATTTTCTACATCATGGTTTCTTTATTTTTAAAAAGGACTGCAATCAGTTAACTTTATGATAACAAAACTTAAAGGCAGCATAATTACTGCCATAAAATATACTTATGATAAAAATTGGTAATTATTAGTTTTAATCTTAGAAATAAAATTTTCTGTTGAAAAAATTACCTATTCTTCAGATGAATGTAATTCTATTTTTCTCTTAAGTGTGGAATAGGTCTGGAAAGACAGCTTTATTCTCAATTAGCCATCCCTCTAGTTGTGTACCACTTACAGTTATAGGACATGCAGTGAAGAGCTAGTGACTTGTGAACCTCTTGTTCTCACTAAGAGAGGCCAGACTCTGCTTATCCATTAGTGCTGAGCCTGTTGTCCAAAACCACAGTGTTTGGCTTGATATTTGTTCACCAAATGTCTAATAGCATTGGGAACCATACATCTTGGACAGGCCAAATGACAATATTTCATTGTACTGTCCATATGAGTGGACTCTTGCTTGCCAAATCATAAAACATAAAAATAGGGACCTCATACTAGTACTCTGATATTATGGAGAAAGGAAAGTGTCATGTAATGGACATAAATAAACCATTGGATGCCATTGATTGTGCCAGTACATTTTACATGTGTCATCCCATTTAATCTCCATAAGAACATTTTAAAGCACAATTATAGCCCATATTGTAAAGGAGAGGCAACCAGTGTTGAGAATGTTAATTTTCATTGCCACACAGATGGTTCATGTCAGGGCTGAGATTCATACCGATTTTTACACAATGGCTACATGTTACATTCTTTGTATTGTGTGTATATGGAAAAATACAGCTAGTTTGGGCCATGTTCCTGGATATACCTGGAGTATAGTGTGAACTAAGAAGTTGCACAAAATGTGTGTTTTACTCCTTGTGTGAGTCAAGAATGAGAATTATAGTCTAGAAGACTCATGTCAGTGTCAGCTTCTCTGGGTACATGTTTCAATCAGTAAGCTATCTTTGCAAATATATTCAAAATATAGTGATAGAAAAAACTTACATCAATTAGACCATTTGCAAAAGAATGAGATTACCCAGGTCTAGAAGTGTGATTGAAAAGCAGTTGATATACAGTTAACAATTAGCAGTGCCTTTGCTTATCAGAAATTATTTCTTTTCCTCCATGGACACACACTGATTAACCAAAGATGCTCAGTCTGGCTCCAACATAGAGGGCTATGTCCCTAGCCAAGTTTCACAGTAACTCTGTAAATAACAATATGTCCCACAGACCAGATTCTTTGCCTGCAGGCACCATTATATCACATCTTCCAACTCTGTGCATTGGCAATTGCCCATAGATTCCATGCTTGGAAGAAACTCAGTTGAAACTGGAAAGAAATTCTGGCATCACTAAACTACTACTTCCAACAGAGGAGAAAGTCTGTGTGAAAACTACATCTCCAGGTTACCAAGGAATCTTCACTACTCTAATGCTTTGGTAAATATTGGAAAGAAACAGAAATAGTTTCCAGCCTTAGAGAAGCTGCAGGCATATCTATGAGAACTCAGCACCCCTAAACAGAACCCTGTGCACTTAGCCCCTCTCACACTTGGACGCCATCTCTGGAGAAAGAAGTAATTATAATAGCTAATGAACTCGGTTGCTTTGGGAGTTTATTATTAATATGTGAGAAAGCATTTAGTTCAATCTGGTACACATTCAGATAAAAGTCTTTGTTTTTCAATGGACTGGCAAATCTCTTCTGAGCTTTAGCAGCCCATGTGTCAAAAATTGTAAGTAATGAGTGCATCTAATTGGACTTGAATTTGAAGGTCTAGCATTTACACTTTCATGCCTTGACTATTTTTCTCTACTTGTCTTTTTCCACAGTGGTGTAACTATTTCTTCTAAAGTAATTTTTTTTCTCCTGGAGGAATGAAGGCAATTTATAACACTTAGTAAGCTATGAAACATATAAGGCTCAGGAAGCTACAAATTCACAAACACCCATCCTTTTGTTCCCCAACACTACAAAGTATAGTACTTATCATAGCTCTATAGCTAAGAAAGTCACTTGCCATTGAATCTGAACCTCCTTCCACCTTCTGTTTTACCTCTTTCTCTTCCTTTTTTAAAGAGCCTCATTTCCATTTCTCTGATCAGCATCCTTGTATCCTGATAATCTCTTCTCTATAGATTTCTCAACCCTCCTTTTCTGGCGATGGTCTTGTCTTTCTCTCCTGGTTTCTGCCATTATACTAGCTGCAACATTACATCTGACGATTTAGATCTAAGAGTCTTTAATGAGAAAGAACAAGTCATGTTCATCTTTCTGGGTCTTGGTTACTCAATATTATCTTTGCTACTTCTATCACTTCACATGAAAAATTCATGGTTTCATTTTTCTTTACAGATGAATAAGATTTAGTGCATATGTACCAAATGTTCACTCTTGACTCATTGGCTGAAAGACATTTAGGTTGTTTCCATTCCTTATATACTGAGAATAAGGTAGAAATGAATATGACTAAATAGAATCTGTGGAGTAGGATGCCAAAGTCGTTTGGGTATATACCTAGGATATATCTGAGTCATGGAAGATTAATTTTGGTGTTTGTTTGTTATTTGTTTGTTTTGTATCTTGTTCTGTTTTGTTTTGGGAATTCTCCACACTGGTTTCTATAGTGGCTACACCAGTTGATAATCCCTCCAGCAGTGGACATGAATACCCTTTTCCCCTCTTCCAGAATTTGTTGTCAGTTATTGCTTTGGTCATCACCACTCTGATGGAATAAAATGAAATCTCAAAATTGTGGGATTTACATTTCCCTAATTGCTAGAGATACTAAGCATTTTTAAAATATTTCTTAGCTTTTAATGCTTTCTTTGTTTATTTCTTTGTTCTGTTCTTTCTTTACTTCTTCCCTTTCCTCCTCCTCCTCCTCTTCCTCCTCCTCCTCTTCCTCTCCTTCTCCTTCTTCTCCTCCTTCTCCTTCTCTTCCTCTTCCTCCTCCTTCTTCTTCATCTTCTTCTTGTATGTTCTGCCTCACCCTGTTGGAACTCCATCCTCCTTCTGGTCCACACCTACACCTGCAGTCCTGAATCTGTACACCTTACCCCATCCCACAATTTTGCTTGCCTCTGAGGAGATCTACACTAACTCAGGATACACAGTTCCACTTGCCTTCTAGAAAGCCTACTCCAACCCAGGACACACAGGCCAATGGCACCATCAGAACCCAGCTCCCCTACTACAGCAAGCCGTTGATATCCTAATATACTTGAAGAGCAAGACTTTAAACCCCATCTCAATAAGATGATACAGACCTTTAAAGAGGGGGGCCTTTGTAGCAGTATTTGAAATGTAAATAAATAAATAAATAAATAAATAAATAAATAAATAAAATATTTCAAAACAAAATCAGGTTTTGGGAAAGACTTTAACCAACCAAGGCCACTTTATTTTATTTTTTTTTTTTAAACAAAGCCAAGCAAACATTCATGTCAAAATAAAGCATGGGAAGTCTTTCCACTTTCTAAGGTATTTTCTCTATCACTGTCTTTGAAGGTTTAAGTTTTCACTGTAGAGCTCCTTCACTTTCTTGGCTGTTTACTCCTAGATATTTTATTTTCTCTGAAGCTATTGTGATCAGGAGTAAGCCCATTATCTCTTCTCTGTGTGTTCGTACGTGGTGTGGAGAAGATCTATTGATTTGGAACGTTGATTTTGTATCCGGAAACCTTGATAAACTTGAAACCAGGAGTTTTCTGGTAGAATTTTGTGATCTCTAATTGTAGTACCACAATGTGAAGTCCTCTTGCCTTATTTATATCCCTTTAATTTCTTCCTCTGATCTTACTGCTCGAGCAAGTACTTCAAGAACAATGTTGAAAGGAAGTGGCCATAGTGGATATTCTTGTCTAATTTCTAACTTCAGTGGGATTGCTTCGAGCTTGTCCTCATTTAGGATAATATTGACTGTGAGTTTCTCGTTTATGACTTTTATTATGTTGAGGTGTGTCCTCTCTAGCCCTATATTCCCTAGAAATTTTATTAAGAAGACTTGTTGGATTTTTTGTTAAAGACATTTTTCTGCATCTACTGAGGTGATCATATGACTTTTGTCTCTGTGTATTTTTATTGACTTGTGTGTTTTGAACCATCCCTGCATTTCAAGGATAGACAACTTGGTTATGGTATATTTTCTTTATTTTTTTTTTACTCTATGAGTTATACCAGCTCCATAGCAGTTTGATGCTGCTTTTTTCCCCATATATTTTTGGAATAGTTTTGATATATTTTTTTTTGAAAGACTGAATGCAGATCGTTGAATGTCTGAATCCATCTGGATTTGGAACTTTCTTAGCTGGATTGATTTTTTAATCTCTTCATTGTTATGGTTCTGTTTCGTTTGTTGACTTTTTGTTGTTGCTGTTTAATTTGAGTGGTGTGGTTCAACCTAAAAATTTGTCTATGTCTTTTAGGTTTTTTCATCTTAATGGAGTACAAGGTTTTAAAATATCCCCCTTCTAATATCTTGAAATTATTTGGCATCTGTTGTGATGTTTTCTTGTTCATTTCTGACTGCTAATTTAGGGCCATTTTTCTTTCTTTTTGTCCAAGTGCTTATAAATTGTATTTAATCTTCTTAATACATCTGCTCTTAGATTAGTTGATTTTTGAAATGTTTACGTTTTTTTAGGTGTGGTTTTATTGTTTCTTACCATGAACTGGGTTTAGATTTGATTTTGTTGTTGTTGTTGTTGTTTGTTTGCTTGATTGTTTTTTTCTTCAACTAATCTGAGTTGCATCACTTAGCTATTTATTTGTGTTCTTTCTGATTTTTTTTACTGTAGCCACTGAGAGTTATAAATTTCCCTCACAAAATTTCCTTCAATATGTCTAGGAACTTTGTTGTGTCATCTGTTTATTTTCCTTTAGTTCCAGGACATTTTTTATTTCTTTCTTAATTTCCTCTCTTACACATTCACCATTCATTAATGAGCTTAATATCCATGAGTCTGTGTATATAATAGAAATTTATACCATCATGTTTAAGTTTCATTTTATGTGATAAGATAGGCTATAAGAAATGATTTCAACCTTTTTGAAATTGTAAAGATTTAAGATTTCTTTTTCATCCCAAGATGTGGTCTATTTTATAAAAGCTTGCTTCCATGTGTCACTAAGTAGAACATATGTTCTTTGATGTTTGGGTGGAATATTCTGTAGACCTTTATTAAGTTCATTTAATGTATGAAATCTCTTAATTCTGATGTTTATCTGCTTATGTTTTGCCCACATGACTCTGGTGTTGAATTAAGTGCCATACTGAACACATATACTATAAATGGATTGGTATTAATATGTGTCTTCAAATCTGATTATAGGTTTGTTTTTGTTTTGTTTTATATATAAAATGTGGCACCTCTGAATATGCTGCATATATATCTAGGATACTAATGCTTTCTTGATTAACTGCTGCATGCTTAAAATGAAGTGTCCCTCATTTTCTCTTCTGATTAGGTTTAGTTCAAAATCTATTTTCTCTGATATTGGAGAGTGAAGTAATGATGATCCCTTTTGATTGAAGTACTTTTGTCTATCACTTTACTCTAGGGCAGTGTTTATCTTTAAAACAAAACTGTGGTTCTTATAGAAAACAGATAGGTGAATTTTGATCTTTGATACATTTAATCAGCTTGTGATTTTTGATTAGAGAATTGACATTATTGACATTTAAAGTTATTGAGGAAATACATTTGTAAATTTTAGTTATTCTGTTCTTTGTTTGTCTTCTCAGTGATGTTTGTGTTTTAATAATTATGGTTTCATATTTCTTTCCATAATCTGTTATGCTCATTACTTTCTTCAGTCTGAAATAATGTTTTATATATTTTCTTTAGGTTTGGCTTGTTGGATATAATTTTTTAAGCTGCTCATGTCATTAAAGTTTTTCTTGATCCTACTTCCACTCCTGGCCCAGAGCACTGGTTCCTTCTGATCTGCACCTGAGCACTGAGCAGATCCCTGGCAGCAGCTTTGCACACAATCTTACAAAATCCAGAGGAAGTGGGGTTCTCAAGAGCTCTAACCTGGCAGTATCTAAGGTAAGGAGACAGGAACACATACCCCAAACAGGGAGTAACTAGGACCCACTGTGACCCAGGAATTCACTCCTGGCTGGGAGCACTGGTTCCTTCCATTCTGCACCTGAGCAGTGAACAGATCTTGGGCCTCAGCTCAAGATCTAACCCCAGCAGCAACACCCACCCCAAACAGTTCTGACACAACCAAGATAATAGGAAAGACAGGCACCAGTCAGAGACAGAGCAGGTAGCACTAAGGAGATCCAGATGGCAAAAGGCAAGCACAAGAATATAAGCATCAGCAACCCAGGGTACTTGGCATCATTAGAACCTAGTTCTCCCACAAAAGAAAGTCCTGAATTACCCATATCAAGCATAGCAAGACTCAGATTTAAAATCACTTCTAATGATGGTGATAGAGAACTTTAAGAAGGATATAAATAACAATCTCAAAGAAATTGAGGAGAACATAGGTAAACAAGTAGAAGCCCTTAAGGAGGAAACACAAAAATCTCTTAAAGAATTACAAGAAAACACAACCAAACAGGTGAAGGAATTGAACTAAACCATCCAGGACATAAAAATGGAAGTAGAAACAATAAAAAAAAATCACAAAGGAAAGCTACCCTGGAGATAGAAAGCCTAGAAAAGAAATCATGAGTCGTAGACGCAAGCATCACCAACAGAATACAAACGATAGAAGAGAGAATCTCGTGTGCAGAGGATACCATGGAAAATATTGACACAAATGTCAAAGAAAATGCAAAATGCGAAAAGCTCTTAACACAAAACATCCAGGAAATGAAGGACACAATGAGAAGACCAAACCTAAGGATAATAGGTATAGAAGAGAGTAAAGATTACCAACTTAAAAGGCCAATAAATATCTTCAACAAAATTATAGAAGAAAACTTCCCTAACCTAAAGGACAAGGTGCTCATAAACGTACAAGAAGCCTACAGAACGCCAAATAGACTAGACCAGAAAAGAAATACTTCCCATCACATAATAATCAAAACACCAAATGCACAAAACAAAGAAAGAATATTAAATGCAGTAAGGGAAAAATGCCAAGTAACATATAAAGGCAGACCTATCAGAATTACACCAGACTTCTCACCAGATACTATAAAAGTGAGAAGATCCTAAACCGATGTCAGACAGACTCTAAGAGAACACAAATGCCAGACCTGGCTACTATACCCAGCAAAACTCTCAATTACCATAGATGGAAATAGAGAAACCAAGATATTCCATGACAAAACCAAATTTACACAATATCTTTCCACAAAAACAGCATTACAAAGGATAATAGTGGGAAAGCTCCAATACAAGGAGGTAAATTATACCCTAGAAAGAGCAAGAAAGTAATCCTCTTCCAAAAACTCAGAAAGAAGATAGCCACACAAACAATGCCATGGCAAATAACAAAAATAACAGGAAGCAACAATCCCCTCTCCTTAATATCTCTTAACATCAATGGACTCAATTCCTCAATAAAAAGGCATAAACTAATAGACTGGATAGGTAAACAGGACCCAGCATTTTGCTGCATACAGGAAACGCACCTCAGAGACAAAGACAGACAATACCTTAAAGTAAAAGGCTGGAAAACAATTATTCAAGCAAATGTTCCTAAGAAACAAGCAGGAGTAGTCATTCTAATATTGAATAAAATCGATTTTCAACTTAAAGCTATCAAAAAAGGGTAAGGAAGGATATTTCATACTCGTCAAAGGAAAAGTAAACCAACATGAACTCTCAATTCTGAACATCTGTGTGGCAAAGGCAAGAGCACCCACTTTCATAAAAGAAACCTTCCTAAAGCTCAAAGCACACATTGTACCTTACACAATAATAATGAGGGATTTCAACACCACACTCTCAGCAGTGGACAGATCATGGAAACAAAACCTGAATAGAGATACAGTGAAACTAACAGAAGTTATGAACCAAATGGATTTAACAGATATCTACAGAACACTTCTCCCTAAAACAAAAGAATGTACCTTTTTCTCAGCATCTCATGATACCTTCTCCAAAATAGACCATATAGTTAGACACAAAACAAGCCTCAACAGATACAAAAAGATTGAAATAATCCCTTGCATCCTATCATATCACCACAGACTAAGGCTATTTTTCAGTAATGACAAAAACAATGGAAAGCCCACATTTATGTGGAAAGTGAACAACACTCTACTCAATGATAATGTGGTCAAGAAAGAAATAAAAAAAGAAATTAAAGACTTTTTAGAATTTAATGAAAATGAAGACACACCATACCAAAACTTATGGGACACAATGGAAGCAGTGCTAAGAGAAAAACTCATAGCTCTAAGTGCTCACAAAATGAAACTAGAGAGAGCATACACTAGCAGCTTGACAACACACCTGAAAGCTCTAGAACAAAAAGAAGGTAGTATACCCAAGAGGAGTAGATGGCTGGAAATAATGAAACTCAGGGCTGAAATCAACAAAGTAGAAACAAAAAGAACTATACAAAGAATCAATAAAACCAGGAGCTCGTTTTTTGAGAAAATCAACAAGATAGATAAACCCTTAGCCAGACTAATCATAGGGCAGAGAGACAGTATCCAAATTAATAAAATCAGAACTGAAAAGGGAGACATAACAACAGAAATCGAGGAAATTAAAAAAAAATCACCAGATCCTACTACAAAGGCCTATACTCAACAAAATTAGAAAATCTGGATGAAATGAACAATTTTCTAGACAAATACCCATTACCAATGTTAAATCAAGAGCAGATAAACCATCTAAAAAGTTCCATAACCCCTAAAGAAATAGAAGCAGTCATTAAAAATCTCCCCACCAAATAAAGTCCAGGAACAGATGGTTTTAGTGCAGAATTCTGTCAGACTTTCCAGGAAGACCTAATACCAATTCTCTATAAACTGTTCCACAAAATGGAAACAGAAGGAACACTACCCAATTCATTCTATGAAGCCATAATTACGCTCATACCTAAACCTCACAAAGACCCAACAAAGAAAAAGAATTTCGGACCAATCTCCCTTATGAATATCAATGCAAAAATATTCAATAATATTCTCAGAAACTGAATCCAAGTATACATCAAAACAATTATCCATCACGATCAAATAGGCTTTATCCCAGGAATGCAGGGTTGGTTCAATATTCGAAATCCATCATCAATGTAATCCACCATATAAACAAACTCAAAGAAAAAAAAAAAGACACATGATCATATCATTAGATGCTGAGAAGGCTTTTGACAAAATTCAACACCCCTTCATGGTTAAAGTCTTGGAAAGATCAGGAATCCAAGGTCTATGCCTAAACATAGTAAAAGCAATTATACAGCAAACCAGTAGCCAACATCAAACTAAATGGTGAAAAACTTGAAGCAATCCCACTAAAATCAGGGACTAGATAAGGCTGCCCACTCTCTGCCTACCTATTAAATATAGTACTGGAAGTCCTACCCAGAGCTATTAGGCAACAAAAGAAGAGCAAAGGGATACAAATAAGAAAAGAAGAAGTCAAAATTTTACTATTTGCAGATGATATGATACTATACTTACATGACCCCAAAACTTCCAACAGAGAACTCCTAAACCTGATAAATAACTTTAGCAAAGTGATCTGATATAAAATCAATTCAAACAAATCAGTGGCCTTCCTCTACTAAAAAGATAAACAGGCTGAGAAAAAAATTATGGAAACAACACCCTTCACAATATTCACAAATAATATAAAATACCTTGGTGTGAATCGAACCAAGCGAGTAAAAGACCTGTATGACAAGAACTTTGAGTCTCTGAAGAAAGAAATTGAAACAGATCTCAGAAGATGGAAAGATCTCTCATGCTCATAGATTGGAAGAATTAATATAGTAAAAATGGCTATCTTGCTGAGAGCAATCTACATATTTAATGTAATCCCCATCAAAATTCCCACTCAATTCTTCACAGAGATAGAAAGAGCAATCCTCAATTTGTTATCATTTGGAATAAAAAAAAAAAAAAAACCCAGGATAGTGAAAACTACTCTCAACAATAAAAGAACTTCTGGGGGGAACATCATCCCTGACCTCAAGCTGTACTACAAAACCATAGTGATAAATAGTGAAAATAGTGCATAGTATTTAAGCAGAGACAGGCTGGAGGATCAGTGGAATAGAAAAGAAGACCCAGAAATGAACCCTCATACCTATAGTCATTTGATCTTTGACAAAGGAGCTAAAACCATCCAGTGGAAAAAAAGACAGCATTTTCAGCAAATGGTGCTGTTTCAACTGGAGGTCAGCATGTAGAAGAATGCAAATTGATCCATACTTATCTCCTTGTACAAAGCTCAAGTCCAAGTGGATCAAGGACCTCCACGTAAAACATGCTATACTGAAACTAATAGAAGAGAAAATGGGGAAAATCCTTGAACACATGGGCACAGGGGAAAAGTTTCTCAACAGAATACCAATGACTTATACTCTAAAATCAAGAATTGACAAATGAGACCTCATAAAAATGCAAAGCTTCTGTAATGCAAAGGATACCATTAATCAGACAAACAGGCAACCAACCAATTGGAAAAAGATCTCTACCAATCCTACAACTGATAAAGGGCTAATATCCAAGATATACAAAGAACTGAAAAAAGTTAGACTCCAGACAATCAAATAACCCTACTAAAAATGGGGTACAGAACTAAACAAAGAATCCTCAACTGAGGAACCTTGAAAACATTAAGTACACATAGCAAAAATATGTTGAAAGCTACAAGAGCAAAAAAATGCATGTCACATATAGAGAAAACCCCACCAGAATAGCAGTTGGTATCTCAAAACTTTTGAAGCCAGCAGAGCTTGGGGTAATACATTTCAAGCTCTAAAAGACTGTGACAGTAAATCTAGAATAATATACCCAACAAAGCTATCTGCCATAATTTAAAGAAAAAGAAAAACTTTTATTTTATTTATGTTTTTATTGGATATTTTATTTATTTACAATACAGTTGTCATTCCCTTTCCCCATTTTCCCTCCCTAGAACCCCCTATCCTATACCCTCTCTTCCTTTATACTTTTGTATCATTTTGATTACATGCATGTATTAAGGTCAGTTCTAGGTTGAGGGTGTAGCAATACAATAGATGCAAATAGTCAAGGAACAAGCAATATAATAAGCACAAAAAGTCAAAGAAAAAGCAAGGCATAAGACCCAATTAAGTGAACACTCCTGTGATCAGTTTCTGAAGGCTTATCAGGATGACCAAAGTATTTGAGCCTACTTCCCTATCCTAACTCAAGGTCATTTACATGTCTGAGGCCTACTTCCTTGTTGTAGCCTAAAATTTAAATTCCTGTCTGAAATTACTTCTTTGTTCTAGTCTAATATTTAGATTCCTTCCTGAGATTACTTCTTTGTTGTAGCCTAAGATTTAGATTCCTACCTGAAATTACTTCTTTGTTCTAG
>JANHMN010000018.1:22210734-22244322 GCA_030674055.1 Rhabdomys pumilio | reverse complement strand
GTAGCCTAAGATTTAGATTCCTACCTGAAATTACTTCTTTGTTCTAGCCTAATGTTCAATTCCTACCTGAAGCCAACTTTCTTGACCTTGGCCAATGTCATATTTCTGTCAAGCAGTCCATTTCCCTGTCCTTTGCCCATGTCAGATTCTTGCCAAGGCTCTGCTCCACTCCTTGTCCCTATATTCCCTTTAGACAGGAGCAGTTCTGGATTAAAATTTTTGAAAAGGGTGGGTGGCCCCATCCCTTAACCAGGGCCATGCCTAACCTCTTGATATGGTCTCTACAGATTCTCTCTCCCCAAAAGCAGAAAATTTTCTTTACTTGAGACTGAAGCCTTTTTCAAAAATTTGCTTCCAATGGGGAGATTGAATTCTGATCACATTGTATCATTTATTAGTTGTTTCCAGAAGTTGATCACATTCAAGGAGATCCCTGTGTCCTGCTGAATATTAAAATTCAGATATTATTTATTCCATTGGCTACAATTCATTGCCCATCACCTTCATTGTTTGTGTGTGTGTGTCCAGTTTCTAACATCTAACTACATATTTTAGGTAACTTAACTGCTTGTTTTCTTTATATCCCAAAGATACAAGTTCAAATTTAATATGTTTTGTAGCCATACAGGAGTCGATCTGAATATAAAACTTAAACATTTTCAATTTTGTACTCTTTTTTTTTAGTTGATTCTCCTTATGTTCTTCATACTTCCTAGCAAGATTGAGCCATCTCATTTTATACCAAGTGTTATATTTGGAATCTCAACCTTCTCTTTCACTTTCCCCAAACCAATTTTTATATTAAAGAAGATTAACCTTTTTGTAGTATTGCTTTGGTCCTTTCTCTGTCAAGAGCACTTAGTGTCTTTCAGACATCGATGAAATAAATTTTAGAGTCATGGACTATCATTCAAAGTTGACAATACCTACCAAATTGCATTTCCAATCTTCCCATCTGTTTTTTGGGTGACTATATCCCTCCCAAACTTATTTTTTCAAGTTCTAGCCTCTAATAGCCCAGAAAGTAACCATATATGGAAAGAAGAACATAGAAGTGATTCAGTTAAAATGAGGATGCTGAGTGAGTCACCAACAATATATCTGAAGTACTTAGATGAGGAGGAAGTAGTGTTGCTGAACAGATCCTCAGGCAATAAAGTAGCAACTTGAAATGAAGGACAAAACCAGAGGAAACCTCTCACTTTGATAGCACCTTGCATTTTTTACTTTCAATCTCCAGAAATATGAATGAATAGATTTATTTCATGGAAGTCACTCTGTCTATGATCTCTTGCTATGAAATTTCTGACAAATTCATACATTGTACAAACTTGATTCCTTCCTAGTCTCTCTACATCTCTGATGTTTCCTCTGGGATGAAAAAGTTTCCTTACATGAAATTTCCAACTTACATTCATTCTTCCAAAGTCATCTTTAAGAGAACAATTCCCAAGCAAGTCTTGTATTCTATACACTTCTCACTCCAAACTGAAAATGATCTCATCCAATTTGTAACTACAAATTTCCTCCTTTGAACGTAATCAATGGATTTATTTGTTAATGAAATTGTTCTTTGTGTATGTCATCTCCTTACTTTCTGGCAACTTTTTAAGTATAAGGGATACGAATTATATTTCTTAGAAGTCCTCTAAACTCTTATCTTGCCCTTATGCTTATCCTACTCCATGAACACTGATAAAATGATAAAATAGCAAATAACACTAATAATAACTGATAATTACAATAATGAATAGTTATCTGCCACTGTATATAGACAAAGAAGTTGTTGGTCAAGTCAACACTGTTTTTTTTAGAATGGATGCTGTTGGTATTCTCATTTTAAAAGATCAGAAATGAGCTAAAGAGATGTTCCAGAGATTAAAATCACTTAATCCTCTTGGAAGAGGACATGTTTTAATTTCCAGTACCCACATAAGGATTCACAACCATCTGTATTTCCAATTGCAGGGCATTTGAGGACCTCTTCTAGCCTCTGTGGGCAACCAGGCACAAACAGTGAGCTTGTATACATAAGGAGAAAACACTCATACACATTGAAATATAAATAGATGATAGATAGATAGATAGATAGATAGATAGATAGATAGATAGATAGATAGATAGAATAATAAAATTCAAATTCAATATTGGATAGCCTCAGTACTTGACTCTAAATATATATATTACACATTGTCAAATCTTGGTATCTGTGGATTCTGTCTCTGAAGAGTGATGATATAACTATAAGTTATATTAATATATATATATATAATCATAATATATATAGTTTATTATGTATGTATATATAATCAACTATAAGTGATGATATTTAAAAATGTATTCATCCTGTACATGTTTCACCATTTATTTCTTGTAATTATTTTCTAAGTTATAAACTATAAAACTTGTATATTAATTACAATGTTTTATGTACAATATGTTTTCTACAGATGATTCAAAATGTATGAGAATATTGCTATACATGACTCATAAGCAAGAATTATACTATTTCATAGAAATAACTTAAAAATGCTCAATTAAGGATCTCCTGCATGGGAGGGCCTGGAAGAATTATCCATGCAACTAAATAGTAACTGATCACTGCCATAAAGCATGCATGTTTTTTATGCATTTTTACTGTGTTAATGTAAAACCAGAGTTTAAGACCGAGTCACCAGAAAATCTCACGGTGTCAGGGCAGCGGTAGCAAGAGTCTTCTAAAGAGCTGGTTTCAAGTCACAGCATTGCTTCTTCTATTTAGACAAAGATGCCACTGGGTTTCCTGGGGTAGCTGGAAACCACCCAAGCTAAAGCACAGCATTTCCACAATGCTCAAGTCTTCTTGAATTTGTGTGAAACTACAACCTTAAATTCTTTCTCTGTCTTCCCTCAGAAGCAATCATATAGCATTCATAATTATAGGATCTTGTTTGAAAACTGCCTCATGAAAACCATCCCTTCTGGTAGACTAGATTTATCTAAAATGATTTAAAAATGCTCCTTTCTCAAAGATAATCTACATGACTTTAAATTTTTATTCTACAAAAAAAAAAAAAAAGAATCTTTCAAGTAACATGAACTTATGATAACAGGCATAATTTACAGCAAAGATTTAAAGAGAAATTGGAACATGTTCTTGATAGTCACAAAGAGAAGTCAAATGCATATTGTGTGTATTTTGTTGGCCGCGAATGAAATTTTCTTCTTGTTAATTTAACAGAATGGTTTCATTATCTACCGCAAATTGAAGTCTTCAAAAGGCAGGTGTATAAAAAGGAAGATTTAGAGAGAACTCCTTATAAAATATACTTATCTGTAATTAGATACATTTATATGTACTATGGGTTTAATCTCTGCATTACAAACCTCATGAAAGGGTAAATAAAGGCATAGTAGACTTGATTATGTTTAATGTGGTCGACATCTAAGTAAAGCCCAAGGCAAAAGCAGTATTGGCACAAACATGCAGTAATTATGGCAGCATATAAGGATGGGAGTGGAGGGAATGAGCACAATTCATCCCTTGAAAGACGTGTGTGTGTGTGTGTGTGTGTGTGTGTGTGTGTGTGTGTGTGTTTGTAAATGAAAAGGACAAACACAAGATACACCATGGGCTGCCTTCAAAGGGTTGAAAACCTGAAAAATCTCAGAGCTTCTCGCTTGCCAAGTCAACAGCTAAGTTATTTGTGAAAATAAATTGCTTTAGAATAGACCAACTTGTGTTGAGGGAGTGGTGACGGAAATCAAATTCAGGAAGCTGGCATGCTCAGTGAGTTCTACATTCTCAGCCCACTGCCAACCATCTTTGAAGTTGTGTGAAATAGGTGGCAACAACCAAATCTTTCAAAAATAAAAATACAATGAACGAATATACTACAAGATTTTAACTTGAAGAATGTCTTTCAATCAGTAATTTCTGCCTGCCATTAAAATTCTTTAAGGTATTATTAAGTCAGTCCCTGCCCTTTAAGGTATGTCGATTAGGTATTTTATCATTGCAGCAAACTAGCTACTCAAGAAAATCTCTTGCTCTAAATCTGATCACAGAGTCCAATAGGCAGTGAGCCAAATGGAACAGAGAGTGAAGAAAGAAAGACTGTTCACGCATGGGAAATCAGTTCTTTCTAAGCAGGTGCATCTACTACTGCGGTCAGCACTGGCAGTCACAGGCTCCATGAGGGCATTCAGCATGGATCCACACTAGAGATGCTAGGAACCTTAGAGCAGGGTTGCATGGCCTGCTGCTGTCCCTCTTGTTCTGAGGTTTCCAACCTCATGGATAGAGCAACTTCTGGATTTTCTAGTTCTGCAGCTTCCAGGTGGTCATTGCAGGACTGTTTTTAATCCTGGAAGCCAATCTAATGAATTACCTTTTATAATTTTTCACTCAGTGTGTGTGTGTATGTCTGTCTGTCTCCCTCCACCTCCCTCTGTCTCTTTGTATGTGTACGTGTGTGTGTGTGTGTGTGTGTGTGTGTGTACCTGTGTGTGTGTGTGTGTCTGTTTTCTATTGATTCTGTTGCTCTAGAGAATCTTGACAATTGAAATTAACCTGATCTAGTAGAAAAAGACTACACTTAGCAATATGTATCAATGTGTCACAAACTTCATGATCCTTACTTTGCTGAGGAAGAAAAAGAATAGTACATATTTAGTCACTCGTTTTCTACAATATTTCCCCCTTTGCTAGACCACATAAATAAATCAGTCAATGAAAATGGAAACTTGATCCTTCCAGTATTTTAGCACAATTCATGGAATCAGTACATTTACTTTAAAAATAGACTGTGACAAAGATTAAGGTGACATTGTCAACCAGTTCTAAAAAGGACATTTATGTTTGTGAAGGAGGCTAAATATACTTAGTTTTCTCTGCGTGTAGAGCAGAGACAGAGAATGCATTTAAAAATATATATCTAATGGCATCTCCCAGCTAGTAGGACATAAGGCTTGTCACTTAAATCCTTATTTTAGACTAATTAAACTCTTGGTTGTCTTCAACTAGTCTAAACAGAGCATGTCCTCATGTTTGTTCCTGGTCAGTTCTTAATGATAAGAATGTGAAGTCATTTCTCTTTCCCAGAATCCCCTCAACTGTATCTAAGCTACTTTCCTATAAATGCCTGAAGATTTTTCATTCAAACCTACATTTAGCAAGATATATAACAGCCTGCTTTGACAGCAACTGGGGCACACACCATGACAAGCTCTATAACGAGCTGGGACTCTCGCCATGAAAAGAGGAAGTGGCGTCTTCCTGTTTCTAACCCTCAGAAATTGAGATTTAACATCACTTGACATCCGAGCACTGAATTTCAACTGAGACTTGTAAAAGTTGTCCTTACTTAATTCTCGGTGTTGTTTAAGTATAGAAAATGGTTGGATTAAATTCAGTTCTTCCCTGGCAAGTCCACAACTTTATTCTTACCTCAATTTCTCACTAGATTGTTAAGGGTTCCCCTGGAAAATAATTTGAATGTAGTATTTTCTTTCAGTATCTCAAAGAAGAAATGTGTATCTTAATATTAAAGAGCTTCACACTCTTTTTAGTAATCTATGATACTAAAGTTTGGGTCTTGAAGTTCTCCCAAAGGAGAAACCTTGTGTTAAAGGCTTGTTCCCCAGCATAGATAATATATGGAAAGTGATTAAACTTGTCAGACATGAGTCCTACTCTATAGAATTTAACTGGAACGTGTCCTTGGAATTACACTGGAATCCCAGCCCACCTTTCATCTTTTTCTTCAATACCTCCTTCTCTTTCTCCTCAAGCTCTTGTCATGAAAAACAACAGACTCATGTGACCATGACTGAAATTTCTGAAACAATAAGCCCAAAGTACTATTTTTCTAGAAAGATGGATGCATGATTAATAATAATAATAACAAATGGTTCTTACAGAGGACCTGAGTTCAGTCTTCAGTACTCATGTTGAGTGCCCAACTGTCAGTGGGCTTGCAACTGCCTGTAACTCTAGTTCTAAGGTACATAATGCCTTCTTATGGAATCTACTGATCCCTATACTCAAATACATCTACATACAGAGACAAAATACCAGCATAAAGGCAGGGATATGGACAAGAAATTCCAAGAGTAGCTGATGTATTATTGGCGTGCACAGAATATGTGGGGGAGGGACACAACATGGGGACAAAAAACTGATTGAGAAACCATAGGAATACCTATATCTTATAAAGAATTTTCCTAGCACACATGTTCTGAAGAGGATAAAACCAGTAACAGCCATGGCTCAAGGTTGGGTATAGAATTTTGGGAAGTTTTAGTCTTTTCCTGTTGCTCTCTTACACTGGTGTGCATGCACAAATAGCCCAGGACAGTATCGTACACTTAGATTGTCCCTAGTCTTATAAGCCTTTTCTCTCAGTCAATAGGATATCAGACATAGAACTTGCATTCAAAATAGGTAATAAACTCTTAATAATGAATTCCAAAACACAAACATCTAAAATGAAAACAGACAAAATCTTCAATATGTTTCATGAAAGAGTCACCAATGAATATATGAAAAGTGCCCATACATTTTTATGAGAAAATAAAAATAAAAAAAAAACACAGTGATATACTATTTTTCCCACATGGCAGCTAAAATAAAGAGGTAGATGTAAATTATAAACAAGGATACATAACCACAGAACTGGCATATATTACTGGTGGCTGCCTAAATTTGGAGAAGTATCTGGCAACCACTAGTATAATGAATGTACACATGTCCTGTGATCCTGTAATTCCACTTCTGAGTAGAAGTCAGCAACAAGGCATAAATGTGTTCAGTAAAATACATGTTCTAGAATGTTCATGCAAAACTAGAAAAATGCCAGTGTTCACTAACACAAGTAATGATAAGTAACTGTAATATATGTGCATGCTTAAGCAAAACATGAACAAATCCCTTCAAAAATTAAGGACAATGATATAATCTGTATAAAATATAGATGTGTAACAGTAATGTATTCTGGTAGAGATTAAGAAGTACAGAAATATTATTTATAGGAGGAGGGAAAGAGTAGTGCCTATATAAATTCTAGATGGTGATAGATTTGGGGAGAAACAGGTCCAATAAGATATTATTAATATTTTTTAAATCATAGGCTAAATAGTACATGTTTAATTTATAAACACACACACACACACAAAGATAATATTTCTAAATATAACCTGCTCCAATTGAGATGTTCCTCCTTGGGGAAAGACTTTCTCCCACTCTGATCATTCCTTATTTGCCTGTAATTCTTTGTATAGTGTTGAAGAATCATAGGCGTTCCCTGTTTACTTTGGCATGTCTATGGGTGTCATACTTATTCTGCTCGTGTCTAGGCCGCCATATTGATGAAACTTCATGAATGTAGCTTCTGACATTATTAGGAGGCACAGTCTCACAGCAAACTCCCTGTTGACTCCTTTTAAAAAGTTGTCTTTCAGTGGTTTCTATTGTTTACAATTCCGTAACTCTTGATAATCTGTTACATACTTTAAAACTGCGCACATAGGATCATGTTTTAAGGTGAATATCACAAGCGGTGAATATTAACCACATCAGAAAACTGTGGGAAAAAAAGGAATATGATCGCCTTCAGTCAACAGCAATATTTTAAATAATGCACAGCAAAGATGTTACATGAAATCCATTATTCATGGCTTTTCTCATACATATATTTGAAAACAGGATGGTGCTGGCTGCCCTGGGAATTTTTGTCATGGTGTATTATGTTGTTCATAACTTTTTCCTCTGCCATATTTTCTCTGAAAAGAACTCTCTAATTGGATTGTCAGTCATTTATACACTGCCTTCTGCCTAGCTGGCAACAGATATACTTCTTTTCACCATTTTTCTTTTCTTCTCAGCTATTTAAATGCCTTTGCTTCTCTTTCACAGATATAGATATCTGTCCACTTACAGATTAGCTATAAATATAAACAGAATTTCAGCCCTAATCAGATTCCTTCATCCAGGATTGCTTATCAACAAGTATAGACTACGCTGTATATTTTGAAAAGTGACTCAGTATTTTAAAAAAAAAATCATTATTATTTTGTTGAAATCATGTGATTAGTGCCAAAATTAAAAACTGATGTATGGATTTGAAATGTTTTTCTGTTAATTACACACACACACACACACACACACACACACACACACACACTAGTGAGAGAGAGAGAGAGAGAGAGAGAGAGAGAGAGAGAGAGCGCAGATATATACATGTGAAGCAACATAAAAATATCTGAAGAAGTCATAAGGCAAAAAAAAAAACCCATCAGCTATAGATTTTCATGTAGTATTAAACTCATTACTAGGTGTAATAATTGTCATATAAATAGTCTCAATCCATATATATGTAAAAGTAAATTATAAATGCAATGCATAAGTAATGAGCTAAAGCCCTCATTTATAATAGTTTTGCACCATCAAGTGTTTGAGAAATTGATTTAATGAAACTTATTACAGTAAAAATGTAAGAAACTTCTACAGAATACTTGTGATAATCAAAAGATGAACAAGAGTTTGCTGTACTTGCCTAGCATCATACACAAGGCCCTGAATTTCATTCTTAGAAAAGGAAAACAACAACAACAATAATAATAAATAATGAGCAAGTTATAAAATAGAATTTGTTCTTAATGAAGAAACTGTGATTATTGAATATATATATATATATACATATATATATATATATGTATATATATATATATAGTGTAAATAAAAAATTATGTGATAATGAGTTTAATTCCTTATAGCAAAAGCTGAGGACACTAAGGACAGTGGAGTGAGCTTCATAGGTAAGTTGGCATACATTTTGTGTGACTAAGGGTGAATGGAATAGTATGGCAGAAAGCAAATGCGCTGAGGCAAAAGACATTTGGTCAGAGTAAATCAAGTTATAATAGTGAATGCTGGCAAAGGCTGTGTGTCTTAAGTGGAAACAATACATGCAGAGGAGCCAAAGGCAAGAGTAGATGTAGAAGCTGCAAGTTTGGGTGGTACTTCAATGGAATTCTGAGAACAGGCAAGGTAGAGGGAATTTCTAAGTTCTGTCTCAGACTCTTTATTGTCTAAACTAAGAGCAATTGCATCAAAGGAGAACGTGCCATCACCAGGGAGTAAACTATACGGCCACACCTCCCCGGTTTGTCCTCTCCTGATTTGTTGTAGTTTTGAGGCATATATTCACTAAGCCACACGGACTACTTAAGTTGTGCACAACTGCATGTACCATTCACTCACTATTTAGTTACTCCTTCAAAAGAACCAGAGCATGAGGTTGCAAGTCTTCACTCATCAGAGTGACTTTTCAGTACCCAGAAAACATGCTACTCCAGGAGACTGCCCAATACATGTAACTGGACCAGTTGCCTCCTGACTTGATCCCTGTGGAGCATTTGTCTCACAATTTTGGTTCCAAGAGTCATCTATAATTAGGGTATTTGAGAAAATGCATAGAGGAGGAGATAGAATGGAAATAATTCTGAATTTAGAGAGATTCATTTTCAGCTGAAATTTTCTTGAAAACAAATAATAAACTAATTAATTAATTAACTAATTAATTAATTTAAAGCATGCTGATCTTCCAGGCCCTCAGAGTGTGTAAGCATGCATGAGAAAAT
Source organism: Rhabdomys pumilio (assembly GCA_030674055.1). Lineage (NCBI taxonomy): Eukaryota > Metazoa > Chordata > Mammalia > Rodentia > Muridae > Rhabdomys > Rhabdomys pumilio. Next base: position 22,234,701 of record JANHMN010000018.1, on the reverse strand, counting down.
TCAAAGAGACTTGGATTTGATTATATGTTATTGGAAATGCTAATTCTCCCGCTCGTACCACAATGCCTACAGAAAGAGTAATATCTGCTAGACATTAAGCAGTAGATCTGTGGGACATTTTCCACTCAAGGCCTGTTTGACTCCTTCTTTTGCAATTCACATCTGAATTCCTAAAAGTACAAAGAGATTAGAAACATTCCTATTGCGACTAGAGGTAGAGCAGAGGTCATAATCCTGTCCCACTTGGAATGACTTTCCTAGAACATGGTGGTTTTAATTTTCTTAAGGACTCATTGTGTCGATATAGTGGTTTATAGTTTTTTGTCCATCTCTGTTACATCACATAATCAGACATCAAAACTTCAAGAATATAACACGTTGATTCCACTAGAAGGCGTGCTCCTGCTGCGCAAGACAATGCCAGGTCTCGGGGACATCAGGGGAAAGTTTTCTTGTCCCTGATTTGTGTTTTGAAATATTATTATCATTTAGCGTCTCTTAGAGATCCTTTCGAGATTTGGGTTGCCAATTCATCCTGAGTCCTTGGAGGAAGCAGATAAATGAGAAAGCAATGTCAATATGCAAGCAAAAACAAACAAAAAGTATTCTTCAGAAATGTGGCATCAGAAAACATTTCTGAGCACTGGAATCAGGATTGCCTTTAGTGCTCTTCAGTTTAGCATGGAATCCTAGCCATGAAGTGAAGCAAAATTTTCCCAAATAAATCTTTCTCCTGATGCACAAGTCACAATTCAATTTTGATAGGTGACTTTACAGGCATCACCTTGATCATCACAACTACTGTCTAAGTTGTCAACATTAGGTGTCAAAATACACCTAAGTTTTCAAGGCAGCTACATTCATATTCCCAGTTATACATTAGAGTTCCAGTAGGGGAATGCTTTGCACAAAGTCTTTACTAATGACTAACGATAACTTATGTGGGAAAGTCTTTGGCTTTATTTGGGGTTTTGTTTTTGTGATTCTTGGGATTAAACTTAAGGTCTCGAACATGCAGTACAAGTGCGGTACCCCTGTGCAATAGGTTGAGCCCTTACTTTTTCAGACTGTTCAATACAAGGACACTATTGCTACATTTCCTAGGCTAGCCTTGACATAGTCAAGCCAGGCCTTGAAATTGTGATCCTCCTGCTTCAGCCTCAGGATTAGCTAGGGTTAAACAACTGCACCGCCAAGCCCTACTAGGAAAATTTATCTTTGACACAGTTTGGGGAGAAAGATGCTCAAGGGTTTTGATAGAGAGCACCACTGAGGAGCACCATTCAACAAGCCAGAAAATGTTTTACATAACTGCTGAAGACCATTGGGATGATGCATGCAAAGCTGTCCATATTTCATAGAAATACTTTATCAGAAGGCTAATAAATTCCTGTGTGCTATGAGAATTTTATATCTTTAGGGAATCTACTCATTCTACGAATATTGATAAAGAAGAAAGAACAGAGTATTAGTTTTGTTTATCATGATTTTAATCTGTTTCACTTATTAAAATAAGGGCTGAAAAAATTACAAATGTGGCCCTGAAAAGGATTAGAGGAATTACATCACACCATAAGAGATTACGATTTCAAAAACACTACACAAAATGATTGTTCAAGAAGAGACAACACCTGAAGTTCCTGACTCTGACCCTGAAGTTTGCTTCTCTGCTTGTCAACATCTTTATCAATTCTCCTAAAAGCAGAAAAATTCAAATAATCATTTTTTTATATAATAGCATTCCAATTACTCAAAATAACACTATAAAACCCACAGAATCAAAAAAAATTAACATTCAGATATGGAGCTATCAGCCTAATTATACAATACCTCTCTCTCTCTCTCTCTCTCTCTCTCTCTCTCTCTCTCTCTTTCAGTGTGTGTGTGTGTGTGTGTGTGTGTGTGTGTGTATACATGTGTACATGCATACACTTACGCATCTTTATATGTACTTGTCTGTAACATTCCTTGTTAGTCTGTAAAGCAAAGCTTAGGAGCTAGTTTGTAACATGCCCCATTGTATGACAGATGGAAAACATTTGTAATATTTTTTTAAGAACAAACAATTTTATAAATTGAAAAGTTGACCAGGGAGGATTGTTGATATGCTAAGGAAAAATCATGAATTTCCAAGAGAGCACCTGTGCAGATCAGTTTTCTCACACAAAATCTACTTTGCAGCTTCCCATCTTCTCTGCTCCCCCACCCATCCTAAAAAGTGGTGTTTGGGGTTACAAGTGTTCATCCAGTAATTCATTCATATATGATCTGCATATAGAAGAACTGATCTCAATTTTAATAATTATTATTGAATAATATATATTAAATGATGTATCTAAAATAGAATATAATGCAAAATCTCTCTCTCTTGCTTCCAAATTTTACCAGAGATATAATTTACACACGCTGAGACATTCAAAGAGTTAAAGTTTTCTTTTTAACTCTCTGCCCTGACTAGCAATAAATAAATAAATAAATAAATAAATAAATAAATAAATAAATAATCCTGATGAATGTTTTGGATATTGTTAGTGATTTGAGCTATACAATTTGCCAATATAACTGAAAGTAATGAATCAGGAGCCTTCCAGTTATGTTTTATAAACCACACTCTTCCAAAGATAAGTAAAGAAAATTTTTGTGGCTAATTCTTCTGTATTTAGACTAATTGATTTAACTCTCATCAATGAGAACTATACAAGTATATTACATGATTGTGAGTGTGTGTGTGTGTGTGTGTGTGTGTGTGTGTGTGTGTGAGAGAGAGAGAGACAAGAGAGGAAGAGCAAGAGAGAGAGAGAGAGAAAGAGAGAGAGATTTACTGAATCATTTTCATTCAGTAAAAACAGTAGAAATTTTTTTTGAATCAGTTTATCTTGAATTGCATCTTCCACCTGTATCCTTCATGCTTACTGAAATTAATACTCACTCCAAGTATCCTACTAAAGCAAAGGTTTGCAGTCAGCTCAAACATACGCAAAGACACAAAGAATGGAAAATTTGGCCAGAAAGAGTTAAGTATATGCAGTCTATCTCTTCTTCTAAGACTATCTTTATAATAAAGATTTAAGAGTTTTCTATGTTACAGCAATGGTCTGTGATTTGTTCTTCATCTCCTTCACTGTTTCCCTTTTGAATCTTTGATGCAAGGAAAAGAGAAAGGAATGGCTGGCTTTTATGCTATTGTCTTACAGCATTCACACAGAAGCCCCACATTTAAACATTTTAAATGATCTCATGGATTTCAGTCCATGGAATTTCAAAACGAAGCCTCTGCCTGTCAGAAGAGAAGGATACTCTTTCTTCTCCTCCTCCTACCCTTGTCATCATGTCCCCACTTCATTTTTAACCATACTACCACCCAGCCGGGTGTATTCTGACAATATCTTTACTCCAGCTCCTTCCAGAGGTAAGTGACAAACTTTCTGCAGCCAGTGGGGAGCTGGGATTAATTACAGGCAGCAGAAGCACTATGAGGAACAAAGATTTTGCCTGGCTCCTCATAGTCCTGGTTTTAAATGAAAGCTCATGAGCTTCAGTGGGGCCTGCGTCTGAAGTTCAAGTTTACTCAGAAATCATTCAGAGAGCACTTAGCTCACTTGGGCATAGCACTTCTCAAGCTGTCGAAAGTAGAGTATATCTGAGATAGGTCGGTAAAAATTCCCAAACCCTGGCAACGATCCAGCAGTGCAATTCCATAAAACATATGATCTGCACATTTCCACAAACTGAAGCTTCCTCTGGGCTCTAGAGAAAATAACACTGTTTAATAACGGCAGCAGGTGTTTTTACTAATGATCTTTTAACGACATTTTTGATGGCTTTAATTAAACCCCAAATATTTTTGTTGGAAAAATAAAGGACGAATGGTTTCTAAGGCAAAATAAATAGTGCTTTTAAGGATTCATTATAAAAAAATATATGCAAAGTACATGTTGTTTTATCAAAGAAAGTAAGCAATGACTTTGTACAATGTCCAACTGAAAGAATTGAGGAGAAAAAAATATTATGATAAAAGCTGACAAAATTCTTGTTAGAAAAATTTAAACTTTGTCAAAGAGGCCAGATTCAAAGCGGTACACACTTTTAATCCTTGCACTTGGGAGGCAGAGGCAGGCAGATCTCTGTGAGTTCAAGGACAGCCTGGTCCAAATAGTGAATTTCAGCACAGCTGGAGATAGATAGTAAGACCCTACCTTGAAAAAAGTCAACAAAAACACCTTTTTGTCAAAGAAATCAAGTCAGGCATGGTGGCATGTAAGTGGCTAAAGTAAGGAAGACTGAGAGTTCAAGGCCAGCCTAGATCACATAGAAAGACTTTGTCTCAAAACAAACATTTTGATATGAGCAAAAACAAAGAAAAATAAAGGAAAGAGCTATAAGTGGGGAGAAGGAGGAGGTGAGGGAGGAGAAAGAGAAAGGAAATATTCTGTCCCTCCACTAAAGGACACTAGATTGGTCATGGTTCTCTAGAGGAACATGTAGAATTAATAGATATGAAAAGGGGTCTATTAGATTGCATTAAGCAAAATGGCTGACTTTTATAGGGAGACTGTAAACCCAGTAGCTTTTATGGATCCACAAGACTGGATCCCTCAGTAGTCATAATCTGGCACCGATGTCCTAGCAGATTCCAGCAAAGTTTCTATAGTTGAAGGCCTGAAGGAGTTAGGTGAAATCGGTGAAAGAATGTAGCAGAAGCAGAGGCAGCAACACAGTAGATGCACTAACCTGTGAGACTTGAAGTCAAGCAGGTAAGAAGTAGAAGTCTTTTACTATTTGTGTTGCCACTGGAAGATGCCACATGTATTTATGGTATATTCTCCCACTAAACTAAAGTAATCTAGAAAATCCAAAGATTTCAAGATCTCAGAGGTTATCTTAGCCTAGATTGTTCCTCCCAGATATGCCCTGGAGACTCATCCCTTAGTTAATTTCATATCTACTCAAATCAAAAACCAAGATTAACCATTATATACACATTGTGTATAAGCAACAAAGTAAGGTAGTTTTAAACACATGCAAGTCCTTGAGACATCCTGATATGAACTATTAATTATGAACAGGATCGAAACCTCAGGCAAACCAGTTTTATCCAAGGCAGCTTTGGATGGGCCAGAAGTTTCATCCTGGCATTCTTTTCTTGGCATATAAAAGTAATCTCTATTTCATAACTACAAAATGAATGTCTTAGAATCAGAGGTACAGTAAGAAACTTTCTGTGTTATATTTAATAGCTTGTATTAAAAATTGCACCCCATTAGACCCATTTACAATCAGACACACCAGATCTTTCTATTCCAACATTAACAATAGTGGACACCCCAGGACTAAAAGAGGACTCCAGCTTAATATCTCCAATCTCTCCCAAAAATTGTTCTTTGCCCTCTATTATGAGTAGTTTGAGTGCTTACAGATTCTTCTGAATTTTTTCTCTCATCTTACATCAATATTCAACCAAGCTTCCACAACATTTTCCTACCGTTAGTTTCAGGGGGTGGAATCAGGAAGTCTTGTATTGATGCACATGGCATGGTTAAAATTTACTTCCCCAAAAATCATGCAGTTAATCCAGCAGACTCTTTAAGATCCAGATAAGATTCATCCCTGATCTTCTCCAAGCTTCTGCACAGAGCTTTAACCATCACAGCTAGAATCTTTGGTACAGAAAGGTACCCTACATGCTACCAACGGATAAATGCAAAGACTTAACCAGCCACAAGCCATTTGATCTACAATGATTGTCCTGCCTGAAAGATATGTAATGCAATAGTGGCACAGACCTGGTGGAAGTGACCAGTCTACATCTGATTTGGCTTAAGCTCCACTCCACAAGATGGAATCCATACCTGACACCGATTGGATGAGCAAGAACCTGAGACTAGGTAGTCCAGGCAGCTAGAGTAAAACCAAATACTACTATTGTAAACATAAGTAAATAAATAGCAAGAAAATGGTCACTAATGGCATTCTGTTGTACTCATAGTTCAGTATGTTGCTCAGTCATCATCAAAGAAGTGTCCTCCTACAGCAGATGGGAACAAAAGCAGAAACCCACAGTCAGATATTATGTAGAACATACTCAGCCCTACATGAATCTCTCTATCAAGTCCCTCCCCCTCAAGGCTTCCAGAGCCTTGAGGATATCAAAGCAGAATGAGTGTGGGAACCAGAAGGAATGGAGGCCAGAAAAAAAAGGCACACGAAATCAACAGCATGGACTCACATGAGCTCACAGAGACCGAGGCAGTATAGGGCCTACAGAGATCTGCACCTGCTGAGATCCTGGAGCTGAAAGAAGTGAACACAGTCCCCATCCCTAACTCAGAAGCTAACTCTAGTTGATAACCACCTACAAATGAAGATTTGGTTTTCTCCAGTGGAGGCTCACTTGAAGAAAACTACTCTTACAGAGTGCATGCACAGCAGTAGATGGCCAATGGAAAGCAAGCTTACAGTTCCTTGTCTCACAATCTTATGTTACGACATTTCCCTCTTTTGTTGTTTTGTTTTTGTTCTGAATTTTATCATATTTTATTCTCTATTTTTATTTGCTTCTGTTTTATTTCTATTTTCTTCTTCTCTCCTTTTAACCTACAGGCTCTTTGGGTATTTATTTCGGCTTTCAGTTTAGTGTTTTGATGGGATTCCTGAGGTTGGGAACAAGTGGATATCCGCAGCTATATCTGTTTCTTCTGCCTTTTCTTAGACTCTTTCTCTTCTGTTTGTTCATTTGTTTGTCCAATTCAAATATATTATTTTTGCTTTATCCTATAATATTTTATTTTTAACTTATTTTATTATTACTTAATAGAAACCTGTTTGTTTTCTGATAAGAGAGAGAAAGAAGATAGGTTGGGATGGGCGAGGAGGTGGGGAGGGGAACTGGGAGGAGTCAAGGGAAGAGAAACTATAGTAGGATATATTATGTGAGGAAAACATTTTAATGAAAAGAAGACAACACAAAAGAACAACAACAAAATTGCACCCACACAGAGAAGGCTAAGAGCAGAACAGCAGTGCAGAGCCTTCCCACTGTGACAGGACAAGACAGTGCAGAGGTTCCTCCATCTTGTATTCTTGCTGAGACCATTTCAAGTTTAACTGCAGTTTAGTCTTCTTGATAGAGAATCCCACAGAAAATCATCCAGCTCTATTCTAGGGGCCCAAGGTCAAGAGGCCCCAGATAACATATTTTAGCCTCTGTTAAACTTCCTACTTGTGCAGAAACCTCCTGCAGCTGCAGAACAAGATGACAGGACATGATTTTTCCTTTCAAAAACCCCATGTGCTAGACACTCAGGGCTATTGGGTCCTGAATACCTGAGTGTAGTCTTAACCAGCTAGAATAACGATGTTCAACTGGCTATAAACCATAGCTAAGTGGTCATCTCTAGTAGGCTCCCTCTAACACCACATTCTTTGTATTACCATTTTCAACTTAACGGTTTGTGCTGTTTAGGATAAAGCTAGCTACCAAACTAAACAAAGCCCAGTAAATATTACGATCCTTAGATCACAAAAACTTATTTATAATTCATGAAAAATTAATCAAAGTATGTAGGGAGTTGGTGCTATCTGTTCCCTAATTGGTTCTTGACTTGTTAATAAAGAAGGCCCAGAGCCAATTGCTGGGTGGAAAGGACAGGTGGGACTTCCCCGGTTCCAAGAGGAAAGAGCAACACGGAGATAGAGAGCTGCTTTTCTGCCAAGTGTTGGAAGGAGAAGCACTCAGCAATCATGTACGATTTCGAGACAGCTAGAACCAGTGGCCTCCTATGGGCAGATGGGTGAGGCGGTTGGTGGGGGCTAGCTGAGACAGGCCGCTAAGTTTAGGGCAGGAGGAAAAATGGAGATAATAAATGATGAGGGCATGCATTTTCAGGCAGGAAATTCTGAGCCCAGCAATTGTGCCTAGACAGCAAGTTCTAAAATAATAAAGCTGTCTGTCTGTCTGTCCTTTATTCACAAATTCTAAGGCCTCGGAAGTGGGCTGGTAGAGCATTCGACTCCCAAGCTTAAGGCAGGTAAATAGAGAGGCCAGGTTGGGTCTGGCTGTAGCCAATCCTGGAGCTAAGCCAAGAGAGGCTAGTAAAGCAGTCCCAGCACCTGGGCTAAGGCAGTAGTATATTTTTTAAAAATTACATGCATCAGTTCTTAGATCATAAAAATTTATTATTTATGAAAAATTAATCAAAGTAAACAAAAAACCATAGTAAACCACACTATGGGCACTTTTTTCTTTTAGCAAAGAAGCCAAAAATCCACATTGAATAAAAGAAAACAACTTCAATAAATTGTGCCAGCCAAACTGGATGGCTTCATATAGAAGAATAAAAATGAATCCACATCTCCCTATAAAAAACTCAACTCCAAAAGGATTGAGTATCTCAACATAAGACCAGAGACCCTGAATCTGATGGAATAGAAAGTAGAGAATAACTTCAAACTCATTGACAGAGGAAAAGACTTCCTGAACAAGACAAAATGGAATAGGCACTAAGAACAATAATAAATGGAACCAATGAAGCTGAGAGGCTTCTGGAGAGCAAAATACCGCCATTCAAGCTAAGCAGTGGCCTAAAAGGGGGAAAAATTCTTCACCAGCTGTATTCTTCAACATCTGCAATTTTGCATTACTCACGTCATCTCACTTTCTACCAACGCGCTGGAAACAGCATCTAGCTTGGTGCTTTCTTCCCAGAAGAAGTTCTGAATTGTGAAAGAAATATCAAAAATAATGAATGGATAGCTAAAATATCAGTCCTGTGCTTCACAGTGTCAAAAGCTAAAACAATAACATGTAACAGTCCTTTCCTAACAACATGCAGGAAATCACCCTCTGATCCCAGCAAATTCCCTCCTAGGTATATGCACAAAAGAACTGAACATGCCACAGATTAAAGCTTGTCCACAACTAGTCAGAGAACCATTGTTTACAATAGTCAGAAAACAGAAAGAGCCCTGATATCTACCTTAAGTGGTGAAGAGAAAACAAAATGGTGTCTAGCCACAAAATGAAACAGTTGTCGAGTCATAAAATATAGTGAAGCGTGGGTAGTATGTGACAACGCGGACAAACCTTAGAATAATATTCCAAGTCAGAGATAATACCCAAAAGCTAAGGAGATGACAACCAAAAGCCATGCCTGTATGATTCCATCATGCTAAATATCATAAGTAAAAGAATTCAAAGAATTAGAGGATAAAGGTGTATGATTGTAAAAAACTGAGAAAGAAGGATGGGTGATGATTTCTTTATAAAGACAGGGTTTTCACTTGAGGTGATTTGAAAAATTTATAGCTATATACATGCACACTTACACACACACACACACACACACACACACATACACACACACACACCCTACAATGGTTTTCTGTGACCACGTACTGAATCATATTTCAGCCTACAGTGTCTTGTGTTGACACTGCTGAATATGTAATGACAATCCTTTTTGTCTATATTTCTTTGCAAATTTCATCCATTTTCTCATAATATATTCCAACAAGTATTTAAAATAACCCCTCCAAGATACTGCTCTATATTTACCTTTATCAGAAATCCACAACTGTGGGATCATCTTAAAGTACTGAGCTACTTGACAGTCCCTTCCTAATAAGTTGTAGAAAATTAGAATATGGCCCAGCACATTCCCTTCTGTATGTCCAAAAGAGTTAAAGTCAGATGTTCAGCAAAAGCATACAGACAAATATTCATAACAGTATCATTTACAATAGTTAAGAGAGAAACCACCCAAACATCCATCCATTGAAACTTCTCCTCCTGAAGGGGAGGTTTCTTTAGTTTCTCATGAAACTCACAAGTAACATGGGGCCTTTCCCCATCTGTCACGGTTCATTTTTCTGGATTAAGCCTCCTCAAAAGATTTCTGTAATCTATGCTGCTGCCAGAAACCATGATGAGGTCCGTGTTGTATGCTGGGGTCAGAAATCATATTGGTGTCCACGATCCTTGCTGCCACCACAAACCATGATGCTGGATGAAACAGTGTTGATGTCCATAATCACAGCTGTAACCAGAAACCATAATAATGTCCACGAGTTATACTACCACCAGAAACCATGAGGAAGACCATGATCCGTGTTACCATTGGATGCCTTGGACAGGGAAACTTCTTTTGCAGTGGTATCAGTGACTGCAGACTCATAACTGAGAACTATATTCAAGGCTTCTGTGCCAATATTACACACACACACACACACACACACACACACACACACACACACACAGTAACAGCCCAGAGAGTCTTTTAAAACTGTGAATGTAGCTCTTCACAGTTCATGGCTTTGGGAGGTAAGGGAGAATTTTTTAAGGGGCTGGCCACTGGGAGTTTGACTATGCTTCAGTGAGTATATGGGCAACATAAATTGGACTTGGTGGTTTTCTTTGTCTTTTCTTTCCTTTTTGTGGGGGCTAATGAGGATGGAAAGGCGGACCCGGAAAGAGTGGTAAATGAGTGTGATTAAGCTCATGGTATGAAATTCCCAAATAGTTAATAATATTATGTTAGGGAAAAAAGACATTCTCAAAGATCTCCCAGTTTAAAGCATAGGTTAAACCTTGACCTAGCACATCTCTTTTGATGCGATGGATTACTTAGCTTGTGTTGTAGAAACCACACAGTCATAAAAACCATATAATATATTAATTTAATCTACCTGTGCCCCCATGTTAATAAGTTCTGATATACATTTCAGAATCAGTAAAACTTGGAACTAGAGAAATGGCTCAGCACTTAAGAGCATGGAGTGCTCTAAAAGAGGACATAAGTTTTGTTCCTAACACATATGCCAGGTGGCTCACAACTGCCTGTTAACTGTACCTTCAAGTGATCCCACAGGCTCTTCTGACCTCCATAGGTACCTGCATTTACCTGACACACACACTTACAGACATTTATATAACTTAAAAAGAAAGAACATAAATCTTTTTTAATTATAAAAATAAAACTATATTGATTGATCATGAGCCCTACTCACATAGTTAGTAAACAATGCTATCTATTAGACATTCATAGTCCAGAAAGGCAGAAAGGTAGATGATCAAACCTACAAAACAGGAAATAGACTGGGAAGTACATTGTATGATCTGATAGAGTTGAGACATAGACTAAAGCTTCTTAATCTATTTACTAACTGCTGATGTGGCACTCAAAAGTGGGGCTCTTAGTTTGTGTCCTGAATAATATTTGGTAGTTATATAACCACAGACGAGGCACTCAAATCCTATTGGCTCATTTTGCTAATGTGTACAAAGGTAATATAACCTACCCCATCCTGATTTATAAGGAGTAGACAAAATGATATGCCGGCAGCACATTAGAAGACTACTTGAAGCATAGTTCCTCAATAAATTATATATATATATATATATATATATATATATATATATATATATATTATTATTATTATTATTATTACAAAGTACCATTGTACTCTTTGCTCAATTCTACATGCAAGAGTAAGATTCTTACACAATCCACAACTCAAGAAGAACTGCAAACTTGAATGAAATAGGACACCTCTCACTTATCCTCAAAACATTTTAACCTTTAAAGTGGTGAGACAATGTCACATTGGTGATACAGTGGTGAGCATGGCAGCCTTCCAAAAATGATGATGCACCTCAGAGAAGGTAAGAAGTAAATCAATGTAAAATAATTAAATTACATGGTAGAACTTTAGAGAAACAAAACATTGCAACACCCACTGTTCTGTTCTCCTGCTAATTTCCTACAAAAAGAATTAGTAATTTCATAGATATATTTATAGTCATAGTTTGGTATCTTGGTCTCCTTCTTTCCACACTTTCTCTTCATTGTTTAGAGTAGGTTGCAGTCATTTCCTGCTCCACAGAATTTATTAATTTCATGTTACAAGCCTGGAGGTAGATGTTGGTTTCTCAGAGTATTCATTAGTAGAAATGTGCTAGTCTATAAGTAATAAATTTAATCATTCTATGGCCAAAGTCTCCATTTTTAATATAGGACCAGCTTTCTTATCACAACTGGCTCTAAGGAAATAGAATAGAAGGAAGAAAGATAATGTTCTAGTTAAATTATGTCCTCACATATTCACACAGATTCTACATTTTCTTCAAACACTAGAATGTGGCTTTGACATTTTATTCTTAGTTGGGAATCTTACTTGCAATAACACAGGCAAAACTTTAAATTGCTTGATTTAAGAAGTGACACTCGTGGACCACAATGGCTCTGAAAAAAAAAACTGGGACATCTCTTTGCATGTGATTTTTGCCTTTGTCCTGCATTTGTTTCACTGGTCTCTGAAAATTCTAATCTTCACACAAGAATAACAATATCTGAAGCATCTCCCTATTTCCATTTCAAATTAAGTAGACTTTCTTAAAAATAAATTCCTGGTGAAGAAACTTTCTACTGATATTTTTGTATCCATTGTAAACATGCACAAGGAGATTAGAGAGAAACAATTTCAAGACACCAAGATGACAGAAAAAAATTGAATTTAGTTTGTGTACAGACTTGCTGAATATATACAATATCTATAACCATGAATATATATAACTAAGAGTAAATTATACCCTCTGGTCTTTTCAATCTTTTCTGCCTGATGTGTATACACACACACACACACACACACACACACACACACACACACACAAGGGACCACACACAGAGATAAGGTACAAAAGTCCTGCCCCTTCAGGATATGTAATCTATTAACAATTACTAAGAGAGGAAAATATAAGCTGTTAATAATTTCTAGAAAGGGGCTCTTCTTTAGCAGTGCAGCTGCTCAGAAGTCACCCATGTTGCCATAGCAATTCTAGTTAAAATCATAGTTCACCAAGCTAGACTTGGATGGGCTTGTTTTGTTGTTGTTGTTGTTGTTGTTGATGATGATGATGATGATGATGATGTTTCTGTTGCTGTTGCTGTTGTTGCTTTTTATTTGGAGTTTTTGTTTTTGTTTTTGTTTGTGGTCTGTGCTGGGTGCCACATCTGTCACGAACAGACATTTGTCTTTCCAGGAAAAGTCAAATAACAAGATTAAGTGTGTGGTGGTGAAAGTTTGAAACGCAGGTATTAAGGTAAGAAGTTGTGAGGTCCTTAGAATTTTACAAAGTTACTCATTTTCTTTGTTTCTCAAAGTCTGATAGAAATGATACTAAGATTAGAAACGAAATTTGAAAGCACACGATGCATCACTGAATATGGTATTGCTATAAATGTTAGGTTTCCACATTAAATAGCTTATTTCATAAGACCAATGGAGCTATAATTGACTTTTGAACAAGTCTTTTTTTTTCCCCTTGAAAGTATAATAGTCTCTCTAAATGCTTAACACTCTTATTTAGACATGTAAACATCAGTGCTTTTGTATCATGGGCCATACAAAAGCACACAGTGCCTTGAATGCACTAAATTTACAGTCTTAAAACAGGAGTCAGGGGAGGCAGCAAAGTATGCAAACTGCTTCAACTCCCACTACAAGGGATTTACACCAGAACAGAGAAATGAACAAAGATCTACAGGAAGACGTGAGGGGGTGATCATTTCAGTCCTTGGATGTTACACATCTTTTTACAGAAAAGGTCATGCTGTGTAGGCAAGTTGCTTCAACTAGAAAGTTCCCAAGAAAACAAGACAGCAAGATTCAGTTGTGTAGGACTGAATACCAAGAAGGTTTGACCTGCTTGGGAAATGTCTGTTCAGTTATCAATGGCCTAGTTCATAAACAGCATCGTAGTAGCTGATGGGTCTAGAAAGGAAATCTTTCTTCACTCATCTTTCATTAATTATTTAACAAATATTTGTATATTACCTCCTTTCCAAAGTGGTGGGTTAAATCTTAGTAAAGAAGGCTAGGTTCGCACTTTGGCTGGAAAGGAAGGAACACAAATAAATGTCTATTGACCAAAGGTCTTATAATAAGAGAAAATGACCAAGTTCTAAAATGTGCCAGGGAAGGGACAATAAGCTGTGTCTTGTGGTAGACTGTACATTACTCTAGACTTTCCAGTAGAATTCAGCTTTCCCTTGACAATTGGAGAGACGAAACTGAATGTAATACAGAAAGCATCCCCTAAATGTTCTCAGACATCAAAATGTTAATAATCCTCTATAGTGGAACAACCCAACACACTCTGTTCAAGGTCACAAAGCAAAACAGGTAAAGGCAAAATAAGTAAAGCCCTATGTAGCAAAAATAAAACGAGAATATATACTGAATGATATATTTAATATAAATATCTATCTCAAAAAATAACAGTAGAAAAGATTAATGATTTTAAGGATTCTTTTAAAAATTTGTGTACTCATACATATTTGATTGATCTAAGGAATCTTTTTACATACTCTGCTGGTTTGTCAGGAGCCTGTAAAATGCTGTTTCGGCACCTGTATAATTTATTCAACAGTATAACAGTATATCTGTCTTGGCTAGTCTTATGTCAACTTGACACGAGCTGGAGTCAGTCATCTAAAAGGGGAAGTCCTCAATTGAGAAAGTGCCTCCATCAGATCCAGATTAGGACAGTTTCTTACTCTGTGATTGGTGTGGGAGGGCCTAACCCATTATGGTAGGGACACACCAATACTGGTGGTACATGATTCTGTAGGAAATCTAGCTGAGCAAGCTATGGGCAGCAAGCCAGTTAGCAACACTCCCTCCATGGCCTCTGCATCAGCTTCTGCCTCCAGGTTCCTGCCCTGTTTGACTTTCTCTTCTGACTTCCTTTGATGATGGACTATGATTTGGAAGTATAATCCAAATAGACCCTTTTCTCCTCAACTTGCTTTGGTTATGGTGTTTCCTCACAGCAACAGAAACCCTAACTACAATAAACAGGAAAATAAAATATGACCAGAAATAACAGAGACTAGAAAACGATCTTTCTATAGAAATTATGAAGATTTTCACAATGAAACAGGGAATTGATTACCAGCCAAGAAGATTCAAGTTCAAGTACTAACCCAAGGCTTGATTCATTATTCCTCAAATTATAAATAAATAAATAAATAAATAAATAAATAAAAATAGAACAGCATGCTCCACCTCTTCCCTCAATTATGAGAAGATAGTTAATTTCCATTTGTCTTGACAGGAGACTAATAGACCAGAGGAAACAACCTTGAAATGCTTTCAGGGAAAGCTCAAGAAATTAAGAGTCGCAGAGGTTATCGACTGCTGTCTATTCCAATTCCATCTCTTTGTTTATAAAACACCTGCTACTCTCTATTCAGAACTTTAAGAGCTACAGCCTACCTATACACTAACATGTGTATACGTGTACTCGTGTTAGCTTGCCAGATTTTATGAAGCAGCTAGTAATTTTGTATCCTTGGAACAAAAGAAACCAGTTGAAAAATGATGCTACAACACATAATGCTAAATATGACCATAGAGTCCACATTCTTTGCACGTGATCTGGGAATTTAAAAGACAGTGAAGTTCTCCAAGCCCCCTGTTTCCTCTGAATAGCGGGTAGCTGCGAATTACAATAGGAAAATACAGTTCACATGGGTTTTTAGTTGACGAGGGAGCTGGTGAGGTGGCTTTTGGAGAATGTGATGTGTACATTTTTCTCTTGCTGTTTTCTACCCTAGCATCTGTCCCAACGGGACCATCTTCCCATTATCTGTAAGGACTGGTGACTTCCATTGAATTGTGCAGATCCTGTTCACTAGACCCAGATCTGAAAGCCTAAAAGAATGAGGAGGGCTATAGTCTGATGCTCTAGACAACCTTACTTCAGTTTCAGTGTACTTTTATATACAAACGTAACAAAGAAAGTGGTACTCCAAGGAAGGCTGTTTGAGTTCAGAAAAACATGATCAGAAAAAACATGTAAATAAATGACAGTAATTGCATACTAAAGCTCTCAGAACTTTTCTCGGAACAGACCAATTTATACACAATTGTCTAGCATGTACTACAGGTTATACCTGGGAAAGCATAAAAGCAAGGCAGCAAGCCATATCCAGATTCAGGGTACACTGGCCAGATTGGGTTCTATAGCAGTTCTAATACGCAACAAGAATAAGCATGTCTTATAAATTGAAAGTAGATGTTTGTCACAGGAGACACATCCAAGACGAATCAAAAGAACAAAATGCACTTGAGGTAAAAGTCCCTCTGCCTTTTCTCCTGGAGCCTCTCTCACAGTTCCCCAAGGCATTGTTCACCATGGATCATTCTTTTGACCATGTTTTAATGAAAGACCACTAAGAAAATTAGCCATGGCATGTCAGGCAGAGTCCTGACTGAAAAGCTATCCCAGAGAGTGTTTAAAATACCTTTAATACTGGTGTTCACTTTCTACAGCAATGACTAATAGAAAAAGCATCAAGATAAGAGTTGGTTTACTTTTAAGTTTGTTAGTTTAATAATACATAGCGAGTCTTCAAGAAATGCTTAGTGCTGCTGTCCTTGGTAGTTATAATTTAATAGGAGGAGAAAATTAAAGTTTTACAACTTCAGCAAGAGAACAGTAAATGTCATTCCTCAAGTTAGACAGAAACACTTCATCATAACAGGCTACTACAATGGGGTTTTCAGCAGGACTCATGACAGACACACAGTGTTATAAGCCCATGTATTGAATTAAGAAATAGCAATGTCTGGCTGTGAAGGACCTGAAAGTAAACATTTCAGACTAAGGGCCAATGTCTATACCGATTTGATTAACTATTCATTCTGAAAGACTAATCACAGTTTAATATTTTATATCTTTATTTGTTTTTATGAATAATGTAGGTGTATCTGTATATCACATGCCTGCGTGATACCTATGGAGACCAGCAATGGGTACCGAGTCCCCTGAAACTAGATAGAAACCAAACCCAGATTGTCTGCAAGAGCAGCAAATACTCTTAAGAGTTGATCCACTTCTCCAACCCCATATTTTACATAACATGCAAATATTATGTATACACTTGGCTTCATAAACATCTTCATCGTTCTTAGATATGTGACACTAAACATGTGACTAGTATCTTTAAGAAAATTCATGTTAGCCACTGCCAGTTCAAATGAACTAAAAACATACAATAATTTCATTGTTTCATTTAATCTTTAAATAAAATCTTTAAGAAAGCCATATATGCTTATACTTTTGTTTGTGATTCTAGCCTTCAATGGATTCTGGGCTGAATGAAAGGGCTGGACCTACAGATCCAAAACTACATCATCTACAAGATACAGGACAACAACAGGACATTCAAGAGAAGTCCAGTGAGGTTCCAATAGCATAGTAGAAGCCAGAGGCCTCGAACCAAACCAATGATCCATAGCAATGAACATTTATAAGCAAAGAAGTATGGATGGGATACAGTGTGATACATTACAGCTTCCACAGAGTTATTTTTTCTTTTTCTTTTTTGAGGGAGATGGTGCAGGGGAAGAAAACAGGTTAGAGGGGATGGGGAGCCAGGTGGGATTGATGGGGCATAATATGAAATTCACAAAGAAACAATAAATTATTTTAAGAAAGCCATATATTGATTATTTGTCTAGTTGACAAAGAAGAGGAATATGTTAAGCTAATTTATTTCGAAGTAGTCAGTCTAACCTGTGCTGTTCTAAACCTCAAAGAAGTAATTCCTAAAGAGCATAAAGCCAGGGCTTTAGATAGAGCACCACTTTGAGTTCAGGGATCATGCCCACATGACTATCTCCTAGTGCTAAAGAAATCCAGAAGAATTAGTGGGATGTTTTTCTTTTTCTTAGTCTATTTAGGTTTATTGTTTGTGCAAAGACTATTTTAGTAAATGTCCTCTAATTGGGATCAAACACAGTGCCTCACACATTAAAAGATGTAAATAAGATTTTTTTTTTTGTATCCTTTCCAGTAATGGAAGTTACACTGCAGTGATGTGAAGAGTGGCGAGAAGCAAGTATAATAGGGTAAGTGGTCCTTCAGAATTAAAATGGTGTTTATGTAGAGGAAATAAAGAATATGAATTGACTGTTATCATGGAGGGCCGGCTTCTTTGGACAAAGTGGTTGACAAAGGCTTCTTGAGATTGCTGGCATTTCACTGGGGTCCTCGGGATTGAGAAGACCCTAGACAAGAAAACAATGCAAAGAGCTTGTTCTAAAATAATGAATAGAAAAGACTTTCTATACCTGAATTGTCAGAAGTCTGAGCAAACTGAACGAGAAAGGATGTAAAGATGAGAGACAGTCTACAAAACCCAGGAAGCCATTCAAACACAGTTCTGAGGTGTCTGAGTATCATCCTCTGAATGGTGAGAAACCACCAGAGAGGCGTGAAATACAGTCACAAAGCACCTTGAACTGACCTAAACAATAAAGAACTCATTTAAACCCAGCAGTTTGTTCATTTCTCTTTGAACATTCATCTTTCGAGTGACTCTGATGGATAAAACAGCACTTAAAATATCCTTTGGCTTTATTGTGGACTATGCACACGAAAACTCCTGACTGACAACTCTGAAATCGCTGCTCACATGTCTCACGGGACTATGTCATAATTTTAGTAATCACCATGGTGATTTAGCCACCCCTACCAAAGTGAAAAAGACATTGTCATCCCCTGTGATTTCGTATGCTCTCAACTCTTGACAGTGTGAGGCGGGGGAAGACAAGCCCTAATTTAGAAGCATCAGGCAGATCTCGGCCCCTGGGGGAAGCCAAGGTGTTAGTTGTCATCAACCCCTAGATGTTAACACGAACTTCTTTGAGCATCCTTTATCAACACAAATTATAATGTCCATAAACTTCTAGAATGCAAATTTACTTAGGAAGCCAGTTCTCCATTACTAGGTTTTCAACTTAATGTTTCTGATATAAGAGAATACATTTATTTACTGAACTCTGTTGGAGCCCTAGTCTAGGTACAGAAATTTCAGACAGACCCAAACAAAACCCCTATTCCTAATGGAACTTACTAGATAGTTGGGTTGGAATTAAGTTTATACATAAATGTATCTATCACATTGTCTTAAATAATCTCCTGGAAGTTGTCAGTTCTGTCCTCCCTAAATATAAAATTGTTTTCCAAAACAAAGAATTTCTTTTAAAATTATATCTGCCTGTGCCTTCAACCTGGGAGTAGAGGTTATCAGTGATGAAAAACTTCAGGTCAACTTGACTGAAGTGTAACAGCTGAGTGTAACTGTGCATGTTAATTGATGAGACAAACCTGTGAGACAGTGGACAGACAAGGAAACCCATGCTCACTGTAAGTACTTACAATCCAATTGGCTAAGGCAGCATAAAAGGCAGAGGGAAGGTGAACTTTCCTCTCCTCTTGCCCCATCTCCTAAAGCCACAACATTCTTTATTCCCCACTCCTTGGATGTAAAAATTCCAAGTTCTCTACCTGTTGAATTCTGGGCAAGTCTCCAGCAGTACCCTGGGTTTCCAATTAAGTTTTACCACTAACTCCTTGGTCCCAAAGTCTTCATAACTGAGTTTCCCCTTACAGATGACCTTCATGTGATGTCTTAGCCTACATAATCCTGGGAGTTAACTCCCTAATAAAACTCCCACCTATCTATTTATCATCTAGCCATCTACTGTCTATCTGTATCTATATTTACCTATTCTTGTAACTGCATCTAAATAAAAAGATAGATATCCTATTGTCTCCTGCCCTCATTAGAACACCAGTCAAGTGAGGGACCAAATTATAAAGTTAGATGTTTTGAGACTGAGGATTCTGGATCTAACAAACCTGGGAATTTCAACACTGTTGTTACTAGTGGTTACACAGAGACTCATGGAAGAGAAAGCTGTATTTAATATGCATACATGGTGTCTCTTGAATCAAGGAGCTAGTTTTCCAGTGGTGTTTTTTCTCCTTGTCAAGGAAACTCCCAATGCCAACAGAAAAGCAAGGAACATAAAGAAATACAATGACTTGCCCCAAAACAAAATTTGAGAGAATCAAATTAATTTCCAAATTATTTTTTGTGCCAATTCTCTTTTCACTAAGTGAAAAATAATCATCACTTAAATAGGCAACACGGCCCATCAAGCAACATAGTCCATGCAGCAACACAGCCCATCTGGCATGAACTTTACTGACTTATGATAAAGGAATTTGTCCCGGTCAGGGTTTGTATTCCTGCACAAAACATCATGACCAAGAAGCAGGTTGGAGAGGAAAAGGGTTTCTTCAGTTTACACTTCCATATTGCTGTTCATCACCAAAGAAAGTCAGGACAGGAACTCACACAAGGCAGGAGCTGATGCAGAAGCCATGGAGGGATGCTGCTTGCTGGATTGCTTCCCCTGGCTTGCTCAGCTTGCTTTCTTGTAGAACCCAGGACTACCAGCCCAGGAATGGCACCACCCACAATGGACTGGGCCCTCCCTCCTTGATCACTAACTGAGAAAATGCCTTACAGCTGAATCTCATGGAGGCATTTCTTCAAGGGAGGCTCCTTTTTTTGTGACAACTCTAGCTTGTGTCAAGTTGACACACCAAACCAATCAGTACAGAATTCCAGGACATTCACTATTGACTATGGACACTTTTCCTGAACTACTGTAATAATATTTTCAGAAGGATTGCTCCCAAACTGATGCAAACAGAAAAAAATCACCTGATTAAGATAAACAAAACACTGAAGAAAAAATGGTAATAGGATGGCTAACTCTGAGAAACTCATTCTATAAATTGCTAATATTATAAGTATGTTTTAAATAATAGTGAATATATTTAAAGAGCTCTGCACCCTACCCTAAGATAATAACGCTAAAATAATCATAAAATGAACATTTTCTATGTGTAAACACAGTACTAATACCTGGACATGTATCATTTCATTTCCATTTGGGGTCACCACTACTTCTGACTGTTCAAGAGAAAATATTTGAGTTTTCTGTAGCCATAAAGAGGCTTGGTGACAACTGCACATTCTAAAGCGGAAAATTAGGTATATTCCTAGAGAGCCTGACACAAACTGTTTTGCATACATGGACTGGGTTCTTAATCCTGGTAAATATTAGATTTGCCTTCCTTAACAATGAAGTGTGACATTGGTAAGATTGAGTCCGTGCAAGAAGAAAGAAGTATGAGCAGAAGCCCAGGGTTGTCGCTTCATTTCTCTTTTCAGGTTGTGTTTGAAAACAGCCAAGTACTGATGCTTAGTCTCAACTGTACGGAAGGTGGTGCGGCTGTAACAATGCTGTCATATACCTTCTTCTCTAAATCCATGAGCTTCATAAAACAGGGCCAGATCACTGATGAAAGCCAGGTGTGAAATGGATGTACTGCTCTGTGTACTGAGAATCTCCAGGAATGGGATATGCTATGCGGTGTCTACAATTTCTTTGATGTGATACTATTTAGTTCATGGGAAATCTTAAGAAACACAGAGTTCAGGGGCTGAGGAGGTGGCCCATTTCCTCAGTACATGCTGCACAGGCATAGGGCCTGGCTTTTTCTATTCCAATCACCACATAAAAACCTGGCATCCCCAGAACTCACAGCTAGTATGGACACTCTAAGATAAGACAATTATGAGAGAGACCTGTCTCAAAAGATGGGGATATTAGTCAATATTCAGTGTCATTCTCTGTCCTTCACACACACACCATAATATGTATATATGTGTATACATATATACATATATACATATATACATACATACATACATACATACATACATACATATATACCTATATACACGTATATATCGCATAGTCATGCATCTACTTATACACACACAAAGTGAAGGAGTGTTCTATTAGGGCACTTCTAAACCTAATGAATTATATTATTCATAGTCATCAATAAGAAAACAAAAACAGGTGAGAAACACTAGAAAAACAAAGCTAAACTCTGTCATTATTTGCTGAACTCAGGGGAAGTCAACTTCTCTTTCCTTCACTCTTACCCCTATACAAGGAAATTTTATCTCTTTACCAGGAAGCTTCCCATTATAATGTAAAGATTATCAGTTGTCTTAGGAAAGAGGCTGTGGTGTTTTAGTTACTTGTTTGCTTATTTGTATCCTTACTTATTAGTAGTAGGAGTGGTAAAAGAGCCAAGGCATGCATGGGAAAATCAGTTCTTTCCTATTTCCATGTGAGTTCCATGGACCAAACTTAGGTATCCAGGCTTGGTGGCAGATGATTTTACCCACTGAGCCATCTTGCAGACCTGAACTATGGATTATTTATTTGGTTACCAGTTCCAAAGAACTTGGCATTGGCCAAGAGAAATATGTGACCTCTGTGTACAAAGAGAAGTGCTCTGACATTCTGGGCCACTGTGGATAGTGGCTCCTGTGCTGACAGGCTTGCTGATCTAACTGTCAGCTTCAAAACACAGCTCAGCTGTAATTTTAATCAAAAAAAATGCAGGATTCCACAGTTCAGGTCAAATGTATTCACTCAGAGTCTAATTCTTCACAAGACCCCTAGCCATTGCAGTGTGATTGGGGCTTGGGAAGTACAGATTTGAATTTTACTTCTCAGAGCACCCAAGTGTCTAGACACAGTCTCAAACTTCCATGGCTAGATGACCTTTTGCAAATCAAAGCAACCACGACTGGAGCCTGAGTTTGGCCAATTTGTCAACTTCTCCGTTTCTTATTGTGATAGTTATCCCCTGCTAGTGGCAAAAACCTACATACTTGACTCTTTGCTCCCAAAAGTGTGAAATAAGAGTAATTACATCTAACTCAAAAGTCATGATGAATTTTGTGAAGTAGAATAGAAAGGACTTACACTAGCAGTTGGATAATGTATGGTGGTCCACTAACAGCGATAAAATTAAAGCTGGTAGTGAAGTGACAGTGACAATATTAATAATTATTACAACTACAACCTGCTGGGTTTATTTTTGTTGTTTCTGGACATGTAATTTCAGGGCTGGCCATTTTGTATTGCACAACAATAAAAACAGACTTACCAGACTGTATTCATATTTTTACATATAAATACATGGATAATCAAGAAATAAAAGCCATCAATTGAGAGGAGGGGGCATAGGAAGGGTTGGAAGGAAGGTACCTGGGAGTTGCTCAAAGAAGGAAAGGGGAGACAGAAAGTGACATAATCCTATTTTAATTAAAGATGTATTTTAAAATAAATACAATGAATAAGTAAATAATTACAGTTACTAGGAGTGATGGTGTAGAAAAATCAATGTCGGAGAATTGATTAAAAGCCACAGAGATCACATAAATGAATCTTAAACTAATGCTGAAATGTATGATAAAGAACAAAAGAAATAAAATATAAATGATAACATGTCTCTACCACTACTACTCTCGCCAAACATCCTTCCTACAGAAAGCTTTTCTCCCTCCATTTGTGTGACTGAGAAGGAAAAAGGCTTGCAAAGACAGATGTAGCAAATACCAGCCTGCTATGCCCAGAGAACAGCCAATCTGGACTAGCAATGGAAAAGACAGGGCATCTCCTAGCTTCAGGTTGGTGCAGGCAGGAGAAAAGTGCATCCATATACAACATGGTTTAGTCTCTTAATTGTAATTTGTCTTTACCAGAGGTGAAATTCCAGGGTAAAACAGACTGAGCAAAAGTGGAATTTTGTTTAAAAGGTTATTGACCTGTGAGAAAGTCTCCTCTGACTTAACATCTCCAAAGTATACCAACAAACCCAGTTGAAAGTCCTTCATCTCGACCCTGAAAGTCCCACATCCCTAATAATCATCGAAACAGATGATCAGCTAGTCATAACTCAGCATTTTGTATTGTTCTTTCTGCTCCATTTATGAAAGTATCACCCTGAATTCTCTTACATTCTCTTATCATAAAATGAATTTAATCTCTCATTGATAAATACTGGATAGTTAATAGATAATCGATAAAGATGATAGGTGGAGTAGATAGATAGATAGATAGATAGATAGATAGATAGATAGATAGATAGATAGATAGATGACAGATAGTTGATGACAGATAGATACAAAGATAGATAGATAGATAGATAGATAGATAGATAGATAGATAGATAGA
>JANHMN010000018.1:22194776-22210724 GCA_030674055.1 Rhabdomys pumilio | reverse complement strand
AGATAGATAGATAGATAGATAGATAGATAGATAGATAGATAGATAGATAGATAGATAGATAGATAACTGATGATAAATAGATAATAGAAAGAAAAGACAATAGAAGATGGAAATGAATAAAAGACAGGTAGACAATTGGCAGACGACAGATGAATAGAGAGATGTATACATCATATAAAATGGTAGATAATGTCTCTTTTCTCCCTTTTTACAATTATCCCCTTTGAGGAAAACAAATGAATGGCAAACCTGAAGTCATGGGGGCAGCATTATGTTACAGCCATATTGATGACATGTTTTATGTTTTGTTTTGTTTCTTTTTTCATTTCCAGCTACCTGCAACCCTCACAGCTCTTCGGGACAAATGCTAGGACCAATCTGAAAACCTTCTAGCATGTGCAGAACAAAAATATCAGGCAAGAACAAATAAGCAATTCTGGTCTGGGAGTGCAGTCAGGGATCTGCCCTTTCAAAGGGCAGCCGTCTAACAGCTTGTTAGTTAGCCTTTTTAAAGGCCAGCAACCAAAAAAGAGACCACTGGGTGCGGGTCACTCCACAGAAAACAAGCCACGTTCCTGTGACTATTTGCAATGCAATAAGAGCCTCCTGTCTGGGAATAAACCTCCATCACTCTTGGTCAGGGTCACCAGAATAGAATTGCAAAACATTGCTGTAACTTTAGAAATGCTTGACCTGGGAGCAATTTTTGTAGGATTATATTCCAAAGAAATAAACCAAGTAAGCAAGGAAAAGAGTTTATATACAAAAAATGTTCATCTCAAAGCGTTTTATAAATCCTAAAGCGAACTTAAACTTCCGGCACGACAAAGTGGATAAATATACCTTTATAGACAACCTACTATAGCAATTAAGTTATAACAGCTTATACTATTATGCTATCATAATATACTTATACTTCCATACTATTATAAATGTATATCCCCCGCATATATGTAGCAGATGTGCAGCTTGGTCTTTGCATGGATCCCAAACAACTGGAGTGGGGAGCAATTCCAAAAGCTGTTGCCTGTACACAGGATATGTTCTTCTAGCTGAGCTGCCTTCTCTGGCCTCAATGGAAGAGGAAATGCCTAGCCTTGCAGAGACTTGAAGTGCCAGGATTGGGGGATACCCAGGGTGGGCCCACTGACTCCAAGGAGAAGGGGATGGGGGATGGAGGATGGGGGAAAGATTGTGGGAGGAAGTGACCTGGAGGAGGGCAGTGAGTGAGATGTAAAGTGAATAAGTAAAAATAAGTAAATTTAAATTTAAAAAAATGTATACTCTATGACCTAAATAGCGTGTAATACATATTTTTAGAATAACTCATTCAGGTGGGCACTATTTTCCCATCCTTATTTTATTTGCTAAAGAATACAAGCTTAAAGAGATAAAAGCAGATGACCGAAAGTTATATAGTACATAAGTTGTAGGAAGATACACAGAAAAAACTTGTGGGTTCAAAAGCAAACTCTGCTGTGCCAAACTTCTTTTTTAAAATTCATATTTAAAATATGAGTATGAATGTTTTCATCCTTTATATCCTTTCAAACGAGTTGCATCTGTTCTAGCACAAGCTATGCCTACATTTGTGAGAAATGTGTTTGGGCCCTGGGGACAATCATTTCTTTCATTAACATATTATTTGAGCATCAGCAACACCCACAGCTATATATGCTAATATTACATTTTGATCTGAATTTATCTAAAAATAACTGTCCACAGTGATTAATTTCTAGATCTAATTTTTACACATTTACTTCATCTGTCCTACACTGAATGTGCCTCTAGATTTTTTTTTACCTTCCATTTATTTTCTGGTTAGAGGATATGTTATGTTTAAATAAAGAGCCAAATATTATTTGAGCAAAGGCTAGGGACACATTCTGTGCCCTTAACTCAAGTAATTTTTAGTGATTTGACAGATAGAGTGCCATTACATCATTTCAGATACTAATGGGCATAATAATTCATCAACTTCTTCATGAAAGAGAGCCCTAAAATGAGACAACGAAGTAAAAAGAAAATGTCAAGTTATTTATGGCTTCCACTGTTGCCTCATGACTCATGGGTGGAAGGTGGTCTCTTTGTGCAGTCCTGCATCTGGCTTGACCTTGGCTGTAATGGAAACCTGTTGTTTTTTACTTTGCCAAAATGCATCTTCTCCCACTTTCTCAGGGGGCAAACTGGGGGGAAATATATATTCCTTGATAGTTATACAGTGGCTTAGGAGTGTGGCTCACTCCCAGCCTCAGGGGAAGGCTTATAACAAAAGCCACCTGAATCAGAGCTTTCTTCTTCTTGACACCAATAATCCAGGAGACTCAATTCTAAGACCTTTGCTTGAACATTTAGGAACTGAGCTTGACAGGTGTTGAAGAAGGTTGGTGCGGAGCTGCTACGCTGCTTGTTACAGAAGTGTCCTCTGTCTACCAACCCAGCAAGGGAACTCATGATCACAACAGAAGGAACATCTTACAATTTCAAAAACCCAATGCAGTGACCACGAGTATTAAAATAAAAGTTCTCTTGGAGGGAAGTACCCTTTAACAAATATTATCAACTCATTAATAAGTACATGTTAATCACAACTAACCCAAATGTCTACCAGAATGGCCCCAATTTAAAAATGTGAGTGCCAACGTAACGAAAGGAGAAAAATTCGCAACACTAACCTTCAACTCAACCATAAAATGATTCACAGTGCTCTTTAAATTACCTTTGGTCTTCTATAAAACGTAAGATACTCGTTATATACATACCAATATTCAAAATACAGAAAAAGCAGAAATCCAGAACCTGTCACATCTCAAGTATTTGGAGTAAGGGATACTTAATTGATAACCAATCTAGGTATAGCTTCCCCCGCCCTTCATTGTTTCCTATCATACAAAAACTACTAAAAAATTAAGAAAACAAGCACTAAAATGTGTTTTCACCTGTTTCTTTAACATCCCTAGATATTGCTCAAACCTTCCAAACTTCATTTTCCAGAGTTGTCTAGTGTTTTCAACAGAACTGCAAACTACACAATAGTATAAAAGGGTTGTTTTTTTTTTTTCTTTTTGAGTTCTAAAAAAGACAAACTAAGGAGATCAACAAACATTGAAGATCACTTGGCTTGAAGAAAAACTGTTTTAAGTCCCATAGTTATTTCCTCTAATGAAAAACTGGGCTTTCCATTCTCAAGCCGGTAATCTTTATGTTGACTCACGAAGTTTTGCTTGTTGGCTGCATTGTACTGATTGTTTTGTTTGGCTTCTGTTACTGAAAGAATCATCCTAAAAATGCCATCTTCAAAGCTCAATGGTCGCGTTTTACCTTCCCCAAGACACAGGTTTCCTACAAACCGGAAGCTTCTGCATCACGCATGCTTCCTCACTTGTGGGGCCCCGCCTCCTCACCACAGACAACTGTTTCCTTTTGAACCTTAGCTTACGTGTTTCACTCTTCTTTCTGACTCCTACTTGACACTTTTTCATCTGTTGTCTTATTTGTGATGTTGCTATGTAGCAGCTGCTAATGGGTAGGAATTTTTCTCTCTTAGAATAAAAAATACTTGTCCTAGGGCTTCCCCTTTTCAGTTGGTAATGCAAACTAGATTGTGGCTCACAGTAATCTCTATACGTTAATATTAGTGATTGCTGGACGCGTCATTAGAGCTGGCAGAAAATGTGGCTATTATGTTTAAGGCATTATGCCGAATGATGCAAATAAAATAATTCTATTTAATTTTTTACTATTATCATATGCGTTTTATAAGCAACATCTAGTTAAGAGGTAAGAGCTGGTGAGAGACAGAGCTAAGATTTTAATCCAAATGATCTGATTCTACCAACCATTGAGTTTGCCCTTATAACATCTCAGTGCATAGTTTTCAATTTTTATTTTATTTATTTAGTGTATGTGTGTGTCCATGTTGAGCACGTGCCACAGAATACATTTCAAGGACCACTATGAGAGTTGCTTCTCTCCTACTATGTGGTCGTGGGAACCAAACTCATAAAGCTTAAAGAGAGATGCCTTTCCCTGCTGATCTGTCTCACCCACACAGAATCAATGTATATTTTTGAGTGTATTATTTAAGATCCAATTTAAAATTGTACTATTTCATAATGTTTCAAGATATAAAAAAAAAAAATAACTTAGATGTTTTGTGTTATATTAGTAAGAGCTGAGACCCCTAGTGGTCAGTCATTGTAACTCATATTAATGATTCACAGGCAATATGTTACCTTCTCAACATTTCAAAATTCCTTGTCTGTAATGCCTGTACATCATTTTAGAGGAGAATAAGATCACAAAGTACTGGAAAAGGATTTCAAATATGTGAGTCTTCAGACCAGTTGTTTGCATTACACAGGCTAGAAAGTTTCTTATTTGTTGGTACTTCCAATTTCACCTTTTTCTTAGAAACATTTCATGCTGAAATGTTACATTTAAAAAACATCAACGTAGGATTGAGAGTCAGTTATTTATGTCTTCTATATGTCATCAACCAGCCTTGTTGAGATGCAATTTTCTGATTAAAATGAAACTGACTAAAAATAAGTTAGAAGTAAGCATGTGTGGATTGTTCCAATTCTGGTCTTGATTTAGAAGCACGAAATAGCCGTGACCTTTGCTGGTCAACGTAATGCTGTCCACACAGGTAGAACTACTGTAGCTTATGTGCAGATGTCGGGGGCAGGGGAGCTCCTGACTCACTGAGTTGCAGATACAAGGACCACCAATGGTTATTTGAAGCAGATGACATTTATATTACCCAGTTGTGACTTTTGTGTAACACCAAACCCTTGACAGCTACCATTCTTGTGACTTCCAGGTAAAAGTGCCTTTCAGAAATTTCAAAGATTGATATAAAATTACTACTCATATTTAAAATCTAAGCCATGTTTTTTAAAGACCCTTTAAATAGTAATCTTTGTGTATCATCTTACCCTTGTATACACACAGAGACACACACAGCGGATCCCAAAATGGAAAACCGGTACTTGCTTCAATGGATCTGCTTCTTCTAGGTCTTCTGACAGTTACAACACAAGCCCGCACACTCAGACAATATTTTGAATAGCAGGAGTGGTTTCTCTGGGAGTGAAAGTATGGTTGGAAGCTAACTTGTGAGACTATTCTGTTTCTCTACAGTATGACTGTGTGTCAGACACTTGAGAGTGAATCATCACAGTGTGGTTTTAGAAGTGTGTGACTATATCAGACTGTAGCAAATCAGACAGAATCTGGATGCCTCTGGTCTTTTTCCCCAGAGGATGTCTTATTCACCCAGAGAATTCCCTTCCACTCACTCACAGAATAACACCGATGGTTATTTACTTAGCAATTGTTATTGTTTGCTGAGGTTTTATCTCAAGCGATCATCTTAACGTCGAGATTTTTCATAAAGAGTGGAGGCCACTGGCAAACCGCCACAGATATTTGAAATCATAAGACTTATTGACAGTGACGTTCAGAGGGCCTCTTGCTTTCTATTAGGTTTCACGAAAATCTGTGTACAAAACACTTCAAATCATAATCAGTGTGTTCTTTAGAAATAAAAGTTCTGTCTCAGCATTGATAGCCTCTCC
This sequence comes from Rhabdomys pumilio, assembly GCA_030674055.1. Lineage (NCBI taxonomy): Eukaryota > Metazoa > Chordata > Mammalia > Rodentia > Muridae > Rhabdomys > Rhabdomys pumilio. The sequence goes on along the minus strand of JANHMN010000018.1, from coordinate 22,205,142 downwards.
TCTGCTTCTTTAAGTCTTAGGTAATATTCAAGTTTTAACGATCTTCAGCACGAAGAAGTACTAGATAAATGTTCTTTCCCCAGAGCAATTAAGGTGACGAATGACCTACCTCTCCACTGACCACTGACGACATGGTGGCCTCCACTTGCAATGGTTCCTGTGTCCTAATTACTGCCGAGAGGAAGTCAATATTCACTCTTCTAAGAGTAATATCACAGTTCTTGGCAGATGTTCTTCACAGTCTGGGCAGTCGTTCTCAGTCACCTCAAACAGCCAGTAAGTGGATGTAGTCATTGGAAGGCTTAGTAGTCTACTGCGCTGCCTGGAGGAAAATGAGGGTGTTCACACGCTAGTGACACAAAGCAGACTCACACAGCAGCTGTGCTTGCAAACATGCTACAACCAGCTCTCCAAAAGGAACTGGGAGATAGAATGGAAACAGCATCTTGTGGTATGTGCCAGTTTCCATGCTATAAATACTTCCACTAGGGCCTGCTTCAGAGTGCTGACATGATATCAATGGTTGCACAAAACAATGAGCTATTGGGAGCTGGTGTGAGCTCACTCCAAGATATCACTGAATATCTACCATATCATTCCATAAATCAAAATCCAAATGACCAGAGTGGTGAGAGCTACAAAGAAATGAATGTAAGTTCTAAGAACTGTATAACAGGAATATTTTTCATTGACAAGAATTTCAATAGAGAAACAGCAGATACTGACACATAAACAACATGCATACACATACACACACACACACACACACACACACACACACACATACACACACAAACACACTATGCCCCATGGACATTCACCATGTCATTATACGCTGATAGCATTCTTCTATGCACACCTGAGACTTCCCATCTGAATGCTTTCTTTCAGGCCACACATGGGGCCACAAAAGAAGTGCCAGGGAACTAATGCCCCTGAGAGCTGTTTTCAGACAGTGACAGATGGGAGTAGGAAGACAAACATTTGAGATTCATCATTCCCAGGTGTGACAGATTGAAAATGTGTTCCACATCACCCTCAGAAAACTTCAATAGGCTTGAACCTCCAGTGCTCAGATAGGCAAACAGCTCATCAATGTTTTGTGTATACCTGCTACCTTCTCCTACAAGAACCACCTCCAAATTATTGCATATGAATTTTCAAGTCTCTGTGTTAAAGAACAATGAGACAAATACAGTAATTATTTTTTTCAAATGAAGCAGAGATAAATACAAAGAAAGAAGGATCAGGTAGTTAAATAAAGAGGAACATGTATTTCAGCTAAAGGTAAGAGCATAGACCATTTACACATATACATACACTATTACAACATGGCATATTTTTTAAATGATAGGATTATATAAATCACAAATAAAAATTCTGTGGCTGATAAAGTTAAGGTAAAAAATGATTAACGTATTTCTGAGTGACATGCAAAATCTAGAGAAATCTAGTAAAAATGGTCTCTTGTTTTATATGTATTAAATGATTAAGAATGTATAGGTCACTGGCAGAATCATCCATAAGAAAGATTTTTGCTTACACATTGGTCTTTCATGTGTGTGCACCTACACTTTTTTCAATCTCAAGAATATAAGACGTCATTATTTACAGTCACCATGTTGCATAATACCTGCCTTGGACTTTTTCTTCCTATGTAACAGAAAATCTGTGTCCTTGAAACAACATTTTTTCCATCCAGAACCAGCCTTCAGTAAGCATAACACATTCATATTTCCAAACAATACAATGTACATGATAGTTTTAATCTGTGTTTATTAATGAAAATAAATGGAATGAATTTTAAAAAAAAAAAAGAAAAAAGACTATAGTTTGTGGGTTGTTGGAAAAGCAATGGAAGAAAGACATTAAATTTGAAATATTTTGCAGATGTAAATCATGAGCCACATTCCACTGCAAGTGACATATGTGTCCTTTGAGGGATCCTTTAAGGATTGAGACCAATTCAACACAATTAAAATTAAAACCCATACCAACGTCCAATGTCAACTGCACTAGAGTTGGTTCCTTCCATGGTGTTCTCATCTGTACTTTAGGCTTTACCCATCAGCTGAAGGCTTTGGAAATGTAATCATTCTAAAAATTACCACACTAGACACTACTAATACTAAAGGGAGCTGCCTCTGCAGAACCGGACAATTTCATGGACAATCCTAGCATATAATAGGAATTGTACTTTGATAGTGAGAAAATTTTCTTTTTTCCTCTCTGTTTTAACTCTTCAATCCATGTACATCATTGTCCTTGGGCTTCTTATAGCTCTTCAGACCTTGTTCTCATTGTTTGCACAGCATTCCAGCTCACAGACCTGTCTTTTATCTCTATCTCTGTGTCATTATTTCCTATGATCCACAACATAATTTCTTAGGCTTAGGAAACAGAATAGGTTCTCTCATCCAAGCTGTTATCTAAAATTTCTCTTTTACATATCGCTTTTACACATTTTGAACCAGAACACTGAAAAGAGTTTGGAGTGCTAATGTGTGCAGTTTTGTGTATTTTATCTTTGCCTCTCCATGTTGCTTTATAGAGAAAAGTTTACAGACACAAAGCAAGAGCAAATCACAGTATAAACCCATACGTACAGCAAACTCATCTCTGGTAGCCAGCATGTACGTGTATGGATGTGTGTACATACAGACTTCCCATGTATTTTGCTTACCAGCAGCACTCATGTTAGCTCACTGCAGCTATTAGAACTCATCTAAAGTTTGTCATGGCAGAAAATGCAAATGTGTAAATGTAAAATGTAGGTCTCCTCTAATAGCTCAACCATGTGAAAACAAATACACATTTTTAAAACATATATTGCAGCAAAACGTGTGTGTGTGTGTGTGTGTGTGTGTGTGTGTGTGTGTGTGTGTAATGTATGTATGTGATTACAATGTATAATAAAATGCTAATTATAAATGAAAGTACTGGGCCTGGGGATGTAGAGATGGCTCGGAGCACTTACTGCTCTTACAAAGGATCTGGTTTCGTGTCTCAGCACCCACATGGTGACACACAACCATCTGTAACTCCAGTTCCAGGAGATATGACACCCTTATCTGACCTATGATGGGCACCAAGCACACAAGTAGTACATACATATATGCAGGCAAAATTCATGTATACATTAAGTAAAAAAAAATACATAAAAAGTTAATTAATGAATTAGAGTACTAATTACAAATCTGGAACAATAAAGAGGGTTATGCTTTCAGAATTCTCTAAAATATTATGACTTCTTTTATTATACTTATATTGAGAAAATATTTGCTTTAAGTGCATGCAGAAAATGAATATTCTTTATATCTTCAATACTCTGCAATTACAAAGACAAATTGGAGATGTATACTGGAGGAAATCAGAATATTAATATGCGTGGTAAAGCTGAATGCTGTTCAATTTGTGGTGACATGGAGACAATGTTTGAATAATGTCTTGGGACAAGTTCCCTAAAAGCTGAACATGAGATAGATACTCATGCTCTATTTATGAGAGGATATTCACTACTCATTAATAACCTAGTGATTTATGAAGAGCTGCTCTCAAGGGCAGATGTAAGGAAAAGAAAGATGCAGGATGCAAAAGGGATAGAAGTTAAACAGTGTGCTTTCCGGCACAATTTCACTTCAACCTGATCTCCCTGGGGGTTCTAGAAAGCAACTTCCATTTCAGAGTTTGCCCCACCATGTTGAAAGTGAGTTTGGGTTTTGAATCTCTACCTTGACATCCCATAGGGGGCAGAGAGAGAACATAATTCCAACACATGTCTAGGAAAGAATGCTGAATTAGCTGCTATTCTATTGTCACAATAAAATACCAAGAACAAGGCAGCTTGGAGAAGAAAGGGCTTATTTGAGATTATGGTTCCAAAGAGTTTGAATCTATAAAGGCAGAGTATAGACATGGTGGCTGGAGGTAAAAGCTCAGAGCTCACATTTTAAACTACAAGCAAGAAATAGAGGGTATAGGCTACAATCCACAGGCTGAGTAACGAAAAGTGCTTGAATCTCACTCTGAAGGGAAAATGAAATAGACATCTAAAGTAGATAGAGGGAGAGAACCAGGTGAGGAAAGGGTAGGATGGAAACCAAGGTTAGGAGAGAGAATAGAAATCAATGGAAAGAGGGTATCTCTGGGGTGAGGGAAGTTTCTAGGGGTCTATGAGGGTGACCCTAGCTGAGATCTTTACCAGTGGGGGGATATGCAGCCAGAAGTGGCCACCTCCTGTAGCCAAGTAGGATTTGAAGTTGAGGGAGAGAAATACCAACCCACTCACCAAAACCTTCAAGCCAAAATTTGTCTTGCCTGTAAGTAGTGCAGGGATAAAGATAGAGCAGAGATTGAGGGAATGGCCAACTACTGACATGCTCAACTTGAGATTCACCCCATGAGAGAGAGCCAACGGCTGACACTATTAATGATACTATGCTATGCTTGTAAATAGGAGCCTAGCATAGCTGTCTCCTGAGAGGTTTCATCCAGCAGCTGATAGAAACAGATTCAGAAACCCACAGCCAAAAAATAGGCAGAATTTGGGGAGTGGAGGGAAGGATTGAGGGAGCAGAAAGGATCAAGGAAATCACAAAAAGACCTGCAGAGTAAACTAACCTGGACTAATGAGGGCTCTCAGAGACTAGACAGCTAATGAAAGAGCATGCATGGGCTGGACCTAGGCTCTCTACATAGATGTAGCAGATGTGTAGCTTGTTCTTCATGTGGGTTCCCTAACAATTAGAGCAGAGGCAATCTCTGACTTTGTTGCCTACCTTTGGATCACTTTCCCCTATCTGGGCTGCCTTGTCTGGCCTCAGTGGGAGAGGATATATTTATTCCTGCTGAGACTTGATGTACCAGGGTGTGTTGGTATATCAACCAGTTGGGGCTCCCTATCTCTGAGAAATAAAAGGTTGGGGGAATGGAGGATGGGTATGAGGATAGAACTACAAAGAGAGGAGTGAGAGGGACCTTGATCAGGCTGTAAAATAAATAAATAAATAAACAAACAAACAAATAAATAAATAGAGAAAAAATAGAGGGTGTAAATTTGAAGTATAATAAGACTTTAAACCCTCAAAATCCACCTTTAGTGACACTCTTCTCCCACAAAGCCACATCTACGAAGCCTCGCCTAATACCAACAACAACTGAGGGCCAAATATTCAAATGCTAGAGACTATAGAGTATGGGGAGCCGACAGAAGGCGGCTATCATCCTTGCAGCCATCTTGAGCCATATACCCTGACAAGAGACTTGATTACAATAGCCTACAACAGCTGAGCACACTCTGATAACATCTTGTTTTAGATACCCAGGATCTTTCCCTTGGGTGTGTGAGACCTAAAGGTATGTGACTTAGAGATCAAATTTAGAGGCAAGACCTAAGGGCATGACTTAAGGACGTGACTTAGAAGTGAGACATATAAAAGGCTAGAGGCAGACAGAAGAAGTTATTGGGCATTAGGCATTAGGCATTAGGTATTAGGCATTTGGCACTTGGAGGAAAAACTTGGAATTAGACACTTGAGACAGAAGAAAGCAGTTAGGTAGAAGACACTTGTACTTGGATGAGACTCGAGACTAGAACTTGGAACTTGGAGGCACTAGGGACTAGGAACTAGGGACTAGGAACTCGAGACTTGGAACTTGGACTAGGAACTAGGGACTTGGAGAGAAGAAGAGAGACTGAAGAATAAACTGGATTGAATCACACTCTGTCTAGTCTCCATCCTCACTCTCTCTCTTGCTGAACCCTGACCCGCAGACCAGACCTGCTTGGGGCAATGAGGGCTAACAAGTTAGTCCCCAAGGCTTTTGGTAGTGCAGCTTTCAACAATAGAGGATATCTCATTCAATCTACATAGATCCTAAATCAATGGCAGACCTGTGAAGAAGTAGTTGGTGAGAAACCCATAGTAACATTCCATAGCAACTTGTACTTACTATCTCTTAATCAGAAACATCTGTCCAGCCATCAACTGTGTCTTCTGCTGAAGGCAAGTGATGTTTTTCTCAGCACTGTGCATCACAATTCAATACATTATCCCACTCATATCCCCACTTATGTCGTATGAAAGGCAATGTTCCTAATGCCATTTGCACACACATCTGAGGATTTCAGTGCTCAAGCCTTTCAGTCATGTCCCGCATCAGTGTGAGAGTCCATTACACAATCCTCTAACCCCATAACTCATTTTCTTTCTCCACATGTCTTTCTCCACATGTCTATTTTGTTCACAGTTTTTATTTGCTAGACTATTTTGCTTTTATTGACAGATGCCTTTCTTTCCATAACAACTTACAGAAAAAAAAATCCACTTTATAAACCATGGAACAGATGCAGTCCTTTACTGAGTTTCTGTCCCATCCTGCCCATGGGGACACAGCAGAGATAACAACAGAAGATCATGCTTCCTCACACTCATATCCTGCTGAGGGACAATTTCTCCTGGGTTTCTCTAATTTTCTAGAAAACTCATGAAGCACTTTCATTCTGGATTATCTTATCAAACACACTTGTAATGCAAACAGCCTGAGGCGATAAGGCCTTTCTATGATGCTACAGGTAGATTTGTTTGTGAGCAGAAGCCATGGGAGCAAAGTTTGGAAAGATTTGGTAGCATGTCACAGCTCATGAGATTGAATCTTTCCCCTAAACTCAGCTCCTACGCTGAGGCACAGACAGTTGTGGAGCAGCTGCCTAAATCTATCCCTACATCGTCATATGGCCTTTGAGGACAACAGAAAACTCTGTGAACATGAATCTATGAGTACTAAAGTTTTTTGTCGCTGGCCCAGGAGTCTTTGTCTTCCTCCAGCATAGATGAAAATAACTCATTGGCTTTTGAAGAGAGTAAGGTCTCAGATCGTTCACCATCTCTGGCATGTCCACACACTGTTCATAGATATCATGGTGAAATATAAGTCAGTAATCCACATCGCCAAATGATACGCTTTCTGGATCATACTGTGTAATTCAGTGAGGAAAATGGTATTCATTTTTCCCAAAGATACTCCAAAGCAGGCTGGCAGAACAGACAAACCCAGAGTAGAGCTCAGGCCTTTGACAGTCAGAATCATATTCAGGCATGCCAACAGCTCACTGGTGTGCTGTGGATGTTTCCAAATGAAACAATTTGGAACAAAGATAACAGACAGAGCGGCCCTCTCCAAAAGCTGTGAGGGGCATTTGGCCATTTAGGCTACTTGCTAGAAGCAATGTGAGTTTGGGTTTCACTTGATTGCCTGGTGTGTCTTCTCTGTGTGAGTTCCCTTCGTAAAATCTCTGTGCAGTGTGATTTTTGAGAATCAGAAAACCATGGACATGATTGAGTCTGCTACAACTGTCAAGATTAAAATCTTCGGTAGAAACTGCATTTCTCATAAAAGCCACGGAGAGCATGTAATGGTTTGAATAAGAACGAGCCCATAGACTCATAGATTTGAATGCCCTGTCACCAGGGAGTGGCAAAGAGGTGTGAACTTGTTGAAGGAAGTATCCCTGGGGCGGATTTTTAGGTTTCAGATGCTCAAGCCAAGCTCATAGTCTCTCCCTGCCCTGTTGCCTGCTGATCCAGATGTAGAACTCTCAGCAACCTCTCCTGCACCATGTCTACCATGCTTCCCACCATGATGATAATGGACTAACCCTCTGAACTGCAAGCCAGTCCCAATTAAATGTTTTCCTTTATAGGAGATTCTGTAGTCATGGCGTTTCTTCACAGCAATAGAAACTCTAACAAAGACACCACACATGGAACATAATGTACATCATTATATTTCAATCCTGAAAATGTTAGACCAATTGGATTCAGTAAGCAATCTTTATAGATACCTATAGCTACCCAAGAACTACAGATGCTTAATTGAGGATTTTCTGAAGTCTCATACACATATGATTGTCTGCCTTGTTAGTTTGTTTCGCAAGCAGCAAATGAAAGGAATATTTACTACAAGTGATGGAGAAATGAATAATAATTACATACCGATCATTCACAACATGTAAGCACAGTGGGCATTTCTGTGGTGCTCCCGATCTGTTAAGCCTTTTGCCTACATTCACAACCTAATGAGAACCACAGACAATGATACAACGATTGCTTCATAGTTTTTAAATAAAGAAATTTTATCTGACTGGTGGCTATTATGTAATCTGGCTAGGGTCACATTGCTGATAAAAAAAGGAGTTCAAATTCTGTAGTATATAATACCAGAACCCAAGGCTTTTTAGCACCTCCTCACAGGGAAATCGCTCAGTGGCACAAACCAGCTATGTTGTGACTGATAGAAAAAGTAATGTTATTTTGGGTAATAAGTGTGGGTACAGGGCTGGGCTGATCCTTGTGCAGATTACACCTCTTATGGATTTCATCATCTGTTAAGTTCGTGTCTGGCTCTAACCCCCAGTATCTCTGTGTCTCCTCTACAATCTAGCTCTCCTTATATTAGAGTTTGTGAGTCCTCAATTCATCAGGAACCCAGAATATAACTTCCCACATATTTCTTAGCATGTTCTATATGGGCAAGTCTTAGTTTCCCTGTGGACCACTAGTGTCCTTTCCTCTTAGGATGGCTCCCATACAACTTCACTATGGGATGGCCTCAGCTTCCAAATCCTTCATCTTTCTCTAGCCCCAAATGATGAAAAAAAAAAAAAGTCTTTTAACATGTTTCCAAGAGAGCTTTCCTTTACGATACTTTGAAAAAAAAAAGGACTTTTTCGAGCTGCTTTGTCAGATGGTATGGAGTATTTCTGTATGGATGGGACATTGTCTTCAAGGAAAAACTTAGCTTTGTTTATTTGGAGCCCACTCTGACCCAGACCACAAGGGGTTCCCTGCTAAGTACACTATGGATGTTATTTCTAACACATAGAGAGTCAGCATGGTGACCCAGAAACACGAGGGAACCCCAGGGGAGTGGCTGTGAACAACTTTCTCTTTTGTGATTTTCGTTTTTCATTATATTTGACATTTTTTGAAGCTGAGCTTTTAAAGAAATACCAGTTTTAGAAGAACATACTGGGGACATATTTCAATGAAATGTAGAACAATCACAAAGGAAAACAAGCATGGCAGAAAACGTTCCTGTGGTTGATGGGAAATGGTATACATACGGGGACTTTTATTTTCTGTGCTAGCCAAATGAAGTATCAGCATATTGCTCTCAGAACGTTCAGAGATAAGCAAATAATCAAATTGCATTTGCCTTTTGTTTGTTCTCAGACAGATGTGATGTTAACTGTCAGTCTAGGGTTTGATGTTTTCAACAGCAAAATACATCTGTGCAGACTAGAAAAATCTCAAAGTACCTCTCACTGTAGGTATAGAATGAAATCTGTCCTCTAGACAGAACTAAAGAGAACTATTATTAATTTGGTAATTTAGTTTTTGTATTGTTTTCATTCCTTCAGGATTTTCTAAGAGTCATCAAATAGGAATGTGGTTATTTAAGTTAAAAAATATTTTCTAAAATCAAGCCTACTGGTACAAGTCTATATGCTCAGCTATTTTTGTTTAGTCAGACATAGTGGGGCATATCTTTAATCTAGTCTACATGGCCAGTTTCAGGTCAACCAGAGCTACCTAGAGACATCCTGTCTAAAAAGACAATAGTTAAATTCAGCTACTTGGAAGAATAAAGCAAGATGCCTCTGTAAGCTCAAAACCAGCCTGGGAAAATTATCAAGACTTTGTTGCAAAAATATTATACAGGGATATGGAGTACAGCTTGGTGGTAGAGCACTTTCTGACCTGAATGAAGGTCAAAGGGTGGAAGGCCTGACACTTTAAAATCTATTGCTATCACAATTGTTTTTTGTTTAAGGATCTCATTTATAAGTATACTGAATTAACGTAACTTCTCCTCCTTTTAGCTCTCCTATGTCTGACCAACCACTCTCTCTCGAATTAACAGCTTCTTTTTCATAAAACATATCTGAGTATATCAAGTCCAATTGATGTTTCCTATGTTTGCATGTATTTAGGGATGACTGTTTAGGATTGGAAGAATTTAATAAATGATAAAGAGTTAGACTTACCCTGGACATGGAAAACTTAGGGGTGATGACATACATTCTTCTATGAATTTCTTCAATGGCTACTTATTGAGACCTGTTATTAGGAGTCTGGAATTGTGAGAACAAGAAGACCAAGAAGCTGGGGAGAACAAGAAGACCAAGAAGCTTGTCTGTACTTAAAGCCCCATTTCCCAAGCACTATGCTTATAGATATACACTAAACATCACCACCTTCACAGAGATAAGAGTGACCAGAAACTTCTAAGCTGGTCATGTTCCACCATAAGTATGATGTGTGTGTGTGTGTGTGTGTGTGTGTGTGTGTGTGTGTGTGTGTGT
>JANHMN010000018.1:22169862-22194766 GCA_030674055.1 Rhabdomys pumilio | reverse complement strand
TGTGTGTGTGTGTGTGTGTGTGTGTGTGTGTGTGTGTGTGTGTGTGTATTGCCTTATCTAAAAGCTGGGGTTTCTTTTAATTTTTCCTCCAGCTTTCTAATTAGAAGAGCCCTTGGGTATTAATGGACACTTTCCAACACGGCATGCCATATATGGCCAAAGAGTTCTTGTAAACTCCAATATCAATTCTTATTAGCAATCAGATGCAAGAAGATTAGGTTCAAGGAACTCAAAGAATATGATAGGTGGCACAAGAGATGGGGGTTTAGGGGTAAAAGACCATGAAGTAGCTGTCAGGTATTTAAGAGCTTTCAGCAAACAAGCTAACTTCTCAAATTTCTCCTGTGTTAATCTATTTGAAGGACAAATTGTATGCACAATTTGATTTTTCTTGAAGAACACATGATAACTTCCTGATGACTTTAAAGATGGAGTCATGCTCCACAAATGTCAGTCTCATAAATGATTTGAAATAGCTGGCTTGAGCTTGATTTCATCCAGAATGCAATTCTATAATGATCATTTGTTTAAACATCCTTTGAGAGATAAGGAAAATAGTTCAATTCCTAGACTATAGTGTCAACTACTATACATTTTTGAACAACTGTAAAAAGTGTCAGTGTGTTATCACATATGTAAACCAAGTTTTGCTCATAACAACAACCTCCAGTGATCAGAACAAAGGAACTCAAGGATTCACTAGAGGAGAGGTTGTCTTAAAAATATCTAATCAGGAATTTTATTCCTAGAAAGATGAGATGAAGTTGTACTTTCATCCTTCCTGTCCTTCCACAAAGTGTAACTTCTTAAAGCCAAATATTTAGGTTATCCCCAAAAATAAAAAAATTAAAACATTGAGATGCTAATAAGAAGTGGGAATTTGAGAGAGACTTGAAGATAGATGAGGTCCTGAAGTTGAAGCCCTCATGATGAGATTGGTGTTCTAATGATAAATGACAGCAGAGCACTTAATTCTTTCACTTCTGTCTGCCTTGTGGCCAGGCAATAAGAAGCCAGCCATCAGCAGAGAGGAAGCAGACGTGTGATGCACAGGTTCATTCATCTCAAATGAACCATCTGAAGAGTTGGGTTCTTTTAGTACTTCATGTCTACTGTTTAGAACAAGCAGTCTATGCTAACTTGCTTACATCACTCTGTACTAAGAAACTCTGGGTAAAATACATCAAACAAGACCAAAAGAAGACAGGAAATAGGCAGACTACCCAAAACCCAGAGGACTTGAAGAACAATATTACAATAGGTTTCTCAGCTAGTATTTTTGGTTGGTACAACCCAGAGTTGAATATAAAAAGACTAAAAATGTAGAATACCAAAATTATAGGTAAATGCATACATACATGCATGCATACATACATACATACATACATACATACAATCATAAAGACAAAAAAAACCTTCTAAAGAAGATGCTGCATTCATCAAACAGGGGCTCAAGAAAGAAACATCTAAGCAACATTGAAAGTCTTAGAAATCATTCTGTTACAACCACAAAAGTAAAAAGTGAATAGTTAAAACTGGAGCAACAATTCAAGGCCACACAACTTGACTTCATCCCAAGAAAAATCAGGAAGACATCCAAGTGCTAGTTAGAAATCTAAGGACAAGCACTGGAGAAGTTGAGACAGTAAGTCAATAATATGCCCAATACATCAAATACTTCTCTAGTCTGCAAATGTCCTTCCTTCTCCATAATTAGTTCATCTGCATTTGCTAAGTGGTACCCAGGGAAGATTTGTTGTATTTGTTTGTACTTTTTGCTTTTCCATGAAGAATAGGGGATAAAGTATCTCCTTCCAGTTTCACATTACAGAGAGATGTTTTCCAGGTTCTTGATGAAGATATTCCTGGGTTCTTTCATTAGGTAGAAGCTTTTATTTGTTATATGTATTTTTGAGATTATAATGTAATGACATCATTTCCTCCCCCCTTTTCCTCCCTTCAAACCCTCTCACATACCACCCTCCTCTTTCAAATGCATGGCCTAATATTCCATTAATTGCTGTTGCTGGTAGTGGTGGTGGTGACAGTGGTGTGTGTGTGTGTGTGTGTGTGTGTGTGTGTGTGTGTGTTCCTAATACATAAATACATCTTGATCAGCCTATATAATGTACCTGTGTGTATATGTTTTCATGCCTGATCATTTGGTATTAGATCACCAATTAGTATGCTCTTCCCTGGGGAAGAATATCTATCCTACCCTCAGTATTCCTTAGAAACACCACAGAAACAGCCTTTAAAAAATAGATTTCTAAGTCAGGATAGATACACTGTAGGATTTTACCAACCTTTTAAAAAATAAGTAAGAACACATCTGCACATTCTCATCCAGGTATCAAGAGAAAAGCACAGGGGCATGTCTTAGTGGCAGAGCATGTACATCATGTATATAAGGCCTTGGAATTAGTCTCCCCCACTACTACCACCATCAAAAAAATAAAATGAAGCACAGAAAATAGAAGAAATCACATTCAAATTCATTACATGAGCATAGTATCACCCTGGTACCAGGACCAGAAAATAATGCAAAAATAATTAGAGCTCTGCAAAAAAAATGCCTTTTTATTGAAAATTATTAATAAATGGTATTCTACAATATATAGAAAGATTTCTATACCATGATGAAAGGTATGTCCACTTCACAATCTATGAATCTAATCTAGCAAACAGGTATAAAGAATTTTCAAAGGTTAAAATTATAACTAACATAAGACCTAGCTGTACCGCTCCTTGCCATGTGCCTAAAAAACTAGACATCCTACTCCACAGATGCTCATTCAGTCATAGCTGTTACCTCTTTATTCACAACAGTTAGGAAATGGAAACAATCTTAATGACCTTAGGCTAATGAATGGATGTCACAGGTATCAAAACTGTGGTACAAGTACACAGTGGCATTCCTTTTGGCATAAAAAAAAATCAAGCTGCAGTTATCTATGATGTTATGTTAGCAAGAGATAAAGTTGGGGCAGGATCTGGATTTCAAATAGGTGTTAGCACATGTGTTAAGACTCTTTTAATTGTCAAATTTAAAATACTTTTGTTTCTTCTATAGTATTTCATGTAAATTGCATTGATTGTACACCTTCTAATTATGTTTGTGTTTTGAAATCCAGCATGTCAGTTACGGAGGTCTATCAACCAGCTTTTGTTTTAGTGCCCTGAGTATCACAGAAAGTTGGTATTTTAAAAATAGCTTGCAAGTACTGGAAGAAATGAAGCAGACTTTAAGCAGAAGTAAGAAGGTAGTGGGCTTGACTATTGCTGGTATAACAGCTTTAATTACATTAATTGCTACCACCACTGCTTCTGCAATTGTTGTGACACAAGAAGTTAAGACTGCTACTTTTGTTAATCATTTAGCAAAAAATGTTACTAATGTGTTGAATATACAAGAGGACTTAGATAGACATTTGAAGGAACGGATTGATGCTCTTTATCCTATTCAAATTATTGGACGGAGGTTCAGAATTTAAGGGTAAGGAGCCATCTGGAGTGTCATACCAAATTAGAAAGAAGTTTAAAGATACTTGCAGTGTATTTGGCATAATTCTAACACCTCTCTGGATGTTTTAACTTTACATGGTGAGCTTATAAATTCCAAGAATGCTGCTCTGCTGAGTGTTAATGCATTAGATACTGCAGATAAAATTATGTGTGGCCTGAGGTATTTCTATTCTCATCAAGCTTCAAGAATGGCATATATAGCTTGATCATGCTAGACCTTTTTGTCCTGGGAATATAGTTATTTTGTGTAACATGTTCAAGCTTTTCTTTAACAACATCAACATGTTGGGAACCAAAGTACATAGCTTGAACCTGAAAATGGACCCCCCAATTAGAGTTATTAAATTAACAGGCTGGCTATCCAAGAATAGGTAAGATTCTGTACAGAGCCTTACCAACCTAAGACAGAAATGCATTGCTTTGGATAATGCATATTTTATGACGGGAAAGGAAGACATTCTTGGCAGAATGACCAAAGACAGTCTCAGTCTTGTTAATAAAATAGAAAAGGGGGAAAAGCAGAGAGCCTTTGGAGCTGCTTGGCAGGAATCTAACATGGGCCAAGGACAGGGAAATGGGCTGCTTGGAAGGAATATGACATTGACCAAGGACAATGAAGTAGGCTTCAGGCAGGAATCTGACATTAGGCTAGAACAAAGAAGTAATTTCAGGTAGGAATCAAAATATTAGGCTAGAACAAAGAAGCAATTTCAAACAGGAATCTAAATTTTAGCCTAGAACAAGGACATAGGCTTCAGACATAAAAATGACTTTGGGCTAGGACATGGAAGTAGGCTCAGATATTTTGGTCATCCTGATAAGCCCTTAGAAACAGTAATCACAGGAGTGTTCACATAATTGTGTTTACTACCTTGCTTGTTCTTTGACTATTTGTGTTTATTGTCTTGCTTGTTCTTTGACTATTTGCATCTATTGTATTGCTAGACCCTCAATCTAGAACTGACGTTAATACATACATGTAACTAAAATGCAAAAAGTGGGGAGTAAGATAGGGGGTTCTAGGAAAGGGAAATGTAATAAATAAAATATCCAATTAAAAAGTTGAAAAAAATCAACTTATGAAGTTTAGGGAAAGATGGGTAGAACTACAAAATATACCAAGTAAAGTAACCTGGAACCATAAAAACAAGCACTGTATGGTTCTCCATACCATAGATATTAGTATAAAGCCTGTAGCATCTATAGAAGCCAGGAAAATAGAAAAAAACTATGGGGGCAGGGGAGAAGACACTCTAGAGTGGGATAATAAGACACAGGTGCTATGAAAGAGGAAAAATTGGGGCTATTCTAATTAAAGAGGGAAGACTGTACAGAGGGGAAGGGGGAAATAAATAACACTGAATACTAACAACAAGGATATAAAATGTACAAAGGCTTTTCAAAGTACGACTACCAAAGACCACTTAATCCAATAAGAAATGGTAAAATATATTAGGAGACATTTTAATAATAAAAGATGAACTAACTATGAAGGTGGAGAATGGCACTGGTATGGATAGTAGACACTGAACTGATGATAAAATCAACCAGTGGAATGCAAACTAAAATAACCAGAGCCCCACCACCGGACTGTCAGAATGGCTGAAGTGAATAATAGTAATGACACCAAACAGTAGCCAAAATATCACCTGTGGGAATGTAAATGGCACAATTACTACAGAAAAGAGCCTGGGCACTTCTGCAAAACAAACATGTGATACAGCATTTGCAGTGTTAAGTACTGATGCCAGAGAAATGAAGTCCACATTTACAAGAGAGCCTGTCGGCGCATATCTGCAAGAGCATTATTCCTGATAGCTCAAATCTGGGAACACTGCTACCTCCCTCATGGGTGAATGGTTAAATAAACTAGAGCACACACGCAGCTATGAAAAACCAGCAGGCAGCAGAGGGAACAGACAGCTGACACCTCTAGCAACCAAGTGGCTCTCCACAGGAGTATGCTGAGAAAAAAAAGCCATTTCTAAAAGATCTATGCTGTGTGAATCCATTTCACAACATTGTGAAACTGAATGGGTCAGAGAAGTGGACAGCTGGTGACCAAGGATGGAGTAGGGTGAGACAAATGTGTGTTTATTAATAGAAGGACTAAGGACAATGAATTCTGCCCCTTGACTGTGTTGATGTGGATACACACTTGAGACATTGCACTATAGAACACATCATTTCCCCATATTTCCACAATCCAAAAACCTCTAAATAATGAAGACATTTCTCTCAAAAATCTAGAAAAACCAAATTGACATTAAAAAACAACAACACCAACAAAAAAACATTTGAATCAATATGACCCAACTTACATTTTTATGTAAGTTGTGTTTATTTTTTTATCACAGAGATACAGGTGTGTTGGGTTAGAAAACACAGCCCCATTCTTTCCATTTCTAAGTCATAATATATGCTTAGAAACCTTATTATATTGGCCCAACCCCTATGTTCTGAAACCCAAAATACTATTCCATTCAAACTAAGACTGGATATAAGATTCTGAGCCCACATTAGAATCTAATTGGTTCACTGTGGACCATGGCTGACTTTCGTCAGTCACTCAGTTTCTGGACCATTCTCCTCAAATGCCAAGCATGTACTCTGCCCATCTACTTGTTTCCTCAGCAAATATTTGTTTTGCATGTATAAATGCAGATATTATCTACCTGTTGGAGGCTGTACAGTGTCATGAAAATATGCCCATGAATATGAATCTTCACTTAATCAAATGTTAAGAGAAGGAGGGAGTGAGAGGAGTGAAAAAGGACAAACGCAAAGATACATTAAGATAATAGAAAAAGATAACACAAAGAATGTTTATGTGTCCTGGTAGGCCAGCTACTTAAGGTCTGGTTCTTTAAAAATAAAGACAAAAATAAAATATACACACATATCATATATGTGCATATATATATATATATATATATATATATATATATATATAAGAAATTCATATGTATGTATATGAAAATGAATTTGGCCAAAGCATTGGCTAAGAAGTTAGCTGAGGCATGAGCAGGAACTTAGGAAGACACCAAAGGAAATTCAAACAGCCAAAACACAAACAGTCAGACAGTGAGGAAGCCGGAAACTGTTTTTGTTTGTTTGTGTGTGTGTGTTTGTTTGTTTTTTATTTTAGTAGAGTCATGGTATAAGGGGAAGAAATAAATGGGGGTAAGGGTACAGGGTACAGACAAGAAAGAATCTACTTTCAATAAGATTGCCACTTATAAAGTGAATTCTGTATTAGAATTTTGAACTATATCTGAAGCGTACTAATTCCACATAGAAAGAGGGAGTAGAATTGTTTTTCATTAAGGTATTAATTGTAGAGAATTTGTTCATTATGGCTTTATATTCTGGCAGAGAATCTCAGTGATTTTGACCCCAAAACACAAACAGAAGATGCATATGAGAAGATAATTAAAAGTTTGCTGAGTAAACCCCGCTCCTTCTATGTGGGACCTACACATCCCACAATACCTATGCCACCTTATCACATCCAGTCCAGGAACTTCTGATCTAATCTGAGTTTTAGCAGTAAGTTTAAAATGTCAGTAAGGATCCCAGAACTCAGACTCTGTATAAAAGGCTAACTCCACTACTTCCTGGAGCTCTCTTCCTAAAAAATACCCATGGCCATGTCACAGAGCAGAAGGCTTATGGCACTTGATAGATGGCAACAGCCCAGGAAGCTCAGAACATGGTAGATAGTGGTACAGGTTGTTGTAAGCATCCAAGCAATTGTCACAATCCTCATACTCCATACTGAGACATAGTTTTCAACTACACTGTAAATGTTCTCTGTTTTCTTAGAGCCCTCATAAGGAAAAGCACACATCTAAAGGTGGTAAGTAGATTTTAGCACCATGTTACAGATAAAAATGCAGATATTAAGGACGTTATCTGATATATCAGGTTACCAAATAGTATAAAATTTGACATATGTTTACCTAACTGCTCATTATTAAGCTATTATTAAGCTGACATGTCTCATAGAAGAAGCATCCATAGCATTTGCTATCTGTGTTAGGACTAGCCTTTTGTTCTTAAATCTACCCACTCAGTCTTGTGTAATTCCATGGAGGCATCTATTAAAAGTAGAATTGTTGAAAATGATAAAGTCCTCAAGCCCCATAATGGTCTAGAGCTGGAATCTATGTCACACATGCTCTAAGAATCAAATGGCTCCTGTTATGCTGTCCATGAATACAATGCACTTACAAGCTATTCTCTGGCTCTCTAAGCCTTCCTGACATTCTGTTTTGCACATTGAAGTAAGTGTATCCCAATGTGCATTAAGGTTTCAAATGCAATAATATTCTACATCCACCTGGCTATACACTATAGTCTCAGAACAGAGATGGCCGTATGATAATCACTCAACACATTGCTCCGAATAAACAAGCAATTCTTACCCACCAAGGAGATAATTCGCTAACACTCAACTCTCACAGAGTGTTATGTTCACTGAAATATAGAGACATTTTTCTAGAATCAGATTTAACTTAGAAGCAATCAGTAGCAATTAGAAATTGAAAAATAGTGTTCTTTATTATTTTGAACTTGTACTGTCATGTATGAAATAGTCTAATAATTCTTGATTCATCTAAACAAACTTATCAGATCTCTATTTTTTCTCTATCCCCAATGTAATTCAAATACCAGAGCTATAAAATAGGTCATGCACTTATTTATTTTTAGCTAGAATCCTCATGGAGTCAACATGCTGCTAGTGAGTTTTATCTGATATCAATGATATCCAAAGGCTCTTTCAAACATGACATTCCAAGAGTTTCTATAATCAACATTTTCTCCTGTGAAATAATGGAGTATGGGAATTCTGAGCACACTGACTTCTAAAATCAAGCTCTCGCTAGTAGAGGATGGGCCAGTGACTGACAGTGAGAATAAATAGCTGTTCTCACAGCACAACAAAAGGCACTTACAAAGCAATGTCTTGTTCAATCACTAACTATTCAGGGGACCACATATTGAAGTTGTCAGAGACCTTAACACTCTCCAGCTATATCTTCGCCTTAAAATCATTCTCTTTTCATACTGTTGACTGAGATCTTGCTTCCAAGCTCTATCGCAGGCTATACCTTAGTGTGCTTCCTAATGACCTAAGGATTTTTGTTGTTCTGGGTACAGTTTTAACACTCTCCCTCTTTCTTGAATTTATTGTTTTATTCTATTCACTACTGCAATGCAAACACCATTTACTCATTACTTTTTTTCTTTCTTTCAATCATTCATATGTTTGTCTCTATATTCTTAATGGGGTACTAGTCTAGTTTCTTGAGAAACAAAACACAAAGCAATTGCCCTTTTAGGACTTAGTCTTAATGAATGGACATGTAGTTAATACAACTAACTATGTTAGCTTACTAATGTAATTAGTAATTACTAATGTAATAGTAATTAACATTACTATTAGCTCCTAATAGTTTCCATCCCCACTTATGTACTAACTTATAAAAAAATTATTTATGCAATTACTAGGAGCAATCAGTTAGAGCTGTCAACTAGATATCATGTCAGCTAGAACTATTGACTGATAGAAAGTTCAAATTCCTGCTGAGAAGAAAAATCTATAGCAATCTAAGCCAACATTTTATTATTGTTTTCTCCCTGCGTTTTTCAGAGACTTATTTAGGTACAGATCAGTGAAAACTTAGCCAAAATCAGATGTATATGAGAGAATATTCTGCATTCTAAAATAGGAAAGTATTGCAAAAGAAAGAAAAGAGAAGGAAAACAACCAGGCTCTACAGTGATAACCTGTCTTGAAGCAGCTCACAATTTACTGAACTCTGATAATCTACTTCTAGTTAGCAAAATGCTAAAATCTCAAAGGCCTCTTTAATTACCATTCAATAGGAAAAAAATACCAAAAACTGAAATAAGAAGAGGAGGAGGAGGAGGAAGAAGAGGAGGAGAAGGAAGAGGAGAAGGAGGAACGGGAAGAGGAGGAAACAACTAACATAGTTAGAAACTCACAAGCATCCCAGTTATTAGAGTTTTCAGGAAAATGACTAAAACTCAACTAATTGTATTTTCAAGAAAACATAGCAAGATAAATGCTTTCATCAGAAGACAGAAATATCATCCTAATGACCCAGATTGAAAAGAATATCTGTGGTATATATGTACTCACAGATAAGTGGATATTTGCCATAAATTATAAGATACCCACACTAAACGACACTGCACATACTCAAAGAAGCTAAACAAGAAGGAAGCCCCAAGGAAAGAGGCTTGAACATCACTGAGAAGGAAGAATAAACTAGTCATAGGATACAGAAGGAAGGAGGGTAGTGAATAGAAGAGGGGATGGGGAGGGAAATTGAGGGTGTTCAGAATCAGATGTGGGAGAGACAGGAGAGACAGCCAAAGGACCACAGAGTCAGGAGAATGAATGGAAATCAATGGCTGGTGGAGTTGGGGACTGAAGGGGACATCTCTAGGACACACAACAGACTGGGTTTGGGAAAGGCTCCAGGAATCTATGTGGGGGGTATAACTTTAGCTGAGACTCCTAATAGTGGAGATACAGAATCTAAATTTGCCACCTATTATAACCAGCAAGGACCCTCAGGAGAAGGATAAGAATACCAACCTACCCACAAGACTCTTGACCCAAAATTATTTCTGTCTACAAGAAATGCAGAGACAAAGGTGGAGCAGAGCCCAAGGGAATGGCCAACCAATAATCAGTCCAACAAGAGATCCATTCCATGGGCAAGCACAAATTCCTGACACTATTAATGATATTATACTTACAGACAGGCACCTAGCGTAACTGTCCTCTGAGAGGCTCCACCCAGCAGCTGACAGAAACAGATGCAGAAACAGATGCCAAACAATTGGACAGAAATCAGGGAGTCTTCCGAAAGAATTGGAAGAAGGATTGAAGACCCCCAAGGGTTAGAAACTCCATATGAAGAACAACAGAGTGAACTAACCTGGACCCCTGAGGGCTATCAAAGACTGAACCACAACTAGAGTAAGGGCTGTCCTTAAAGCTATTGCTTGTCTGTGGATCTCCTTCCCCCATCTTGGCTACCTTGTCTGGCCTCAGTGGGAGAGGGTACACCTAGCCCTGCAGAGACTTGATGTGCCATGGTCGGGGGATATCCAAGGGGTGTCTTCACCACCATCTCAGAGGAGAAGAGGAGGGGAATGGGAAAGGAACTCTGTGAGAGAGAACCTCGAGGGGGGCTGAGATCAGGATGTAAAGTTAATAAACAGATACATTATTAAAAAGAAGTTAGACAATCAATCAATAAATAAAATGTTACAATAAAAGTGCTACAAGTATCAAGAAGTGTAAAAACATAAATAAAACATAATTTATACATCTCAGTAAAAGTAATGGATAAAAAGTAAAAAGAAAAAAATTTTTAGACAAGAAAGAACAATAGTCCATGTTACATTTCACTATAATTCTTTCCTAAGTGCTGTTCAAAAGTATAATCTAGAACAAATTTCTTTATGGCTAGCTAGGGTGCAACAGTTCTCTAGTTACCTAACATGTTCAAGGCTCTGATCAATTTAAAAAAAAAAAAGGAATACATATAAATAAATAAATAAATAAATAAATAAATAAATAAATAAATAAATAAATTGATGTACTGATATATTTTTGAGTTAATAATGTAATTTCATCATTTCTCCCTTACCTTTTCTTGCTCCAAACCTTTCCCTATATCCTCGAGTGTGTGTGTGTGTGTGTGTGTGTGTGTGTGTGTGTATTCCTAAATACATAAATACCACCAGTTCAGTCTGTATAATATTGTGTGTGTGTGTGTATTCCTAAATACATAAATATAACCAGTTCAGTCTGTATAATATTACGTGTGTGTGTGTGTGTGTGTGTGTGTGTGTGTGTGTGTGTATGTGTGTTCAGGGTTCATCATTTGGCACTGGATAACCACTTGCTGTGCTGTTCCCTGGAGAAGAATCTATCTCCTGCTCTCAGCATTTTTTAGTTGCTTGTAGTTCTTCATGTAAGGTTAAGACCTCCCATAGATGAGTGCAGCGCTCACTCCCTCATGCAGGAAACATCTCTTTGCAACAGAAGGACCACTATAGAAAACCACAATCAGTCACAGTGCAGAGTTGTGGACCTCCATTCCAACAGATGCATCTACAGCACAGCTTCCTCACCTAAGGCTCAGGGATCATTTAAAAAGAGGGGACAATAAAGGTTTTTTTTTATTGGATATTATATTTACATTTCAGATTTTATCCCCTTACCCATTCCCCCCACCACCCAGGAATCCCCTATTCCATCTCTCCTCCTCCTGCTTCTATGAGGATGTACCCCCACCTACCCCCCACTCCCATCTCCCCACCCTCGAGTTCCTCCCCACTCTGTGTTCAGCCTTCATGGGACCAAGGATCTCCTCTCCCACCTATGCCAACAAGGCCATCCCCCCTACGTATACAGATGAAGCCATGGGTCCCTCCCTACGTGCTCCCAGGCTGGTTGTTTAGACCCTGGGGAGCTCTGGTAGGTTGATATTGTTGCTCTCCTCATGGGGGCCACAAACTCTTTCAGTTCCTTCAGTCTTCTCTCTAACTCCTCCATTGGGTAAGAACTAGAGGAGCAGAAAGTTTGCCATGAAACTAAGTCTCCTAGAAATGTCAAAAGTGAAGACTCACAATGCTCACAAAGTCTCACCAAATGACAGCTTACATATCCTTGATGAGAACAAGGATGACAGTAATATACATGTTAACAGGGAGGTGCAAAAGCTATTCTGGAATTTTTATGAAGTGTTGAGATAGAACAAAACCATATATGAGAGTCAAATTTAGCAATTAACTATTAATAAAAATAACTAAATGATATTACTTTCCTATGTTCGTTCTACATAAGTTAAAACAAATTATTAAATGCAGAGACATGACCAAATCTCCTAAAACACCAAGACAAAAGGGAAGCATGATACATGTTTGAAAACAGGCAAGATTAACCTCGGATTGCAGAAATAATAACAGAAGTTGCAACAGAAGACCAAGGCTCATGATTGGGAAGAATTACCATGAGGATTCCTGACTTCTGATATAATCCCTTTCTTCATCTGAGTGGTATGACTATGTTTAAGAAAATAAAATTTCACTCTGCAAAATTTTACTTTTCTATTCTTATTACATTTCAATTACATGAGCCACATAGACAAACAGAGTAGAATTTTTTTCATAGTGACTTCTATTAACCCAGCTTCTATAACTTCACTATGCAACTTCGTATACAATTTAAGTAAAATAACATTTAAACTCATTCTCCTGCAGTTCATGTTACTGTCAAAGGTATCTTCTCCAGGGAAACTTGTAAAGCCACTAGATTGGTTGGTTTTCTGTTAACTTGACACAAACGTAGACATATCTGGGAAAAGGGAATCTTAAAACAGAATGACTCCATAAGACTGACCTGTAGGCAAGTCTGTGGGATATTTAATTGATTAATGACTAATATGAGAAGGGTCAGGCAATTGAGGGTGGTACCATCCTTGGGCAGGTGGTCATGAAATATAAATGAGCAAATCAGGAGAAGCAAGCCAGTAAGAAACATGGCTCCTGCCTCAGGTCGTGCCTTGGCTTTTCTCAGTGACCCAGGTTGTGTAAGCCAAATAAACCCTTTCTTCCCTAAGTTACTTTGGACATGTTATTTTATCACAGCAACAGAAATCCTAACCAAGACAGCCACCAAAGAATTTTACATTTCAATATGAACTGTGCAAAAATATCTATAAGAAATTTTTAATGCCTATGGCTAGTAATGTCAATTTTATGCATTTATTCCCTTATTCTTTCATTTATTATTGCCTTCTTCTTTGACAATTGTAGAATAGAATGGAGAATTATAAATTAAATTTTTGGGTTCTGAAGCAAATATTATACAAGTTTATCTCTAGAGAAAATACTTCCCTTAAATGCAAAGGCAAAGTTTCTCTTTGTTAAGTTACAATGGATTGAATACAAGAGAAATTATGTAAGATCTATATTATTTTAGAGTCTATTTTTAAAAGATGGAACTTTGTTCTGCAGTCAGAAAGTGTATGTTTCAATTAAATATAAAGTTTCTTATTACTTTGAATTTAGATCCTGGTTGAGAAACATTGAGCAATTTCTTATGTGCATACAAAATATGTTGAGGTCTAAAATTGAACTAATAATAACTACCAAATTGCAGTATTCTGGATATGTTTAATATATATATATATATATGATTTGAATATGTTAGTTCATGCCTGTAATTATTAAGCAATGTTTATTCTAGGTGACATAATGACATGAGACCATATCTCAAAAATGGAGGATGTGGGGAAAGATTATTGGGAATTCTTTATAATTGCACCTTTAATGGGGGCATGATCTAGGTCATTTCTGTAATCACCACACTATGGAGGTGAAGGACTGAGCATAATAAACTACTCTCTAAACAGAAGTTCATGGTCAGCCTGGCTTATAGATGACCCTGTCTTTAAAAGACAACAGACTTACCTACAGGCTAAGGCAACATGGCTCCCCCTAGATATGTTCATCAACAACTAAACTCAAAAATTCCTATAGATAGAAACTATCATTTGAAAATTTCTAAACGTTAAGAGCAGAAATATCTCAAAGATGATACAAATATATTAAATCCAGGAGCTGGCGGGGAAGTCATAAACACAGTGAACAAGCCTCTAAATGGATGACAAATCAGCAGCATGGATGAAAACATCAGAAACATAGAAGGGAAATTCAGGAGGGAAATAGATTTGAAAAAAACTTATAAAACCAAAAGACAAATAGTGAACCAGATATATTGTCTGATATCTGCAATTTCAACACTTGGGAGGCTAATCCCAGAGATTTTCCATGCATTTCAGACCATCCTAGGCTCTTAGTGTGTTCAAGGCTAGCCTGAAATACAGAATGAAACACTGTCTCAAAAAGATGGAAGAGGAAGAGAAAGGAAAAGGAGGAGTAGGAGGAGGAAGAGGAAGAGGAAGAAGAAGGAGGAGGAGGAGGAGGAGGAGAAGAGAGGGGAAGAAGAATGAAGAAGAAGGAGGAAAGAAAGGAAGGAAAGGAAGAAAGAAAAAAGGAAGAAAAGAAATGAAGCAAAGAAGGAAGAAAGGAAGGAAGAAGGGAAGGAAGAATGGATGTTAAAATTCAATGAATCAACTGAAGGCAGTCAAAAACATCACTGATAAACTCAGCCAATAAAAGTAAGAATGCCAGTGATGGAGGAAGAGGAGGCCCAGGAGATACTGACTCAGACTTCAATAAAGAAGATGAAACTCACAGCATGGCCACAACATGTAGAATACTGAGTTAAAATTAAGGCAACATGGGGTAGAAGGAGCCAAGCTATAGAAAAAAAGCACACAGAACCTAAGAAAATAATAGCAGAAAATACTCCAAATTTAGACCTAGAAATGGGCATCCAAACATAAGGAGGCATTTAAAATGCCAAAAGACTATACCATGAAAAAAAACTAAAACTTTCAAATATTATGCTCAAGACATTAAATACAAAACAAAGAAATATTAAAATCTCTAAGAATAAAACAACTGACCTACAAGGTAAATACACCACAGAAGTATCAAGCCTTTGATCAACAACCTTAAACTCAGAAAAGCATGTGCTAGTATATTTCATATACTAAAATATAAAATTGCCAACCAAGATTCAAAATGTCTAGAAAAACTATCTTTTAAAATAGAACCAAGAGCAACAAATTTCAAGATAATCACCAACTAAGGCAGTCCATGGCCACCACTCTAGGACTGTAGAAAATTCCTTAATGGATACTTTACACAAATGTGGAAAGAAGAAAGTCAACACTGACAGCACAAGAGAGAAATAATTTCCTGAGATAAATTTCTGAACCA
The DNA here is from genome assembly GCA_030674055.1 of Rhabdomys pumilio. NCBI lineage: Eukaryota > Metazoa > Chordata > Mammalia > Rodentia > Muridae > Rhabdomys > Rhabdomys pumilio. The sequence continues at coordinate 22,179,340 of JANHMN010000018.1, read as the reverse complement.
AAGTAACAAAAGGAGAGCTAGTAAGGAATCTGTCAGGTCCAACACAGTAGACAAGCAAACCCCTGATACTAACAAGGGAGAGAGTAAAAGACACACAGTTATCTCCTAGCCAGAAAAACAACTAACAAAATAGCAGGAATCAGCAGACATATCTCAATAATTATCATAAGTGAAAATAATCTCAACTCATCAATAACAAAACATAAATGAGCTAAGTTGATGAAAACATAAGATCCAAATATATATTATTTCCAAGAAACATACATCGCTGGGAAAGGCAGATGTTTCCTAAGGTACTCGATTACATAAGTAAGAGTGGAAGTGGACTGATGAAAGTATAAATACAGCTGCATCAAATGTGGGAACCCCCAATTTTATTTAAAAAAAAAAAACTCTGATGGGAATAAACAATTATAAGGGTCCTGACTCAACAGCAGTCAGTGACTTTAGCACCTCACTTTCTTTATAGGAGCTCAAGTTTAAAAGTCCACATCCCCACTGGGTCCTGGGAGCCTCTCACTTCCCTGGTGTCTGGGACTTTCTAGCCAATAAAGGAAAGATAGAACCTAAAAGGCTACCTCCAGTAGGTAGGCATAGGCCCCAGATGGAGCATGGGGCCACCCACCCACCCCAAAAATTTTAACTCATAACTGTTCCTGTCTAAATAAAATGGAGGGACAAAAAATAGAGCAGAGACAACCTCCTCAGGTATTATCCCACCTATAGACACCAAACCCCCACACTATTGCTGATACCTAGAAGTACCTGCTGACAGGAGCCTGGTAGAGCTGACCTCTGAGAGGCTTTGTCAGGACCTGACTGATACAGATGCAGATACTCACAGACAACCACAGGACTGAGCTTGGGGACCCCAATTGAAGAGTTAAGGGAAAAACTGAAGGAGCTGAAGGGGATTGCAACCCCATAGGAAGGACAACAGTATCAACTAACGGGACCCCTCAGAGCTCCCAGGGACTAAACAACCACCCAAAGAAAATACTTGATTAAGTCCATGGCTCCAGCTGCATATGTAGCAGAGGATTGCCTTATCTGACATTAATGGGAGGGGATGCCCTTGGTCCTGTGGAGACTTGATGCCCCAGCATAGGAGGATGCTAGAGTGGTAAGGCAGGAGTGGGTGGGGAGCATCCTCTTAGAGGCAAAGAGGAGGGGGATAGGATGGGGGTTTGCTGAGGGAACACCAGGAAAGGAGACAACATTTGAAATGTAAATAAAATAAAAAAAACAAACAAATAAATAACTCAGCAATGAAACTGAAAGGTTAAACTAAGCTATAACTCACCCACACTTAGCAGATAATTACAGTATATTCTAGCCAACAGAATCATAATATAATATATATACTACATTATATATATTATATGTATATATATAATATATATATTATATATATAATATATATAGATGATATAGATAGATATAGATATAGATTAGATATAGATATAGATATAGATATAGATATAGATATAGATATAGATATAGATATAGATATAGATATAGATATAGATATAGATATAGATAGATATTATATATATGCATTCTCCTTAGCATCTCATGGATTCTTCTCAAAATAATCTATGCTACAAAGCAAATTTCAACAAATACAAAGGAATAAAAAGGTTTCTTGTATGTTATTTAATGTTAGTGGAATAAAACTGGAAGTCATAGAGCAGATAAAACAACAAAATCTGCACCATTACTGAAGGACTGATCAACACCTTCTACAATAACCAGGAGCTCAGAGGAGAATTCAAGGAGGAAATTATTACAAGTCACAGAATTAAATGAAAATGCAAATACAAGTTACTAGAACCTTTGAGGTACAGTGGAAGCAGTTCTACAAAAAACTTTTATAGCTACAAGTATTTTCATTTTTTCTATTTTAAAACATCAGATGGATCTGAGATAAACAAGTCTCCCACAAGTGAAAGCCCAGGACTAGAGAGATTCGCTGCTAAATTCTACAAAACCTTTAAGTGTGAACACAAACACTCCTCTAAATGGTTCACAATCTATAAAGGGAAAATACACTACAAAATTGCTTCTCTGAAGCCAATATTCCCCCTGATACCAAAACCAAAGCTAGATAAAAATATACACACCAGAGACAGACAAGCAGAGACAGAGAGTGAGAGTGACAGTGAGAGTGAGAGAGAGCGAGAGAGCGAGAGCGTGAGAGAGAAAGCAAAAGAGAGCAAGAGAGAGCGAGAGTGAGAGAGAGCAAGAGAGAGGGGGGAGATGGAGAGGGAGATGAAGAGGGAGAGGGGGAGGGGGAAGGAGAGGGAGATAAAGAGGGAGAGGGGGAGGGGGAAGGAGAGGGAGAGGGAGAGGGAGAGGGAGAGGGAGAGGGAGAGGGAGAGGGAGAGAGAGAGGGAGAGAAAGAGAGAGATCAGCAAGTACTGCTCTGCAAAGATGTGGACCTGAAGTTGAATTCCCACTCAAGTTAAAAAGTCAGGCGTTGCCCTCGCCTGGTCCTTGTGACTGGGGCAGACACCTAGCTGCTCTGCTCCTGTGAAGACACCATATCCTGAGACATCCTAGAGAAGCCAGTGCACTCCATGCCCCAGAGCTACAACTGGGAGCAGGGGTCCTGCAGGACCCACCAGGCACCCAAACGCCACCCCTGCAGAATACCAGTCCCTTTCTGCCCCTCACCTGGTTCTTGTGGCTGGGACAGACGTCTACCTTGTCTGCTTGCATGAAGATACCATATCCCAAGACATCCTAGAGGAGCTACTGCAGTCAGAGCAGCTGGAGCTCAGGATCAGAGGATCGCAGAGGCATCTGAACCCTGAGGAATTCTGACACAAGCAAGATAACGGGAAAGATAGGTTACAGTCACAGATAGTGACTGCAGGTAGCACTGGAGTTAACCAGATGGCTAAAGGTAAGCGCAAGAACGTAAGCAACAAAAACCAAAGCTACTTGGCATCATCAGAATCCAGTTCTCCCACCATAGCACCTGGACACCTCATTACACCGGAAAAGCAGAATTCAGAATTAAAATCACTTCTCATGATGATGATAGAGGACTTTAAGAAGGACATAAATAACTCCTTTAAAGAAGTACAAGAGAACACAGGTAAACAGGTAGAAGCCCTTAAAGAGGAAACACAAAAGCCCCTTAAAGAATTGCAAGAAAACATAACCAAACAAGTGAAAGAATTAAACAAAACTGTCAGGGATATAAAAATGGAAGTAAAAACAATAAAGAAATCTCAAAGGGAGACTACCCTGGAGATAGAAAACCTAGGACAGATCAGGAGTCATAGACACAAGTGTCACCAACAGAATACAAGAGATAGAAGAGAGAATCTCATGTGCAGAAGATATCATACAAAAGATTGACACAACTGTCAAAGAAAATGCAAAATGCAAAAAGCTCCTAACCCAAAACATCCAGGAAATTCAGGACATAATGAGAAGGTCAAGCCTAAGGATAATAGGTAGAGATGAGGGTAAAGATTCCCAAATTAAAGGGCCAGTAAATATCTTCAACAAAATTATAGAGGAAAACTTCTCTAACCTAAAGAAAGAGATGTCCATGAATACACTAGAAGCCTACAGAACTCCAAATAGATTAGACCAGAAAATAAATACCTCCTGTCACATAATGATCAAAACATCAAATGTACAAAACAAAGAAAAAATACTAAATCAGTAAGGGAAAAAGGTAAAGTAACATATAAAGGCAGACCTATAAGAATTACACTAGATTTCTCACCAAAGACTATAAAAGCCAGAAGATCTGGGACTGATATCATACAGACCCTAAGAGAACATAAATGCCAGCCCAAACTACTATACTCAGCAAAACTCTCAATCACTATTGATGGAGAAACCAAGATATTCCATGACAAAATCAAATTTACACAATATCTTATATACAGCAAGCCAGGAGCCAACATCAAACTAAAACGAGAGAAACTTGAAGCAATCCCACTAAGATCAGGGACTAGACAAGGCTGCCCACTCCAGTACTATTCAATATAGTACTGGAAGTCCTAGCCAGAGCAATTAGACAACAAAAGGAAGTCAGAGGGATACAAATAGGAAAGGAAGAAGTCAGAATTTCACTATTTGCAGATGATATGATAGTATACTTAAGTGATCCTAAAACTTCCACCAGACAACTCCTAAACCTGATAAACAACTGCAGCAAAGTGGCTGGATATAAAATCAACTCAAACAAATCAGTAGCCTTACTCTACTCAATGGATAAACAGGCTGAGAAAGAAATTAAAGAAATGATGCCCTTCACAATAGCCACAAATACTATAAAATATCTTGGAGTGAATCTAACCAAACAAGTGAAACATCTGTATGACAAGAACTTCAAGTCTCGGAAGACAGAAATCCAAGAAGATCTCAGAAGATGGAAAGATCTCCAATGCTCCTGCATTGGCAGGATTAATTTAGTAAAAATGGCCATCTTGCCAAAAGCAATCTACAGATTCAATGCAATTCCCATCAAAATTCCAAATCAATTCTTTATAGAGATAGAAAGAACAATGTTCAAATTCATATGGAATAACAAAAAACCTAGGATAGCAAAAACTGTCCTCAACAATAAAAGAACTTCACCATCCCTGACCTCAAACTCTACTACAGAGAATAGTGATTAAAAACTGCATGGTACTGGTACAGAGACAGGCAGGAAGATCAATGGAATAGAATTAAGGATCCAGAAATGAACCCACATACCTATGATCACTTGATCTTTGACAAAGAAGCTAAAACCATCCAGTGGAAAAAGGACAGCATTTTCAACAAATGGTGCTGGTTCAACTGGAGGTCAGCATGTAGAAGAATGCAAATCAATCCATTCTTATTCCCTTGTACAAAGCTCAAGTGCAAGTGGATAAAGGACCTTCACCTAAAACCAGATACACTAAAACTAATAGAAGAGAACGTAGGGAAGATCCTCGAATACCTAGGCACAGGAGAAAAGTTCCTGAACAGAACACCAATGGCTTATGCTCTAAGATCAAGAATTGACAAATGGGACCTCATAAAATTGCAAAGCTTCTGTAAGGCAAAGGACACTGTCACTAAGAAAAAATAGCAACCAACAGACTGGGAAAAAAAGATCATTACCAATCCTACATCTGATAACTGGCTAATATCCAATATATACAAAGAACTCAAGAAATTAGACTCCAGAAAACCAAATAACCCTATTAAAAATGGGGTAAAGAGCTAAACAAAGAATTCTTAACTGAGGAAACTCGATGGTGGAGAAGCACCTTAAGAAATGCTCAACATCCTTAGTCATCAGCGAAATGAAAATCAAAACATCCCTGAGATGCCACCTCACACCAGTCAGAATGGCTAAGATCAAAAACTCAGGTGGTAGTAGATACTGGCTATGATGTGGAGAAAGAGGAACATTCCTCCATTGTTGGAGGGATTGCAAGCTGGTACAACCACTCTGAAAATCAGTCTTGCGGTTCCTCAGAAAATTGGACATAGCATTACCTGAGGACCCAGCTTTACCACTCCTGGGCATATATCCAGAATATGCTCCAACATATAACAAGGACATATGTTCCCTATGTTCATAGCATAGCCAGAACATATAATAGCCAGAAGCTGGAAAGAACACAGATGTCCTTCAACAGAGGAATCGATACAAAAAAAAATGTGGTACATTTACACAATGGAGTAGTACTCAGCTATTAAAAACAACAAATTCGAGAAATTCTTAGGTAAATGGATGGAACTAGAAAATATCATTCTGAGTGAGGTAACCCAATCACAAAAGAACACACATGGTATGCACTCACTGGTAAGTGGATATTAGCCCAAAAGCTTGGAATAGCCAAGGTGCAACTCACAGGCCACATGAAGCTCATGAAATAGGAAGACCAAGTGTGGATACCTCCGTCCTACTTAGGAGTAACAAAATACTCAAGGGAGCGAATATGAAGAGAAAATGTGAGACAGAAACTGAAGGAGGGGCTATGTGGAGACCATTCCACCTGGGTAATCATCCCATGTGCAGTCACCAAAGGTAGACATTGATGTGAATGTCAGGAAGTGCATGCTGACAAGAGCCTGATATAGCTGTCTCCTTAGAGGTCTGCCAGAGTCTGACATATTCAGAGGCAGATTCTCACAGCTAACCATTGATCGGATCAAGGGGTTCCCAATGGAGGAGTTAGAGAGAAGACTGAAGGAACTGAAAGGATTTGTGGCCCCATAAGGAGAGCAACAATACCAACCAACCAGACCTCCCCAGTGTCTAAACCACCAGCCTGGGAGCACATAGGGAGGGACTCATAACTCCATCTGTATATCTAGGGGAGGATGGCCTTGTAGAGCATAGATGGGAGAGGAGATCCTTGGTCCCATGAAGGCTGAACACCAAATTGGGGGAGAGGAATTAGAGGGTGGGGAGGTGGGAGTGGGGGGGTAGGTGGGGGCACATCCTCATAGATGCAGAAGGGGGATGGGATAGGGGATTCCTGTGTGGTGGGGGGAATGGGGTAAGGAGATAAAATAAGAAATGTAAATATAATATCCAATTAAAAAATTAAAAATAGAAATAGAATAAAAAAGTCAGTCATTGGTACTTAAAAAGTCAGGCACTGATGCATGTGCCTATAATCCCAGTGCTGGGGGTGGAGGTGAAGGGGGTGGGGGTGGGGACAAGGCTGATACAGAGAACTAGCTCACTGGCAAGCCAGTATAAGCAGAACAATGAGCTTCTGCTTTAGTAAGAGGCCATGTCTCAAGGCAAGGAGTCTGGAGGTGAAAGAGTCTGCATCCTGTTTAGATCTGCTCATGTGTGTGATGCAGACTACACACACACACACACACACACACACACACACACACACACTCACACACACAAATGATACAACAAGAAAAAAAAGATAAAATCATCCCTACTTTGAGGTATTATAATCCTATATTTTACAAGCAATGAAACATAGCATGCAAAATTCAGTAATCTTTCCGTACACCAACAATGAACGTATTGAGACAGAAATTAGAAAATAATTCTGATCTCAAGGACTTCAAAGCAAAATACCTAGGAATAAACTTGATCATGGAAGTGACTTCTCCAGTGGAAGATTTCAGACTCTGGGGAAAGAAATGAAGAAGATAGGAAAGAATTCCAATGTTCATGAGTTGGTAGACAAAACAAATATGACAGCATTTCTGAAAATTATCTACAGGTTCAGTGCAATGTTCATTGAAATTCCAATAACACTTTTCACACAACTGGAAAACATCCGTCCTAAAACTTGTTATGGAAGCACCAAAATATCCCAAGCAGTCAAGCAATCCTAAGCAGAAAAGGCCATGTTGGAGATATTACAATATCTGATTCAAACTATAATGAATCATGTTATCAAAAACTATATGACTGTCACAAAAACAGACATTTAGAGCAAAGGAATAGACTAAAGGACCCAGAAATAAACCCACATATTTAGAGGCATGCAATGTCAGCACTGTCCAGAACACTCATCATAAGAAAGAGAAAGACTCAAAAAATAATTTTGAAAAAATTGGATCTCCATATTTAATAGAATTTGACTAGACTTCTATTTCCCTCTGATCAATAAAAAACTGATTAAGAACAATATTTTCTTGTAGCCAGGGATATTTCTGATCCTACCTCTATTGCCTACCTTTGGATCCCTGTCCCTTAGCTGAGCTGTCTTGTATGGCCTCAGTGGAAGGGGTTGTGCTTAGTCCTGGTGAGATTTAATGTCCCCGAGTGGGTTGGTATGAGAGAAGAGCTCCCCTTTTCTGGAGAATGCGGGGAGGAATGAGAGAAAGGGATGTGAGTGTGGGACTGGGAGGAAAGGACAGGGGAGGGGGAGGGGAGCTGTAGTCAGGATAGAAAGTGAATAAATAAATTAATTAATGAAAAAATTGATCAAAATCCTTACTGTAAGCCCTAAAATTTTGAAACTGCTAGAGGGAAACATAGGTAAAATATGTCCAACATAGGCAACAGTTTTCTGTATAGGATTATGGTAACACAAGAAACAATGCCAATAATTACCAGATAGGATTAAATTAAATTGAAAAGTTTTTGCCCAACAAAAAGAATACATCTGTGAAGTGAAGACACCACCTACAGAACCAGGAATAGAAAATCTCTTCCAGCTGTAAATAAGTCATGGAACTAATGTCTAGAACACACAAAGAACTTTTTTAAAACTAAACACTCCAGAACTAAAAATTGCACAATCAGTAAAACGGGCTAATGAACTGACTACACATTTCTCAGGAGACGTAATACAAAGGGTCGATATCGGAAGAGATGCCGGCATCCTTAACTATACGAGAAATGTGAATTGAAACTATTATGAAAACCCATCTCATCCTAACCAGAATGGCTTCCAAGAAAAAACAAAATGATAATTAATACTCTGAGGAAAGGAGGATAAAGAGCATTTATATCCTCACGTGACTACTCTTGCTCGGCAGTACACTAACCAAGACCAAACTGAGGAGTAAAGGGTTTTGTGGTTGTAGTTGTGGTTTTGATTTTGGTTGCTTTTGTTTTAGCTTCTTGGTTTTGGGTTTGGTTTGGTTTGGTTTGGTTTGGTTTGGTTTGGTTTGGTTTGGTTTGGTTTGGTTTGGTTTGGTTTGTTTGGTTTGGTTTGGTTTGTTTGGTTGTTTGGTTGTTTGGTTTTGGTTTTGTGGTTTTTTGTTTGTTTGTTTGTTTGTTTCTAGCCTACAGGTTACAATCCATCATCACTGAAGAAGGTAAAGGTAGTAGCTCAAGGCAGGAGCTTGAAGCAGGGAGACTAGAATGGAGGAACACCGTCATCTTGTTTGCATTCTCTGGGTTACTGCTGCATCCCAGGTCCACCAGCCCACATCGGTAGCAGCTGCACTGAACTTGGACCTTCCTGTATCAATTAAAAATCAAGAAAATATCCCTACAGACCAATAGGATGGAGGCAATTTCTCAGCAGAGAATTCTTCTTACCAAGAGACTCAAGCTTGTATCAAGGTGATAGAAACTAACAAACACACCTTATGTACACTGCTGATGGGAATGTAAACTGGTGTGACCACTGTGGGAACCAGCATGCATATCCTAAAAAGAAAACTGTAGTTGGAGCAAACACATCAACCAGCTATACCATTCGTAGATATATGCCCAAAGCAGTGTAAGTTAACATCCACGCAGACGATCTCCCATTCATGTTTATTATTGCACTACACACAAGAGTCAAGAAATGGGTCCATCATTACTGCCTATGAGCAGATGATCAGATAAAGAAAATCTGGCATACACAAACACACACACCATACACACCACACCACACACACACACACACTAGAATTTTTTAATCTATAAAGATCAATGAAATTAAGACGATTAAGAAAAATGGATGTAATTAAAGGTTATTATGATAAACAAAATAAGCGAGACTCATCACATATTTCCTTTCATAGAATCAAACAGAATCAAAATCTCTCT
>JANHMN010000018.1:22159072-22169852 GCA_030674055.1 Rhabdomys pumilio | reverse complement strand
TACACATGGACACACACACAGACACACAGACACACACACATACCACACACACACCACACACATCACACATCACACACACCACACACACCACACACACATACACACCACACATACACACACCACACACACCACACACACTACACACCACACACACATACATATCACACATACACACACACCACACACACTACACCACACACACACCACAACACACACACACACAACACACACACAACACACACACACATTCTCACAATTAAACCCATTACTTTGTAAGTTAAGTTAAAATTTTACTTTAAAAAGGAGACAGAGGCTTGAAAGATAGATCAGTGGTTAAGAGTGTTCGGTGCTCTTTCAAAAGATCTGAGTTTAGAAGCATGTTGTGCAGCTAACACCCACCTCACAATGTCTTCTTCTGGTCTCCTCGGGAACCCACATGTACTTGCACATACAAACACACACACACAATAAAACTCAATAAATATTTTACATGGATAAAGTATAGATAAAGATGTAGGTCTATGTGTACTCAAACCATGAGATTACTTTGAAAATAAAACAGCAAATAAATGTGAAAGAACTTTCTTGAATCACATACTCTCTGTGGCTTTAGAATTGAGACAGGACACAGAGTCCTTGAACTACTAAGAAACCCTGCAAATAGATGGTAGCCCTGCTTCCCACATTAAATATCTCTCCATAGTCAAAAATACTCAGCCAGGACTTAGGTTGTCCCTGCTGCTCTGTGCCTTGGCTGAGATAGAAGTTCCCCAGTCCCTCTCATTTGTGTTCAGATTTTACCCAAAAGCTCACATTAGTAGCTGTGCTCTTTCCATCCAAGGTAATGAAGGAATAATTATGTGACATGATCTACTCAGCCAATGGAGAGGTACACTGATGATATATAGCAGAATCATCAAAAGCAAATCAATAGTCATCCAGGCTATGACACATGAGCATCTAAAGTCTCATCATTTGGGGGCATTGCTGCAGCAACCCATCTCTGGACAGTCTCAACCACTGACTGCCAAGCAGCCAGGCAGATAAGGAACGACCTGGGAGGCTACAACAGCCAGTCTGGAACACCCTGATTACAGTTAACTTACATCAGCTATGTTCCAACAGTGCCCTTTCGGTTAAATGCAATAAATCTCCTCCTCTTTAAGTGACAGGGAGTCAGAATTGCTACTTTTGCTTTCAGCAATGAAAAACTGGGGAAGAAACCAGCCCACCTACCATAGGGAAAGCAATTTGGGGGGAAAAAAACGTAAATAGTAAATTTTTTGCCGCATGCTGGGCTGGGAAATGAATTTTGTTTTCCACACATTATCATAGCTAACAAATGCCTTAGAGGATACATCTCACTTTCTGTAACTGTTTTGTAATCAGAAAAGAAAAAGGTAAGATTTTTGGTCACTAGCTCTTAAAAGATATTTTGAGTGATTTGTATCCCTGAAATAATGCCTGTGTTCTCTCTGGGACAACTTCTTCTATTCCCTCAGATTTGGGCGGGAGGGGAATTTAATGGAATAATATGTCACATGTGACACCTGTAGACCAAAACTGAGTCTGGTTTCGCTAGATAAAACCTTCACCAACCCAAGCATTTCTCAGAGAATCTTATGTAAACTGGGAAAGTAATTTATGCTTCGTTTGCCATCACTAAATGTTTTATTTTCTCAGTGCGAATGGCTATTAAGTACTGATAACTACTGGGGTTTTTTGGTAGTTTCCTAGTTCAATGAAAATGTGTATTTTAAGAAGAAAATTCAAAAAAAGGCACAAAGTACTGTATGTGTGTTTGTGTATGTGTAGAAAAGCAATGAGAAAGAAACAGAAAGAAAAGGAGAGGGAGAGGGAGATGGAGACAGGAAGGGAGGAAGTGAAGTGAGGAGAGAGCGAGAGAGAGATCAGAGCTTGGCTTGGGATGTCATTCCTCAGGAACCATCTACCAATTTTGACATAGGTGCCTTATTCCTGAGATGATACAAGATCCTTCTAATCTTAAAATATTACTTTTTATTTTATTAAAAGAACAATAATGTATATATTATGCTTCTTATCTGTTTGCTCTGCCTGTAAAAACAGAGAACATGTCTCTCTTATTTAACTCAGAGTCTTACAAGGTGCCTGGTACACATCAGAAATGTGGTGTGTGAGTGACTAAAAGAAGAGACTATTCTCTGGTGTGAGATCCCACACTGTTCTCTGGCCAGCTCCAAGCGCACGATTGAGTTCTGCTATTTACCTATTATCAGAGACCCATGCATGAATTGCTGTGGAAATATTTATACTCTTTCTCTGTTTCAGGAAACTGGCCTTAGGAATATTGATCTCTTAGGTTTCCATTGTAAAATCTAGCTCGACTCAATATCTCAGGGCATGGTGCATTCGCTGACCACAATTCCCTTTAGCAGTATATTTACGTTTGGTTCTAACAGTAGAAAAATATTTAACAAAATACTTTATATTAAACACAATTGGGAAATTACTAAAAAAAAAAAAAAAAGCCTTTATACTATAAGTATGCATTTAAGACCATAGCATTATACTAGAAGTCAATCTGTGACAACAATATGCTCATATTGATGGGCAAAAACCATTTGAAGTGAGAAAGTAAGCATGGGACTGGTCTTGTGTGAGCCTCCGATCATTTATCCTCACAATTTATTTTGCTTGCACACTACCCAGCAGACCTTGAATACATAAACAAGTAATTGCAAGGGGTAATATTTATTAGGCACTCATCTGCTGTCCCAGAATACTTACGAAATAAGAAGGCATGCAAGGAGCACAGCAGAAAACCAGTCTCGGTGCTGAAAACTAACAAGTTTTCTACAAGTGATCGCCATTACTGCATTCCTAGTGGAGAACAGCATAGGAAGTTTGTGTAAAGTAAAAACTCAGAAACTAGTCACGAAAGCCTCTGTGTCTTGCGTGGTAAGATCAGTGAACCAAAAATTGCAGAAAAACGTATTGACTGGGGGTGGAGGCTCAGAGGGCTTGAGGGAGAGTCTAGTGAAAGGGTGAAAGCAGAGGCTAGAGAGAAATCTCAACAGTTAAGAGCGTCTATCACATTTCTGAGTTCACTTTCTAGCCACTGTGCTGAGTAGTTCATAACCTCCTCTAACTGTAGCTCCGGGAGATGGAACGCCCTCTTCTGGTCAGAAATGGTATTTGAACCATTGGACATTCCTCTACAGATAAGTATGCACCCTATGTGTTACAGTGCAAAGGAGAAATAATTCAATGTTTATGCCAGCCGGTACAAGAGTGCTCCCTTGATGTTAAATTTCATACCTGTTTTCACTTTGTTTAATGTGCATATTGAACATTATCCTGAGCACCGCATTATGCCCGGGACAAGAGTTTGCAGTTACCGATCTGCTTCGTGTCTCTTCCAGAATGAGTTAGGATTGAGTGTTATAAGTAACTATGAGTTTCGCACATTATGCTTATGAAATAATGCAATATGTACTTCTGGCCTCGTTTTCCATTCTGATTCATGAGTGGAGAACATATAACTTTATCAGTTGACTGCAGTAGCTAGTAAGTACATTTCATTTTCCCTCATGCTCTAGGTAATAAAAAATAATGAATACATCACTATGCTTTAGTGTCTTATGTAAATGTTACATGCAGTTAAAGAGTCATAAAGTCAAAATGAAATGTTAATGGCAGAGAAAGAAATGGCATGATATTAGAAGAAGGGTTTTATTTTCTGGCCTGTTGTGAATAAAAGATAGAATATAGCTTTGTTTTTACTTAACTATGCCGCTCCATTAATGAGTCTAGGAATTGGCCTAAATCTGGCCCCTGGCATGTTTTCATAGGTTTGTTTTATTGACATGCAACTCATATGCTTCCTGTAACTGATTCTTTACAGTGCTAGACATTAAACCCAGGGGTCTTCCATATACATGGCAATGGCTCTACCATTGAGATACATGCCCAGCTCTGTATCTGACTGAATAATCATAACATAAACCATAAGGCTCATAGCATGAAATACTTACTTTCTTCCTACCCTTCACAGAAAAAGTTTACTAGTCCCTAAGCCAGTGTGTCTTGACTCTTAGAAGAGATACATATGTTACCTTGAATAACTGAATGGACTTTGAAATGATGTTGGCATCATCACCATTGAAGGGCACGTGTGGTGGTTACACTTAGCATTTGCCCATCTCCACTATAGCCATTTTTCAAGAACACAGAAAAGCACACTTTCTACCCTGAACCAGGCTGTTGGCCCTTGTTGTCTGTGTGTTTTGTTACTTGATAATCAGAAACTGAGTTTTGCTGAAGCATATTACCAACAAAAATGTTAATGCCGACTCTTTATAAACCATTCCTCAGCAACGTCTACCAATATTTATCAGATACATATTGTATTCTAGGGATTCCACTTGGCAAAATTTTAAAGGTATTGTCTTTTAGTCCTCATAGGAATCCCTGGACAGAGCTCTGGCTCTCATCCTCTTCTGTTCAAAAACAAAATTGAGGTAGGTTATAATGAGAATGAAGTCAAGGATCTGTATCAAGGATATTTGACTTCAAAAGCTAATACTCTAATGTATTAGTTTGGTCTCTGCCTCTCCATCCACTGAAAGTCTTACACACTAATGCTGCTGCTAATGGTACAGTTGGGCCATGGCTTCTGGTGCTGGTGGCCAAAGATGTGCATTTCTAGGTCAGTAGTGCCAGTGCTAGAAACATAGATGATAAATCACTGATGATGTGTCTGTTAGTGTCACCAAGATGATTGTCACAGTTTATCCCACAATAATCACCTTTACAAATCAGCATGTTTTGGAAGCACCTGATAAGAAATCTAGGTAGACGGCTGTTTTAATTTTCATTCATTTTTTTTAACGCCGGCTTGTATTGGACTCAACGTTAAGGAGAATGGCATCGTGCAAACTGAAAAGCCAATCTTCCTTCTGTTGAATCATGCTTTCCTGCCAAATCAAATGCCACCTAATTCTTTCTCCTCGATGTGAATCCTCTTTCACAAAGGGCCCAGGGCAGCCAATAGATTCCCCACCTTTTATCCCAAGGGTCCTCCAGCTTTACCCAGGCTCAGCTGAATCCTAGTACATGGACATAGTAAGTGTGGTACCTGGCCATTGATGGAGAAATTTAAACACCTCGCAGGGATAATTGAGCCTTAGTTTTCTGCGTAATGTTTCTGAGGATCTTCTAGAAAAAAAAATTGTCTAACAATAATTGCACTCCCACCAACCAAAGAAAGTTTAATCTTTTTATAGGGAAGGGCTGGGGAATGCACTATCTTTGCAGCAAGACTGCATCTTCAAAAGTTCGTGGACCTGTGGAATGAGATGTTGTGACTAATAGTGTATATGGAGAGTCTGGATTCACATGAGAGCACAGGAATATATAGATAAACTTGAGAACCTACTTCAAGTTCACTGTTGCCTAAAGAAGATGCTAAGCAACCTGAAATGAAAATATACATCAATGTGCTGAATCAAACCAAGCCTAGGCTTTCAGAGGTAACTGCCAACCTCTGCTCTGAGACATTTGGGGAAGCTATAATATACTTAAAGGAGAATCAAGGAAATAATTTTCTTCAGGAGGATCCTTAAACGTTTGAGAACTTTTGATCCTCTTCAATCTACTACCACGTTTTCTTCTTCAATAAACTATACAAAGAACAGCTTTTGGAATGATAATAGTGGCTTGGGTAGGCATGATGTGGCCAAATTATATCTTTAAATTACTTTTTCTTATTGTTGAGGGTTTTATACACACACATATAATAAAACATGGTCAAAGCTTCTCTCCATTTCTCCATGAGTCCTCCTCATAACCCTATAAACATATTGCTTTACCAACCCAATGTCTTTTTTCAAACCATTAATTCCATTTAGTGCAGCTCATGTGTGCACGGATGTGTGGTTATCCCCTGGAGTGTAGCAACCCTATCAGTGACCACATTCTCAACAAAAGAGCAACAGGCATCTGTGAACTGCCAATAGGTCCTGGGTGAGAAGATGAGCCTGGAGATCATCTACCCTGTCTATTCTAGAAATTAGGGCAGTTTGATCTTCTGTAAGTCTTGTACAGGTTAGCCTCAGCTAATGTGAGCCCATGACAATAATATTCACAGAAGACAGCATTTCACAGAACTCCTCCCCATTTTCCTGCTCTCACATTCCTTCACCTTCATTGTCTACAGTGTTCTCTGATCTCAGAGTCAAGGCCAATTTATATAAATGCTCTATTTATTTTATTTTATTATTTTTGATATTATATTATTACAACATTTCTTCCTTCCTTTTCCTCCCTCTAAACACTCCCATAAGCCGTTCTCTTCTCTCCTTCAAATGCATGGTACACAGATAGATCAATAGATAGATAGATAGATAGATAGATAGATAGATAGATAGATAGATACTATATGTAGTATAGCTAGATAGATTCTGTATATATAGATATGGATATGGATATGGATATGGATATAGATGATATAGATATAGATAGAGATAGAGATAGAGATAGAGATGGAGATAGAGATAGAGATAGAGATAGAGATAGAGATAGAGATAGAGATAGATATAAATATAGATGATGAGATAGATATAGATATAGATGATGAGATAGAGATAGAGATAGAGATAGAGATAGAGGTAGAGGTAGAGGTAGAGGTAGAGGTAGAGGTAGAGGTAGAGGTAGAGGTAGAGGTAGAGGTAGAGGTAGAGATAGAGATACACATACACATATCTTGCTCATTTTGTGTAATATTACTTGTATATATTTTTTCAAGACTGACCAATTGGAACTAGACAACTAATTGGTGTACTCTTTCTTAAGGAATAGCAACTCTCTCAGCTTTCCTCCGTTGCCTATGGCTCTTTCTGTAGTGCCCATGTCCTTTTGGCAAGTCTATTGCTGTTGTCCTTACTCAGCTCACATTTCAGCAGTCATGTTGATAATACTTCACAGGTATAGCCTCTGAAATAGCTAGGAGATACAATCTCACAACAAATTTTCTTAACCTCTGGCTATTCTGGTCTTCTCGCTTCCTCTTTTGCAATGTTAGCTGAGCCTTAAGTGGAGCAACCTTTTGTAGATGTATCCATGGGACTGGGCTCCATCACTTTGCATTTGATTGGTTGTAGTTTTCTATAGTGATCTCTATCTGTCACAAAGAGCAATTTCCTTGATAAAGGTTAAAGACTACAGTACTCTGTGGGTATAAGGACAAGTGTTTACCGAATGGTGTTATGAATTATTGTGATTAAGTAAATTAGTGGCTGTAGATGCTCCTCCAATAACCATGACTTCACTATCACTGAGTAGTTAGCTATGTTTCCAGTTTCAAGTATGGTTTCCCCCTTGTGAATCACATCATAAGTCCAATTACAGAGCTATTGATTACTGTAAAGGTATGTACGGCACTACTGCCCTCTTAGGGTTATATTGCCATGCTGGTCATTGATGTGGTTCTTGGACATTATAGCTGGGTAGGAATAGTTGTTCTATTTAAAGTTGAACACTCAGTATACTGTTCTACATGTAATATATATATATATATATATATATATATATATATATATATATATATTAACTGATCACTAAAAAAGAAAATTCTCTCACTAAGATTGAGAACAGCCTAGGTCTATGGGTAAAAGCATAAATAATTTGAAGACACTTTGACATCCTGACCATTTAGCAAAACAGCAACAGCAGGTCTTTATACTTATTAACAGGTATCTCTTTGTGCCCTCATAGCTCATGAGGACTATGTCAATCAGAGGTCCTGAGTGATTACTTCCAGTCCACTAACCTATAAATCTCCAGGGGCCAGATTATCTGTGGATTACTTCACTTATTCTGACTTTCAACACTTCTACTTTCATTGTTTTAGGATTAAGCTTTCCTGGGAACTGACCAGAATAACCATTATAGAAGAGCTGAGTGAAATAATCTAGGCATACAGAACAATTGGTATGCAACAGAGACAACAGTGAACAATTAGAAATGGGAATTTTTGTTTTTCTACCAAGACTGAAGATTCAAAATATATGTACATAAGACGGATAATCAAAGAAAAGTGAGCTATCATTTTGAGACAGGGGCAGCATGGGGAATTGGAGGTAGAGTGCTTGGGAGGGGCTGGAGAGAGCAAAGAGAAGGGGGAAATTGATGTAATTCTATTTTAATTAAAATGTGTTTTTAAAAGAAAATTCAAAATAAAAGTCTCCACACAGATATTTGAAAGCTAACTCACAAAACTGAGAAAACACCCTGACTGTTATAAAGTTGTACCCACTAGAGAGCCAAATAATGGATCTCCTCTTCCCTTTTGCCTATCTAACTTGATTTTTTGTTTTGCCTCACTTCTGTTTCCAGAAAATTGTTCTTCCCTATAATATATTAGTACACAGCTGTGCCTAAGGCTCTGCTGTCTACAGATCCTGAGTCTAAGACAATCCCCAGCAGAGTTTTATTTAGAAAGGAAAAGCCTGTACCATCCAGACATGTAGCATGTGAGTCTTTGAGGTTTCAAAAGTATATAAATCAAAAGAGAAGGACATAGTGACATGGCATGGTGAGTAAGAGATGCGACAAACAGGATCGCTCCTGTCCCTTCTAACATGGCAGCTTGGGGATAAATACTGATCCTTCCAGAGTGGGTCATTTTCCCTAAAAGTAGGGAAACAAAAAGTCCCTTGCCATTAAGAATGAAATGAAATGACAGGCAGGAAATCGGGTTCATTATTCTAGAGCTAATAGACACACAGAGAGAAGAGAGATGTTGTTCAAATGGTGGTTGAAATCCCAAGTCATCTTTCACTGGCTATGTTAGCGATAGCCTGTCAATATTTAACCTGGGCATGGCACTCAGTTCATAGCATTACAACAAGGAAACTGGAGCCTAGAGTTTAGCATGATGCCTGAAGCAGGTGCTATTAAATGTTACCTACTATTATCTTTCAAATTGTTTGTAGTGCTTAAAGTGTTAAACAAACGTTAGCAAGGACTGGCTCATTAGAATTAGGATTAGTTTTTCATAACATGTATTTCTACCGCTTATCATGATAAAAAGAAGGTATGATTTCCCAAAATGAAATTATTCCTACAATCTGCACAAGGAATCAAAACATAATACAACTTAGTTCTTGCACTTTTTTCAAAAGGAAAAGCACATAGCTAAATTTATAGAATCCAAATAAATACAATATGTTGTGACAGTCAAGTGTTCATGAAACTTCTTTATGTGTCAGAGATTAAAAATTAAAGATAAACCATTCTCCAAGAAATTTAGAGTAGAACTAGAAGACACTCCTGCAGATTAACTTGCCTTAGATTGGTTAAACACAAAATACAATATGGGCAGAAAGAGGAACATCTAAGGTTTTAATGATTATGACCAATTAGAATACATTCAAAAGCCTCATTAAAGCTCTGGAGGCCTGAATTTCTCTACGTAGACCAGGCTGGCCTTAAATTCACAGGAATTCATTTCCCTCTACCTAGCAAGTGCTTTGTGCAAATGATTCTTTAACTGTAGAGTCAACAAATGGACATTTTCTTTATTAATTTCATCAAAAGCAACATTTTTACTTTAAAAAGAAATGGTTCAAGAAACTGCATCAAGATAGTGTTTCTTTAAGTCCGTGAAGTGTCATCAAAATTCTAAAATTCATGATATGCAATGAAGAAAAAGTTAAGTAAATTGAAATTACAGAAAAGGGGGATGTGTTAGAAACAATCTTTCCATACTGGTGATGAATTCATTTCAGGTCCATAAATTCTAGAATCTTCTAAAGCAGCAGACCTCATCAGGGCTTATACCTACACTCTTTGTATCTTGTGCTGAGGATGAAATGTCCACAGTTTGGATTGAGCTGAGAAGATGGACCCAGCTTCAGAATATCTACAAGAATTTCTGTGGAGTGACTGGAAAAACAAAAAGGCAATGAGAGCTCACAACTCTAGAGCAAAAGGATGAGTGACTGCATAACGAACAGTAACATTTACCATTGGTGGCGATAAGCTAGTCCCTTCTACCTTGTGAAAGCAGTCATTTAACCTATAAAGATTACTTGATCCGACCTACTCCATCGATTTGTGTGTCTTTACCTCCAACTGTGGGATGAACAAAACAGTTCCGAGCCTCAGAACATTTCTGTGAGGTAAAATATGCCAAACAATAGATACCTGTTTTAGCAAAATGAAGACCACAGAGAGTATGTGAACTGCTTAGATGTCGACGGAAATTGATTTTTATCCAAAGCTCATTTGAGCAATATATTAAGAGCATTCTGTAGGCATGTTTTGGCTCTGCTTTATCGGGTTCTTTTGCCTACCACTCTCCTCTACCCTTACTCTACCGGAATCCCTTCCAACTCCCAAAATTAGGTAGGAGAGAAAGAAGAGGAGAGACAGGTATGGATCTCTTTAGACTGGTCCCTGCTGATTAGGGGCGTGTTGTTCCTAGGGACAAGTCCAACCTTCATCCTCAGGTTATCTCCAACCAGCCACCAGCAATCCAGCAACCACAACTGTAGGAACCAACAACAGCAAGACCAGCAGCAGGGACAGCAGCAGGGACAGCAATAGGGACAGCAGCAGGGACAGCAGCAGGGACAGCAGCAGGACAGCAGCAGGGACAGCAGCAGGGACAGCAGCAGGGACAGTAGCAGGGACAGCAGCAGGGACAGTAGCAGGACAGTAGCAGGGACAGCAGCAGGGACAGCAGCAGGGACAGTAGCAGGACAGCAGTAGGAACAGCAGCAGAGAAAGTAGCAGG
>JANHMN010000018.1:22024362-22159062 GCA_030674055.1 Rhabdomys pumilio | reverse complement strand
AGGGGCAGTAGCAGGGACAGCAGCAGGGACAACAGCAGGGACAGCAGCAGGAACAGCAGCAGGGACAGTATCAGGACAGCAACAGGGACAACAGCAGGGACAGCAGTAGGGACAGCAGTAGGAACAGCAGCAGGGGCAGTAGCAGGGACAGCAGCAGGGACAGTAGCAGGGTCAGTTGCAGCTGCCATGGCCTCTAGCAGCTCTGACACTTTTATAGCATCTCAAGAGTCTCCAGAACGCTAAACATAAACTCTCATTGGCTGACAAAGTCACACCCATGCTAGATCATGAGAAAAATCATAGTTCACTACTGTAGACAGTCTAAAGCAGCCTCATATCCCATACCTGGGATTAAAACAAGAAACATATTCACATAACATAACTGGGTTCTTACAGAAAGCAAAATTCTCACTACAATGTTCTTTAATAACAGATCATTTTAAAGCACAAAAGAAAAGTGTTCTCATCTTTATTCCTATTAATGGGTACAGAGTCCTTTCACTGAGATTATACTATTGTGCTTTCTATGGTTTGCTTTGGTATTCTTTAGGACAGAACTTAAGCCTTGGGCTATGGAAGAGTGAGTTGTTGGGGGAGATAATTTGTAGAAACAATAGCAAGGAGCGGAGTGAGAACTAAAAGGAGAAATCCTATCTATAGCCAAGGTCACTGATTTATGCAGCAAGGGCTTGACTACGCCAAGGCTTCTGGGATGTTTGAAAAAAAACTTCTAGTATTATTCTAAAAAATAGAAGTCTTTGGAATATATCCAGTGGCTTCCAACTCCAAGATGTGATCCACTGCCTCCTCTGTACCCCTGGGACACATCTATACATAGTTGAAGAGACTCCAGAAGCATGAAGAGATTGTGCCATAAACAGTGCTTGTGATAGACAGTCATCGGTAAGAGTCGAAATTGTTCAGTGGAGCTGTGGCTGAAGTCAGGGGCTGCTAATGAGATGCTGCACAGATAAGGAAGCCGTGGTATGGCTTATTTCATTTAATCTTCATAAGCCTGTTTTACCATCATCCTCACCATTTATTGAGGTGAATTTTAAGGACAAGAGAGCTAATGGAATTTGTCCAAATTCACACTGATGAAACAAGCACAAGACTAACTTACATGCAAGTAACGTATAGCCTGAAATCTTAGCTCTTAAATTATATGCCATCAATTTTTATCCAATATACTCATTGTTTACAAAGCTAGAAGTACAAAGAAACAGTGTCTGTGTGTAACACCCACGGCTAAACAGACTCCAGTAATTTGTGTCTAAGCAGCATGTGCCTTCAAAAGTTTAGAGGATTTAGTTTACATCATTATCACACAATTGGGTTGTAGCATTTGCAATGAAGGCTTCTAATAAAAAAAATGTCATTGGTATTTTTGAATTGGCCTCCATGGACTATTTGTTAGAATAATGATAACCCCATCAACAGAGGTAAGACTTTTCCTAACAATCATGTATCCGTTGAAACTGCAGGCTACACCATCTCCAATATATGGAAACCTAAGGATTATATGAAATGAGTGTAAGTGAGCTGGGTTTTCTGCCCAATAGCAAAGCATAAATTAGAGTCTTCCCCAGGGCTTATAAATTTTATGAGGATGCCCAATATTTGAAAGTGAGATTGAAGGCTAGTTTCATTCTGTGAGTGGTGAAGAAGAGCTGTAAGATTTTTAAAAAGAAAAAGAAAAACATAAGAAAACAATTCAGAGAATCCAGAAAGCAGAGGGGTCACTAATGAAAATGCTGTGTCTTCAGGGAATAATAAGCATCAGTGCATAGGTTTATGAGTGAGGTGTCTATATCTATCTCCATTGCAGAATCCATCAGGGACACCAGGGACCTAAATGACACATCAATGAACATTTCGCTGGATCAACAAGTATAAAACAGGGCCTCTGTAAGCAAGTCATGGCTGTCCTGCACTCACAGGATAAAAGAATAAACTTGTGGTTTTTTTTCAACATTTTCTCATCAGTGAGACATGAAAATTGCCTTGGATGTTTACAGATACATGGATCTTCTCCCTAGATTCCAACATCAGAATCTCAGTCATAGTGCTCCAAATCTTTTATTTCAATGATGTATCCAGATGATTGTTAAGAATACTAAAGTTTAATCATGAGATAATCATGGTGTGTGTGTGTGTGTGTGTGTGTGTGTGTGTGTGTGTGTGTGTGTAAGAGACAGACAGACAGATAGATGAAAGGACAGACAGTGACAGAGACAGAGACAAATAAAGACAGACAGACAGACAGACAGACGGACGGACAGACGGACAGACAGATTGACAGAGACTGAGACAGAGATTTTCATAAAGGAAAAGGGATTCATTCACAACTCTAGAGAACCATGTTTAAGACTAGGCTGCGTCTATATCTTTGAAATCCCAATGAAGGCACCAGAACCAGATGGCCAGGGTAAGAAGTATGCCTCAGAGCAAAATACCTCATAAGTCAGGAAAGAGAGAGGAGGTACTATCTCTTTTAAAGATACCCAGTCAACTAATGGATCTGTCACTCAGTTCTATCCCTAGCATCTCCCAGTAGTGCCACTCTTGGAGTCAGTCTTTAGCCATGTGCCTTTGTTGGGATATTTATCTGAGTACAGTGTTTCAGAAATACAGAGTTGAGTGAAGGATATAAGAAAAGATAAAATATTATGCGCCCTGCTAGATATTTATGTATAGTACAGTGAGAAGAGTTATAGAGTAATAACAATGATATAAAAGTAATAGTAATTTATCCATCAAAGGTAATAAGATTAAAAATTAATGGAAGATTATAAACTTCCTGAATGCCTGTCACATGTCAGAGTAAAATGTAGGATAGCCGATGTCTTTCAGCATTCTCTTGCTATAACAAAAACTGAGATAAGCTAAAAAGGAAAAGGGGATTTTGGGGGGGAGGTCATAGTTTTAGTGACTTTCATCCATGCATGCTTCACCCCATTCCATGGCTTTGTCATAAGGCAGCATACCACAGTGAGAGTATGTTAGAATAGTTAGAACAAAATGACATCTCATAGTCAGAAAAATAAATAAGAAGAAAGGTCCATGTCTTGCTTTGGAGATATGACTTGGTTGTCCTAAAGACTTCCCACTAGGAATCACCTCTAAAATGTTACATTCCCCAGGAGCACCACCCTGGGTCCAAGCTTTAAATAGATGGGCATTTATTTGGCTGGCATTCCAGGTCAAAGCCAACAGCACCAGTCACCTTGTTTGGCCCAGAATCAAATGGGTTTTTTAACACCACTCCTTCAGTGCTGAAAGTGGGGGAATTCTCAGGTGATTTCAGACCAGCTAATCACATTCTAATAAAGTATCCTAATAAAATGCACATACATGCAAATGAGGTTAGCACAGAGTATTCCTTTTACTGAGTTCTGCCACTTCCCAAGCTCTTTATGACCGTGATGTCGTTAGGGGTCTAATTCAAGTAGCAAAGGAGAAAACTGAGGCTCATAAGGTCAATTATAGCTGTTCCTTGGTATCCATGAGGGATTGGTCCCCAAATCAAATAAAGCTCAAGTCCTTTAATTTAAAATGGCTCAGTATTTGCATATAACATATAGACATCATTTCAAATATTTAAATATCTCCAGAATTACTTTTAAAAACTAATATAATGTAAATGCTATACAAATAGTGACTCTATAATATTGAGATTTTTTTCCTCAGATATCTTTGCTCTACAGTTGAATCCACAGATGGAGAATACATAGATATGAAGAACTCTTCTGCTCTGGAATCCACTGGTTAGAGCTGGCTCTACCTGGCCTTACAGGCTTCCAAAATTCAAAAGAGAGAAGTGAGTGCTGTAAGTTGCTTGCTCAAAAGGGGCAGAATGATTAGGGCAGAATCGTATACTTCATTATAGGGGAGCAGGCCATGCTTTGTTTAGGGAAAGCCAATTTTGTTTTATAGCAACACATACATGCCCAAGATAATTCACTTGCCTCCCTCCCTTCCGGCAGCTGCCTTGAAGCCAACCAGAGGCTCCAGAGGGAGCCGAGCTGTTTCCAGCAGCTGTTTCTCAAACACCTAACTTCATTTTCAGATCAGAGCTGGGGTTTGAAGCTCTTAAAACCTGTGCTGCTTCAATCAAAGGAAAGCAGAGGCAGCCAAAACAATCAGCACCTAGGACAGCCTATTTGAATGTTTCTCTGTTGAGCGGCGCCTCCGGCACAGTGCGGTATGGGGCTGTTCGCTAAATCCACCTTCAATTTCTCTCTCCCCGACTTCTCTATGAGGGGGGCTACTGAGGGAGAAGGCAGCACCTCTGGATTTCCATTCCTCTCTCCCGTCCCTTGAAAACTATTGTAATTTCAAAGAGAATGAGAGAAGCGATATTTCCTTCCTAAAAATTAAAAATTCACACTTTGTCAGATTTGATTAGAACTTCCTCATAAGAAATCAAATGTTACAGACCAAGTGGAAACTCGTCAGCCCTGCCCACACTCATGTCCAGCCTTTGCTCCCAGAGGCAATACCATCAGGGAGGGAATAGAAACCCTTTTCATCCAAGATCACACACTTTTATTAATATGTATGTGTTCGTGGCTGGTGGGAAACAGTGTTCTGTGAATACATTTCTGTTCCTCATTGATAATTTTATACTGAACGTCTCCAGCTGGATTAATTTTTCATTGAACACTTGTGTGTACAGGTGCATATATATGAGTGTACTTATGGAGGCCAAAGGTCAACCCTGAGTATTGTTCCTAGGAGTCATTCACTTCCTTTCTTAAGTAAGGATTTCTCTTTGCCCAGATATCTGCCAATTAAACTAGACTGACTGTCTGATGAGGACCAGATATCCCCCACACCTACCTCCCCAGTGCTGGGATTACACATATGTGCCACCATGCTTGGCTTTACAGATTCCTGAGAATCTAACTCAGGATTTCATGTTTATTTGGCAAGAACCTTGATGACTAAGGTGTCACCTCAGCCCCACTGACCATTTTGCATGTGCATACCGTATGGATGCAAGACAACTCGGCGTCATTTATTTTGGTGGTTTCACATTATTTCTTTCCATGAATCCATTTGTTCCGTAATGTTAAGTTGTCGTTTTTACACCTTACATTCCTGTATCTCTACAGCAGACTTACAATGTGAATTTCGTCTCATGATCTGCACTGAAGAAACAAAGAAATCCAGGCTGAGGCACATCAAGCAGCAAGTTAAGTCAATGCCATTGATAAGGGATCCGCAGGAATCAAGAAGCAAGTCGGAGGAGACCCAAGCCTGGTTTGCATCCACTCGACTCCCTGAGAAAGAAGTAACTACTTGACCAAGTGATTATAATATCCCCTCAGCCCGATTTCACCTTAGAAGTGTTTCTTCTCGACAAAAGGCCCCTGATTTTCTTTTTCCTAGAGCATCTACTCTATAGAACATGTGTCTGTGCTTCCTCCACATGCTACAAGTGTAAACCTTCCACTCTCTTGGTAGTTTCCACTACAGGGAAGTGTTTCTTGGGGACCTGGGAGCCAGGTCTCTGAAATACAATTTTTATGAAATACAATTATGGAAAAGATAGGGTCCCTGCCTCTCATCTTTCTGGGAAGAAAGGTACCTGACTTCAGTAAGCACTGCTAGTTAATAAGCACAAATGCTTAGCCATATTGCCCAGCCTCACCCCATAGCTCTCTTGCTACTTCTCTACCAGCTAACCCTACACATAAACACCTTGTCTGTGTCTCAGAAAAGCTGAGTTCAGTCTCTCTCCATCATTTTCGTAGTCTTGCCTCCTATCGCAGTACTCCTGATCCATTGTTATTGTTTCTCTAATCATTTTAAATAAATGTCAGGGACCATTTATCTTTTAGAGAATCTCCTGTGTGCTGTGTGGGTGTGAGGTTCATACTCTAGTGCCAAGAAATGAGGATGAGGGTGATGGCAAGCCAAGAGATTGAAGAGATTTGAGGAGGTTCAAGCCTATAACTTATACTTTGTTCAGCAGCACACAGGCTGCTAGGCAGACAACACAGGTGCTCAGGCATACATCCGCAGATATAAGTCATACAGAGGCAGGCACAAGTACATTCACGTATGGGCACGCAGGCTGCACAGAGGTAGGCAGGCAAGCCTATAGACAAGCATACACATGCAAGCTGGCAAAGGTGAAGGGCTCTGACCTTAAGGCTATCTTGATACAGAGTCCACAGAATGGTGGGATTCTGCCAGAACTACCTATATAACACCACTGTTTACTTTTGGGGTCCCTGCACATTGTGCTCAGCCATTTTGTACTGACTGTCAGACCCCCATATGTCTAGTGTCAGACATGTTTTAGCTGACTCATACCAGATATCTGTATCAACGCCATGTTGTCTTGTCATAACTGGTCCTTTCAGCCTTCTGTCTCCAGCACATGCAACTACACTCTTCCCCAGAGAAGGCTAACCAAGTCATGCAACTCATTCCCTCTTTTGCAGTATTTGCTATCAAGCAAAATGTGAATTTTCTAAAATTGTCGACATCAGTGATATTCTTCAAAGCCTCCAGGATACCATTTGGGACACAAACATCTGTTTCTCATTCTATCCACTCTATCATTCTCATTCACAAGAAGGGCTTTTTTCTAGAGTACAGAGTATCATAAGGATGCTCTCAACCCACAGCTCTGAAACCACCCTACCGCCACTCACAGTGCTCACACATCTTCCTATGAAAGACAGTGGTCTATAATCCTAGATAGATCCTGATTCTGTCCACCAATTCCTTGTCATATAGGAGGGTGGAAATAAAGACCATGTAAGAGCTTTAGAGTGCTACCTGAATCTCTCTGGTTTTATTTAAGTGATACAATAGCAAGACTAAGTCTTCCCATTGCAGTTGGTGGTCTACCTTATATATCGTGCTTACTCTTTTTGTGGCAAAAGAAAAGTCATTATATACAAGGAAAAGGATTGCAGCCAGAGGCAAGCATTATTTCCAGAGCACTGAATTGGATAGCAAGTGTATTCTGTTGAATGTATGTGAGAGATTCAAAGAGAACACAGGGATACAGACACCAAGAAATATGTGGTGGAGAGAACCCAAAAACAGACTGTGCACATACCTCTTTCCAAATGGCCCTCCAGAAATCTCTGACTTCCAAGATCTAAATGAAATACCCTGTATTCTGATGGTTATAACTGGCACACTTTCTTTAACTAGCATGCAAACTAGAGATGGACCCGAGCACAGTCTGAACTACACCTGACACACAGAAGGGACTTAAGGCTTTCCAACATAAGCAGAGGAGCAATACAGAAATAAAAACTCATCAGAACTTGATCACTGTCCAGGCCAGCTGGACAATCAAGTGGGACCCTTAGACCCTGTGGAGAGGACTGAGATGCACGAGAAAATAAGGAGGCACAGCAAGTCAAGAAGTCTGATCAAGCTGGCAAAGGTTTTATTATTCACACAGGTTATATACTCTGAAAACAGGATATGGGGAAGGGTAGGAAAGGAAAAAGGGCTTTGCAGGTTGAGGAAGCTAGCTGCAGCTGTGGGTCTAAGTTATTCTCACAAAGCCTTTCTGTTACCAGGGGTTCTAAAAACATTGATCTAGCAGGATGTTGGCTAAATCTAGAGATCAGGAGGAAGGGTTACTAAGGTGGGTTGCTATGAGGCTTTGTTTGAAGTTCTGAGAACTGCTGAGTGAATCATGGAAGGTAAGCAAAAAGAATAGTAGATAGGAGAGTCAAAGTTGAGTGTTTACCAAGAGCTTTGTCGAGGCTTCCCACAGATCACCACATAGACAGAGACACGGGAATGAAGAAAACTGAGCCGGTGCCTCTCCACCAGGGTGAGCAGCAGAGATAGCAGTGTCTATGTGCAGCACAAAGTGTTCTGGTGTTTTCCATTGTTAGGTTCCAGAGTAGAAAAGGGATGGGTATACAGCAGGTGTTTGAAATATATTCTAAATCATTAAGTTGAAAGGCGTAGAGGCCAAGACTTCTGGAGGTGCTGAAGAAAGCAGCAGAGGCTTTGGAATGTTCAGAACTAAATTCCTTATGTAGCTAACTGCTTCTGATGCTTTTTCATAACCTCCAGAAACCATGAAAGGACAGATTGAAAATGCCTTTTTAATAATAGATGCACACTGAATTCAACTCATCCCATCAATGACATTTAAACATCACATGTCAATCCCCCATGCAGAACAATGCAACTTCCCCTGAGAAGGAGCCTACCACCTATGTAGAGATGTGAAGACCAGCTATGCCTACACACAAACAAGCTCCAAAACCTTCACCACACTGCCATTTCATCAGCACATTACTTCTCCAGTCTCCCCATCAATTTTCCAACTAGCAGCTCATCGGAATGTCACATCTGAGCTTACTGTTCCAGCTCTTGTTAGTTAGTTACCCATATAACATAATAAAGTGTTTCATTTCTGTGATAACTAAACAACTTGAGTTACATCACAGATATTGACACACGTTAGACAGTGAGCCCAATAAGACATATTACCATATACAAAGTCCTGGATCTAACACACAGACTCAAATGTGGAACCAGAGGCCCAGAGATATTGTGGGTAATAAACAGCTGGGTGGGAAACACATGGTGAATCCATTAGCCGCAAAGTAAGGCAATTCGTGCTCCAGGTCCTTGCTTTGAGTTCTTACCTTGTCTTCCCATAGTGATGGACATTGTCCTGTAAACCAAATACAACCTTTCCTCCCCAAGTTGTTTTTGCTTGATGTTTTATTATAGCAGCAAAAGGTAAATTAGGACAACTTTGAACAAAACACACTCTAAAATGTATCTACCATCTTTCTTTTTGGAAGATTGGCATTAAATCAAATGAACATACTTAGGAATGTCCTAGTTTATCTGAGCATGCTCAAGGGTGTATAACTCTTGTATTCTTTCCCACATGAATATCAACAGGCTTCCTAAAAGCGACCCCCCACATTTTTTTGTTCAGAGAAGCTATGCTTTGAAATAACCCCCAGGCTTCTCTGACCTGCTATGGATAATAAATCTTTCTCCACTCTTATTTCTTGCCACTGTTTGTTAAGAATTGAACACACTGCCCCTGCTTACAGTTTAAACCAACCCCAGCCATACAAGTGTGATTCTGGTAACTGGGCTCTTGTCATTTGCAAGCAAATGAATGTTTGAGTACCTTACACTTAATGGAGAGGATTTTTTTTTCTGAGTTACTTAACAGTATCACACATTAGAAGAAAACATTTGTCAGGTCTTCTACTAAGTATGCTTTGGTATTATCAGTCATCATGGATTTTTTTTTTTAGCATTCGACTCAAATATTTAAGGGTATGCTTTTGTTTTCTAACTCAGTGCATAATGCTAGTCTATAAGTCATGAGCTTAACCAAACGCCATTCACAAACACCTGCTCTGTGCACAGATGTCCAGATGTATGATTAAATGAGATATAACACATAAAGCACTGGGCATAATGCCTTGCACATAAAAAGCATTGAAGTCAGATTGCCTTCGACAAGACTATAAATAATGAAGGGCTATAATTTTATGTTTGAAGACTGGAAAAACAATTTATTTCCTCAATAAATATTACCAACAAGTGGCAGTAAGGTTTATTCAGACAGGGCCAACAATACTGAGTTGTGACTTCTATTCTTGGTTATTTTCCTGAAGACTTTAGATGCTTATAATAGAATAAACTTGAGCAAAACTCTTTCAAACCAAAGCTTTTCTAAGCTTCTTGGGAGGCTTAATAGACAGTAACAAGGAAATTCTTACTTTTCTCAAGCACTGCTCAAGGCAAGCACATTTTACTATTTTTAAAAACTTAATATCTCCACCCAGGGAAAACAAATTGAATTACTTCTATAGCTCATGTGGAGCGCTCGGCTCATCCACACATCAGGGATTCTGAGAACACCAGAGTAAATGGCACAGATAAGACCCTGCTGGCTGGCCATAGAAGAACTCCAGAGGAAGGTTTGAAGTTCATTGTTATTAGGATTCATAGAAATCCTCTTTCCCGTGGAAGGAAATTTCTCTCATGAAATATATTTTGAAGCATAGTTTGGTTTTAATAAAAACAAGTATTTAAGCCACATTGTTAAAAAACAAGACTGTCAATCTTGGGATTGTGTGCACCTGGCCTCAGGTTTAATATGAACTCCCAGGAAATCACTGACATATCCCAACCACATAAAATCAAAGTAGAATAGTATTTAGCCACAGAGACTTCATAGGGACCCGAGACAACTCATATGCCTCTAATACGAAGACTTAGCAATAAAGAACACCCTAAATGTCTTCATTTTTACCTAAAATGCAAAAGGAATCATCACTATACTTACATGAGGAAAAAGGAGGAAGAAGAGGAGGAAGAGGAAGAAGAGGAAGAAGATGAGGAGGAGGAAGAGGAGGAGGAGGAGGTGGAGGAGGAGGAGGAAGAGAAGGAAGAGGAGGAAGAGGAGAAGGAAGAGGAGGAGGAGGAGGAGGAGGAGACGACATTAACTTTCCCTACCAAAATGCAAAATATTCCCCAAGTGAGTTGAATGGGTTGAATTTAGATAGACTGGAGTTTAGTTTATCTGGTGATTTGGAGGTAAGGTCTTCCTAAAGCCAGCAAGATGCAACAAATTACATCAAAACTTATGGTCTGCACCATCCAGCTCATAGTCAGTGTAACTGTAAGGATATGTCTAGCTTAGCAGTTCTCCAACCTGGATGATCATTATAGTCGATCAGAATATTTTGATGGGCAGTCATTATCTATCTCAGAAGCAGTTCAGAACTCAGTACTTTCCAACCATTGTACCTTGCTTATGACCTGCTATTTATTTAAAATAAATTTAATTTATACTTATTTAATTCTGCAATTAAAAATATGGCCACTGTGTTGGTTTGAATAGGTTTGCTTCCCATAAACACATGGGTGTGAATGATTGGCCCACTGTTTGGATGTGTGTCCTTGTTAGAATAGGTGTGGCCTTGTTAGAGGAAGTGTGTCACTATAAGGGTCAGCTTTGAGGTCTGTGCTCAAGCTCTGCCCAGTGCAGAAGAGTACCTTCCCTCTTTATCTGTAGTCTCCATCCGTTGCCTTTGGATCAAGATGTAGAACCATCAGCTCCTTCTCCAGCATCATATCTGTTCAGATGCTGCCATGCTTCCTTCAATGATGATAATGGACTGAACCTCTAAAACTGTAAGCCAGCCACAATTTAATGGTTTCTCTTATAATAATTGCCTTGATTATGGTGTCTCTTCACAGTAGGAAAACTCTACGACAGCCAGAATCTGGAATTCAAATGAAATGAGTAAATGAATGATCATTAGTGAAGGAACATGAACACCGAGGACCTCAATTAGACACAGACCACAACCAAACACCGATTCCCAAACACAAAGACGTCCTTTATTCAGCAAGGCCAATAAACAAGGTAACTGAATCTGAATTGGGCAAAAACAGCAGCAAATAGCTTTGCAAGTATTGATTTTAAGAGGAAAGCGGGTGGGGGGAGATATGTGTTAAAGTGAGGTAGGATAAACTGGTAACTTCTGATTGGATATTTTAATGAGGGCAGTCAAAATAATAAATCTTGACTGCTGGACCTTGATTGATGTTTTAATAGATGGACCTTGGTGATTAACCTCAGGAATGAGTTAGGCATAACCATTTGGCCAAATAAGGGAACAGACCTTGAGTGGGTAGCTTTAAGAATGTGATCTAATGGTTTTATGAAGGAGGGGAGAAAGGGAAAGGGCAAGACTTGCCATTTCCAGTTTGCCATGCTTGGGCCTGCTAGAGTCCTTCAATTATTCAGCAAAAAAAATATTGTAATAAAACAAGCATTATTTTTTTTAACTGTGTACACCTAACTATTTAAAATGTCTAAAACTTGCCTGATTGGTGAGTCATTGAACATTTTTATGAATCATATAATTTGTAATAAAAGCTCAAAGTTGCACACTAAGGATATTCTTCACAGTGGCCTTCATAGATTTACTATACTATTTATACTCATTCTGTACAATGGAACACTATAAAGTTGTTTAACAAAAATGTAGAGCCTTTGTGCTGTTTTGTTTCATTTTTAATTTATTCTTTGAGAATCTCATTCATGTTTATAGTGTTATATAATCGCATACAACCCTCCATTTCTTTCCCAGCCAACTCCCCCAGAGCTCCCCCAATACAACCCAATCATTTCCTACTTTTTTAAAAAAAATTATTTATTTATTTATTTCTTAATGTATGTGAGTACACTGTAGCTGTCTTCAGACATACCAGAGGAGAATATAAGATGCCATTACAAATGGTTGTGAGCCACCATGTGGTTGCTGGAAATTGAACTCAAAACCTTTGGAAGAACAGTCAGTGATCTTAACAGCTGAGCCATCTCTCCAGCACCATTTCCTACTTTTTTTAATGAAATTCACTAAATCTGACTAATGTTACACATGTACGCCCAGGTATGTGACCATCCACTAGACCAGGGGCAGCCATCCAACAGCTATAGTCCCATGCAGGAATGATTCTCCTTCCCCTAGTAGCTATCAACTGCCAATAACTGCTTAGCTTAGGAGTGGGGCCTTGTGAGCCCCCATTCATGCTAGAATTTTGGCTGGCTTGATCATGTACAGATAATTACAGCTCCTATGAGTTCCAACATGCAAGTATGTATGCAACATGACGTATGTAAGAACGATGTCATGCCTGAAGCATAGCGCTCTTACCCATCCTCCAGCTCTAACATGCTTTCCACTTCCTCTTCTTCAGTATTCCCCAAGCATTGGTAACTGGGGATTAAGATACTCCACTTAGGGCTAGACTCTCACATCTATTCTCAGCCCATTGGCTAGTCACAAGTCTCTGCATTGACCATTGCCCACTACACAAAGAAAAAAACAAAATGTTTCTTGGACCAAAGCTAAGAACATCTCAGGCCTCAGTTTATCTTTAAGAATCTACAAATATAGATACCATGAATACACCTGTTTTTACAGTTGAGAAAGTAGATGTTTGAGGAGTTTAAAACTTATCAAGACACACACAAAGGGAAAGAGCTAAGGCCACATCAGAACAATCTGGCTTCATCTTCTGTCCTTTAATCAATAATATGATGAAGTCATTTAGAATGTGCCATTTTTAGAGCTTCTATACTCAATGCTCAATTTTATTCAGTCCTTAGATATTGACTGTGTTAGTTTCTAGGGTAAACAGATAATTCACGAGGATACAACATGATTGAGGCTCTCTAGGAATTTGAGCAAAAATAGAAATATAAGAAAAAATATATTCAAGCAGCTTTTATCTTTCTGACCAGTGGCTATCACTAATATCACACACACACATCATTTCTTCCTTTACAAATCCTCCAGACTCCCAAACAAGAATATTCTCAAAGGAGTGTGACTAACATTACCTGAGACCATAATAGAAATTCATATTTTCAAACTCCACCCCAGAACTGCTAAATCAGAATCAATGTGGGCAGAACCGAGACCCTGCACTTAGTGAACACTCCAGTTTAAAATCCTTAAATGAGTGTTATATCTCTAATTCATGAATTAGCTCACGTAATATTCACAATAGACTCAATGCCAGCTCATCATCCCAGATAAGGAAACTGAGGCACAAGGAGGAAAAAATGAACATTTTTCTAAAAGGCGAAGCTAATTAATGCTAAACATATAGATCCAACCCAGATCTGCAAGAACTTCTACTGAGACCCTGCGACTGAGCACATAGTTTTATTCTGCCACTAACTTTAACATAACTTTTCTGTATGTAGCTGAGCTCTTAAGAGCACACTACAACAGCTTGCCAGGAAATACAATTGAATGGGAAACTAAGATACATGTGAACACTTATCCCATAATAAGATCTACTTAGGAAAGGACATGATAGTATAATTAGCTTTCATGAGGCCAGAGAGGAGTGGGGGGGGGTGTATCTTATTTTAACTGCTTCACCGTAATGGAGCATTGTGGAGTTATTCACACAACAGATGCTGTGAAGATATGTGCTGATTCTGTGGGTTGTTACATCCCCACTGCAACACAGCCTCTAGTCCTCAAGCACATAGACATAAGTTCTCCCTAAGCAATGGCTGAGGCTCGCAATCATGGTATAAATCAAAGCTAATGGGAGAAAATGCAGCTCCTTCATCCAGACTTTCTGAAAATATTTGCCTGCAATGTTTTCTGCAAACTAAAGAAGAAAAAAAAAAAACAGAGGTTGAGAATTATATTTATTCTGAATTGGCTTCATTTGGAAAGCCAGATTAGGGAAAATAATCAAATGCATTGCACTTTTACCTAGTAAATAAGTTAAATGGTCCCTGGGTTATTCATTAAAACTTTTATGGTATGTTCATCAATTACCAAACAGCTTGAACAAAGCAGAGGTAAATTAACTTTCTGAGATCCACATGGCTTGCCAAAAGGAGTGTACTCACTCAAAGCAATTTCATTGGTTTAAAGTTCATCCAAAACACTATTATCCTGAAGTCCAATTTTGAACTGTCAAGGGGAATATATACAATGGTAATTTCAGATCATTATCATGGCATTCCCATGCAAATGGCCACAATTTAATTCATTATCACTAACATTACATCTTTATTTTGCTACCAACTGGTGACTGACATTTCCAGGGCTACAAGAAGCAAATGCTAATTAGACCATGGTGTACTCTTAGCCTTTATTCTTTCATTGTATTTTTCTATCTTTAGGGAGGCATGCATGAGGCTACTTCTGACCAGCTGCTGGCCCTTGACCTCCTCCTCTCCAGACCATCATCCCATGGGTTTCAGCCGTGTGCGCCTTGACACTGAAATAGAGCCTAAGTAATGAAATGACCTCTTCTTTAAGCCACCCACCCAACCTAATTTACAAAATCTAAAGCCATCTTCAGGTTGACAGAGCACAGGCATTAGCAGGCAAACAAACTGCCATGAAAGTTCAAATTTGCATTTAGACTGGACAAAGGGAGAAGAGATGGCTTTCTGTGCTTCTCCCAGCATCTTTGTCACAGTTGCACAAAACACATACTAATCTCTGAAATGATGCCAGACAGGAGCTTCCTTGGCTCCTCTCACTCATGCCCAGGTGAACTCTTTTTCAAAACATGCCTCTTCATTCGCAAGGTGACATGCGGAAGGTCTGAAAGCTTCAGCATCTCCAGTGAAATTTTTAATGTGTTCAAATAAAACCAATTAGTTGGAACAAACAGAAGCACCACAGATCTCCGGGGTACGGTTTCAGAGGGAAGGTACATAATATGAGGGTTTCCTTTTTACTTTTTCATACAATACTATGATCTGGTTTAACCGGAAGA
This sequence comes from Rhabdomys pumilio, assembly GCA_030674055.1. NCBI lineage: Eukaryota > Metazoa > Chordata > Mammalia > Rodentia > Muridae > Rhabdomys > Rhabdomys pumilio. The sequence continues at coordinate 22,143,756 of JANHMN010000018.1, read as the reverse complement.
TCCATGAAACTGGTGTTTACCAGTAGTTGTGTGCCTGCAATAATAATAAAAATTGGTAGCTTGGGAAGATAGATTAGTGATTACGAGCATTTGTCTTCATGCAAAAGATCCAGGTTTTGTTCCCAGTACCTCACAGATACAGATGGCAGCTCACAGCCATCTATAACTCCAGTTCTAGAGCATCGAATGCCCTCTTCTGACCTCCAGGAGTACCAAGAATGTGCATGGTGTACATACATATATGACAGAAATGCATACATGCATATAAAATAAAATAAATCATTCTTTTAAAATAATAATAATGGTAGCCCATAAGAATAAATGGGAGTTAGGTACAGGTCCTCAGTTGGGTTGTTTTTTTTTTCTGTATAAATTAATCTTCAACACCCCTCCACGTTGTGAGTTCACTGAATGGAAAAGCAAATGAGCCCTAGAAAGTTAAATATGAACAATAAGAGCATCTTCAGTTATCCAGGGTGATGGGAGATGGAGTATGCATTGCATTAGCTGCCTTACGTGACCACCCAACTCCTAGTTCTTTGTTTTATTCAAGCCAGCACATTTCACTCAAAAGCCTGTCCTGAGATCTGGTTCTGGGAACCTCAATTGCCATAACAGAAGCTAGTATGATGAAGGAATCAAAATTTTACCTGTTCCGTGGTTGGCATTCCATAATAGATAGCAAATGTGAAATGACTATAGAAACTATTCCTGTATTCACAGAAAGTAGGCAGGCAAATGAGTAATTGATGACAGGATTTAAAAAAAAAATAATGGAAGGGTTCTAAATGTTTCTTTATACTAAAAATTTTTATACTAGAAAGCATTTATCCCTTAACATGATGGATACACGTATAGTTTATTGAAATTTAAGGTTTAAATCACAGGTGCAATTAGGTAGGTGTGCCTTCCTTGAAAATATGCTTTAGAAAGTTGATGTGTGAAAAACCCTTGCTGCAGTTATAATAGCTAACGTCCGATGCAGCCCTCATAGCATGAACTTAGACCCCAAAGGAAACATTTCTCAATAACAGCTTTCCTAAACTGGCTTTCCTCATACATCATCTAATCATTAATAAATTTCACTTTAATAACTCTGTTCGTTTCAGACTGAGAGCAAAGGGAAGCCCCATGTGTTACATGTACTATTGCTTCACACTTCTAAAAAATGTGTCCTGCTGAAAAAGCATGTGCCCTGGGGCCTGAGACTAATAGGAATTTCAAGGCCTGCTTTATGTTTGCAACTTAATCTTTCTTTGTCCCCCATCTCAGCCAGCAAATACAATTTCATAATAACGCAAGTCATCTCTGTGTTTTTGAACTTGGCTTTGGATTGGGGGATCATTGTGTCTTTGCCTTCAGATGTCTCACTTTGATGTATTCTATTTCAAAGGGAGAGATAAAACCTAAAGTTCACTCTCACAATGGGGCATCCTTTAAAGCCAAAGAGAAATGTTGGTACTCTTTGTGGCACACAGCAGCCCGGATCCACTTTGAGATCTCTCTTGAAAGTCTCTGGACAAGAGGAAAACGGCTTTCGGCGATTTATTTTGTCCCACTGTTGGAAGAGAATTGCTGAAGCTATCTGTCTCCATTGTACACGTGACCAGCCAGGAGTCATGAGAGGACCAGGTGAGGACCTCAGAATTTCCTCCTTGCCTCCACCTAATTGCTGGTCAGGGTGCTGAGTTTGTCCCACTAACCTCTTTGGAAGTGTGAACATAGGCAAGAACCACAAAGAATCTACTCAAACCCACATTCATTGTGTCTCTCTCCCTCTCCCCTTTTTTTTTCTGTTCCAGGAATAGAATAGTTAATTTTCCGTAGTTATGACTATAATGACCGAGAGAATAACTTACAGGAAGGGACTGCTTGTTTCATTTTTTATTTTAATTAACAATTTATTTATTTGCTTCACATCCCAATCACAGTTCCCCCTCCCTCCTCTCCTCTCAATACCCCCCCCACCTCCACCTCCTTCTTCCTTTCCCAAAAAACGGAGAGACCTCCCATGGATATCAACCAGCCTTGGAATATCAAATTGCAGTAAGACTAGACATATCTTCTCCTATTGAGGCTAGAAGAGGCAGCCCAGTAGGGAGAAAGGGTTCCAAAGGCAGGCAACAGAGTCAGAGACAGCCCCTGCTTCCCCTGTTAGGAGTCCCACGTAAAGACCAGGCTACACAACTGCTACATATGTGCAGAGAACATAGGTCAGCCCCATACAAGCTCCCTGGTTGGCAGTTCAGTCTCTCAGCCCCTATAGCTCCAGGTTAGTTGATGCTGTAGGTTTTCTTGTGGTGTCCTTGATTGACTCTGTTGGTCCTACATTCTTTCCTATCCATCTTCAGCAAAATTCTCCAAGTTCCACCTAGGGTTTAGCTGTGGGTCTCTGCATCTGTTTTTATCAGTTTCTAGGTGGGGCCTCTCTGATGGTGATTATGCTAGACCTCTGTCTTCAAGGATAGCAGAATATCATAAATAGTGTCAGGGGTAGGCTCCCTTTCATGGCATGGAACTCAAACTGGACCAGTCATTGGTTGGCCACTCCCTCATTATTTTGCTCCATCTTTATCCCTGCACCTCTTGTAGACAGGAAATAAATCATAGGTCTAAGGTTTTGTGACTGGGTTGGTGTTCCAATCCCTCCACTGGAAGTCTTGCTTGGTTACAGGAGATGGCCAGTTCAGGCTCCATATCCCCCATTGCTAGGAGTCTTAGCTGTGGTCACCCTTATATATTCCTAGGAGTTTCCATTTCCCTAGATTTCTAGCTCATCCCAGAAATACACACATGCACACACACACACACACACACACACACACACACACACACACACATGCCTTCTCTCATGCATTTGTTCCAGTTGTCTCTCCCAGTAACCTCTGTTCTCCCCCTACCTGATTTCTACTGTTTCCACCTCCACCCTGGCCCCTCTCTACCATACTACAAGGACACTTGCTCAAATATGTTCATAACAGCTTTATTTGTAATAGCCAGAAACTGCAAACAACCTAAATTTCTGTCAACTGAAAAATAGATAAAGAAAATGTGGTACATATATAATATGGAGTATTACTCAGCTGTTAAAACCAGTGACATGAAGTTTGCCAGCAAATGGATGGAACTAGAAAAGATCATCCTAAGTGAGGTAATCCAGACCTTGAAAAACAAATGTGGTGTGTACTCACTTATAAGTAGATATTAGCCATAGAGTAAAAGATATCCACAGAGTCAAGGAAGCTAAGTAAAGAAGATGGCTCAAGAGGGGACACATTAATCTCATTGAGAAGAAGAAATAGAATAGACATTGTGGGTAGACAGAGGGGAGGGGACCATTTCCTTTAAACTCAGAGATTTCAATCTACATTCCTTTCCTCTATTGATTTTAGAACTGTGATGAGGTAGAACATCACTGTGGTGGAATGTGACCCGCACAATCGTCTCGCTGGCAAGAACGCACGCGGGCACATAGGATCCTTCTGCAGCACGTGTTTATTCCCATGCGTGGAGGAGGAGAGAGAAAGATCTAACATGGCGCTGCTTTATATACACCCTAGGGTGGGGTGGACATATCTGATTGGCTGCTTGCTCAAATTCCCATGTTACGTCCCAGGTTGGGCGGTGATAGGCGGTCCTTTGCCATTGCACATGTGCTATTTTACTTGTTTACCCCACGAGTGTCAGGTGCCAGCATCATTGGCTCTCCACAGTGGAAATACGTGTCAAAAGAGTGTTTCCCTATGGGAGACAGAAAGCCTAGAGAAGAAAGGAGAGTAAGACGCAGCCCTCAGTATTTCTAGTGACCTCCTTCTTCCAACTATGTCTAACTCTTATAAAGTAGCACCACCACTAGGGAGATTATGCCTTCAATACATGTGCTTTTGATGTGGGAACATACATTTCCCATTCAAAATGTAAAATGACTTTTATACATCTTTCTATCTGATCTGACCTAACACGTATCACTTTCTGAAACTATTTTTCATTGTTCTGTAATGTGTTATTCTTTTTGTTTCTTAAGCTTTCTATAATCTTGAGGACCTCTTTTCTAATAAATAAATTTTCTCATTTTTAACTTATAACAGATGTTGATTTCTTTAGTGGTATATACATCTATGCTTATCTGTGTATTCTCAGTACAAAAATATACGTTATGTGTGTACTTGTATACATATGCATATATAGAGAGAGTACAAGGATAGACATATATGTGTATATTCTTTTTTAGTGTTTTGTTTATTTGTAAATGTTTTATTGAAATAAAATTATATCATTTCTACACCTCCATTTCTTCTCTCCATGACCTCCCAATTATTATCCCTAAATTCCATTCCATGTTTCCTCACACTAAAGTTGACAGCCTCTTTTCTTTGATTCTATTTTCTATATATGTATGTTTGTATGTACGTATATATACATATGTGTGTGTGTGTGTGTATGTTTGTGTGTATGTACATATGTAAAATATATATAAATACAACCTCGTTAGTCCAGTTTTCTGAGTATTTTAGGTTTCAGGTTGACCACTATGCAATGGACAAGAATAAGGGCTCATTTCTGGGAGAAGCTAATTCTCCTTCTCCCACAAGTTAATAGTTGCCTAGGGTTCTTTGTTTAGAGATGTAACCTGTGACATTTTCTCCCTTCCATGTTAACATATCTATTAATATTGCTATTTTTCTGGTCTTTTTTATGTAGCCATTTCTAGGACAGACTGTTTCACAGCAGATTATAGGAAGCTTAAGAGACAAATAGAATAACACATTACAGGACAATGAAAAATAATTTCTATATTCACAAAAATATACATTCCCTATATTTCTGGCTCTTGCAATCTTTCTGGACCCTCTTTAATGATGGTTTCTTGAAACAAAGATGCCGGAGATGTGATGTCAAGTATCCGCTGGGGCTGGGTCCTCTCTATCTATTGAACTCTGCATTGTGTCTAGTTGTTTTCTGTGATGGTCTCCATTTACTTTAAAGGACGTTTCTTTGATGAGGTGTGGTAGCTACATTATCTGTATGTATAAGGATAAGACTAAACTATAGTAAGAAATTATTCTGGTCTAGAAGATGGCTATCATAGGTTCTTTTCTAAGGTCCATAACCTCACTTTCTCTTTGAAGTTGGCTAAGAGACATGGTTTTCCTTCTCTTAAGTGAGTCTTAAGTCCTCTGAAATAATTCATGAACTTAAAAACACAAAATGACATATTCCTTCCTGTCTTTTCCCTAGCGAGAACAACTTTATAACCAAAGAGATATAACAAGCTTAAAAGACACATCTTTTTAAAATAAAGAATATGATTACAGAAGAAGCCAAAGCACAGGGCTGTCACCTACTGGTTCATATCCACACACACCTTTCTTGGAGGATATGTCACACAAGCATGCAGGTTTCCACTACCCTGTTCCCACTGGTAAAATATCAGCTGAAGTTTTCAACACAAGATGTCTCTCTTGTGAGTTTACATGTCATTTATGCATTGGAAAGGTTCGACTGTCTCCAATTTAGGAATATGTTTGTGCAATAAAGTATAAGTGATGCCAGGAGGTGGTGGTGCACACCTTTAATCCCAGCACTTGGGAGGCAGAGACAGGCAGATTTCTGAGTTTGAGGCCAGCCTGGTCTACAGAGTGAGTTCCAGGACAGCCAGGACTACACAGAGAAACCCTGTCTCGAAAAAAAAAAAGTATAAATGAAAAACAGGATACAGTGGACTTTGAAGGGCTTCAGCCAACCCTAGTTCAAAGAGTCACCCTGACATCCAGAAAATGGTCCACTGACTCTGGACAGCTCTGGGCCTTCTCAGTGTCCTCGTTGCAATATTAGTATCTTGACTGAATAAAAGTATTTCATTAGAAATCTATTTTTTATATCAGTCTTCCAATATCTAGGAACTCTAGAATACAATAGATTCAGGAATACCAAAACTATAAACTCCTATTAACATTTCCTTAAAGGAGTTGCAAGAGGAAGGATGGAGTTAAAAGAGAAGAAGTTTGAATGTTCTTTCTACAAACCCTAAACTGGCTTGGAACCAGGGTTTCTCTGGGTGTGTGCCTGACTGTGGGAAAGATTTTGGCAAAGGAAATCTAGGCTCCTGGATGTGCTTGTATTTTTGTTTACTGAGCCCAAGGGTTGATTTCTCAAATGAATTCTCTTTTTTACTGGGATGGTAGTGATCATGAAAAACCTCCTGGTAATAAGTACTCTGAAGGTTCCTTGGCTAACCAGGCAGTAAACATTGGCCCTATGCCTCGTTTCAATATTTTGGGTTGAATCTCTGTAGCCAAAATTGCTTGGGGAACCTCTCCAGGCAATACTCATTGTTCTGACCCTCAGGGGAATCCACAAAACAGGCACAATAAGTCACTGTCATGCAGCCATCATCCTGGGCACTTAGAGGTTATGTGGCTTGATGGCCAGCCCGACATGAGCAGAAAGATAGATAAAAGCACTTCCTTAGTGAGTGGGCCAGTTGAACATTAATATCTAATGACGTTTGAATCTAAGAAAGCTGAACGACAAACAATGAAGGCATAATGGAATGTCAGGAAATGTAGAAGCATGGCTTCTAGACAGGAATTACATACTGATTTACTGAGTCACCTTGGCTTAAGTCTTGCTGTCAGTCTCTGCCTACTGACCTAAAATATTAAAGAATTGTATTGCACTTCCTTACAAACCACAAGTCTAGAAGTATTACTGCCAAGGAACTTCTAAACTTTTCTTTTACCATATAACTCTATCTATGGTTAAAAAAAAAGAAAAAGACTGAAACATTCTATCCATGAGGTACCTATTAAGTTTGGCACAGAATTGAAGACAAAGGATTCCAGTGACAAATGGTTCAGTTGAATATGAAAATGGAAAAAAAAAGAACTAAAATACAAAATGAATACCTCCATTTCTTCTACAGAACTAACATGCTTCAGTGGTTATTGGAAATCTCTAACAATCAGGACACTTAAAGATCCGAAAGGCCAGCCTAGCCTGTCATTAAGTTTGACTAGACAGTGGAACAGGTAATACTAAATCATAGAGTTTGGTTAAATCCGTGCTGGAGAACCTTATCTTTGGCAATCTCATCTTTGCTGATTCACTAAGATGTCTTCAACATTATCCTTACATAGCATTTACTTTTCTCATCACTATGACAGAATACCTGAGGTAAAATATTAAGGAGATTTCAGTCTAGAGTCCTTGGTCATGTTGTTTCTGGGCTACAATGTGCTAAGATACAATGGCAGTAGAAATGTGTCAAAAGCTACTCAACTCATGTCAGCTGAGAGGGCCAGAAACAAGATACTTTCAGGGCTCCAAGAAAGCTGAAACTTATCTAGGAAATATGAGAGTCCCTGAAGGGCTGGATGTGAAGTTTGGGGTATGAGAACATGATCACATTTATATTTCTAAAGTTCATACAATGAACCACACTAGTGATGTGTTATAGTCTGAGAAGACAAATGTGGGAAACCACAAATAAAGTGGTTTCTTTTCTCTGTTTTGTTTTGATCAAATCTACATAAGCATTGCCATCTTAACTATTGCTAAGTGTCCATAGAGTGATATGAAGTACATTCCCAGTATTTTCTAACCAGCACCATTCATCAATGAACTGTTTTTAATTATCGTGTGATACGTTATCCACCAACAACTTTCATGATTTTAGTCATAACCCATTCATAGAACAAATAACCATGCATTGGGGTTCAGAGTTGAATGAGGGTAGCAGAGTTTACATGAACTAGAAGAAACACTAATAGAAAGAGGTGGCAGGTCAGCAGGAGAGGGGCAAGGGGCTAGTGGAGAAGAGCGGGGGGGGGGGGAGAGGACCAGTTAAAACAAAGTATTAGGAAACTCTCGTAATGAAATTCATTATTTTATATATTAACCTTAAGAATCTATAAAAGGATCTTTGAGGACTTGAGTTCCCAGTGCCAATGTGGCAACTCACAACTCTCTGAAACTTCAGTTCTAGGGAAATCCTACACCCTCTTCTTGCCTCTGTGGATATCAAACACTTATGTGATACACACATATATGTACATGCAGAACAAACACTCATACACATTAAAACAGATTAAATGTAGAAAAAAGTAATAAAAATTGGAAATAAGTTTGAATGAGGCTAGTATTGGTAAGGAAGAATGAAACAAACTAAGGTGTAATTAGTAGATTTGCCCTGCTGCTTGGATATTCATGCTATTTCCCATCTGAGAATCAATCTATAAGAGGACTCATCTGTAATGATCAGAAAGAGAAGGAAACAAACATAAACAAAGGATGTCAGCCCCATCACTTATTTCTCTTAACTAACCATAGGCATTGCACTAATATGCAAGAAAAAATATGATAAAGAGATGGGTGAAGACTGTTCTTCATGGGAGTTGTGAAAGCCATCTCCATACATTGAGTACTGTGGGGACACATGATGTCTCCCTGTACATATATCTGCAAGCACACCGGTAAGATGGAGCCACTTCTGGCACTAAAAGCCACTACCTGAAGCCATTCCTCAATATTAAGATGGCAAGCATCAATAAGGACCCTACCATGGGAAAGGGTCTTGTGTAGGGAAGTTGTGTCTGCTTAATGATAAGCGGAGTGGAAAAATGAAATCCATGAAATGCAGGTCCTGAATTTTCTAATAATCAAAGTCAGTTTAATAACAGAAAGTCACTGAGTATACCATCTGCCTGGATCTGGAATAAATACTTCATTATTAAATCTGTATGTAAAAACATAGTTTCCCATGTTACACAGAGAAACTATTCAGAGTCCTACCTAGAGAATGACAATATAGATTTCTATGACCCTAGAAGCCATATTCTTTTTTTTTTAATTTAAAACACTTAGATACTGCCTGGGTTAGAGCTCCTGGTAGCCCCGTTTCATCTAGGTTTTTTGAGGTTGGGAGCAGAGCTGCCACTGGTGATCCCGCTCTAGAAGCCATATTCTTAAGTGTTGCTTAATACCATCCGTTGTGAATAAAAAATGTCCCCCGTAGCCTCACCTGTTGGAACACGTGGTCTCCAGCTGGTAGTACTGTTTGGGAAGGCTTGTGGTTCCTTTAGAAGGCAGAACTTTCCTAGAGGAAAGGATTACTGAATGTGGGCCTTGTGACCTTATTACCTGACCCACTTCCGTTTACCCTCTGTTTCCTGAGTGTGGCAACAATGTGACCACCCAGCCCACTGCTACTGCTGCTGTGACATTACTGCCTGCTCTCATATATTTTACCTAATGGTATTTTTGGTACCCCTCAGAAACTATAAACCAGGCTAAACTCTGTATCCCTTAAGTTGCTCTTCTTAGGTAATCTATCACAACAATAAAGTAACCTGGAAACCATTCTATCAGAAAGATGCTTCATAATCTGGAAGCAACAAGCTTTCCAGCATCTCAGAACTCATACATGCTATGCTTTGCTACTTAAATGGAAACAAATATCTTCCTGGAACTTCCTTGCTATAAAAAGTTCACCTATACATCCTTTTTCACTACCAGAACAATCTGCAGATATCATTTGCCTTTGAATCAAGAATACATTATTAAAATAGCTAAATAAACTAAGCTTTAAAATAGATCTCTTCCCTCCATTTCAAGGCATGAACCAAATCAAGGCTGGCATCATCTGGCACATCCAAATAAAATAAAGTGCCTAACAATAAAAATTTTGGAATTATTATTGTGAAAACAGTAATAGTCCAAGGAAGTAGCAAGAAGCTGCCAGAACACTGCCAGTTTTTTTGGTACATTTCTGACTATGATATTATGACAAACTATGACCAACAAAGAATGTTAAGACCTACCAATACCACCCAACATTGCTCACTGCCCATTGGGCTATATTCATACCCTTTCCAAACATCATGTGTTCTCTCAAGGATCTGCTCTAGCAAAACATCACATGCCCCTTTTCCAGGCTACCTCCAGAAAAACACTATCTGTCTGTTCTTAGCAAAACATTCTCTCATAAGACAGTTTCCAGAGCAAAGTATCACATGACACAACTGAGTCTCCAAAGAAACCAGAAATTTTCACTTCAACATACAGTATGAAGAAGGAATACATTTTCAATAAAAGAAAAAATAAGCAAATAAAAGTATTTTTGAGAGTTAATATTTACAGACTGAGATTCAGAAGCATAAAAATTCCATGGAATAACCAAAGACTAGTAAAACCACCAAAATCACTCTCACAAAAAAAAAAAAATATTGGATCTTATTTACAATGATTTTCAGGATCTTAATTTACCTATTTATCATTTAATCCTGTGCAAAGATTAGAATGTTCATAATTTTACAAATAACAATAAATAAATATTACCAGAAGGTCCAAATATACTAATTGAGAATGAGAAAACAAGATGTTATTGAAATGTTCCCCCAGGTAAATAAAAGACATTGACCAGGTACAAGAAGATCAATTAGTGAGCATCTTCCATTCTCAGTTTCGTTGAAGTTATAGGAACCTTACAGCCAAGGTCCTATGTTGTCAGAGCATCCCCTATTCGAGTACTGCACAATGCATCTGCACAGTCAGCCAATCATTTTCATCTCTGTTTCAGATCTCCTCATATGTACTGCCTTTGTTCCCAGAAATATAGCATATAGAAAACACTTATACAAATACTAGATGGGACTGACAATGTGGAAATACAGATTGTCACTTGACAAATCAATCTTAGGAGCTAAGAAATCCCAGGTTCTTATAAAATCCATGTCTTAACCTAGGCTCCAGTCTAATATATAATATATATTTGAATTGTTGTCCTGTAATATGTTTGATGACTCTGCCCTCAAAGTCTTCATGTGTGTTAAAACAAAAGCAAGCACAACTAACACTGTGTTCATGTAAAGTGCCAAAAATCTGGCTAGCATTGAGCAGATACTTCATACAACTAGCCCTGGATTAGTAAGAAACAAATAGATGAACCACTTCTGCTTAGGAAAGCTGTTGTCTTTATCCTTTGCCCAAGCAGGGTCCCAGAAATACAGTGTAACCCTGAAAGAGAGATTAACCAAGAAACTGAGTGTTAAGCCACACTCAGTGGAGTCAGTGACTCTACTACTTCCTTTTTTTGTTTTGTTTTGTTTTGTTTTGTTTTGTTCAAAGTACAATTTATTTGAATAAGAACAAGAATAGGAAATTCTATATGCACCAGGCCAGGAGTAGATGCAGAAAATTCGCAATTTTGAAAAAGGAATGTCTATCCCCTTTAAGTTCCCACTCTAGAGAAGAAGATGTAAATATTCCCATACCCATTTTAGAAACTTTTGCTGTACTGAAGCAAAAAGTTTGTTTGATTTAAACAAACTTTTCAAAAAGAAAATTAAAACAGTTAAAAGAGAAGACAGTGTTCCCTTTGAGTTACCACCTACCCTCACTCCACAGACAGAATAATTTAAAACTTTCCATGTGAATATGTTAAAAATGTGTGCACCTAACTCTACAGGTATATATGTGCCAAAAGATAGATGAATCTCTACCATTTTAGACTCAAAAATATATATCATGTTTATATTTATCGTATTATACTTTTTATAATCTAATTGTACACAGTCATTTTGAGCTGGATTTTATTTCTGACCTTCACCTCCCAATTCTTTTCTCCCATTCAAATTAACCCTTTTATCTATATTTTCTTTCTGGTTTTGTTCTCTTTTTCTGTATTAGCTGTCTAGTTCCCCTTTGCCTGGAGAATCAGGTAATCATTACCTTAGAAGTAATTTGCTCAGAGAGAACATCAAATAGTCATTTTGACTATGTACTTAGATTTTTATTTAAAAAAGAAGAAGGAGAAAGCTGTGTAAGGTCAACTTATGTTCCCAGAATTTTTGCCTCAATTGTACTCTTAGGGCAAGAAATCATAATGCCATCTCTCACAAGAGCCCTGTGATGACCTTCAGAGCAAAAGGATTTTGTCAGAAGGGCAAATCTTGATCCATCTCTAACTTCACCATCTGCCCTGGCCATATTTCTACCTCCTTTGTTCTGAGGAAGTAGCACAGACAAACCCAGTCCCACATTCTGCAGTTTAGGCTCCACATTCCAGTGTCTGCTGTTCTCATGTTGGGGCTATAATTCCTGGCAATGAGGCCCTTCTCCTACAGGGGCACCTCGAGCAGGACACCCTCTTAACCTCTGCTGTGGCTCCACCTTAGTAACAAAGACAACCAGAATGAGAAATGAGGAATTAAAAAGCACCCTTTGCTTCCTTTTCTGGGTCACTGGAGCTTTGCTGGGGCATTAAAAAACATATGAAAGAATGCTGCTTTTTAACTCTGAAAATATTCACCTTTTAACACAAGGACTGTGCCCTTGAACTTCAAAACTGTGTCCTGCCTAAAAGACCAAAGGGTTTCTAGGGTACATTTGGCCTCATGGTTTCTGAGCACTTTTCCTGTCGATTGACTATTCTCATCTTGCATTTGACTTTTTTTTTCCCTGTGTGATCTAAAGAAAGGATTGAACTGAAATGCAAGGAGCCTCTGTAACAGATATTCAGAGGCATTTAGAGGGGAACCCTCTGACACAGATCTGACATCTCCTCCACTTATATGACTGAGAAAAACAAAGTGCAGAAAGGTAGGAAGGTGACTTCAAGCTTGCTTTGCAGCCTACTCACCGGTGGGATGAATCCCAGGCCAGCATTTTTAGTTAGTCACAGGTTTAGAGGTGTCATTTTTTTCTTCTGGTTATTAGTGTTCAAGTTCATTGAAGGTTATTAGAGACAGAATCAGATCATGCAGCACACATAGTTTTGTTAATAATTCATATCCTGGATTTTAGATAAAATATAATTTCTAAGGCTTTTAAAGAGTAGAAAAAAAAGCATGCAATAGTTATTAGGCCAAAACAAAAAGAAAAAGAATTTAGCTAAAGGTAGCATTATAATATTTAGTGACACAGGGAATGTGTTAGTGAATGAGATGAAACTTGAAGCCACAATTCACAATTGTTATAACTGCCATGGAACAGATATTGATTATTAGTCACTAGTTTGAATCAAAGCTCTCTAACACTTGAAAAATAACGAAAACATTGAATAGGATTACCATCTCAAACTTACCCACTGTGACCCCTTAATTCCTAGTAAACCATTACACAGCAGAGTGGTCTGACATTTGTATATCCCTGTACAGCATTGAAACAATCTAAGAAATTGCCAGGCAGAACTGTTCTGTTTCAATACACAACTCAGTTTAGCAAATGCCACAGTTCCATAAATATATGCACAGATTCAAACCAGACAAAACCCACACAGAGAGGGGGAAATGCATACAGTTTCACCCTTAACTAAGAAGCTGTTTGCAACTGATACCTGCTTGGAAAGGAAAGATCAGTTTTTCCCTCCTGAGATCTCACTGGGCATGTCAACAACACTCGAGGGCAGGTCCTGTATCCAAGAGTAGTTGGTCAACACAAAACAGACTCCATGTTTTGTTTGTGTGTGTTTTGTTTTGTTTTGTTTTGTTCTGTTTTGTTTGGGTATTTTTTGTCTTGTTTGTTTGGTTCTGTTTAGGGGTTTTGAGGGTTTGACTGTGGTTCTATTTTTGGAGAGAGAGAGAGAGAGAGAGAGAGAGAGAGAGAGAGAGAGAACATGAAGTTACCTGAGTAGGAAAGTTGGGAGGATCAGAAAAGGGTTGAGAGAGGGAAAAGAACATGGTCAAACTATATCATACAGTAACAAATAGAGATAAATATGAAAAAAATTGTGGTAGACTCTCCCCTTTGTTGACAAGACACCAATCCCCCTCACCCACCCCAGTGTTTACCAGCCTATGGTCTTCAGCACCATACTTAGTCACAATGTCCTTTAAGTCACACTTCTATAAATGCAGGTGTTGGTTTCTTTGTTAGAGAGAAGCAGCTCTGTGTGAAGCCCACTCTGGAAAAGCAGGCATGATATCTGCTATTCTCTGTCCCCTCCACTCATATGAAACTAAAGTTCTCCAAACTGATCTGCCTCAGCAATGGCAGTGACATCCTTATCACCAAAGAACACAGTTTCAGTCTCTTCAGGGTTGAGTCATGTAGGAGATTAATAAGGAGAAAGGAGTCCCACTTTCTATAAACCACTGTTAGTATATGCCATACTTACAGTATCAAAATGTTGAATACATGGTTCATCTGGAAAGGTATGTGTACTAGTAGAAGTTGACAAATGGCCCGCATGGTAAATCCTCATTGTCTATTAATTAGTCTTGAGCTCTTGGCCAAGTCATTTGGTCAAAGTTTCATACTTTAGTTATGCTCATAACTGATATCCATCTTTCATAGTATTTAGGACAAAGCAAATGCTTACTCATGAAAACAATGCCAAATTCACTGTCAATTTTTTATTTGCCACTCTGGAGAACGATGATGTATGTCATCTTATTTGCACAACAGTGTGGGGAAGGCAGGAGTACTATAAAATACAATACAGGAAGAGCTGGAGAGATGACTTGGCAGTCAAGGACACTTGCTCTTCCAAGGACTTGACTTTGGTGCCCAGTATCCACATGCAGTGACTCATAACCAACTTGAATTCCAGCTCTAAGGACACCTGCATACATGTGGTGCATACATGTGTGCATGCACACATACACACACACACACACACACACACACACACACACACACACATACAAATACTTAATTTTAAAAAAATAAATCCTTTCCTCCTGCTTTCTGAGGTAGGTAGGCTAAACTTCAGCTCCAATAATTCCAAAATATGAATCTTTATCCCTTGTAATATATACCTCCTTGGAGGGAAATACCTTCTGCTAAAACAATGAAACAAAAACAACCTGAATGTAATACAGGAAACAGGAATGTTGGAGTTGACTCAGGCTCCTTAAACCTTCTTATATTACTCCTCATTGTTGGGTTCTAATAAACTCGATTAGAAACTTTATACCAGAAAGAGGCATGTATCTGCCTTCATGAGATATCTATGTAGATGAACATTTTCTCGCACACAGGAATATTTCAAGGAGTATTTTCATAGGAAACATATGAACTGAATGCTTACAGGTATTTGTCCCATGATTTGAGGAATAAGAAATGCAGGTATTCATACTCAAAAATATTCTATATTATTCTAATATTCTTTCTATTATATGGCCTTGTTTCATTGAGCTATACTGGCTTTGACTGAAAGCAACAGAGGGAATCAGGAGAGCATTATGAGGGATGAAAAAGATAAAGAAATAAAAAATATCTCCTATTGCAAGGCGTCCCGAGCTTGGGAACACTGACCAGATGACCAAGGGGTCATTTCTATTTGATGTCAGGTGGAGGTCTTTAAGTTCTCCATTTGGAGACTGATTGAAAACCAGATGATATCATCATGTCTGCCAAATCTCAGCTTTCAGCTATTATGCCCCTCTTAGCGTTTTTTTTTTTTTATCTCTCTCCTACAACAAAAGAAGAGGTCTGTTCTCTTATTCTTCAATTTTCTATGGCTCTTTTTAGGATCATAAGCAATTGACAGAAGAAACAGATCGTGCGTGTGTGTGTGTGTGTGTGTGTGTGTGTGTGGTGCTTTAACCTTAAAATGTGTGCTCTGTTGAGCAGTTTAGTACAAGTCATAAACCCACTATCTTTCAAATATTTAACAGAAGCATCTAAGGAATCATTTTTAATATTTCCTGCTTCGAGATATTCGAGATGGATTGTACAATTTCAGAAAATACTAATAAAAACTGGCAATAGCTAATAGAAATACAGTAAGTAACTTTACTGCCCACTTTTATGTATCTCTAGAGAAAGGCCTCTGGGCTAGAAAACACTCAATTTTTAAAAGAGCTCTCTCTTTCTGTGTGTGTAGCACTGGCTAGCCTGGATATTCTTTGTGTATATGAGACTAGCCTGGACTTCACAGAGTTCTGCCTTCCTTTACCACTCCAGTGCCCAGTTTAGAGAAGTTCATTACCATGCCCAGCCTCATTTTTCACTTTTGAATTGTCTATTGCACTTGCCATTTGCCCTGTATATACTAAATTTATGTTATATTTCTATTGGTTATATGCACATCTTTTATTTGGCTCATTTTAATCTTTTTACTATTTTTTTTCTTTTTTTTTAATTTGATATTTTAATAGTATGTGTTGATCAGAAGTAGTGTTCTCCAGGACATCAATTTTTTCCTGTGTTCTTCAAACTTCTTGAATCTTACTTTGAACTGGGTCCTTCCATTACAGGTGAGGAGAGCATACCTGATAGTTTGAAAAGACACATGCATGTGGATAATTTATTCCTTTAGCCTTCCCATTTTCCCTTCAGTTTTCAGATTTCCTGTGGAAATCATACATTAAACTATGCCCTTGCAGGATTGGCAGCCAGTGTTATATGAAATGAGTTGATGTTTGTTTAATTTTAACTTTCAGTATCGAAGGATAGTCTTCTTAGAGATAATCTTTATATTCTCTAGTACCTGGTTGTATTCATAAGAAACATGATGCTTGTGTCTTTGTCCTATTCCTTTACCTTATAATTTAACTGTTACCAATCTGAGAAAGAGTGTTTCTGTATATTAGATACATAAAAAAAAAAAGATTCATTTGACCAGAGAAAGAGAAAACAAATATTCATGACAACTGGAGAACCTTTTATTTCACATAAGAATCACAATTCCAGAAATAGAGGCCTGTAGTAAATGCAAATATTGGTCAATGACATGTTCATAAAGGAACACTTGCTTTGGAACATCTGTATCTAGTCCCAGAAGAAGTGTCTTATATGTATTGAGGAGGAACGGTGAAGCGAAGCCTAGAAAAACAAAGTTTCCATAAGATTATGGGGGAAAGATAGATCTTCTTAGGAAAGGGAAATAGAAAAGATAGTTGTGGTTGGGGTGTGGCTGGAATGGGAAGATCAAGTTGGGAGGGGGACTATGGGAGAGACAATTAAGGAGCCATTGAGTGATGGTATGGAAAGCAAATACATACATGAGAGCACTCAAAATAAAATTTCCAAATAATGCAAGAGACAGAATCCCAACTAGCCATCTCTTGTTACCAAATGATGCTTCCTGTACTGGTATTGAGTTCTTGGCCAAAGAGATCCCATTATAATCCCCAAACAACTTAGGTTGTTGCCAACACTAGAGGTTACTCTCTGCCAACTTACAGTAAGGCCCTGTTACTGAAGACAACATCTATATGGCTCATTAAACATGGAGAAGTTGAGCTGGGGCCTATACAGAGCCTTCAGCACTATGGTCTACAATCTTTGGTATGGGATCTAGAGTCTTTGGTTCAGGAAGATACTCTGCATGATACCAAAAGAGAAACATGAACACCAAGACAATCACAGCCCCTTTTATCTACATTAGTGTCCCGTTTGCAAGATATGTTAGGGCAATGGTGGCAGAAATCTTGTGGGAATAACCGAGCAATATCTTATTTGGCCAAAGGACTACTTCAGGAGATGGAAACCATATCCAACACTTCTTAAGTGATCAAGAAGCAGAGATTAAATAATCTAGGGACCTAGGTCCTTTTTTTGTCTAAAATCTGACATCATTAGCTTTGAATTAGAAATTACTTTTCAGTAATGTAGAGAAACAAATGACACCCATAGTTATTAAAGGAATATATATTCTTTGATGATCATATATATATGTGTATATACATATATACACATATATATATGTGTGTGTGTGTACATATATATATAATGTATTACATTTATTAAAGGAATTACATTATATGTATACATATATACATGTGTGTATACATATATATATAATGTATTACATGTATTAAAGGAATTACATTATATATATGCATATATACATGTGTGTATGCGTGTGTGTGTGTGTGTGTGTGTGTGTGTGTGTGTATTCATGAAAACATTCTGCTATACTCATAGGTCATTCATTGTCTTGCTCAGCCATCATGCCATCATGAGAGAAGCTGTTCCCAGATGGGAACAGATAAAGATACTCACATTCAGACATTATATGAAGAGTGAGAGACCTTAGAACAACACTCAGCCCTAAGTGGAAGGTCTCTATCAAATTCTTCACCTTAGACTTAGCAGAACCTCATGGAGGAGGAGGTAAAGTTTAAGAGCCAATATATGGAGAGTGAGAGACCGTAGAACAACACTCAGCCCTAAGTGGAAGGTCTCTATCAAATTCTTCACCTTAGACTTAGCAGAACCTCATGGAGGAGGAGGTAAAGTTTAAGAGCCAAGGGAGAGCAAAAAAAATTTCCTCTAAACCAACTGGAAAAGGTTATTTGAACTCACAAGACAGAAGCAACATACAACAGGCATGGATCTCTACGGGGTCCTTTGCATAAATATTATAGCTTCCAGTTTAGTGCTTTTATGGGATTTCTGAGTGAGCAAATGAGTGAGTCTCTGATTCTTGTGCCTTCTCTTGGCCTCTTTTACTTCTGTTGGATTATTTTGTCCAACTCCAATGTTAGCTTTATTTTATCTCCTGTGTTACTATTATTCTTTTAAAAAGAAAGGAAACAATAACTGAAATCAAAGCATGGAGGAGCATTTACAACATTTGTCATTATTTGTGGTCAAAATCTTCAGTATTATGTTACAATGAATATGAGTGTTTGATCTGAATCTGTAAAAGCTACATTCAAATCATAGTACTTCCTTTAGCTGTTTGGCCTTGGGCTTTGTATACTATCCTTCTGAGTTTTAATTTTCTTTCCTGAAGAAAATACAGTATCATTCATACAGAGTCACTAAGAAATTTTACTGGCATGATACAAATTTAACATCATGCATGGACATACTAAGAACTTATTAAATGTCAGATAAAAGTACCAACACATAAGACAGTGGGTTTGTTAGTGATGTATATTGAAAGAAGATAATGAAAAGATGCTGTATTTAGACTTCATACTCTTTCAGATATGATAAATCCATGATCAGAACTAACAGGGAACACAACACACAAGGCATGTCAAGAAAAAAAAAACCTACAGCATCAAAATCTTATAGGTTTAGTGGAGTCACTGCTCAATTGACAATGCATCCTAAAAGATGTGCTAGTATTTAACATCCCAATGGTTTTTTTCTGCCCTTTCTTTCTCTTCTTCCTCTTCCTCCTCTTCCTCCTTGTCCTAGTCTTTCTCTTTCTCCTCCTCCTCTTCCTCCTCCTCCCCCACCCCTCTTCTTCCTCCTCCTCCTCCTCTTCTGTCTTCTTTTTATTTTAGGAAGTTCTATTGAGCCATTTTTCTAAAGCCTGGCATGATACCATCAGCTTGGAAGTAGAAATTGTTTTTCAATAATGCAGGGCAGCAAAAGAGAACCATATTCAATAATGAAGTAAAAGTCTCATATTCATCATTTAAAATTATTTTTAAATTTTCTCATTAGATTTATTCTACAGCAACAGAAGTCTGTGAAAACTGAAATTGTTTGTCTACAAGTGATAGGTGCTTTATGACTATATCTGTTAGAGGCTTTGAAGTTAACCTTAATTGGACGGCCACCTATTGTGAAGCAGAAATGTTATAATTTATTTAGACAAAACAAAAACATACTTTGGAAACCACTAAGCCATGAAATAAATAAGACAAAAAGCCTCCTTGGCTATTAGAGCAATGCATGCATTTGTTTTTTTCTGGTTATATTGTTATTTGGGGGTTGTTATTAATTCTTCAGGTACAAAGATTATATTTTTTAAAAAAAATATAAAGATACAATCTTTCCAAACAGGAATATAAAATAAGTACTTCATTAATGACTCATGAGCAAATTCCAAAATTCCTCAATACCAAATGAGTAGATCCTTGTCTCATCCTGCTTAAAACTGAACTCCAAATGAGTCACAGGCCTCAGCATAAGATCTAATGCTCTGAATCCAGTAAAGGAGAAGGAAGAACTTCCTGAAGCAGTAGCAGATAAAACAATTGCTTGAAATGTACATGATGAAACTAAAAAAAAAAAAAAATTAAAAATAACAAATATAAAAAAAAATCTGTAGAGCCAAGAACTCTATCATTTAAGTGAATCTGCAGCCTACAGTAAAATATCTTCCTTAGCTATATATCTAAAAGGGTTATTATTTCAAATATGTAATGAACTAAAAAAAATAAATAAATTGGAGAATAGAATTTTCTTAAAAGAAAAACAAAGGATTGAGTATATTTAAATACTTTCATTATTCTTATTCATCATGGAAATGCAAATTAAAATGATTTTGAGATCTTATCTTACCCCACTCAGAGTGGCTAATATCAATAAAATAAATGACAACAAATGCTGGCAAGGGTGTGGGCAAAGAGGAACAGCATTTCACTATTGTAGGCAATGCAAACTGTTGCAGACCCTGTTGAATCAATGTGGAGGTCTGCTGTGATTATTGAAATAGATCAACCAGAATATCTAGCTGCTCCTTGAGACAGTCTCAAAGAAGGCTATATCCTTCTATAGAGATACCTACTCATTAATGGTCATTGCTGACTTCTTCACAATACCCAGGAAATGGAAACAACCTAGGCGTCCATCAACAGATGAATGGCTAAATAAAATGTGGTTCTTATACATAAGTGAATATCATTCAGCTGAAACGAAAATGAAACTATAAAATTTGCAAGTAAATAGATGGAGCTGGAAATAATTATTCTGAATGAGATAATCCAGACCCAGGAAGACAAATGACTCACGTTCTTCCTTATGTGGATGCTCGCTCTGAATCTTTAGAAATGAATGTCTAAATTGGAGCGTGCACAGAAGATAGAAAATTAGTAAGTATACATAGAAAAGCTCAAGAAAAAGGTGATAGTATGTAGGTGCTATGAAGGAAGGAAGAGGAAGAGTGGGACAGGAAGGGTTAAATAGATTAGGGATGTGGAGGTTGAGTAAAAAGAGGGAGTATGGCAAAGGATAGCAATACGAAAGATCTCTGAAAGTGCTGTATGGAAACCTACTATTATAGAAGCTTCCATACATATATCATTATTATTATTATTATTATTATTATTATTATCATCATCATCATCATCATCATCATCATCATCATCATCATATGGGTTTTAAACTAAGTTACCCTACAATAGTGGGGAGGGGCAAATAATAGCTCCCACAGATACCACAAGCTATCAAAAATACCAGTACCAAGTATGTTACCTCTTTTTGAATTGGTAAGCCCATAGATATATATCTTAAATATTACAGGCTATTACCATTATTCTTGATTACCCTCCAGAACACAATGGTAAAACCCTATTGCCAAAAGCACCACATACCTGAGTCTTAAGAAACGGAGAGATCAAGTTGGGGTATGGAAGCTTTATCCATATAGGCTATCTTTCATAGTGCTGAAAGTCTCTAAGCATGCTACTGAGGGACAAAAGTCAACATTAGTTTTACCTGGCTCAGAACCCTGGGATATGCAGTAATGACTGGCCTAGCAAGAGAAGACTACAGGTGCCAGAGTGGTACAAATGTTTTGGAAGTAGCTAAGCACTTTCTGATGAGATTTCAAGCCTGCTCCGCAAGCTGTAGCCTATGTCTGGTACAGGTTTTTGGCCCAGGTAACAGTAGCAACTGTATCAGACATAGGTTACAACTTGAGGAGCAGGCATAGGGGAGAGCATAGTACTACCACTCAACTATGTGGACATCGTAATAAACTGTTTCATAAGCTACACAATACACATGCACACACACATGTATGTATGTATGTATGTATGTATGTATGTATGTATCAGCTCTCACCATAGAAACTTCCTTTGTAGTGGATGGCAATTAATACAAAGATTCACAGTTGCTGCAAAAACCAAAAGATTTTGGAGGGCTCATCTCTAACTGGATATTTGTATCACACCCTCTGCCCCCAAAACTAAGTGATCATTGCAGGAGAGAAGATGGGATGATTTCAAGAGCCAGAGGAAAATAGATGTCTGCAGGCAAAACAATAATCGCTAGGCATGACAATGCAGTTACACGAATAAACAGGGGCTGGGACAGCATGGTCGCTTGTGGGCTTTGGAAAGTCAGTTTGCTCTTTGAATGGTATTTACTACTTTGTTTGTATTTACATGCTTGCCTTCGTGATGTTTTCTTCTGGAAAGATCTTGTCAGTGACTAAATTTGACACAGGATGCAAAGTCAAACAAAACCTGAAGTAAATAGTTTAAGTACCACTGATTTGGGATCCCACTGGGCCTGCTGCTGCTTAACCCACAAGGAATGAGTGACGAGGTTTTACAAAATACTATAAAATTCAAATTATCTCATAATATTCTGGGATCAATTTAGAAGTCACCGGTAGAGGGTTCATGGTAAAAGGCAAGTACTGTGTTGAGATTCACGGATGAACAAGTTCTTCCCAAGCTCAGTCAAGTTCTTGTTCTAGCTGCAGAGTGAGTTGGGTATCTAACACTGTTTTGAAACAGCTGCATGGCTTTCTTCTCTCATTCCATCAGGTGATGGGCTACGCTCAGAGAAATGAACAATCACTTTCACAGAAGCTTTTAATTTGGGGTGATTATTTAAATGTTAACTATGAAAACTAAATCCACTTATCTCAACTCAGGATTGCAGACTTGACATGCCAACATGCATTCTCTCACAGGCTTAAGAATATTCTTAGAAGAGACAGGAAACTAAAACTACCCAAGATTCTGAGACTAGGAAATATGGCTGTTCTCTCTCCCAGGAAAGCAATATCTGGCATAGACACTAATGTTCTATGCTTCAGTAAGAATGGAATTAAAAAGAAAGTGAGCTTCAAATCCCAGGATCCTAGTTGCAGAAGCAATAACCACTTTCACACTTCACTTTCCTCCCATAAATAACAATTCTTGAAAAATATTAGCTCTATTGGCACATGGACACAACCAATATGCAATAAATACCAGTTTTTCTCATTATTCCAGCATTCTACTCTACTAAACAGCATTATTTCATTTCATAAATGGAGAAACTGAGATTTAGATCATGTAAGTAATTTCAAAAGCAAGACAAAGTTGTCAAAGTTATGATATAAAGAAACTTTGGGTGGAATGAAAACAGATTGAAGTTTGAACACAAGTTAGAGAGAGCTATTGAAGATCCAAGTTACTGGATCTTCATCTTTGGGATTTTAGGAAAAAGTCACACGTAGGTTAGAGTGAAAACAAGGAAATTTAGATTTCATAAAGAAAAATGTAGAGAAAAGGAAAAGGCAATTAGCAGAGATTTAGACAATAATATTTAAAATGACAACAAGAACATCTCATAGATTATTGAAATAAAAAACAAACAGGAGAAAAAATAAGTAAGGCTAACACAAGGTAAACAAAGGCACTAAGAAGTGAAAGTTTTCAACACGGGACTACATCATCTTAGACTACAAAGATGCTAATGGAACCCATGATGTTAGCACATGACAGATGGTTACTAGGAACTCTTCCCAGTCCAGTGGCCATGGGAGAAAGCACATCATAGCAAAATTCAAAGAAAAGCCTGTAGCAATGTTGAACATATTGTTCATAGTGAAGCTTGCTAATCACAGAATGAGAGATTGAAAAACAAAAGGGAGAAACCTCTGACCTCATCCTCCATGCATGAAAAAAAAATGGTGTTTGATTGACCTCAGAGGAGAATAAACAGAAGGGAAACCTGAATGTGCAGAAAAGTCATAGCCAAACAAGTTTGCATATCAAGTACAAGAAATGAGCCCCAAACCATAAGAAGACACATGAATCTCTGTCCAGAAAGTTGAGAAGATTTACTCACTATGACAAAATAGAAGCCCTATAACATGGTAGCACATGGACATGTGTGGTACACCTTCCACTGCTGAACAAGAAGCACCCAGAATATTAGCCAACAGGCCAAGAAAAATAGCAAGTTTGGAGCAACTAAAGTTTGGAACAGATGCTTTGGACATGTGGAAGGTAGCTAACTGGAGATGATGAAAAGATTCTTAATTAGACTTTATAGGACTAGATAAGAAAAAATGTAAAAATAAATAGAAAAAAAAGAGCTCTCAGATTATTTATCACACAAAATGACATGAAAAGAAAGCATTATTTGCTGTTTCAAAAGTTTTTGTATCTGAAATACAGCCTTCCTGTATGACCAGAAGGAGAAATAAAGTCAGTGGGCATCTAGTTAACTTAACCCACACCTAAATGGCAAGACCACAGTCTGTTGTACTCAGCTTCTTCTGTGCAGATGGCAACAGGAAAGTTGACTTCTGAGCCTTGACCTTTGCTTTTCCACTCTGATACACTCTTTCCTCATGTGGTTGCCCAGCAAATGAACTTGTATACGTTGTTTTCATTATGAGTACTCAGCCTGTAGGAATCTTCCTTTAAAAAAAGAAAGAAAGAAAGAAATATAGAAATGAAGCTACCACATGACCCAGATATATCACTCCTGGAGATCTACGAAAAGGACCCAAGGTCAACATAGCACAGTTAATTGAAGCATTATTCACAATAGCTATGTTACAGGACACAGGTTTTAATGTTATTTTGCCATTGGGAAAGTACGTGTTCAGACAATGGAAATGGCATGCACTTTAGAAGTAGTTGTGGGGAGAAGACGGGAAGAGAGACAATATGCATGTATATACATTAGATCTTTTGTAAAAAAAATGAATCTGATCTAATAGCTTTCTTTTCTTCAGTGGGACTTTTTTTGTTCATATTTTCAAGGCATTATTCATTTCTTTACCTACAGAGAAGAAATGCAGAAATATCACTTGTACTTAAACATCATTTTGTGGTTAACGCCTAACTTAATCACTTGTGAGAAATTTTGTGTCTCAAACTTCCTCCAACCTGACTCATTGTAAAATGATCCTCAAAATGGAATTTTACTTAGTGAAATAAGATAGACTGTAAAATACTTTTTTAAAGAGGGAGGAGTTAAAAAAAGATCCAATGACTTCTCCAAAAATAAAAAGATTAAATAAAATTTTAAAAAAGAATAGAAGATAGATAGATAGATAGATAGATAGATAGATAGATAGATAGATAGATAGATAGATAGATAGGAAAAGTTTTTTTGGAACAATTCTGGTGTGCATGGAAGTAGTATGTTGGTCTGTATATGAAGAGTTAGATGCTACAACAGATAATCCTCAAATTTCAGTACTTCATCTGTTCAGATGACAAAAAAGAAGTCCTTTAGATGGCCCTTCTCTATATGGTGGCTTGGAGTTCCGGGCTTTTCCCAAGAATGGTCTACAACAGATCATCTCCACAGTTGCTATGGAATGAAGAGACACAGCACAGAGAACTGAGATGAGATTGCAATCAACCTTGCAACCTTGCAAGAACCTGTTTCTTCCCCCTTGCATTCATCAGAGCCTGAGTGCATATGATCCCAATCTAACTGTAAAGATGTGGAAATATGGTCACCATTTCTCTCCAGGAGAAAGAAAGAAAATTGATGTGCATCTAATTCACATAAACTCACACTTAGACTACAACGTTTCTTTTGATGGGTAAACATGAGAAAAAATGTAAGTTCCACAAATTTCTAATATTTCTGGATTATTCTGTGCCTTAAATGAAATAAATGAATTTCAAAGGCTTACTCTTCATCATTATTCTTCCAAATTACTACCTTCTACCTACTCAGGGAATATGCAGAGACTGAAGAATAAGGAACAATGAGGACGGGATGTGGATCACGGGGACCTACCTCTCTTTGCTGAACTGCGGGATATTGATTAATTGTAAAGGAAGGGATGCTATTATCTTTGCAAAGCATTAATGTTAGGGGCTGGAGCAGTAATTAAGAGAACTTGCTACTCTTTCAGAGAGCCCTGCTTTGATTCCCAGTATTTACATAATGGCTGCCAACCCTCTGTGGCTCTAATTCCAAGAGACCAACATCTTCTTCCTGCTTCCACGGGCACCAGTCATGCACATAATACACAGCTATATAGGCAGGAAAATACACATAAAAATAAATTTGAACAGTTTAAAAGAACATTAGCATCTACTGAAAACAAACGGAGGAGAAAAAAGTTTCAGAAAATTAAGAAAAATTTAAGGCTGATAAGAAATAAATATTATATTCTCCAACCATCTTTCAGTAGTGTGTCTCCTGGAATTACAAGCATTAGAATCATTTTCTCATGGATAAGTAGCACTGTGTTTTAAGGTTCATTTTAAGGGACATTGGGGCTTTTCTTATAGCCTTCAAGCATGCTGTCTTCCATGTCCAGAATGTTCTTTGTTTTATTACATGTCATGCAAGTCTCAACTTAGCTAAGACACCACCAGGGCACAAGTCTCTTTTTCCTTTGTTAAATGATTTTCTTGCTTAATTTTTCTATCACCGAGAACCTTTTAACCTATTTCCTATTCTCATCTAATTTTAAGGTAAGAAAGTAACAGAAGTAAAATCATATCTCCTCTATCTAAGTGAAGAAGTAAAGACTGGGATGGAATAGCCAGTTACTCCTCTATACTCAGGGTTTCCCTGGTGACTAACATCTCAGAGATGAGTAATAAAGAATAAGCCTTTTAACAAGCTTAACACCGTGGCTGAAACTTTTCAGTCATGGACAGGACAGATCATGGGGATTTACCTCTCCTTGTTGAACTGAAGAATGTTGATTGATTGTGAGGGAAGGGGTGTCAATATTTTCCATTATATACCCACTAATGAACCAAATTGGTTTCAATGTATAGTTCTAAACACAGAGTGCGTGGTTCAGGATACTCAACAAATCTTAAAAGAAAACAAATGCATCAATAAGGGAAAGAAATTAACAAAGGAGAAAGTTGTGATCGTTTGAATAGATTTTGGCCTCCAAATACTCATGAAATTGAATGCTTGGCTCACGTGGAATGGCACTACTAGGAGGCGTGGCCTGGTTGGAGGGGGTGTGTCACTGTAGGGGTGGACTTTGAGGTCTTCTGGGCTTAAACACCAGCCACCTTAGTCTCCTGTGGAATTAGTCTCCTCTGAGCTGCCTTTGGATCAAGATGTAGAACTCTTGGCTCCTCAGCACCATCTCTGACCGCACACTGTCATGCTTCCCCGCTATAATGATAATAGACTAAACCTCTGAAATTGTAGGCCAGCCCCAATTAAATGCTGTTCTTTATAAAAGTTGCCTTAGCCACGGTGTCTCTTCAAAGTAATGAAACCCTGAGATGAGAGTGGATGGAAGATTAGCAAGCTTTGATGGCGAAAGTAATCAGAATGCTTTTGTACGTGTTTGAAACTGTCAAAAAAAAAAAACAAATTTAATTAACAAAACAATGATGTACTGTCATTACTAGCTAGTTAGGAAATCAAGAATTATAAAACATATTTCTTAAAACCAATAAATGGGTTTCTGGCTGCAAAGTACAGGATTTTTTCAGCTAAACAAATGAACTAAAATATTCTAGTTTTTATGATTGACTTACAAGGGTATATGCAATGACGAATAGTCAATCACTTATACATTTACTAGGAGTAAGAATGCTCAGAAGAGTGTGTGTGTCCTACTTCTGCCTTAGTTTTAGTACGATACTACAGCTACAAGTTTGATCAGTCTTCAAGTCCCCTTTAATTTTTGTGTGGTTATTTTGGGGAATAATCTTTTTCCAGCACTTGACTTGGATATTTCATAAATCCTTAGAATAATGCTCCCTAAACAATTTAGAGCTAAAGAGACAAAGGCTTGGAGAATCTAACTTTGCTATTTTTGAAAATGTGCTAAAATGAAGGGAAGACAGTAATACAGGGGACGAGTGTGAACAAAGCACATTAAATGGAAGCATGGGTGTGGCACGGCATAATCTTTTACTTTGTCCAATTAATATATTCCAATGAAAAGAAAGCAAAGACTAAGATGGCTGGCTTGATCAGTGAAGTGCCTGCCACACAAGTATGAACACTTGGGTTTGGATCCCTAGCACCCATGGAAAGCTTAGCCTGGTGGCATGTATCTGCAACCTAAATGGCAGTGAGTAGTACTGACAGGTGGAACACCAGAGCTCACTGACCTAGCACTTAAGCTCATCCGTGAGCTCCAAGCTCAGTGGGAGAGCCCAACCCCCAAAAGCAACGTAGAAAAATGATTGAGCAAAATATTCAGGCTCAGCCTCTGGCCTCCACACAAACCCACATGGACAAGTACACCCCCGCACATCTAGGACATATCCACACCACACATACACGCACACACATGTACACAAGAAATCTTACAAAATGTGACATAGCCAAGACTCAGAATCATGTCTTCCCATGAAAGCCATGATTTTTATGATCTACTTTAAAAGATAGCCTTTTCATTCACACAGTTATCTCTGTTCCACACAATACTGACAAGTTTTGATGATGCTTGGGTAAGTCTGACATAGCAGAGATTATACCAATAT
Source organism: Rhabdomys pumilio (assembly GCA_030674055.1). Classification (NCBI taxonomy): domain Eukaryota; kingdom Metazoa; phylum Chordata; class Mammalia; order Rodentia; family Muridae; genus Rhabdomys; species Rhabdomys pumilio. The sequence continues at coordinate 22,115,452 of JANHMN010000018.1, read as the reverse complement.
ATCATATTCCCCAGACTTTGGTGTGCATGAAGACTTACCATCCATTTCCCCTGTGAGTGTTTCTTTTCAAAACACAACTACTTTTACATAGAAAAGAATGGGTAGGTGTGTGTGTGTGTGTGTGTGTGTGTGTGTGTGTGTGTGTGTGCTCGCGCTCGCGCGCATGCGTGTGCACACATGCATGCCTTTAGGATGGCTATTAGGATTATTTTCAATAATTTTATTGTTTGTTTGTTTATTAGACAGGCCTTGTTTCATAGCCACAGCTGGTCTCAAACTCATATTTCTCTTCCTTCTGACTCCTAAATGCTGAGATTAGAGGGGTGTGTCTTCCCAGGCTTAAATTTCTTTCTTCACTTCTTGCTTATTAGTACCTACTTCTATCAGTGCTATGGTCAAATGAACACTAAGAAGAAAATAAGAAGAAAATAAAATTTATTCTGTGGAACTGACTTGTCTGATTGAGACACTTGAATTTATTGTGCCTTTTTAAAATAATGGCAACTACTCTGAGCTGGGTTTTTATTTTAGATATATAGGCATTGTAACTTAGTATTAAGTGTAAATTAAAACTTGAAGCTAATTTGAGTTTACTATCTCTGCATAGTAGAGTACAGTAGGCGATTGATGTTTGACTTAGTCACTTGACCTTCTTTGTACAAAGAACCATTAGGGGACACAACAAGATCAGAGGCTTTAAATGAGCTGTGTGCTTGCCACAACCTCTAGCCCTTTGCCATTTGTCCTGAGGAAAACATATTCTCAGGTGACCACGGGTCCAAGGCGAATAAACAAGTGGAATAGACCTACAACCTAAAGCCAAGGCCATCGTCAGATGTGCAGAATCATGAACAATAAGATAGATGTCTGTGCTATAAGCCACTGAGCTCTTGAAGTTAGCTGTTGCACAAAAGAAAAAAATGAATACATCATATGAATGTATCAGCATTTTTAAAAAGTATTTTCAGATAAATAATGGGATTAGACTTTCATTTTTTCCAATGTTTTCTAAGCCTTACATGTTTAGACAGTGACATTTTTATAGCCTTTATCGAATGACAATATGAGATTTGATTTGTTCTCTCTGGAGTGCCTTTATGAAATTCAATACACACAAAGTAGGTAGTTCTCTAGCACCCAAATAATTTTGTCCAAAAGCAACTTTTACAAGAGATTATTTGAAAGCAACTTTATAAAAAAATTAGACTTGGATAATTAAAATCCCATGAACAAATTGTATTCTAATATGTGACTGTATGTAACATTTTGAAATGTTTATTGGAAGAAGGAAGCATTGATGATTTGCTTCTAGTCGGGTTTACTGCTCATTTGAAACAACTTTAAGAAAATTAAGCAGAAGCAGATGTGGAGTCTGTAACAGAAGGTTCCAGAAGTTTGTCCAGACTCAGTGAATTCTTTTTGTTTACATTTTTTTTCTACGTTAATATACCCGAGAGGTCCATGCATTGATGCACAGCAATCAAACTCCGAGAAACTTGCTTCATTCATCCCTCAGTTTTACACGCTTCTCTGTACTGAAACATTCAGGGATTTTTTTTTTTTTAAGAAAAGAGAGAAAGAGATGAAACATCCCAAAAGGTCAAATATCAGTGATCCTTTTGCAGCTGGGACTCCTGGGAAACCCATATACTTTGCTGTTAGCAGAGGTCAAAGACATCTTCTTAAATACTTGGTTTTTGATGACATAAATCAATAATTTCTTTAAGGGAGGTACTTTAGGGACCAAAGGGATGCTGCCTTTGAAATACTGAATAGTCTCCTCAGGGCAGGGTGGGCCACAGAGTGTAGTCCTTGGTCATGCGTTGCCTTTTAAAAAGCAAGAATTGAAATCCAAGAATAATGGATTTCAAGTATGGAGGTTCATCAAAAATTAAACATATAACTATAATTCTATTAGCTCAACAATGCCATCACTGGATATATATCCAACAGAATGAAAACATCCTTTCAAAAATATCCATTCCCATAGTACCACAGTAATTCACAATAACCAAAGCAGAATCAACATGCCCTACCTCAATACTATTGTTTCATCCTTTTTAATAATATAGTCATAATTTAATAATATCACATAATGATGTAGTTAATGACTGACAGCATATGGAATAGTAGTTTCAAGAGATTATAATTGGAGTTGAAAATTTTCCATCCCCCATTGAATATAGTTGCTGCAATACTCTAGTATAATACATTACTCATTTGTGTGTGGTGATGATGATGTCAGGCTCAACTGCACTGCCTGTCTGTCATAAAAGTTTACCGTATATAATTATTCACAGAAAATAATATTTTGTAATGATAAGTTAATAGTTTTTGTTGTTAGAGAAAACTCTTATTACAAAATGGTACACTATGAAATATCTGCATTAGTCAAAAATGTCTCATGTTTATACCACTACTATTTATTTATTTAATTGGATACTTTATTTATTTACATTTCAAATGCTATCCTCCTTCCTGGAAGCCCCCTATCCCATCTTCCCTCCCCTGCTTCTATGAGGGTGCTCCCCATCACCTACCCACTCCCACCTCACCACCCTGGCATTCCCCTACAATGGGGCATCGAGCCTTTACAGAACCAAGGGCCTCTCCTTCCATTGATGCCAGAAAAATCAATCCTCTGCTATATATCCAGCTGGAGCCATAGGTCCCTCCATGTGTACTCTTGGGTTGGTGGATTAGTCCCTGGGAGCTCAGGGGCGGGGATTCTGGTTGGTTGATATTTTTGCTATTCGTTATGGGGTCGCAAACCCCTTCATCTTCTTCAGTTTTTTTTCTAACTTCTCCATTGGGGTCCTGGTGCTCAGGCCAATGGTTGGCTCTTCTTAATTGAATCAAAAGGCCACATAGAATGATTGACCTAAGCATAATGTTAGTGTCTGTTCACTCTGATCCTAAACAACAAAATTATCTAACCACACATTTGCTAAAATGTATGCATTATCTACACAATTCCCAACAATAGGAGAGGAAGGAAGCCCCCAATATTCATGTACTTTTTGTATCTGTATTTGTGTCAGAGATTTCTCACTGCTTAAACCAGAACACATGACTTAAACAATAACGTATGAAGAATGCCCAGAGTCACAATTACAGAGAGATGTGAATGAATCAAAGGCTGAGTCAGCATTACTGCTATATTTTTCTTTCATTGCAGATTCTTCTATCTTGGGTGGCATGTTTCTTTTCTCCAGATGCTCTCACGTCTGCTGACACGCAAACTTTCTTCTCTTGAGCAATAATAAATGCAGCTATGGCTGTGCCCATTAACACTTGGAATGAATTGCTTCTGAGAGCAAGTCATAGTAAAGAGAGGCTCTTAGATTCTGAGCCTTCCAAGTCATTCTCCAGGAGCAAAAGAACTCACTATACAAGATTTTAGCATGCAGCTGCTGTACTGTCAAAGCAAACATATGTGTAATACTTGAAATGTGTTGATTCACTCCTTCCCTTTCCTCGGCCTCCTCCCTTAGCCTCTGATTAAATAAATTTGTCACAACAAAGTGCCCACTTGCAGCCATGACTCCTCAGTTACCAATTCCCAATTTAACTTTTGGTAAAGCTCATTAAAAACAAAAATGTGTCCCTTTAACCAGCTCCCTCTCTTTGTCCACACACACTAAATCTCTTTATACAGGCTTCCCTTTCCCCCACAAAATTACAGGGCGTATTTACAGCTTTAAGTCCCTTAAGCCAACTTCAACTGACCATGTCAGCCTGTGTTCACAAGCTTATTTTAGAGAAGCCCCCAACACACAGAAGGATGTGTTTACTAGAATGCTGTTCCCCAGGGATGCGCCCAGCACATCTGTAATTCTAAGGAGAGTGTAATGAGGAAAAACCGGTGCCACTCTGAATGGCTCACAGCTGTTCTGGAAGCTGATAAATAAGACGCTCGACAGGAGATCCCTAATTGGAGCCAGTTTTTCTTAAGTGGCTACACAATGTGGTGCAAGCCTGGGTGCAGGAATGCTGAAAGTGTTGTTCACATGTAGCTTAGTTTGTCTTGTAAACAGTTCTAATTTCTGTTTCTCTTCAAAGGGGGAAACGGTTCACTTTATGTCCTTTTTCCACACTAATTAAAGGCAAACTAACATTACTTTTCCCCGTGTTTTGCACAGCAAAATCTCCCACCATTGGTACCTGTCTCTTTCCTTCCTCATCCATTTTTCTTTCCCTTTCTCCCTTCCTTTTCTATTGTTTTACACTCCTTCCTTCCCTCCTCTCCTTTCTTTTCTTCTCTTTCTCTCCCCAAACACATTCTCCTTTTTGCATTACTACCTCCTGCCCTTCCTTCCTATCTTCAGAGGCACTTATTTGATGCTGGAGTCAAAATCTCTGCGTTAATGCTTCTTCAGACACTGGTCATGAAGCCCTAATGTGGGGATTTATTTGCTGGCTGAGCATCCACACAGCCTTTTGATTTCCTCTGAGAGAGGACCAAATACACTTGTAACAAGCAAAGAAGAGATTTCGCTTGCTGTTGCAAAAGCAGCAGCGAGAGCTTTTCTTTCCTGGGCACAATACCTCCTTTACATTTAGGAAGAAAAAGCCATTCCTAGGAGAGACCTTATTTACCTCTTTTACTGCCTCTTTGTGTCTTGACCTTAGAATCGGTCTCTAACAGACAGTTTTTAAGCCTCATCTTACTTTTTAAAAACTACTAAAATGACCACAATACGATATAAAACTCTCTAGGTTCCTGTGTTTAAGGATATTTAAGGATATCTGCGGCATAATCCATCCTTCCTTCCTCAAATGGGGCCTTTCACTAGTTTGCATTTAAACATAATGAGAATTCCTTCCGCCACTGCATGTATTTGCTTTATAAATAGCAATTGTCCCCTACGACGGTTTCCAGCTTTCCCTCAGAAACAGAATCTAGCTATTATACCCAGAGCATTTGAATCCCTTACTTCTAGATGTGATGTACAATTCAGAGTCTCAGTGTTGAAACTTATATGACAATCAAATTGTGTGTCAATGATCTGTAGAATATTGTTTTCCAAGTATACAACAGAGCAGTGATGCTTGCTGGAATCCTGCCCACTCGTATGACGGAAGAAGTAGGACATTGTTTTCTGTGTACATTTAGATATGTCCACAATTTGGGGACAGAATGAGGCTCTCTGGGAACATGTGACTCATGAGTTGAATCAGACGTCATGAGTGGCAAAGATACCGCCCTTCGTGCTTCCAGAGTTCCCGTGTGGGAACACTGCAAGACAGTAGAGAATAATCCCAACTTCAAAGCCAAAACAGAGTCAGAAGGATCCATCCACTCTCCAGTTATTAAAGTATCATTCATGCTCTCAACACTACAAAAAATGCTAATGACGCAGAGAAGAAGCAATTACACCATGCCTTGAGAGATTCACTCTTATGAGCTACACCCTGGAAACAACTACTCAAGGAGAAAGACAATATAGCTAACATATTCGGGTTGTCTTCAAGGTTCCTGCTAGAATAGGTGCTTCTCGTTGCAGAGACAATTCTTTTTATAGTATGTTGTCACTGTTCAGACATACCAGAAGAGAGCAATGGATCTCATTACAGATGGTTGTAAGCCACCATGTGCTTGCTGGGAATTCAACTCAGAACCTCTGGAAGAGCAGCCAGTGCTCTTAATTGCTGAGCCATCTCTCCAGCCCTTAGAGACAATTTTTTAGTTGGTAGCAATAAACTTTAAGCACCTCCCCATGACCTCCATGGCTCTCCAGAAAATCATATTAGACAGTGTTAATAACTTTAAATACCTACCAAAACTAGTGTTCTGTTCTCTGTTGTGTCTGTGTCACTCAGCCCTGTAGGAAATGTTTACAACTCTAACAGAAAGAAAGGGCATTCTGGATCCTGAAAGGATGCTGACTTTGTGGTCCTACAGCAAAGAACCAAGAGTAATCACGCACAGGAGCCTCAGCACTGTGTTAAAGAGATCTAGTCTCTCAGCTGCTGAGATGTAGAAGTCTAGACAGGTCTAAAAAGCAGGATCCTGGTGAAAAATACACCTGTTAGCCATATCAGTCAAAGAAGAAAGAAAATCCAGAGAAGCAGGAATTGTCATGTTCCACTCTTACATTAATCAATAGCCTCAAATATAATACTCATTCCTTCTCTGAAGGCTATACAGCATTGCAAGAGATTTTCTTTGACATATTCTTCTCAGAGGAATGTTACAGAGGAATTTCAGAGAGCTAAGTGCTCTCTGACAGATTATTTCAAATCTGAAAAGAGGAACTATTGCTTCATCTCTAAAGTAAAAAAACCAAAAAACCTAGACTAGACTGCCTAATGTAACACAAGATAAAGAAACTATCATTAATTATGTTTGTGTGCATATGTGTTGAACAATTTCATTTCATGGTGTCTTTTTAAAATTCTGTAGGGGCTAGAGAGATGGCTCAGTGGTTGAAGTGTTTGCCAAATAAGCATGAGAAACTGATTTTGAATTCCAAGTAATAACATAAAAGCTGGGCATGGTGGTAGCATGTATGTCAAACACCAGTGCTGGTGTGGATGTTGAAGCAGATGGTTTGAACTTGGGGGTTCCATGTCTAGCCAGTCTTGTCAAAATGACAAGCTGCAGATACAGTGAAAGATTTTGGCTCAAAAGATAAAGCGGGGAGTGTCAGAAAAGGACATTAACAACCCCTGGCCTCCATGGATAAGAGCAACTACATATACCACATAAAACCTATGATATATGATACACACACACACACACACACACACACACACACACACACACACACACATATATATATATATATATATATATATATATATGTGCTGTATATGTAGATGTATATGATGTATATGTATGTGTATGTGTATGTGTATGTGTATGTGTATGTATATGTATTCTCTTCTCCATTTGTAAATGAGAACACTGAAGCTAGTAAAGAGTAAATAACATGAATGAAAGGAATAGCTCATAAAAAGCAATACAGATACTTGAACACTTTGCTTTATGAAGTTACATGAGGGCCACAATCTGCCTTTAATAAAACAGCAAAGCAAAAGCTAGATCCACTTTAACATCCTCTGATGAGTTAAAATTAAGACAGGAACACAAGGACATCCATTATTAATTGCACGTTCATTCATTTTTCATTTGGGCAGACATAATCAAAAGCCAAGTGGTGACTTCCTTGTGTACTCATTTTTTTAATACTGTGCTCAAACCTCTTTTAATAATGCAAATATTTATTATGGGCATCCCGGGAGAATCAAAGGTGCTCAATGAAGGGATTTCTAAATATCACGATCCACTGCCGAGGGAAAACACCAGGAGACTTCTACTGTTTAAAGGGTCAGAGCCACGGGGTCTGTCAAAAGGGTCACTCCACACAAAAACAAGGCAGAAGGTTATCCAGTTTCTAGAATAAAGTAGCAGCAGGTATAATCCTTGCCAACAGAGAAAGAGGAGGCATGGGGAGAATTTCTCCAGGGTAACAAAAATTACATCACACGCCTGAAATGGTACCAAAGATAGCTAGTACACAGTGGACTTGAATGCTGTTGAGATTTAGTTCCCAAAATTCTGTTTCCTAAACAACCTCATTCAGTGGAAATGTCTATTTACTACTATATTACAAAATATCATACTACGTTCTGGGAATATTGCTTAATAAATAAGATTGGTTCATCCCATAAGAATCTTTGTTTTTGGTTATTTTATTTATTTACATTTCAAATGTTATCCCCTCCCTGGTTTCCCTCCAAAAAAAACCCTATCACACCCCTTTCTTCCTGCTTGTATGAGGGTGCTCCCACACACACACATACCCACTGCCACCTCACCACCAAGCCATCACAGAACCAACGACCTCCTATCCCATTGATGCCAGATAAAACCATCCTCTGCTACATATGCAGCTGGAGCCATGGGTCCCTCCATGTGTAGTCTTTGGTTGGTGCTTTAGTCCCTGGGAGATCTGGGGGGAGGAGGGGTCTGGTAGGTTGATATTATTGTTCTTCCTATGGAGTTACAAACTCCTTCAGCTCCCTCAGTCCTTCCTCTAACTCCTCCATTGGGGTCCCAGTGCTCAGTCTTATGGTTGGCTTCAAGCATCCGCATCTGTATTAGTCAGGCTCTAGCAGAGCTTCTCAGGAGACAGCTGTATCAGTCTCCTATCATCAAGCACTTCTTGGCATAAGCAATAGTGACTGGGTTTGGTGGCTGAAGATGGGATGGATCTCCAGGTGGGGCAGTCTCTAGAAGACCTTTCCTTCAGTATCTCTCCTCTCTTTGTCCCTGTATTTTCTTTAGACAGGAGAAATTCTGGGTTAAAATTTGAGAAGGGTGGGTGGCCCCATCCTTCAACCTAGGACTGTGCCTAACCTCTGGATGTGGTCTCTACAGGTTCTCTCTCCCCTTTGTTGGGTATTTCAGTTAATGTCATCCCTGTTGGATCCTGGGAGCCTCTTGCTCTCCTGGAATCTGGGGCTTTGTGTTGCTACCTCCAGCTCCCCATCCTCCACACCTCTGTTCAATTTCCTGTACATTTCCTCCATCTCCTCGCACACCTGATCCTGACGCCCTTTTTATCCATATGAATCTTATTTGGGTAATACAGGCAGAACTTGAGATCACTGAAGAATTTCTGCTAAGAATTTTGGACTTCATTATGGGAAAAATGTTAGTTACTGAAAAACTTATAGTCATATACATGCAAACATATACATATGCATGTGCATATACATAGATATAATATACATATGCATCATATACAAATACATGTACATCATATATACATACACATACACATACACATATACATGGCATGAGGTATATAGTCATCTCACATAGTTTGATTCTTCATATGTAAAGGAAATCTATGTAATTATCTGATAGCACAGTTAAAAATCAAATGGAATATGCCAAGCTAGACATATAGAATGTTTGTAGACAATTACTGTAGTCTGAACTAAAACCTAACAAGGAATTACTATGACAATATGAGATACCTTTGAGGTTAAAAACTACCACCAATCAACTAATGTAAGATATAATGTAGCAATAAATATTTATAATGATTCAGCTGTCTAAGATGCTATTATAGAGGCAACGGTGGAGATAGGGAATGGAGGAGAAACTGTAATGTATTGGCTACTGAAACAGGTGTTGGATTTCATGTTGCTAAGTCTGATGCATATGGAGCATAAAGAAATTGCAAATTGCATATTTGGCATAAGACTTCCAAGTATCATTTTTTTATACAATCCATTCCTAAAGCTGGAGAGGTAGTCCAGCAATTATGAGCATTCATTCCTATTGCAGAAGATAAGAGTTTAGTCTTTAGCCTGTAACTCCAGCTCAAGGATCTGACACCCTCTTCTGGTCTCTATAGGCATCAATATATACATACATATGCACAGACGTACACATAATTACTTTTTAAAATATTTCTTCCCATAATTGTTCTAATTAATTGTTACAACTCCCATGAGCCATCTTAATACAATATCTTTGCTACCTTTTAAGATTCTCTATTTTGTTTAATTTTCTAAGGAATACGGAAGCTTACCCCAAAAGAAGTTGGCCATGGTTACAATGTCAAGCAAAAGGTATAGGCAGCACATAATTTATAATGACCATATAATATCTCAATTTTTTTATCGTTGGAGAGAAGAAAGAGGTCTTTTTTGGTATAGGTCTGTGAACAAAACTGCAACATAAGACAATTTCTGTTCTCCTAGGCTGCCATATATTGACACCTTTCCAAATAAGAATCCTCAATACACTCTCACATTCTCAGCTTCTTTCTCTCCAAACTCAGTTACATCAGAGGAATTCATTAACAAAGACATGGTCACAATAACCTAATGTTAGGTCAAAAATCACCCTGCTCATAGAACTCCAGATCTTTGAGCTGTTCTAGATGTGTATCCCACTGTCCTCTGGGAGGGGGGCTATCTTTCTTTGTCAATAACTTATTCAGGTGTCCTGATTCACAGTAAAATCAAGACTCCAGTAAGAAGAGAAGCTTGCAGTTTCTTTTTTTAATTGGATATTATGTTTACATTTCAAATTTTACCCCCTCACCCCATTCCCCCACCACTCAGGAACCCCCTATCCCATCTCCCCTCCTCCTGCCTCCACAAGGGTGAGCCCTCACCTAAATCCCCCTCCCCCCTGCCCACCCTCAAATTCCTCCCCAATCTGTGTTCAGCCTTCATGGGACCAAGGATCTCCTCTCCCACCCACACCTGACAAGTATACAGCTCCCTAAGTATAAAGCTGGAGGCATGGGTCCCTCCCTATGTGCTCCCAGGCTGGTGGTTTAGACCCTGGGGAGCTCAGGTTTGTTGGCACTGTTGCTCTCCTCATGGGGCCACCAACCCTTTCAGCTCCTTCAGTCCTCTAACTTCTCCATTGGGAACCCTTGATCAGATCAATAGGTAGCTGTGAGCATCCACCTCTGGATATGTCAGACTCTGGCAGATCTCCGAGGAGACAGCTGCATCAGGTTCCTGTCAGCATGCACTTCCTAACATCCATATCAGTGTCTATCTTTGGTGACTATACATGGGATGGATATCACGGTAGAGTGGTCTCCCAACGGCCCCTCCTTGATTTCTGTCCCACACCCTGTCGCCTTATTTGCTCTCTTGAGCATTCTGTCACTCCTTCCAAGAAGGACCGAGGCATCCACACTTGGTCTTACTTCTTCATGAGCTTCATGTGGTCAGTTAGTTGAATCTTGGCTATTTCATGCTTTTGGGCTAATATCCACATATCAGTGAATAAATACCATGTGTGTTCTTTTGTGATTGGGTTACCTCACTCAGGATGATATTTTCTAGTTCCATCTATTTACCTAAGAATTTCCAAATTCATTATTTTTAATAGCTGAGTAGTACTCCATTGTGTAAATGTACCACATTTTTTGTATCCATTCCTCTGTTGAAGGACATCTAGGTTCTTTACAGCTTCTGGCTGTTATAAACAAGGCTGCTATGAACATAGTGGAGCATATGTTCTTGTTATATGTTAGAGCATCTTCTGGGTATATGCCCAGGAGTGGTATAACTGGGTTCTCAGGTAATGCTATGTCCAATTTTCTGAGGAACCGCCAGACTGATTTCCAGAGTGGTTGTACCAGCTTACAATCCCACCAACAATGGAGGAGTGTTCCTCTTTCTCCACATCCTCGAGAGCATCTACCATCACTTGAATTTTTTATCTTAGCCATTCTGACTGGTGTGAGATGGTATCTCAGGGTTGTTTTGATTTGCATTTCCCTGATGACTAAGGATGTCGAGCATTTCTTAAGGTGCTTCTCGGCCATTCGAGTTTCCTCAGTTGAGAATTCTTTGTTTAGCTCTGTACCCCATTTTTAATAGGGTTATTAGGTTGTCTGGTGTATAATTTCTTGAGTTATTTGTATATATTGGATATTAGTCCTATATCGGATCTAGGAGTGGTAATGATCTTTTTCCCAATCTGTTGGTTGCTGTTTTGTCTTATTGACAGTGTCCTTTGCCTTACGGAAGCTTTGCAATTTTATGAGGTCCCATTTGTCAATTCTTGATCTTAGAGCATAAGCCATTGGTGTTCTGTTCAGGAACTTTTCCCCTGTGCCTAAGTATTCAAGGGTCTTCCCCACTTTCTCTTCTATTAGGCTCAATGTATCTGGTTTTATGTGAAGGTCCTTTATCCACTTGGACTTGAGCTTTGTACAAGGGGATAAGAATGGATTGATTTGCATTCTTCTACATGCTGACCTCCAGTTGATCCAGCAGCATTTGCTGAAAATGCTGCCCTTTTTCCACTGGATGGTTTTAGCTCCTTTGTCAAAGATCAAGTGACCATAGGTGTGTGGGTTCATTTCTGTATCTTCAATTCTATTCCATTGATCTTCCTGACTGTCTCTGTACCAATACCATGCAGTTTTTATCACTACTCCTCTGTAGTACAGTTTGAGGTCAGGGATGGTGATTTCCCCAGAAGTTCTTTTATTATTGAGAATGGTTCTCGCTATCCTGGGTTTTTTGTTATTCCAAATGAATTTGCAAATTGCTCTTTTTGTCTCTATGAGGAATTGATTTGGAATTTTGATGGGGATTGCATTGAATCTGTAGATTGCTTTTGGCAAGATGGCCATTTTTACTAAGTTAATCCTGCCAATCCATGAGCATGGGAGATCTTTCCATCTTCTGAGATCTTCTCCAATTTCTTTCTTCAGAGACTTGAAGTTCTTGTCATACAGATCTTTCACTTGCTTGGTTAGATTCACTCTAATATATTTTATACTATTTTTGACTATTGTGAAGGGTGTCATTTACCTAATTTCTTTCTCGGCCTGTTTATCTTTTGAGTAGAAGAAGGCTACTGATTTGTTTGAGTTGATTTTATATCCAACCACTTTGCTGAAGTTGTTTATCAGGTTTAGGAGTTCTCTGGTGGAAGTTTTAGGATCACTTAAGTATACTATTATATCATCTGCAAATACTAAATTTTGACTTCTTCTTTTCCAATTTGTATCCCTTTGACTTCCTTTTGTTGTCTAATTGCTCTGGCTAGGACTTTCAGTACTATATTGAATAGGTAGGATGAGAGTGGGCAGCCTTGTCTAGTCCCTGATCTTAGTGAGATTGCTTCAAGTTTCTCTCCATTTAGTTTGATGTTGGCTACTGGCTTGCTATATATTGCTTTTACTATATTTAGGTATGTGCCTTGAGTTCCTGATCTTTCCAAGACTTTTAACATGAAGAGATGTTGAATTTTGTCAAATGCTTTCTTGCCATCTAGTGAGATGATCATGTGGTTTTTTTCTTTGAGTTTATTTATGTAGTGAATTACATTGATGGATTTCCAAATATTGAACCATCCCTGCATTCCTGGGATAAAGCCTACTTAATCATGATGGATGATTGTTTTGATGTGTTCTTGGATTCAGTTTGCAAGAATTTTATTGATTATTTTTGCATCAAAACTCATAAGTGAAATTAGTCTGTAGTTCTCTTTCTTTGTTGGATCTTTGTGAGGTTTAGGTATGAGCATAATTGTAGCTTCATAGAACGAATTGGGTAGTGTTCCTTCTGTTTCTATTCTGAGGAATAGTTTGAAAAGAATTGGTATTAGGTCTTCCTTGAAGGTCTGATACAATTCTGCACTAAAACTGTCTGGTCCCTGACTTTTTTTGTGGGGAGACTTTTAATGACTGCTTCTATTTCATTAGGGGTTATGGGACTATTTAGATGGTTTATCTGCTCCTCGTTTAACTTTGGTACCTGGTATCTATCTAGAAAGCTGTCCATTTCATCCAGATTTTCGAATTTTGTTGAGTATAGCCCTTTGTAGTAGGATCTGATGATTTTTTGAATTTCCTGTTTCTGTTGTTATGTCTCCCTTTTCGGTTCTGATTTTATTAAATTGGATACTGTCTCTGTGTCCTTTGATTAGTCTGGCTAAGGATTTATCTATCTTGTTGATTTTCTCAAAGAACCAGCTCCTGGTTTTGTTGATATTTTGTATAGTTCTTTCTGTTTCAACTTGGTTGATTTCAGCCCTGAGTTTGATTATTTCCTGTCGTCTACTCCTCTTGCGTATATTTGCTTCTTTTTGTTCTAACGCTTTCAGGTGTGCTGTCAAGTTGTTAATGTATGCTCTCTCCAGTTTTTTTTATAAGCACTTAGAGCTATGAGTTTTCCTTTTAGTACTGCTTTCATGGAGTCACACAAGTTTTGGTATGATGTGTCCTCATTTTCATTAACTTCTAAAAAGTCTTTAATTTTTTTCTCTACTTCTTCCTTGACCAAGTCATCATTGAGTTGTTCAGTTTCCACGTGTATGTGAGCTTTCTGTTGTTTTTGTCATTATTAAAGACCAGCCTTAGTCCATGGTGGTCTGATAGGGTACAAGGAATTATTTCAATCTTTTTGTGTCTGTTGAGCCCTGGTTTGTGACCAATTATGTGGTCTATTTTGGAGAAGGTACCATGAGGTGCTGAGAAAAAGGTATATTCTTTTGATTTAGGATGAAATGTTCTATAGATATCAGTTAAATCCATTTTGTTCATAACTTCTGTTAGTTTCATTGTGTCTCAGTTTAGTTTTTGTTTCCATGATCTGTCCATTGCTGAAAGTAGGGTGTTGAAGTCCCCCACTATTATTGTGTGAGGTGCTATGTATGCTTTAAGCTTTAGTAAAGTTTCTTTTATGTATGTGGGTGCCCTTTCATTTGGGGCATAGAAGTTCAGAATTGAGAGTTCTTCTTGGTACATTTTTCCTTTGATGAGTGTGTAGTTTCCTTCCTTATCTTTTTTGATTACTTTTGGATGAAAATCAATTTTATTTGATATTAGAATTGCTACTCCAGATTGTTTCTTGGGACCATTTGCTTAGAAGATTGTTTTCCATCCTTTTACACTGAGGTAGTGTATGTCTTTGTCACAGAGGTGCGTTTCCTGTATGCAGCAAAATTCTGGGTCCTGTTTATGTATCCAGTCTGATAGTCTATGTCTTTTTATTGGAGAATTGAGTCCATCGATATTAAGAGATATTAAGGAAAAATGATTGTTGCTTCTCGTTATTTTTGTTATTAGAGGTGGAATTATGTTTTTGTAACTATCTTCTTTTGGGCTTGTTAGAAGACTACTTGCTTGCTTTTTCTTGGTTGTAGTTTCCTTCCTTGGATTGGAGTTTTCTATCCATTATTCTTTGAAGTGCTGAATTTATGGGAAGATGTTGTGTAAATTTGGTTTTGTCATGGAATATCTTGGTTTCTCCATCAATAGTGATTGAGAGTTTTGCTGGGTATAGTAGTCTGGGCTGGCATTTATGGTCTCTTAGGGTCTGTATAATATCAGTCCAGGATCTTCTGGCTTTTATAGTCTCTGATGAGAAATCTGGTGTGATTCTTATAGGTCTGCCTTTATATGTTACTTTGCCTTTTTCCCTTACTGCTTTTAGTATCCTTTCTTTATTTTGTATATTTGATGTTTTGATTATCATGTGACGGGAGGTATTTCTTTTTTGGTCTAGTCTATTTGGGGTTCTATAGTCTTCTTGTATATTTAAGGACATCTCTTTTTTTAGGTTAGAGAAGTTTTCCTCTATAATTTTGTTGAAAATATTTACTGGCCCTTTAAGTTGGGAGTCTTCACCCTCATCTATACCTATTATTTTTAGGTTTGGTCTTCTCATTGTGTCCTGGATTTCCTGGATGTTTTGGGTTAGGAGCTTTTTGCATTTCACATTTTCTTTGACAGTTGTGTCAATGTTTTCCATGGTATCTTCTGTGCATGAGATTCTCTCTTCTATCTCTTATATTCTGTTGGTGATGCTTTCATCTATGACTCCTGATCTTTTTCCTAGGTTTTCTATCTCCAGGGTAGTCTCCCTTTTAGATTTCTTTACTGTTTCTACTTCCATTTTTAGATCCTGGATGGTTTTGTGTAATTCCTTCACCTGTTTGGTTGTGTTTTCTTGAAATTCTTTAAGGGCTTCTACCTATTTACCTGTGTTCTCCTCAAATTCTTTGAGAGTGTTATTTATGTCCTTTTTAAAGTCCTCTATCATCATCATGAAAAGTGATTTAAATTCTGAATCCTGCTTTTCCTGTGTGATGTGGTGTTTAGAACTTGCTATGGTGGGAGAACTGGGTTCTGGTGATTGCAAGTAACTTTGGTTTCTGTTGTTTACGTTCTTACGCTTGCCTTTTGCCATTTGGTTAGCTCTAGTGCTACCTGCACTCACTGGTTCTGACTGGAGGCTGCCTTTCCAGTTATCTTGGTTGTGTCAGAACTCCTCAGGGTCCAGATGTCTCTGTGATCCTGAGCTCCAGCTGTTCTGGGTACAGTGCCTCTTCTAGGATATCTCAGGATATGGTGTCTCCACGGTAGTAGACCATTTAGGTGTTTGCTGCTCTGAGTGTAGTCGCTCCTCTAGGATGCCTCAGGATATGGTGTCTGCTGCTCTGAGTTCAGTGACTCCTCTAGGATGCCTCAGGATATGGTGCCCCCTGCTCTGAGGTCAGTGGCCTCTCTAGGATATCTCCTGATGCGATTTCCACACAGGAGCAGACCAGCTGGGTGTCTGCTCCAGCCACCAGGATCCGGGCGAGGGCACTTGCAGTTCCTTATTCCCCAGGATCCATGGATTTTTGCACAGCTCAACAAGCCTGTGAACACAGAAAATGGCATTCAGGAACAATTTAGAAAGGCTCCAGACCCATGAATGGTGTGAGCTACAACAAGGGATCTTTAAGTTATATTTATCACTAAGAAAGAGTAGAGTGGCCCCTGACAGGAAAACCTATGTGAACTACAACTGACATAGGGCAGATGTTATCTCAATATATCAGTCCTTTGAAAATAGACTAAGCAAAGGTAAGACCTGCATACAATAGGTTCCTGTTTGTTTAATTAAAATTGGTTTAAAAAATAATCAATTTCATTATGAAATTATTATACTCACATGTTGTATATATTATCAGAATTTGTTCTTATTTTCCCCTCCTCCAATCCAGCCCCATGGCCCTTTGGCTGGTTTTTTCTTCTCTCCCACATTCTTCTTTCATGTGACATGCATTTCATGGCCTTCTCTTTCCACCTTCATCTCTCTTTTAAGTATCTTCTTATCCTCTCCTGATCCATTTTCTAGGTTCATGAACTTTGTATACACACAATTTCAAATCTAAATTCAACATATTGGAGAAAATATGTAATATTAGTCTTTCTGAGGCTGGCTTACTTTACTTAATATGGTAATTTGCAGTCCCATCCATTTTTCTGCAACTGTCATGATTTCATTTTTGTCTAGCGCATATGTGTGTCACATTTTTTATTCATTTATCATTTGTCTCTCAACTTCATCTCTTATATCTCCCAGTGCATTTGCTGGCTTGAAATGTTGAAATAATTGATTAATCTTCCCCAAAGTGAGAAAGATTAAGGGAAGCTTTGGCCTTCATTTAGAGTCCTCAACAAAACACTTAACCTGCTCTCTGTGGCTAAAGATGCAGCTCAGATAATAGAATGATTGCCTAGCACTCATAAAGCCCCAAGTTCTATTGTTGGCCTCACAAAAAAGGAACAACAAGAAGAACCAAAATAATAAAGCCTGCTACTTCCTTGTAAACCAGTGCCCATCCTGTAACATATGTATGGGACAACTAGAGAAACAAGGACTGTCAATTGCTGACAGATTAGAATGTGCTGGACCCACCTACAGCAATCCAGAGGTTTCTAGGGAGTGGTAGAGGTTGTCTACATTGAGACACATTTTTTAAGGAAGTCTACCTACTTTAAGAAACCCATAGTGGGTGTAGTCCACAGGAAATGTATGTTGTTGAAATGAGAATGGTCATGTCAAGGACCTTAGCATCAGATCCAAATAGAAATGTCAAAGCCTTCCCTTCTGGTCCATGTATGAATGCTGATAACACGTGCAGAAAATGTCCACTATATCTTTCTCTCCACATTATCTGTATTTATTCTACAGAATGAAGAATGCTCCTCTACAAAAGTTGCTCCTACAAATATTAGCTAAATCTGCCTCCTTGACTCAACTGTATATCATAAACCCTGCCTCATGATTTTTCTATATATAGTAATTCTTTATTTCTATATATAAAACTCCTTATTTAGCTGTATGTAATACTCTGTCCTTTCTGTTCAACTCTATATGATAAACAAACTAATTTTCCAAGTGCTGGGTTTCTCTGTCAGATAGCCCAGACCATCTAACTCCAGTTATTTTTGTGCATCTGTCTGGTTTTAATTTCTTCATTCTCTTTTAATTTCTTCTGGTTTTAATTTCTTCAAACCACCTCATGGAAGTTTGAATGAGAATGGCTCCCATAAACTCAAATATTTGAATGCTTAGTCCTCAGTTGATGGAACTTTTTTGGAAGGATTTAGAAGTGTGACCTAGTTAGAAAAGATGTGTTCTCATGGGTGGGCTTTGAGGTTTCAAAACCTCAGCCACTCTTGGTTAGTTCTCTCTTCCTCCCTCGTGTGTGTGTGTGTGTGTGTGTGTGTGTGTGTGTGTGTGTATGTGTGTGTGTGTGTGTGTGTGTGTGGTGTGTGTGTGTGTGTGTATTTGTCTTCTCTGTGTGTCTGTCTGTCTTCTTTGTGTATCTGTCTGTCTCTGTCTCTGTCTCTCTCTCTATCTCTATCTCTATCTCTCTCTCTTTCTATCTCTCTCATTTACGGATCATCTAGTCCTCCAGAGTTAGGCCTGCCTACTGCCATGTTCCCATTCTGATGGGCATTGACTCTAACACTCTGAAACCATGAGCCCCAGATTAAATGTTTTCTTTAAAAGTTGCCTTGGTCCTGGTTTCTTATAACAGTAATAAGAAAGTAAATAAAATAGAATTAGGTACCAAGAGTGGAGCATTCCTGTGAAAAGCCTGGTTGTGCTGTTGCTTGAAGGAATGTGAGACTCTGGGACTTTGAACTAGAATTGTGGTTGAATTTTAAGTCATATTTAATGAACCAAACTAGTAGGAGCCTGGAGTATTACTGAGAGGAATGTGCAGTATAGAGGCCTAGCACAAGTGGTATCAGAGGGGAACATTCTTATCAACTGAGCTAGAGACCATTCTTGTGGTGTTTTGGCAAAAAAAAAGGGGGGGAGGCAGTTTTTTACCCTTGTCTTAAGAATCTACTTGATACTAAATTGAAAATTTTTGGACTACATTTATTGGCAGAGACAATGTCAAGACAGCCTAATATTAGCTGTGTTGTATGGTTACTAGTTTTGATTCGTATGAAGATCTACAATGAAAAAGAGAAAATCGGGAAAAAATACACAAGTTTTAGAAGAGCTCCAGCAAATTTTGTGTTGGAGCCTTGGTTTGAACTAAAAGAGATAAAAATTAAATGAAATAAAAGGAGTGGTGCCTTAAGAATAAGAAAGAAAAAAAAGCTAGCTAATCTTGCAGCTTGTAAAAAGACCTAAGGAATTATCCGTTCCTAAAGAATAACAAAAAAATCAAAACACACAAATGCAATTTAAGGATGGGGCAAGACTCTATCTCAAGCAGTCAACAGAATTTGTCATCTGCAGCTATGTTCTGACTTTGGAGTCAATAAAGAGACAAGAGTAAAGGGTCCATGAATCTTCCTCTACGGTTGAAGAGTGTCTGACACTAGGTGTACAGCAAGGGAGTCTCTAGATGGAGGACCAGAGAGGCCATTTTGTGAAGCTATGAAAGACTGGATTGTGTTGAAGATCCCAAGAATTTAGGGATGCCAAAACCATGGGATGTCTGCCAAAAAGAGTTGTATGAAGGGTATGGAACTAGCCAAAGAGAACAAAAATTGTGTGTTGCAGTCAACAAGGCTGGAAGGTCAGAGCCATCTAAGCCCTCTGTCATCAGACATGAAACTACAAAATTTGGAATTTGCCCTGCTGTGTTTTGATCATGCCATAATCCATTATCCCCTCACTGTATCCTTTTCTTCCTTTTTAGAATGGTAACATATATTCTGTGCCATTGTATGTTGGAAGTGCGCAATTAGCTTATACATGGTGTTCATTAAGGGATTACCTTGTCTCAGAAGAGACTTTGAAACAGTGTTGAGATTGTGAAAAACTATGGGGACTTTTGAACTTTTGGACTGAAAGCATTTTGAATTATGATATGGTCACAAGTCTATGGGAACCAGAGAGTGTAATGTCCTGGTTTGTATAACAATCATCCCAGTAAACTCATAGATTTGAATGCTTGGTCCCCAGTTGGTGGAACTATTTGGGAAGAATTAGAATGCCTTGTCAAAGGAGATATGTCACTAGGGGTAGGCTTTGCGATTTCAAAAGCCAAAGGCATTTCCAGTTACCTATCTTTCTCTCTGTGTCTCATGCTTGTGGATCAGGTGGAAGCTCTCAGCTGCTGCTCTGGTCTCCCCCTGCCTGCCTCCTGCCATGTTTTCTGCCATGATGATGTTGGACTCTAATTCCCTGGAACAATGATCCCCATATTAAATGTTTTCTTCCTAAGTTCCCTTGGTCATGGTGTCATATTGCAGGAATAAAAATATATCTAAGACAGCTTCCCAGTCAGGTTCAAGTCCCTAGAACTGTGAAAGGACTCAATAACCATCATCTTTATAACTCTTTTGTTGCCTTATATTCCTAGAAAGAGACATTCTATACAGAAAGGGGAAAGAGATCTTGTTAAATGCAGAATACACCTCAGGTATACATTTCCTAGCAAAAGATTTGGCTACTCAAAATAGAGGTGAAATATGGAAAAGTAAATTTTTTACAACAAAGAACCATAGAGCACATATTAACATTTCACACTTAAGAGGTTGACACCTTTTATATCAGAACTTCATAAATGTCCTAAGCAAATAAGTTCCTTTCCTCGGTGCTTAACTGAGACTTGGCGCATCTGTGAGACTGTTTGCAAGTGTGGACCACAGGCCTTCTAGTCAAGGAACAATATCTATGTGGATGCTAATATATCTTCCACAAAACAACAAATTTCTTTCTAAAACTATTTAGCTAAATACTCCAGAGATCAAACATAATTTCCTTTCTGCTGCTCTCACACTGTCACAATCCTAATTATGACCCTGTTGGGAATATTCGCTTTCTTAAAAATGTAAAATGCAACATAAAAATTTATGAAGCAGATTACTGCAGGTGTAACTGCCCAAGGGTGCAGTGGTCCCTTTGTATCTCGGTTTCTGCAACCAATGCCCTTTTACACTTCATTTTATAGTCAATGCGATGCCTCATTGAAAAAAAGGAATATTAAAAATAATTTATTAAGATTAAATTGCTTCTTTATAAGGCACAATTTTCTCTCTTACTTTAAAAGAATTCAGTTTTAATTTGGTTCCTATGCAATTTCTAATATAAATTTAGAGACTTAATGGAGTAATAATTGAAAGCTAATATCAATAAAATGATTAATTTTATTTTTTGAAGGATTGGTTTGTTTAGTTTATGAGAAATTTTCAGTGATCAGTCATTCTTGCCGGTCAAACAGCAGTCTTAATTCATCACTTGCCAGTGTGAATTGGGAAAAGCATCTTTGAGATTCCTCAGTAATGAAGGGCCAGTAATGAATAAAAGTACCATTATCCATTCTATTAAGAAGGAACAGATGCTTCTCCTAGTCAAGTGAATTTTTAAAAAGTATTTGTACTTTGAACACTCTTCTTACTAACTATCCTAATTGGTTTTGTTTGTTTGTTTGTTTGTTTGGTCAGCTTGACACAAGATAGAAACCATAAATGATAAAATGCTTCTGTAAGATGAGGCCCTCTGCATATATGTTATGGCTGTGTTGCTTGCTCTTCTTGTGGGTCTCCTAAGAATGAGACTCTTCTGCCTGACTTTGGGCCCTTTTCTTCCTACTGGGTTGCCTCATTCAGCCTTAATATAAGAGGAAGTGTCTATTCTTACTGAAACTTGATATACCATGTTTTGTTGATATTTCTGGGATGCCTGCTGTTGTCTGAAAAAAGTGGAAGAGTTGATGGAGGAGAGGCTTGAAAGAGAAGTGGGAAGAAAACTGCAGTCTGGATGTAATATATGAGAGAAGAAGAAAGAAAGAAAAAGGAAAGAAAGGAAGAAAGAGAGAGAGAGAAAGAAAGAAAGAAAGAAAGAAAGAAAGAAAGAAAGAAAGAAAGAAAAGATTGGCCTGTAAACAAGTCTGTGGGACATTTTCTTAACTAGTGATTTATTTAGGTGATCCCATACCATGATGGACAGTGCCACCCTTAGGCTGATGGTCCTTAGTTGTATAAAAAAGCAAGCTGAGCAAACCCTGGGAAGCAAGCCAGTAAGCATGGCCTGTGCATCAGCTCCTGACTCCAGGTTTTTCTATGACTTCCCTGGATGATAGACTACAACTGTAGGATGAAATAAATCCTTTTTTCCCCAAGCTGTTATTCATCATGGTGTTTTATCATAGGAGTATAAAATCCTAACTAAGATAGAAACTGCTACTAGATCACAGGGTATTGCTGTGACAGACCTGGCCATGTGATTTGGGGAAGATTGTGGAAGAATTGTAGAACTTTGTGATAGAAAAGCCATTGAGTGTTCAGAGCTCAGTAAACTATGGGAAGAACTTAGAAGATAATGCCAAGAGCAGGGGAAACAATGGAGGCCTGGATTCTGATGTATCAAAGAGAAGCAAAGACTCTATTAAGGCCATTTATGTGATATTTTGAATTAAGAACTACTATGAAAAAAAACTTCTGCTTTATTGGGACATCAATACTGGTTAGTTAAAGCTGAGAAAATATCAGTGATTTAATATCACTGATGTAAGTGATATTAACATCAATGATACCAGTATCATTGAGAATCATAAATTTAGGGATATTTCCTCAGGGCCAGCACACAGTAGCTGTGGTACAAATGGGGACCTCATTCAGACAACCAAACTTGCTAATGTTTAAAAGTCATTCAGTTGGTTAAGACTTTGGAAAGAATGAGAGACTCTTGAGGGGGTCATGGAGAGCCAATGTGGCTTGGCACTGTGTGGCAGGGCTGGAGTCCCTGAGAAGAAGCCATTAGTGGTGACAGGATCTCAGTGGTGGTAGAAGAACCAACATTGAGGTGTCATGGAAATAAATTGGGGCTTAGCACCATGTGCAGGGTCAGATACCATGAAATAACCAAGAGAGGTTATTAGTGAAAGTACAGTTACAGTAAAAACCCCAGAATGTTAGAGCCAGTACTGTGGAACAACCAGGAAGGTCAGCAGCAGCTATTGAACGGATGTAGCCTGAGCCTATGAGAAAAGCCATGTGTGCCTTGGGTAGCAGATTCACCTCTCTGTCCCTGTCCAAGTCATTTGGCACCTAGATCATGAGTCCCAGAAGTCAGACCCTGCTTTACATTGTAGGACTTTGGTTTTGATTTGATCTGATCATGATTGAGCCTACAGTAAAAAGACTTTGGAATTTTATAGAGACTTTGGAATATTATAGAGAGGCATTAAACTTTGACAGCAAATTTGGATGTTTCGGAGAGACTGGACTTTTAAACTGTTTGAATTTTTGAAGACTATATTTGATAATCATATATTGATATGAGATCTTGGGATGAGCAATTGTGTGTCAAGTTGACAAGTGGTCAATTGATCTGGTTGGTTGATTTTTGTTTTTTGTTTTATTGATTGATTGATTGATTGATTGATTGATTGTAACCATAGTCTTTTCCACTCATACCCCTATTCCCAAAATAATGACTCTGAGAATTAATTATTTATGAATAAATGCCTAGGTCATATACTTTGACTTGTTCCCACAAGCTCATAACTCAATTATTCCATTTAAACCCATCTAAGTCTAACATAAGACATAAGTTGGCACTGTAGGCATAAATTTTTCTCAATCTACTTTAATATGCATTCAACCTTTCCTCTAGCCCACCACCTACCAGAGACAGTGAAAAAGAAAAGCTATTAGAACACAGGGGAAGTAGACCTGTTTAGAAACAGTTCTTTGGGTACAATTCAATATTTGTTTTCAGAATATCAGCAGTTCAGTCCAGTAGCAAACACCAAATACTAATCAGTAGTTCAGTCCTGTCAACAGACACCACATACGAACCAGCAGCTACAGTTTAATCCACTTCTGACACACAAACCAACAAGAGCAGTTCAATCCAGAAGAAACTGAAAGGCTTGCCAAACAGCCAGAGGCACAGAACAGGAATCTTACAAGTTCTTTAGCTAGTTCCTCTCTATGGTGTCACTATAAACAGAGCTAAGCAATGCAATGTAAGGCAAACCAATACGTTCATGTCAAACAGCGAGGTGGAGCAAAGGGAACCAATGTTCGTGTTCCCACTGTCTGTGGGATCATATTCACATTCCTTCTGAAAATCATGTGCCCTTTCATATGTTTGCTATATCAAAACATCCTTCCCCCTGTGTCTGCTTCAGGAAAATATTCTTCCATGTGTCTGCTTAAGCAAGACATCCTTTCACCTGTGTGTTCCAGTAAAACATCGTTTGTCATGACTGGCTTTCCAAAGAAACCAGAAGTTTCCACTTCATCCCATCTTCTGTTTCCTGACTCAATGAATAGGCCATCAGCTTTTTATTGACAGGTGATGCTTTCACACAGTATGTAAAAGATCCTTTCTACAGTTTGGGTTTGTTTGTTTCTCAACTTGTCACAAGCTACAGTTGTCTGAGAAGAGGGAACTACAATTGAGAAAATGTCTCCATAAGACTGGTTTATAGAGAAGCCTGGAGGGCATTTTTTAAATTAACAATTGATATGGCTAGACCGATATCATGAGGAGCAATGCTACCCCTGAACAGATGTTTCTTAGTTGAGTAAGAAGGCAGACTGAGCAAACTGTAGGGAGTATACCAGTAAGTAGCACTCTTACATGGCCTCTGGATCAGTTCCTGTCTCAAGTCCCTACCTAGAATTTCTTTCATAACTTCTCTAAATGATAGATGGCAACTATAAACTGCAATAGTACCCCCACCAAGTTACTTTGGGCCATGGTGTTTTATCACATCAACAGAAACCCTGACTAAGACATTAACTATGTCTGGTCAAAAAAAAAAAAGGGGAGCTTTTTAGCATTGGAAATTTTACTTCATACTTTATTTTAAAACATTAACAATATCAACTAACTAGACCACGCAGAGTTCCCAGAAACTAAACCACTAACCAAAGAGTATACATTGAGGGAGCTAGGACTCCCAATACATACGTAGCAGAGGACGGCCTATCTGACATCAATGAGAGGGGAGGTAGGCTTGATGCCCCAGTGTAGAGGGGTGTTAAAGGGGTGAGGGAGAGTAGGTGAGGCAGGAGTGGGTGAATGGGTGGAGGGGCACACTCATAGAGGCAAAGGGGAGGGGGGAAGGGAGGATGGGATGGAGGGGTTGATGAAAGGGTAACCGGGAAGGGAGATATCATTTGAAATGTAAACAAATACAATGATTAATAAAAATAAAATAAAATAAAAAATAAAAACATTAACCAAGTTTTCAAAACTAAGATTGGCAAAATAAAGTACCTGCTTTATAGACATACAATCAGAGCTTTTACTTTCTTTCCTCCTTCTTTTATTTCTTCTTGACATATTAAAAATATATGAATAGCCTCAAATCAGAGATAAGGAAGAAAACTAATCTAGAAGGAATTAAACATGGCCGCAAAATTCCAGGAAGAACTAATGAGATGACGTAAGTTTATAAAAGTTTATAAGATTTAGAGCTACATGGAACTCAATAAAGAACATTTGTTGGGAGATCCTTCCTGACTCTATAATGCCATGCTTTGTCAGTGCAACCTAGATGTTATAACAGAGCAAGATAAATAGCTGAATGAAGAAGATTAATCAGTAAACATTGTCTTTTAAAATATACCTGGACATCCTGGTGATTCAACATGAACATGGGAACTTGAAGGGTGGAGTTAGAAAAGGAGAAGGTGAAGAAGGAAGCAGAGAAACGCAGAAGGACAGAGAAAAAGACAGGTTTACATGCTTTCCTGTCAAACTTTTTCTATGGGCTTAGACTGCTTAGAGGTTTACAAAAGGCATCTCCAAATTTACACATGTGATTACATTTTCAGTGAGTCCCTACATAACAGAATTTCTGTTTAGGGGAATGCTTATATCCCATCCAGAGCACATGTAAGTGCACTTTGCTGTCCCAAATGCTGCAAGAACAGAATGTTAAAAAGAAATGAGACAACATAGACACAAAGACTTTAGACAGCGGGTTGGTTATGGATTATTTGACAACAAACTGCTATTTAAAATAAAATTTATTATTTTAATATTGTTATTATTACTAGTTTGATAATAATGTTAAAATAACATATTTTAAGTATGTTGTAGTTAGCCAGAAATATGAAAGAAAGAAAGAATATTTCCCACACATGGACAACTCTGGGAGGAAATAAAAATAAATTATCTTTGATTAAAAAAAAAACAAAAAAAGCAAGAACAACAACAAAACAGGTGTAGTTATACAAGCTTGAAATCTAAGTACTTGGGAATCTGAAAAGATTGATTCTTAAAGCTCTCCTCGCTGGTCAGGTAGCCTCATCTACTTTGCAAGTTCTGAATAAGTAAAAAACCTATCACCTCCCCCCAAAAAAAAATAATAGGTGGATGGCAGCTGAAAGTTGACATCCAAAGTTCTTTTCTGTTCTTCCCATGAACCCACATGCACATGCACACATAAGTCCCTCTTTTTTCTTATTAATTTTTATTTCTTTTTTATTGGATATTTTATTTATTTACATTTCAAATGTCATCCCCTTCCCCATTTCCCCTCCCTAGAAACCCCTATCCCATCCCTGCTCCTTCTTTTTGTGTTTATACCATTTCAATTACATGCAAGTATTAAGGTCAGTTCTAGGTTGAGGAACTAGCAATACAATAAATGCAAATAGTCATTTACTCTTGTATTTTTCTTAAATGTGACCAGTTATTCGGACTCAATCATGGACTGGTCTAGAAATCAATCAAATATTGGAAATAACAGTCTTCATTTGGAAGGCTGGTTCTGGACATTTTCAGAGACATATTTGGAAGTTAGCTACAGTTCTCTATGATATTATGTTAGCAAGAGATAAAGTTGGGACAGGATCTGGATTTCAAACAAGTGTTATTACATGTGTTAAGACTCTTTTAATTGTCAAGTTAAAATTACTTTTGTTTCTTCTACAGTATTTAATGTAAGTTGCATTAATTGTACACTTTCTAATTGTGTTAGTGTGTTGAAACCCAGCATGTCTGTTACAGAAGTCTATCAACCAGCTTTTGTTTTATTGCTGAGTATTACAGAACCTTGGTATTCTGAAAAAAGCTTGCAAGTCTTGGAAGAAGTGAGTCAGGCTTTAAGCAGAAGCAAGAGGGTAGTGGGCTTGATTATTGCTGGTATAACAGCTTTAATTACATTAATTGCTAGCACCACTGCTTCTGCAATTGCTCTGACACAAGAAGTTAAGCACCTCTTTTTTATTGATTGTCCCAAGTTAAATATGGTAGTTCATGTACTTAGGACTTAGGTAGTTCCAGCACTTAAAAAGTTGAGACAGAAAGATTGCTTTGAGTTAAAGTCTAGCCTGAGCTACATAGAGAGTTCCAGGGTACCCTGGGCTAAAAGAGTGGGATCCTATCTCAAAAAATAAAAAGGAGATATCATCTTTACAAAAAGATATCCTCAAAAAGTTTATACTGATTGACTTTCTACTGCTGTGATAAAGACCAAGACCAAAAGCAGAAAGGGGTTTATTCTGTCTTACAGATTCATCAGTTAAAAAAAAGGTCAGGGCAGAAATTAAGATAGGATCCTGGAGGCCAAAACTCAGCAGAGAAAGAAGCAAAGACCACATAGAAACACTGCTTATTATTTATACGATTCATGGCTTGCTCGGTGTGCTTACTTATACTACCGAGGACAAAGTGCCCAGGTGTAGCACTACCTAAAGTGGGCTGAACCCTCTCTCATCAATCATGAATCAAGAAAATGACTCACATATGTGTGTACAGGCCGATCTGATGGATGAATTCCCAAATCAAAACTCCTTCTTCCCAAATGACTTTAGGTTGTGTCAGGTTGACAGAAAAACCAATTGGCAAGCATTCAAAATTGAAAATAAATGTCTTAGTTCCATCTGGATATCAGTCTAGTCAGTAAGGCTAAATCTTGCCAACATCTTTGAGGTGAATTGTTTGTGGTTAAAAATAATGCAAACTTCTGGACTATGGTTTGATTCTTCAGTTTAGTAAATATGACAACTCACAGAAATTAAAAGGCCTCTCTGGGGCTCAGTTTCCTCCTCTACAAACAAGATAACCCTAACAGAGAATTGCTGATAAGATTGTTGTTTCACTAGGCAGCTGGAATCTCTTAAAATGGTACACATGACAAGAGATCAACAAAGGTTAGTTCCTCTTTTTTCTGTGCATTTATTTGGGTTGGCAAATGAATCAGTAGGTCTGATGTAGTAGGCAGAAAAACACCAAATTTCATGGCCATAAAAAGTAATTTTCAAAGTAAGATTGAACATACTTTGTTAAATCTGCTTCCCATAAAAGAATGGTTGCTTTTTTGCTGTATTACACACACACACACACTAAGGAGACAGAGAGAGAGAGAGAGAGAGAGAGAGAGAGAGAGAGAGAGAGAGAGAAGGAGAGAGAGGGAGGGAAATAGAGGGAGAGAGAGAGAATCAAATAAATTGTCTGTTTATATTCAGGGTCAACTTGGTTTCATGGACCATAATAAAGAGTCAATAATTTTCAGTTCATTGACTTAGCCATTGGGTAAGCCAAATCACCCATTAAAACACCATCATCTGGTTATTTAAATTACACAGATATAGAACAGCTGAAAATGAAATAAAATTACATCCCAGATTATGTAATTGGATTTGGCATTAGTTTGTTTTGTTATAGGTTTGAGCTTGGTATTATCAACCAATTAGTTCATCTGCTTTTCAATTTAAAAGGACAAAAAAATGAAAATGTATTCCTTTGTGTGGTTCAACCTATGCATAGTAGACAATAGTTATGTTTTTAAAAATAGATTTACCTCTTGATAAGGATCACTGCTTCTCAACGACCTGGGCCCTGGAGTTGACAAAGCCATCTCCACAAAAGATATTAGATGAGTATTTCTCTAACATTTCTTTTTAAAGAGTAATCACCAATTATTATCCTCTTCAGAAGACAATTTATAATATTTTGAATCTAAAAAATCATTTAAAATATTATGTAACTGGTGCCATCATAGATTTGTGGCAGGTAATACACAAGTAGTTAAGTTCACATTCTATAAAGCCAAACTGCTTTTGAAGAATGAAGAAACTGGGACACACAGAAATTAAGCTCCCTATCCAAGTTCATACATCTATTAAGTGGAAAAGTCAAGACCAAAGTCTAGTCAGTACTAACTGCAACTTCGTCAAAGGATGGTTGTATAATGTAGTAAGTTTTGGGATGTCTTTAGCATAGCACCTGGTATTGATATTTACGAGAGCTTTTTTTATTTTCAAGTAAGACACTGCGCATGCCAATAGTTTAAAAAAAAAAATAAAGACGAAGGTATATGAAAGAACAAGTCGGGAAAAACTATTCACTAGATTAACCATCCTCCTAAACTTGGAAAACAAATTGATTCAATGTAACAATGATATAATTGCTTTATTTTCATTCATTATTGCAAATATAGGAAATATTTGATATTTGGTTAGAAGGCCAGTTCTACAAAAAAAATTTCCCATAATCTACTCAGATCACTCACAATATCTGTGTGACCTAAATGAATCACACAGTCTCTCTGGGGCTCGATCAGATTATAATTATACTACCAACCTGAAAAAGACTAAAGTGAGCTAACATGTTTGGATGTGCAATCGTGTCTGCAAGTAGTAGGTTTCCAGCGAGTATCTTATATTACTGTTATTATTTTTAGAGGACTTCATAGCACTGTATAAAAATAATTAAAATGCAGAATGGAAGTAGAACCATCTCTAATGTTGATATATGGACTCTTACATGTATGTAAAAAATATAAACAAGCTACTTTACCACTGTGGAAAACACATGTTTAAAGTCAAACTGCTTTAACAGCCAAACTGTACTTAGAAAAAAAGATATAGTAACTCAGATTGGGATGACAATTTAGTAAGAAAAGTATCACACATTCACAAGGACCCAAGATCAGATCTCCAATACCCACATTAAAATTAATTAGTTAATAAGTCAAGTGTAGTGGATCTGTAATCCCAGGATGGAAAAAGAACAGACAGGTATTTCTATGGAGGTCTCTGGCCACCTAGCCTCAGCCATATTGCTGAGTTCTACATTCAGAGAGAGAGATCTGTCTCAAAACAATAAGGTGAAGTGTGGGGAACTGAGGAAGGTACTTGATGTCAACCTCTGGCCTCCACATGCATGCCCACATACATGCACATACACATATATGCACATTTACTGTGCGCGCGCACACACACACACACACACACACACACAAAGAAATAATGAAGGTAAAGATGAAAGAGAGAAGGGGAGAGAATATAGCCAAAGATGGGAAAAAATCCTAAAAGATGCAGATAGTATTGGAAAAGGATGGTTTGCAAGTACTTCATGAGATGAACAGTGATTGGTTCATTGTGTGGCCCTCCCAGAAAACTGTTATCCAAGGTCCTCAGGCTTTGCTGCTGTGTACAACCTACAAATCATGTTAGACATGATCTTTCCAGAGCTAACATGCCTAACCCCTCTGTTTGGAAACACACTCTCTCTTTTTAATTTGCAATCAAACTACCATCCTGCTTATCGTGCTCACACAAATAACAATATGTAATTATTTCATTTGTCTGTCTAATTTTTTTCTCCTACCAGAACAAAACCTCAATTAAGAGCAAGATCACTCTGCATTGTGTCAACTGCTCATTCACCAAGCATGCTTCAGGACTTGATACATACTGGACACAACAAATACTTGTTTACTAGATTAATAAAGGAAGCAAAGACTTTCTATTCCTTTCTCATTTGGTGCTTTATTTAAATAAAAGTGATTTTGTCAGGAATCTGTTCCAACACATAAAGTAACAGATACACATGGTTATCATTTGCCATATCATGACGGCATTATTTGGCACTGTTAGAAATTCTCCCTTTTGAATAGTAAACTTTCCCAGTGCCTATCAGTGTAACTTCCATCATAACCATCCATTCTGTGACAGCCGACTCCCGGTAAATACACACACACACACACACACACTCACACACACACACACACACACACACACACACACTTTGAAACTTCCAAATTAGTATATTTATCATTGCCATCATTGTTTTAGTTGTTTCTTGAGCTCACTTTTTATGTTTTTGTGTGTTTTGAGGCTAAAATATAATTACATCCCTCTCTTCCCCCTGCTTTTGATTTCCTCCTTCCAACACCTCTCGAGTATCCTCCTCCTGACCCCCTTTCATGTTCATGAACTCTTTTTCTTTAATTGTTGTTTATTACATATACATACATATTATTACATATAAATGTAGTATGCATATATATAGAGGAGGGGAGAGAGAGAATCATTTTACTTATATGTATTTTTCCTGGGCTGACCATTGGTATTTTAATGAATTGATATGCTCTTCCTATTCCTCTGGTCCTTACATCCTTTTCTACTCCTTCCTCCACAATGATCCCAGGGCTTCCACAGTAGAGGTGTTTTGAGGATGTATCAATCAGGACTCGGCTCCACTAATCTGCATTTTTATCAGTTGTGGTTTTCTGTAACAGTCTATATCTGTTACAAAGGGAAGTTTCCTTCATGAGGAGGGAGAACTACATTTATCTGTGAGTGTAAATTAAAGATGTGGTGGGATCATGGTGGAATGTGCTTTCAGTCCCAGCACTTGGGAGGCAGAGGCAGGTGGCTCTCTGTGAGTTCCAGTTTAGCCTTGTCTACAAAGTGAGTTCCAGGCCCTCCAGGGCTGTTACACAGAGAAACCATATCTAAAAGAAAACAAAATCAAACAAACAGAAATCTAGAATATAGTTGGGAATTCTGTTAGTTTAATAAAGTGGTGATTTTAGGTTCTCCACCAAGATCCATAATTTCAGTAATACCAGACACTCAACTAGGTTTCCAGTATTAAGATTGATTTCCCTCTTGCTATATGCGTCTTAAGTCCAACTAGAGAGCTGTTGTTTGTGGCCATTGTAGGAGTTTAATTGAAAGTAGTCCCCATAGTCTCATATATATGAATGTTTAATTCTATGTTGATGGAACTATTTGAGTAGGATCAGGAAGTGTTGCCTCACTGGAGAAGGTATGTAAGTGGGAGTGGGCTTTGAGTTTCAAAAGTCCATTCCACCATTCCCACATTCCCAGTTCTCTCCTCTCTCCCCTCCTTTTCCCTCCCCTTTCCCTCCCCATTACTCTCTCTATCTCTATCTCTCTCCCTCCCTCTCTCCCTCCTTCACACATAATGGTTATTGTAAGGATAACCACTCTGAACCATAAACCCAATAAACTCTTCCTTTAGTAAGTTGCCTTAGTCATGGTTAGTTTTGTCACAGCAATAGAAAAGTAACCCAGACAGCCACTATTGTACCCTTCAGGGCTATTTGCCATTGTGGTTCATAAACATCAAAGCTGGATACTGCTGTTGGTTGTTTCTCTCCTTTTGGAAACTTGTGTACCAGAAGATGGTGAGTTTTGGTACCATGAAAGCTAGTCCTTAGGGAGAAGGCTTTCAGGTCAGATCCAGTTCAGGTCCTCTAGGTCTTGTGTCTGAAGCACATGGTGTCTTCAGCAATGGGAAATTATTTTCCAACTCTGGGGGGAACCAAGATCAATATCAACAACTTATAATGTTTTGGAAATCTGATAAACAACTCATAAAAGGAATTATCATGTCTAATGTTTGTCTTTGTGAGTCTGTGACACTTTCGAGGAGAATTGTCAGCCCAGAGAGGAAATATTTATGTAAGCTATACATGTATATACAGAATTAAATCTACTATAGCAATTTTTATGTAGCTGTCTTAGTTAGGGTCTCTATTGCTATGAACAGACAACTCTTATAAGGGCCAACATTCCATCATGGCAGGAAGCATGACAGCTTCCAGGCAGGCACAGTACCAGAGAAGAAGCTGAAAGTTCTACATTTTTATCCAAAGAAAACCAGGAGCAGACTGGCCATCCTCAAGCAGCTAGGAAGAGGGTCTCAAAGACTACTCCCATAATGATACACTTCCTCCAACAAGGCCACACCTACTCCACAAGGCCACACCTCCTAAAAGTGCCATTCCCTGGGCCAAATATATTCAAACCATCACAGTAGCTACCTTATGATATTTTTACATGACACTTTCATACAGTTATTTTACCCTCCTTCTATATGTATCTCCCTCACCCTCCCCAATTAAAGCCCTCACATCTTCCCACTTCCCCCATTCATACATTCATATCACTTGTATCCTGCCATTTTCCTCTCTATTGTCCCACAAAATAGTCCATTTTTACTTACCTGGCTCCTACAGTTATTCTAGGTTATATACTAACATCTGAACATTTGCAGCTAGGGGCCACAAATAAGTGAGATCATGTGACATTTATATTTCTAGATCTAAGTCACCCTACTTCAATATGGTCTTCTCTACTTCCATCTTTACCTGAAAAATTCATGATTTTTTTTTCTTTACAGCTAAATAGTATACCATAATGTGTCTGTACCACACTTTTATTGTCTATTCATCAGCTGAAGAACACTTATGTTGTTACAATTTCTTGGCTATTAGGAACACAGCAGTAATAAACATGGCTGAGCAAACTAGGGTGTAGGATGTCAAGTCCTTAGGGCACACACCAAGGAGTAATATGCTGGGGTCATAGATTGGATTTACTTTTAGCTTTTTAATGATTCTCCGATGTAATTTTCAGAGTGGCTTTGTAATCTCACTGACAGAAAAAGGATGGTTCTATTCCACTGTTAACTTTCTGACATTCTTGCTGCTTGTTTCATTCATCCTTCCCATTTTGATTGGGATAAGATAAAACCTGAAATTATTTTTGTTTGAATTTCCTTTACTTGCTACTGCTGATGGTTTTTGTTGTTGTTGTTGTTCTTATTATTTGTTTGTTTGTTTGTTTTGTTTTGAGATATGTCTTAGTCATTTTTATTTATTCTTTTGAAAGTGCTTTGTTCGGGTAACAAATGTGTTTTTGAAAGGTCTGTTTAGTTTGCTTTTTGTTCTTGAACTTTTTTTCCTTTTTCTTCTTAGTTTTTTTAAAAATATATTCTGGATATTATTCCTCTGTCAGATGTATACCTGGCAAATATTTGTTCCCATTCTGTGGACTTTCTCTTCACTCAACTGATTTTTTTCTTTAGCTGCAAAAAAGCTTTCTAGGTTTATGAGATCCCACTTGTAAATCATTGATCTTAATTCTTGAGCAAATAGAGTTCTATTCAGAAAATCCTTTCCGAAACCTATATCAGATAGGGTAATGCTTATATTATACTATAGCAGTTTATGTTTAGGTCTTTGACCCATTTGGAGTTAACTTTTGAGATAGATGATGGATATAGGTCTACTTTTATTCTTTTACATATGTACATCCAGTTCTCCCACTACCATGTGTTTAAAAGTTTAAAGTAGTCCCTTATAATATTCTAAATTTCTTTGATAATTGTTGAAATAGTTCCCTGTTCATTTCTGGCTCTACTAATTTTTATCCTCTATTTTGGTTAAGGAGAGGCAAGGGTTTATCAATTCTATTTATCTTCTTAAAGAATAAATTTTTATAATCATTGATTATTTGAATTTTTGGCTTTGTTTCTTAAGTTCTTATAATCATTGATCCTTTGAATTGTTAACTTTGTTTCTATTTCATTAGATTCCACTATTTTTTTTTTATTTTTCCTTGCCATCAACTGGATGTATATTTAGTTTTCGTTTTCCCAATGTTTTACTTGTTGGGTTTTCATTTTCATTTAGTTTCAAGATTTTTTTTTTGTTTCTTTCTTGATTTCCTCATTGACCTATTCATTATTCAGAATTCTTTCAAAACAGATCTATAGCCAATCCTTCTTAAACGATTTTTTAAAAAACAAGTCATTTGTTTGTACTCTTTCTTATTTTGTAATGCTAGCACTGCCAGCTGTAAATTTCCCCTCTGTGAGTGCTATGCGGTGTCTCAAGGTTTTTGTTTTGTTGTGTTTTCAATTTTATTTAGTTCTAGGAAAATTTTTCTCTCTTTCTTGATTTTACATATAATGAATTCATTATTCAGAAATGAGCTGTTTAATCTCAATGAGTTTGTGTGTTTACTGGAGATTTGTTTGTGGTCAGTCTGGAGTACTATTGCATTATGGTAAGAGAGAATACATGGAATTATTTCCATCTTTCATCAATCAGATTTGTCTTATGTCCCAGGATGTGATTTATTTCAGAGACATTTACATGTGCTGCTGAGTAGAACATGTGTTCTTTGTTGTTTGCGGGAATATTCTGTAGATTTGTGTTAAGTCCATTTGATATATGATATCATTTAATCTTATGACATCATTTATGCTTATGTTCCTCTGATTATTTTTTGTCCAGATAACCTGGGACATTGAAATCCCCTGCTATTAATAGGTTGATGGTAACCACTGTCTTATTCCAGTCATACATTTTTATGAGGTTGGCTGCACTAGAGTTTGGTACATATGTGTTTAGGATCATAATGTATTCTTAATTAATTATCCCTTGATTAGAATGAGCTACCCCTCTTCTTCTCTTCTGATTACTTTTCATTTGAAGTCCATTTTATCAGATATTAGGATAGTGACGTCTGCTTGTTTCATGGTCCAATTTGGTTGGGACCATTAACTTTTACTCTAAGTTGATCTTATCTTTAAAGTGAATATGTATTTCTTGTAGACAACAAATAGAGTTTGTTCCTCGATTCATGAAACCAGCCTGTATCATTTGATTAGAGAACTGGGGCCATTAATATTTCAAGATGTCATTGAAAGGTATGTTTTGGTTGCAGACATTGTGTTGTTGGCTTTTAGTTTTTTGGAATTGTTCTCAGTGACATTTGTGTTTTAGTAATTATAGCTTCATATTTATTTCTATGATTTCTCAGCTATGCATATTCCTTTCTTTAGCTTGAAATAGTGTTTCTTGTATTTTCTCTAGGTTTGATTTATTGAACATAATCTTAGGATGTTTATATCATGGAAAGGTTTTGTTTTTTCAACTATAGCAGATAGTTGTTGTGGGCATATTAGTCTAGCGTGGAAGTTGTAGCCTTTTAGGACTTGACATTCATGGCTCCTGGCTCTTCTGGCTTTTAAAGTTTCCACTGGTGTGTCAGTTGTTATTCTGATGGGTTTTCCTTTACGTGTGACTTGTGGTTTTTCTTTTGCAACTATAAATACTCTTTATTTATTCTATATACTTAGTATTTTGACTTTATGTAACATTCAAGTTTTCTTTGTTCAACCTTATTTATTCAGTGTTGTGTCTTTTGTATCTGTATGGATATATCTTTCCTTAGTTTGGAGATCTTTTCTTTTATGGTCTTGCTGAAAATCTGGTCTATTTCATCAGTCTGGGATTTTTCTCCCTCAGCTATTCCTATAATTCAAAGATTTGAGGTTTTTTTCATAGTATGCCACATTTTTTGTGTGTTTGGATTAAAAAAATCAAATTAATTGCCTACTTCATCTAGATGCACAGCTTTATTTTTGAATCCTGATACTCTATTTTCTGATTTCCTTTGTTTTTTCCAACTGGGTTGACTGGTTTTGGGTTTCATCTTTACGTCTGACTGAGTCCTAGTCGATGCTTCTATCTCCTTATTGAATTCTGTTTCATTTGCTGGATTGCATCCATTCCCATTTACCCTGTGATTCCTATGTGTATCAGTCTGTTTTTTATTTACCCTAAGTTCATTAAGATGTTTCTTTATTTCTTTTTCAAATTTCTTTAATTCTTTGATGAATTTCATAGCTTTTCTTTTAAATACTGCATCCAGCAACTCATCTGGGTAATTTCATTGACAGATATCTCTATAAGAATGGCAGGTTTATGAGAAGCTACTACTTTGATCATGTAATTTGTATTTTTATGATATGATCTGGGTATGTGGCCTTATTCTCTTAGTTCTGTATCTTATACAAAAAAAGCAGCCTGGGGCAGAAGAGAAGCTATGTGTATCTAGTTGGAACTAGAGGCTAGATGTGGCTTAGGTGGGATGATGTTAGTTGGACACAGGAGATTGTGCTGAAATGCAGGGTGTGTATCTTAGTCTAAGGCAGGAATTTGGAAGTAGATCTAAGGGTTGAGACAAGTGTAAAGAGGAGAAGCAACTCTCTAGACTTTGGAGAAGGGTCTGGATGGGTAGAAATATTTGATCAGGCAAGTTCATATTTTTA
The DNA here is from genome assembly GCA_030674055.1 of Rhabdomys pumilio. Lineage (NCBI taxonomy): Eukaryota > Metazoa > Chordata > Mammalia > Rodentia > Muridae > Rhabdomys > Rhabdomys pumilio. Next base: position 22,078,567 of record JANHMN010000018.1, on the reverse strand, counting down.
ATAGAACATAATCAACCAATTTCTACAGATTAAAAAATAGGACAGTTTAAAGACTCTGCTATACATTATATCTCAATATTCAGTTACCGATGAGCCAAATATGAGTCATTGTACTGTGAACCAGGAAAACCTGAAGAAAAATCACTGCGTCTCTGTGTGTGTTTCTAAATAATAATTATGAATTATATCAGTGTGAAAATTGGACAAAACTGCACTCTCAGATTGTATATGACCTTTATATTTAAAGTAGTCATGTTCTATAAAACTATCACAAACATAATACTAAACTATTATTCCTATGGGAAATTAAGTTAAGTTTCTATGAACTTTCTTCAGAACATTTTTAACAACTGATCTATCCATAACCTCATTTCATTTGTATTTCTGTTGCAAGATGCCTCATCAGTGCATTGCTGATTCATTCACAAACCATAGCACTAGAAGTGAAGGCTGACCTTACCTGTCCTGTGAAGCCCATCACAACTTGCTTGTGAAACTTCACTTAGCCCTTCAGTGCTAAGTGTTTAAGTATTTAAAATGGCCATCATGGCCGAAGGCCATTTTAAATAGTAAAGTCCTAAAACCCCTCACAAATCTATAAAAATACAAGGCACTAAATAGATCACCAACCTAGCCTTTTGTTTACAGAATAAGATTTGAAAAATGTAGCATGGTGGCTGGTTTAACCTCAGCTGGGCATGCACACATTCTATGATACAAATTTTTCTGTTGATTTGTACATATACACTTCCATGTAATATATGCATGTGTGCATACATACATATCCAGTGGCTACAAAACACCTCTGCTATTGGACTGGGGGTTACAAATACATTTTAGTGTGGAGATGAGTTCACAAATTCAAACTCATGAATAATGAAGAGTGAATGTATGTGCTTCTATATGATATATGAATTGTATACAGCATAAAAAAAATTATTCCCAGAAATGAAATCTGCAGGGGCAACGCTTACTTTGTATCCTATTTGCCTACCACATAAAAGAAGCTCGGAAGTGTGATTGAAGTGATTAAAATAAAGAAAAGAATAGAAATCTACATGTTTTTATCTTTAATCATGCTCTTTGAATTCTTGGCTGGAGGCTTTTTCAGTGAAATCTGGTTTCTATTGCTTCGTGTTCTACTAAAATTTAAAACATGGTTGCAGTTTCTCATGTTAAAAACTGTCCTTGGCAAGAATCTAGAATAACTAAAGAAATATGAAGTCGGGGTCACCAGCCATTCTAAGTGATAAAAATCATAAAAAATGTATCCAAATTAATATTTGGATACATCTCTTCCCAGCTTTTCCTGGTGCAGTTTGTATACAGGTAAACCTCGCTAAGACTGACATTAAAATTACAGACTTTCCCTCTCGGCTTTCACTGTTTTTGTAAGTGTGATTTCAATGTCCCTCTCATTGTACTTTAGGTTGTGTTTCCTACTGTTCCCCTTTCCCTTCTGAGGCTGCCAGATGCCTTGAGGCTCAGCCTGTGGCTGCCTTGGCTGAATCAATGCATATGAGGGCCTCTACTGGGGAAAATAAGAGTATTGCTTGAATTCCTTTCTCTCCTTAAGAGATTCTCGCTTAGCTAAAGAATCATTTCCAAAAACAACACATGGAAGCTCACACTAATACAGATTGCCTATATTATAATTGACCTTTGAATAAGTGTGTTCATTCCATAGCAACTCAGCTCAAATCAACTGTCCCCAGGAAATATGCACACAACTTCAGCGCCAGAATTAAAGTTTTAAGATGTGCATTTTTGTAACCCCAGAAGCCAGAAAGTTGAAGCTCTAAGTTCAATCTGTCCTGACACTATTGTTTTTCCGGACAATGAGAGTTAATGTGGACACTTCTGTCTTCAGGAATTACAAAAGGTAATTCTGGACAGAAGAGAGGAGCAATTTTCACTCTTTTGTTCTCTTAGGTGTTGCATGATTATTTTACAACAAGCAATTACTAAGCAAACTTAATCTCCTAAACATGTACATACAATTCTATCATGACAGAATTCTCCGAAAGCCTCAACCGTTACTGAAAATGTCCAATTTTTCTGTTCTACTATTTTGCTCTTTTCCCTAAGAAAATAATCACATCATCTCCAAACCAAATAAATGGAGGCAGTTGCAAACAATTATGGGAATTGCATCCATTTAAAATATCATAATACACATATAATTTGATGTGTAAAAATAATTAATTAACCATCTCATAGGGAAGTGCCATAAAAAGAAAATTTAACCATGTCAGTCACTGATGAGTGTTAGTTTTAAAGTTACTATATATTCATAAGCTAATTGTTAAAAAATCAAGATAAATTTCAAATTTTGAACTCAAAATATAGCCTAAAAGTTTGTCATTAAAGTGAATTAAAATATACACAGTTTAAAAAAAAAACTTTGAACTAAAGCAAACATTATCTCTCACTCACTAAACAAACCAACAAAAATCTTATTTCTTTTACAAATGAAAGAATTTCTTCTTGCTGTGAACAATACCTAGAATTTGGATAAATAGAAAGGCAAGCCAGGAGTGCTGAGCTCTTCTCTGCTCCTCTCCTTCCCATTCCTCAGAGACTGGTCTCACCTGTTTCCAAAGAGCTTTTCTAACTGCTCATTGAGTAGAATTGCTCCTTGCACTGGACTATCTGCATATGCAAAAGAGATGGTTGTTAAGTACCATTTTTCAAACAATCAACAAGTTAAACAGACACCCCATAGGTGCAACACTGCCTTGAGTTGTGCTGCCTCGGTGGATCTTTGGTTCTCACAGGAAAGTGCAGGACTGCACACTGCCAGTGTTCTGAATCACCATATTTAACATTTGCAGGTATTTACACATTTGGCACAATTTACCCACATCACCTGATTCCATTCACACAAAAACTATACAAAATCATCACTAACAGTGTGTACCTTGAAAAATCTAACTAAAACCTCATACACTTTAAATTTCTCATGTATAAAATGGAAGCTGATTAGTAAGTATGAACTAAAAGCCTATGGTAAAGACTCTACAAGGCTGAAAGAAGTTTGAGCCTATGAAAAACTGGAATGTCATAAATCCAAAGCCAAACTATCTAGGGCTATCTGCAGCCCCATTTGATTTCTACTTTTGGAAAACAATGACCTAACAGACCAGTAGCTTTCTCCATTCCAAGCTAAGAATTGTGTCATCAAATAAACATCTAAAGTCTGTAGCAGAGATTTCTCAATTTTGCTATAATCTGACGACCTCCAGTCCATACCAGCAAATGTGGTAAATGCCTTAAATTGTGATTTCCTTTTGTTTATCAAAAGTACATTAAACAACTGTGTTGGAACATGTCCATTGAAGTAACTTGAAGGCATAGTCACTCATATAAGTAGCTCAGAATAAATTCTCTATTTCTTTGAGATGAGAGGTGTGTTTTTGCATCACCATAAGCCAATTAGGTAGCATTGAGACAGATGGAATCCAAATATAAGTCTATGCCTCCTATTCTTAGGTTCAAAGTGAAACCTATCTTTCTTCATACACATTCCATTTTATACACATTTATACCAAATTAACACTGAATATAATAACCTACCAGATCTATATTTGAAAACAAAGGAAATGCCTTCTTGACTGAGGTCTTATGGAGCTGAAAATGATAAAAATGGCTCATTTGGGACATTCCTGAAGTATCACATATTTTTATTCTATGACTAGAACAAGTAAACTTGGGCCATGTAGCGTTGTCATTGTGTAGGCCAGAAACACAGCTCCACACTGCCACCTGCAGCAACCTGGGGTGTTGTTTTAAACACTTTATGCAGGTGAACCTAGAATTCTTGATTTCCTTACAGTAATGTAATTCAGAGGAGTCATAGGGAAACATAATAGATAGATGATAGATAGATAGATAGATAGATAGATAGATAGATAGATAGATAGATAGATAGACAGATAATACATAGATACATGGATAGATACATAAATAGATTCATAGATACATAGACAGATGGTTCCTCTGTCTATGTATCTATGGACATCTCCTCACCAAGTGAAGCTTCCAGTCTTCCAGTACTGGGGATGGTTACATCTAATCAAGTTCTATGAGTCCAAGGGGTTCCATAGGAACTCCAAAAGAGGCTCAAAGTCATTGGTTGTTCTCCACAAACTGACATTAAAACTCATTGCTGAAGACTACATATATAAAACCTACTGAACATGTAGAAGCTGAGCTGGTGGCTACATAGAAGATTCATCACTATGAATTAGTGGTCATGGTACTGGAAGGGACTCGGCACACTACCAAAGGAAAAAGGTAAACACCAACCCAGCTACAGAACCTTAAATCTACAGTGATGACCCGCCTGCTACATATACTGGTATGATGATGACACAAAGCTTGTGGGATTAAACCAACCAAGATCTGATTTGATTTAAGGCCCTATGCATGCTACCCCAGTATCTGTGAGTTCATATATGCATCAGTCCTGCTGTGTTTAGAAGGCCTTGTTTCCTTGGTGTCCTCCATCCCCTCTGGGTCTTATATTCTTTCTGCTTCCTCTTCAGTAGAGTTCCCTGAGCCTCAAGGGGAAGAACTTGATGGAGACATTTTGTTTACGATTGAGCAGTCCAAGGTCTCACTCTCTGACACTGTGGCTGTGTCTCTCTACATTTGTTCCTTTCTGCTACATAAGGAAGCTTCTCATACGTTGTCTGAGCAAGGCACTGATCTATAAGCACAGCCAAATGTCATTAGGAGTCATTCTATGGCTACACTCCTTTAGCAGAACAGCTAGTATTTGGTTTTCTCCTTGGTCCCTAAGCTATCTAGTCATAGGCTCTTGGATTCTCAAGCAGTGTTGGATTTGGGTTTTATCTTATCCCTTAGATTTCTATTTGTTTTCTAAGAAGAGAGAGAAAAAGGATGTGTCTATGAAGAGGCACAGAGGTAATGAAGAACTGGAAGGAGCTGGTAGAAGGAAAACTGTAATCAGAATATATTGAATATATTGTATGAGAAAAATCTATTTTCAATTAAAACACAAAACAACATGACCAAAAAAAAAAAAAAGAACTTCAGGACAAGTCTGGAGGAGCAGAAGAGCTGGAGTTACCAAGAAGAGACTTAATAAGAATTTACACAGGGGAATTATCAGAAAGAGGGATGAGATACTCACAGGAAAAAAACAGTGTGGGTGTGACCTCCTTAAAATGAAGAAAGGCAAACCAATGTGTCTTATCAGTAGCTAATTTTGGTGGCTTTCAAATTATACTCACAAGGGTTTCTAACAAGCTTGGTTTTCCTTCTTTTTCCATAAAGATTACAGGGCATTGCAATCTGAAACTTAACACCATGACTCACAAGGAAGTTGTGACGTGTCCTTTACTCTAAATGGGGTTTCTTTTCCCAGTCTTAGAAAATTATGGGTTTATAGCTAGGAAAGAAAAAAGGTCAAATATGCTTGGAACTTGAGCGTAGTTCATTGCCATTTTAACATTCTCATTTGAAATATTTCCATATGAAAAGATATTATCTCTGTAGGCAACCTTTACATTAAATGCTATTAATTATGCTGGATTCTTGACTCTGCTGGCGAGAGGTTTCAACCAGACTCTAGAGAGGGAAGCTCTTTTTCTTCTCCTATCCCACAATTGCTCCCTGCTTTTCTAACCTACCTCATCCTAACAACTGGCAAAACCACAACAAACTATTTGAAATCAGTCCCTTCACCATGTTAGGTTATATGTAAATGAGGGCTACTGGGTAATTATAAAGAACTATAATGAAACAAAATGGTTGTGAATAGCATTGCGGTGCACTGGCTACAGAAACTGTCAAAGTAAAAGTGGGCCTAGATTAGGAAAGTTGGGTTCTGGTTATTTGGGGTTCTCTGGAGTTCTTTGTATATTTGAAATATTGATTCTCTGCCAAATGGGTTGCCAAGATTTTTCTCTCATTCTTTAGACTATCTCTCCATTCAACTATTTCCTTTACAGTACAAAGGCTTCATAATTCCACAAGCTTGCATTTGTCAACTGTCAGCATTATTTTCTGACTGGCTGGGGCATCATTAGGCCATGCCTTGCCTATGCCTCAACTCTGAAGTGTGTTTCAATACTTGTTCTATCCTCTAACAGTTGCAAAAACTCAAGACTTATAGCAAGGTCTTTGATTTATATGGACTTTATTTCTGTGCAGGGTGTAAGTCAAATAGGCAAGAAGACTTCCCTCACAGCTATTTTATTTAATAGGGGAGAGAAAGCAAAGCTTAATTCTATTAAACAAAGGGAAGAAGGAGGATTTTTTAATACTGAGGTAGGAGACAAAAATAGGCCATGTGCATTTGCTGAATAGCTTTGCAAGGAAAACAGATTTCTCTGTATTACTGTAACAGGCTACAACATGGAGCAAGCTGGGTTCTAAGGAATCTATCCCCATGGCCTTCAGAAAAACTGGGTGCACAAGCCAACAAGAGTCTTTTAAGAAATTCCACAAACATCCCCCAAAGAAAAAAATTTACAATGAGTTTACTCAATTAAGTGATCTGGGGAGAAAAGTATGGCCTAGCGTTGGGAAGAAATGTGTCCAAAGTTTAGACAAGCTAAGAACATTTAGGCTGGCTTGGCCTGGGTAGTAACCATGAGGAAGGGTTACTTGGTATCGGCCCGCCATCTTTTCTACTCATTCCAATAGTAGGGAGGTCTGCTAAGTTAGTAGAAACATATTCTAACAAGTCTTTTCAAGTAAGAATGTGAATAACCAGAGGCTCTCTAATTTGTTACTACTGTGAAATCATCAAGTCTCCTCTCCAGGGATTCATGTAAAAGAACAAGATTGGCTCTTCTGTGATTTATCTCTGCCATCTTGTCTCCTTCTTTCACTCCTTTATGTGTTCCTACCACCATGATACCTTCCTCCTCCTCTGAGCTCAGTAGTGATTTCATGAGACTCCAGTAACTGTCAGCTACAAATGACTCTTTTCTTTCCATATTAGCCCCCTCTATTTTGCTTTAGCAATGGAAAGTGAATTAAAGTAGTTATACTTTTATGAAGATCCTTAAATCATTTATTATACTTAATTATATTTAATGCAAGGTGGCGTTACATTTAGTATAAAAGCATATGCTTTGGTGGTTTTGTATGATTTTATAATGACACTCATAGAAATATTCTTTCAAAAGCAAAACGTTAATCACAGATATGTAGAGCATGTCTTAAGTCATGGAAATAGTTAACCAAGATTTTTAGGCTTTTTTTTTTTTAATTGACCCATCTTTAAATATCTTTTACTATAATAAGATGTTGATTTATGGCAATATTAGTGTGTCATGTAAGCTCCATCTTATTATATTTCGGTTAAGGAAATCTTCTAATTTTCTGAACTGTGTTGACTAGAGGTCTCCTGTGGAGGCAGCCTTGTCAGTTGGTTTATTAGTTAATTAAATGTCATTTTATACCTTATTTTCTAAATTTCAGGCATCCAAAAGAACTCACTGTAAGATTCTCCTTGCTATCAGGTGTCTGCATAATTAATCTCGTCTTAGAACGACTGTTACTCTGTGCACAATAGAGCAGGACAATTAATTTGGACCACACGCAATTATGTTGAAAGGTCGCTGCTACCCATGATAAAACTGTGTTCAAAGCGTGCGGGACACACTACTGTGGCCATCCAGAGGACAGCTGGGGGGCAGAACATCTCCAGGTGCAATGAAACAGGCTATAAAGTAATCACTTGCAAATTTTCATTTTTAAAGCAGGAGATATTTTGACCATTGTGCAAAATGAATACATCTAAGACAAATCAACTTTGACAGGTTCACTTCAAGGGATGCCAGATTCCTCCGTAATGCAGAAAGCTTGCTATTTGGACTGAAACTTTCTGTGTGAGTCTCAAGCTACAAAAAGCTTTTGTGGAACACTTGTTAGGAAGCCCTCAACACAGTTAATAAGAAAAGATGCAGGTTTTATCCATCCTGGGTAGTTTGAGCTATATAGCTGTAAAAGTTACAGTATAGATGTGTGGGTTATAAAGAATCCCCAGTATCCAAATGTCTGTGAATTTATCATCCTTCAACAATATTATGTTTGCCTGTTAAATGCAAATTTCTGAAGTAGATTTCACCCTGGAGGAATTTTCAAAGATACCTTTGTCACTATTAAAGGTATATGTACATTTTACAATGCTGGACAGGTTTATAAAAATTCCCATAGTTTCTCTCATTGGGGAAAAATTTTGCAGATTAAAAGAAAAAAAAAGTGGTAGAAGTACCAAAAGGCAGAAAATCTGAGGCATGGGCAACAAAATACTTTTCTCTGTCCTATTCCAACAAACATGGAGAGCAAACAGGAAGAAACATCTACATCATGAGTGTCATCCTCTCTTTACTTAATTATCCCAAGATAACAAAAAGACAATAAATGGACTATTTATACAGGTCTTCAGCAATCAAGCACACATTAAGCAAGTACTGTGTAATACCGTAGTGATTGTATGGTTAAGGCATGAACACTACCTCCATGAAATCCCTTTAGAGTGGAATTATTGAGTCCATGGGCACAGCAGATAAGGGTTTGCACTGTCAATAGAAGAATATCGGTTTTAATCTTCATCCAACATTTTTGACTAGCTGTATGACCTTAGGCAAGCTCCTTGAGCTTTGTGGAACCTGACTTTCACATTCCTAAAGGGATTATTTAAATGCTAGCAACTAGTGGGAACTCCCCACTGCTGGTTAGAAGAAAACTAGCTCAAACTAGCTTTAGAAAAGGGGGGCTCATTGATATAAGCAAAGAGAAGAGAGGGCAAAGTTGAAAATCATCCTTGAGATGACCTAGAATCTCAGACTGTAATTCCTACAGTCTTAGGAATTCATAAATACATCCCTTTCATAGCTGCTGTATTTTTATCAGGAAAAAAAAAGCTTTTGTTCCTTTTGTTTCTGAATCTTATATTTTTGAGGCTCCTGTTTTGCCAAATTCAAGAAAAGATTTTCGTTTTTTTCAATCAGAAAACTAAATAAGAATTTGAGTATTTATTTTACAGGGCAAGTAATCCAAGCATTAGCCTTCACCATATTCTCTGTAAATATAAGTGTTAGTAAGCCATGAACTCCTGGGAGCAGAAGACTTTGTTTCTTTTATTCACGTAGCCTATCTTATTTTACCAGGTAGCATGTAAGTTAAGTACTTTGAATTGTGTGGCATTTGTGTCCATGTAGCGAATCCTGACCATACCAATCCCCATATGAAAATCTCTTTAGGTCTTCATATTTCCTAGATCACAATGTCTAATCTCATCAGAACACTGAAAGCCCTTGGCAGTTTTTCCCACAGTCCAACTTCCCTCGGGTCCATGTGCCATCACTCACCTCTCTCTTTAGCAGCACTGTTTGACTGGCATGTTTACACAGCTTGCCCATTTCCCAGCCTCACACTTTGAATGCATGTCTTGATTTTGCATGTCATTTTCCTTTTTCTTTTTTCGTTGAGGGTATGTTTTGTTTGTTTATCTGTAACCCAGGCTAGCCTAGTAGCCCAGATTGGCCTTAAATTTATCACAATCTTTCTACCTCAGCCTCCTAAATGCTAGGACTATAGGCGTGAATGCCTAGTAATTTTTCAATTTCTTCATTTCAATGAGTCCTCTGTCCTTGGGAAACTCACCCTAGAAGCTATTCCAAAAAGTATTGTCCAAGCTACCAATTCTGAATTTATTTGAACAGAGATATTTAAGGCCTAAAATGTGTAATGTCTGAAATAAAATGACAAATGTTTATTTGCTTTCTCTTTTTGCAAAACTCAGCTTAATGAGTCCGACTTCTCAGCTACAGTACAGTAGAATGGAGCTCTGGATAGCATCCAAAGAAAGGACTAAGGCAGCTAGGCTGGGGACAGCAAGGGACACTGAAAGATGTGGTGCCCATTGCTGTTCTCCTTCTACAAGGTCTTTGTGGAATTTCCTAAAAGAAACTTTGGGGTGTTCACAGTACAGCTAGATGCTTGCAAGTAAGTCTGTCATTTTTATTCAAATATCAGGAATAAAATTTTGTAGATCCCTAGACTAGTTGTCTTCCATGGGCTAGCTTATGTCCTGCTCCATGCTTCACTCAGGAAGACATGAAAACAGCGTCTAAGCCAATCCAGCTGTTCTTGTAGGCTGCCTGCCCTAGGCAGAGAAACCACTGGAGGAGGAAGAATGATAGGCGCAGGGAAGGGCCTGAGAACTGGCATTGCAGTGAAATGCACATCTCTACGTCTTTCTTGGGGTGACTTTCATATGCCTGAAAGACCATCTCTGCTTCATCCACCTGCTACGTTCTTAGTCTTATTTTTCAATCAAAGAAAGAGGATAAATTTGGTGCATATTCTCAGAGCCTCCCTAAACACGATTGGTCTTCTTCTTCTCTTAAGTACTATTTCTTGGACCAACCTCTATCCATGGTCATGCTTCTCACAGGTCTTCATTATATATAAAACTGTACACATCTGTTTGCATGACTTACTTGTCTTGTCATTCCCGGCATTGACTCTAGTGTTTAGCATGGATCTATTAAATGAATCATAGATAATTGAATGGATGTATTAAACTTATTAAACTATAAAGTTTAATAGGATACAATGCCATTTGATATTTATAAGCAGTAAGTAGTTTCCCAGATAAGTGTTGACTGTTTTCTTGGGACGTTTTACATCATTCTTTTCATCTGTTTCCCACACGTTGATTTCTATTGATTAACATTCCCATTTTCTACTTGTCTAGATTGTAATTAAAAAAAATAATCTGTCTTTTTAAAACATTTAAAAATGTGATCATTGTTGTGTCCCTGCTGAGGTATGCCACTAATTTAGCATATTGACTAAACTCAAAGGAAAAAAACAATGCCTCAACTCACTACTAGCAAGCTCATAAATATATTAGAAATGGTAATAGTGGTCTATGAACACAACCCCAGCACTGGGGTGTGGGGGGAGGGGAGCAAGGCAAGAGGAACACTGAGCTATGTGGCAAGACCATGTCACAGAGAGGTGTGTGGAGAAAGGAGGAGAAGAGGGGAAGGAAGGAGGGAAAGAAGGAAGGAAGGAAGGAAGGAAGGAAGGAAGGAAGGAAGGAAGGAAGGGAGGGAGGGAGGGAGGGAGGGAGAAAGGAAGGAAAAAGGGAAGGAGGGAGGGAGGGAGGGAGGGAAGGAGGGAGGGAAGGAATAATGATGAGGAGAAGAAGACACAGGAGAGAGAAGAGCGGGAAGGAAGCAGAGAGAGACACAGAAGGAGTAAGTTTGACTTTTGTTGTCACTTGCCTCATTTATCAACAAATATGGGGGATAAAATGACAGCATCATGGGTTTTTATCCAAATTTCATAGTCAGTCTTCCTAAATATGAAGAAAATTTGGATTGTTCTAAATGAAAGACGGTAGAATGGATGTCTCTGACACATGAACCCATCGCATCAAAGTTTCTTAGGGACCATGAGTCCAACTGTTGGAGTTTCTTCCTTTATCCATGTATCATTTTAACAGGAGAAAAATCCACGTTATTTCAAGCAGATAAAAACCATCTGGTCCATAGCGGCTGGCATTAGCAGCTTCATCCCGCTGACAAAGCTTCTTTCAGAAATTTGTAAGCATTATTCTTGTGCACTTGATTTTTTTTCCTGTCCACACATCTTGCCCCACTTGAGGCTTTTATCCTATAAAATTTAAAACTGCCAGGCCAAATGTTGATTTAATTACATTCTAAAATATAAGATATGGAAATAGCCATTTAACTGGGAGACAGGGAGAAGGGCTTGGTTTTAATGTTCCATCAATACCAGAGTGAGGAAGGAACTGTGGATATTGAAGAATAGACTGAATGGTATTTGAGAAAGGAATTTTAACAGGAAGAAAGTGAGAGCTTTCAAGTGAATTACAAGTTTATATATACATTCCCCAGATGACTCTGAATTCTTTACTCGAACTGACATGGGTTGGATAAATATATTACAGTCCTCTTCGCCTGAAATGAACAACTACCAGACAGGAAAGGCAAGAAATTTAGAAAAATATTAGAAAAACAAACACATGCTAGGGGACATCGTGCAATGCCTGCGTCTCTAAAAGTGGAACATCACTGGGTACCCAACACCGTTTCACATAAAACTTGAAATTATTCTTGCTGCTCTCCCCTTGATGGGTAAATGCTCACTTAAAGAGGCTTTCTGGATGGATTACAAGGAAAGATGGCAAATCTGTATTCAAGCCAAAGGCAGAACCATATGAACAATTAGAAAGATACAATATAACAGAACACTCCAGCGTGAAAAGGCACTTGCCAACATTATGGCACGGGCTTAGAGTAAGAATTTGCACCTGTGTGCCATTTGTGCCTTCCAGACAGAGTTGGCTTTCACTGAGGGCAGTTACTTTTTGCCCTTCTTAAGGTTTTCTCACTATGCAGAGCAAAAGGATGAGTTTAAAATGAGACCAATAACAGGCACACCATCAGGTCTATCAGCCAAAAACAACAGTGTCCAGTGTTTTCTGGCTTGGAACCTACATCATATTAGATTTTATGCCTAGTTGCTGGCACTAAGTGGCTTACTTCCAAGTGTTTGCAAGGTGTGCTGTCATGTTCCTGGTATCAGAGGCTCTGCAAGGCCAGTTTAAAGTGCTGTCCAGGTTTTATTTGTTGTATAATTATTTCACTAGATATTTTAAATGGTTTATTTTTATTCCGTGTATGCATGAGTACCTTCATATAGGTATGTGTACTATGTATATTCACTGCCTACAGAGTCCAGAAGAGGCCATTTGAACTGTGGAATTGGAACTATATATAGCTGTAAACCACACAATGTGGAACTGAGGTCTGAACACAGACTCCCTGCAAGAGGTGCTTTTAACCGCTGAGCCACCTCTTGAACCCTAATTAGACATTATATTTAATACAAATTAAGGAATAAAATATTAAAGGGGGGCAGGGTGATGGCTCAGTGATTAATAGCACTCACTGATCGCACTTAGGACCTGGGTTCAATTCCCAGCACCACATAGCAGCTCACAACAATCTGTATCTCCAGCACCATCCCTCATCTGACCTCTCTGTTCGGTGCATAGACATACAAGCAAGACATCTATTCACACACACACACACACACACACACACACACACACACACACACACACAAATGAAAACACTAAGATAAGGAGAGAAACCACCTTGTCCTGTTCCCAGCTCTTTCTTTCCTAAGGAAGCTAAGAAAGCATGAGCTTTATCTGAACTACCTAACCTTAACCACAAAGAAGAAACTCCTGTACTAAAGGCCAAAGGTTAATATAATTAGAAGCTGGCCGACTAGTGTGCTAGACCACACTATAAGTCCTGACTCTAACATGGACTTAGTAGTGGCCAGAAGTCTTCATAGAGTTCTGGGTAAGCTTGAGGCATGCTGTTTATCATATTTCCTTTCCTATATTCTTTTTCCCCCCAAATTTACTCATATATTTTCAGATATTGACTTGGTTAAAAGGATTTAACAAGGAACAGACAAAAAAAATTCTACCCTGATCTTGCGAGTCTGAGTCAGCTAAGGTTCACAGATGTTTACTTCGCACTTATCTCTGGATAGATGGTGTTCTTGATTTAGAAACTGTATGTTTAAAAAGAAGAGAAGTAAATAGAAGACAGAAGAAAAAGAAGGAAGTAGTAAATGAGGAAGGTGGGGATGCTAGATAAGGAGAGAGAGAGAGAGAGAGGATAGATAGACAGATAGAAGAAAAACACCACCCTGTCCTCCATCTTTGGTTCTTTGAGCTATTTATAATGATTCCTGTACTATTTTCTTACCTTAGAAGGATTTTAGTCACTGAATATTCTGGCATTTGATCCCCAAATCTCCAAAATAAATGTAACACACACACACACACACACACACACACACACACACACACACACACGCATGCACAAAGATTTTACCTTTTCGTTATCAAAACACAAAGTAAAGCTCTGCAGCTTCCCAATGGCCATTCTAACTGAAAAAAAGTTCAGTGAGGTGCAGAGAGCTTGGGACTCTGCAAATGTTTGAGTGGCTGCCTTTAATCCAACTGTATGATGTTTTTTTGTTTGTGAGGTCATTACAATAAAGTGATTTTTAAAATGATAACTTTTTCCTTGTGAATGATTCTGTAAATTGATATTTTTCTTTTTAATTTTTTTTTTTATGAAATACATATTACATCCCAACAGCAGGTTCCTCTCCTTCCCCTCCTCACAGCCCTCCTTCCCACCTCCCCCTTTTTCCCAGATCCACCCCTACTCCTTCACTTTCCTACAGAAAAGAGCAGGCCTTCCAACGACATTGACCAAATACACCATGACACTCTACAGTAAGCTCAGGCATATACCATTACATCAAAAACTGAACTAGGCAACCTGGTAGGGAGAAAGGGGGCCCAAAAGCATGCGAAAGAGGCAGAAACAGTGCCTGCTTCCATTGTTAGGAATCCCTCAAGAACACCAAGCTATACAACCATAAAATATATGCTGCAGAGGACCTAGGTCAGACACCTGCAGGCTCCATGAGCTCTATGAGCTCATTTGCATCCCCACCAGTTGGTTCTGTGGGCCTGGTTCTTGGGATGTCCTTGATCACTCTGGCTCCTCCACGGGATCCCCTGAGCTCTGCCTAGTATTTGGCTGTGGGACTGCATCTGCTCCTATCACTTGCTGGATGAATTCTCTCTGGTCTGTAATGATGATTATAGGCCCCAGTCCCAGCACATTCTGCAAGCATGACAAACTGTAGGTCAGAGGTTTTGTGGCTAGGTTGGTGTCCAAATCTCTATACTTGAGACCTTGACTGGTTACACATGGAGCCAGTTAAGGCTCCATGTGCCCATTACTAAGAATCTTTGCTAGTGTCACCCTCATAGGTTCACTGGAGTTTCCATTGCACTAAGTCTCTGCCTCACTCGAGACGTCCCTAATTCCAGTCATTTCTACAAGTATTCTTTCCGTCCATATCCTCTGACATGATCCCTCTGGTTCCCAATACCAACCATCCCCAGGCCTCTTGAAAAATATATTCTATTTACCCTTCAAAGGGATATCCTTTGTGTCTCCCCATGCCCCTGAATTCTCCTTGTTACTTAACCTCTCTGGGTCTGTAGATTGTAACATGATTATTCTTTACTTTACAACCGATATCCATTTATAAGAGAGCACATACCATGTTTGCTTTTCTGAGTCTGGGTTCCCTCACTCAGGATGATTGATTCCCAGTCTTTGAGAAACTGCCACATTGATTACAAAGTGGCTGTACAAGTTTACAGTCTCACCAGCAATGAAGGCATGTTCTCCTTGTTCCATATCCTTTCCAGCATGAGATGTCACTTATATTTTTTATCTTAGCCATTCTGACATGTGTAAGATGGAATCTCAAAGTTGTTTCATTTTGCATTTCCCTGGTGGCTGAAGATGCTGAACATTTCTTTAAGTGTTTCTTAGTCATTTCAGATTTCTCGGTTGAAAATTCTGTTTAGATCTATATGCCCCTCCCACCCATTTTGGGGGGGAAGGGTGAGGTGGGTTGGGGCTTTTTGAGTTGTTATTTTTAAATATTTTATTTATTTACATTTCAGATGTCATTCCCTTTCCCGATTTCCCCTTCCTAGAAACCCCCTGTCCCATCCCCCTCCTCCTTTTTGCTTTTATACCATTTTAATTACATGCAAGTATTAAGGTCAGTTCTAGGTTGAGGAACTAGCAATTCAATAGATGCAAATAGTCAAAGATTTAGATAGATGCAAATAGTCAAACAAGCAAGACAATAACCAAAGTTCGGTGAACACTCCCATGATCAGTTTCTAAGGGCTTATAAGGATGACTAAAATATCTGAGCCTACTTCCCTGTTCTAGGTCAAAGTCATTTTTGTGTCTGAAGCCTATGTCCTTGTTCTAGCCTAAGATTTAGATTCCTGCCTAAAATTACTTCTTTGTTCTAGCCTAATGTCAGATACCTGCTTGAAACCCACTTCCTTGTCCTGGGCCAACATCATATTCCTGCCAAGCAGCCCATTTCCTTGTCCTTGGCCCATGTCAGCTTCTTGCCAAGAAGCCCCAAAAGCTCCCCACTTCTCCCCCTTATTTATTTCATAAACAAGACTGAGTCTGACTTAGGTCATTCTGCCAAGAATGCCTTCCTTACCCATCATGGAATATGCATTATCAAAGGCAATGCATTTCTGTCTTAGGTTGGTAAGTCTCTGTGCAGAATCTTATCCATCTTTGGCTTGTCAGCCTGTTAATTTAACAACTGTGTCTGAGGGTCCATTTTCAGTTTCAAGCCATGTACTTTGGCTGCCATGGGTTGGATTTTTTAAGGATTGGAGTTGGGATTGTTTATTTGTTTGGTTGGTTTTGGTTTTCCAAAGCAAGGTTTCTCTGTGTATCAGAGCCCTGGTTGTCTTGAACTTAGTTTTTTAGACTAGGCCAAACTCACACTTCTTCCTTTCCTATTTGGATCCCTTTGACTTCTTTTTGTTGTCTAATTGCTCTAGCTAGGACTTCTAGTACTATATTGAATAAGTAGGGTGATAGTGGGCAGCCTTGTCTAGTCCCTGATCTTAATGAGATTGCTTCAAGTTTCTCTCCATTTAGTTTGATGTTGGCTACTGGCTTGCTGTATATTGCTTTTACTATGTTTAGGTATGGACCTTGCCTTTCTTACCATTCTTTGAGGAATTTGCTGATTTCCTCCAATTTTTTTATTGTCTTTTTCTCAATTTCTTTCAAGGATTTATTCATTTACTTATTAAGGCCCTCTATCATCTTCATAAAGTTGGTTTTAAGGTCATTTTCTTGTTCTTCAGCTGTGTTGTAATATTCAGAGCTTTCTGTAGTTGTATGGCTGGGTTCTGGTAGTGCACATTGCCCTGGCTATTCTTAACTATTCTCTTACACTGACATCTAGGCATCTGACTTTGGAGTGATTAAAGGTTTAGGTGCTGATTTCTGGGTTTGTCTTTGTTAAATGGGTATTTTCTTTCTTGGTTTCTGTTTCTTCTCTTGTCTTCTGGCTGGAGCAACCTGTGGTTGAGTAGAGGGTTTCTTCTTGAGTTAAGGACTGGACTTCTGATGGCCTGGGTGGCCTCCAGTTCATCAGAACAGTGTTGCCCAAGATGGGGACAGGAGTTATGACAATGAACATGGCCTCTGATCTGGCTAGGATCAACTGTGGCTCAGGATGCTGTCCTGGCTTCTGGTGGAGTAGGAGGCTTCCACTTACCAGTGTGGGCTGAGATGTGGTGAGGAGGAGAGGAGAGGCAATTGGGGTTATACTGGGCAGGTATGGATGGAGTAGAGGGATAGTTTTACCTGCAGTTCAGGATGCTTGCCTGGCCTCCAATGATACATTTTTATTAATACATGTAGAAGAAAAACAAATCAGGTAGCATTTTGTTCAATTTTTAGTTGTGAGAACTGGGACAAGGAACTATGGGTGTGACATCACATTGTACAGTGGATATCACTGATGCTTAGCAGATCTTCCTTTCTGCTGGCTACACCTCTGTCCCCTGTCCCCATGTTTCCATTGCTATCTGCCTTTACTCAGAATTGTCCTTGTGCTTATGGGAACCATGGCTTTCAGAGGTCTGTGAGATCATGAGCTTCATCACCCTGGACTTCTCCATAAGACATGACTAGAGTCTGGGCACAAATAGATTGCTTCCTTTCCTCAAGGTGAAATACCTCAGTGATCCATTCATCAGATGAAATGCCTGCCTAGTCTGACAGAGTGGGGACACTGACAGATTTTGGCCATCCAAAGCAACAATAAAGCTGAACAAAACAGTTGAAAATAACCATTTGATACTTTAAACTTTGACCAAAGGAGCTCATAATGTGGCATTCATGGAATATAGAATGGGCTGTTCTTCTCATCCCATTAACTCCTTCCTAACACACACACACACACACACACACACACACACACACACACACACACACCTACATGAATACATAGTCCATCTCTATTGAAGAACTGGTTTACCCATTAAAGAAGACCATGAAAACTATAGCTTTGCCCTTACTGCTAGAGAGGGGTCACTTAATCTAAATTGTCAGTTTAAAAGGACAACAGTTAGTCCTTTTGGCTGAGGCAGACACCTAGCTGGTCTACTCCTGTGAAGACACCATATCCTGAACCATCCTAGAGGAACCACTGCACTCAGAGCAACGGGTAAGAAAGCTCTCCCATTACCCTACACTCCAGAGCTGTAACTAGGAGCCTGAGGTGCTCAAGACCTCCAAACCCCACCTCTCCAGAATACTACTCCCCTTTTGCCCCTCGCTTAGTCCTTTTGGCTGGGGCAGACATCTAGTGGTCTGTTCTCATAAAGACACCATATCCTGAGCCAATGTAGATTAACCACTGCACTCAGAGTAGCAGATACCTAACTGGTCTGCTCCTGTGAAGGCACCATATCCTGAGCCATCCTAGAGGAACCACTGCACTCAGAGCAGAGAAGAAACCACTGCACTGAGAGCAGCAGGATTTCAGGATCCCAGAGGCAACCTGAGTCCTAGCAGTTCTTCCACCCAGGATCTCAGGATCACAGGATCACAGAGATATCTGGACTCAGAGGAGTTCTGACACAAGCAAAATAACTGGAAAGACAGACTTCAGTCAGAGACAATAAGTGTAGGTAGCACTAGAGTTAACCAGATGGTGAAAGACATGCACAAGAACATAAGCAACAGAAACCAAAGTTATTACTTGGCATCACCACAACCCAGTTCTCCCACCATCAAGCCCTGGACACCACACCACACCACAACAGAAAAGCAAGATTCAGAATTAAAATAACTTCTCATGATGATGATAGAGGACTTTAAGAAGGACATAAATAAGTCCCTTAAAGAAGTACAAGAGGACACAGGTAAACAGGTAGAAGCCCTTAAAGAGGAAACACAAAAATCCCTTAAAGAATTGCAAGAAAACACAACCAAACAAGTGAAGGAATTGAACAAAACCATCTAGGATCTAAAAATGTAAGTAGAAACAATAAAGAAATCTCAAAGGGAGACTATCTTCAAGATAGAAAACCTAGGACAGAAATCAAGAGTCACAGACGCAAGCATCACGAACAGAATACAAGAGATAGAAGAGAGAATCTCATGTGTAGAAGATACCATGGAAAACAATGACACAACTGTCAAAGAAAATGCAAAATGCAAAAAGATCCTAACCCAAAACATCCAGGAAATCCAGGACACAATGAGAAGACCAAACCTAGGGTTAATAGGTATAGATGAGACTGAAGATTCCCAACTTAAAGGGCCAGTAAGCATCTTCAACAAAATTATAGAGGAAAACTTCCCTAACCTAAAGAGATGTCCATGAACATACAAGAAACCTACAGAACTCCAAATAGACTAAACAAGAAAAGAAATTCCTCCCATCACATAATAATCAAAACATCAAATGCACAAAACAAAGAAAAAATGCTAAGAGCAGTAAGGGGAAAAGGTAACGTAACATATAAAGGCAGACCTATAAGAATTACACAAGACTTCTCACCAGATACTATAAAAGCTAGAAGATGCTGGACAGATGTCATACAAATCCTAAGAGAACACAAATGCCAGCCGAGGCTACTATACCCATCAAAACTCTCAATTATCATAGATAGAGAAACCAAGATATTCCATGACAAAACCAAATTTACACAATATCTTCCCACAAATCCAGCACTTCAAAGGATGATTGATGGAAATCTCCAACACAAGGAGGGAAACTACAACCTAGAAAAAGCAAGAAAGTAACCTTCTAACAACCCCAAAAGAAAATAGCTACACAAACATAATTCCACCTCTAATAACAAAAATAATGGGAAGCAACAATCATTTTTCCTTAATATCTTTTAACATCAACGGACTCAATTCCCTAATAAAAAGACGTAGACTATCAGACTGGATACATAAACAGGACCCAGAATTTTGCTGCATACAGAAAACACACTTCAGTGACAAAGGCAGACAGTATCTCAGAGTTAAAAGGATGGAAAACAGTTTTCCTAAGCAAATGGTCCCAAGAAACAAGCTGGAGTAGCTATATCAAATAAAATCAACTTTCAACCAAAAGTAATCAAAAAAAGATAAGGAAGTGTTTCTTCTGTTTCTATTCTGTGAAATAGTTTGAAGAAACTTGGTATTAGGTCTTCCCTGAAGGTCTGATAGAACTCCGCACTGAAACCATCTGGTCCCGGACTTTTGTTGGTGGGGAGACTTTTAATGACTGCTTCTATTTCTTTAGGAGTTATGGGATGTTTAGATGGTTTATCTGCTCTTGATTTAATTTTGATATATGGTATCTGTCTAGAAAACTGTCCATTTCATCAAGATTTTCCAATTTTGTTGAGTATAGGCCTTTGTAGTAGGATCTGATGATTTTTTGCATTTCCTCAGTTTCTGTTATGTCTCCCTTTTCAGTTCTGATTTTCTTAATTTGGATACTGTCTCTGTGCCCTTTGGTTAGTCTGGCTAAGTGTTTACCTATCTTGTTGATTTTCTCAAAGAACCAGCTCCTGGTTTTGTTGATATTTTGTATAGTTCTTTCTGTTTCTACTTGGTTGATTTCAGCCCTGAGTTTGATTATTTCCTGCTGTCTACTCCTCTTGGGTGTATTTGCTTCTTTTTGTTCTAAAGCTTTCAGGTGTTCTGTCAAGTTGTTACTGTATGCTCTCTCCAGTTTCTTTTTGTAGGCACTTAGAGCTATGAGTTTTCCTCTTAGTACTGCTTTCATGAAGTCCCACAAGTTTTGGTATGATGTGTCCTCATTTTCATTAAATTCCAAAAAGTCTTTAATTTCTTTCTTTATTTCTTCCTTGGCCAAGTCATCATTGAGTAGAGCGTTGTTCAGTTTCCACGTGTATGTGGGCCTTCCGTTGTTTTTGTCATTATTAAAGGACTAAGGACCAGCCCTAGTCTGTGGTGATCTGATAGAGTGCAAGGGATTATCTCAATCCTTTTGTATCTGTTGAGGCCTGTTTTGTGACCAATTATGTGGTCTATTTGGGAGAAGGTACCATGAGGTGCTGAGAAAAGGTATATTCTTTTGTTTTAGGATGTATTGTTCTATAGATATCAGTTAAATCCATTTGACTCATAACTTCTGTTAGTTTCATGTGTCTCAGTTTAGTTTCTGTTACCATGCTCTGTCCATTGCTGAGAATAGGGTGTTGAAATACCTCACTATTATAGTGTGAGGTGCAATGTATGATTTGAGCTTTAATAAAGTTTCTTTTATGTATGTGGGTGCCCTTGCATTTGGGGCATAGATGTAGATGTTCAGAATTGAGAGTTCATCATGGTAGATTTTTGCTTTGATGGATATGAAGTGTCCTTCCTTATCTTTTGTGATTACTTTTAGCTGAAAGTACAAAAATGGCAACCAACAGATTGGGAAAAGATCATTACCAATCCTACATCCGATACAGGGCTAATATCCAATATATACAAAGAACTCAAGAAATTAGATACCAGACAACCTAATAACCCTATTAAAAATGGGGTACAGAGCTAAACAAAGAATTCTCAACTGAGGAAATTCAAATGGCCTAGAAGCACCTTAAGAAATGCTCAACATCCTTAGTCATCAGGGAAATGCAAATCAAAACAACCCTGAGATTCCATCTCACAGCAGTCAGAATGGCTAAGATAAAAAATTCAAGTGATGGTAGATGTTCTCGAGGATGTGGAGAAGGAGGAACACTCTTTCATTGTTGGTGTGAATGCAAGCTGGTTCAACCGCTCTGGAAATCAGTCTGGCGGTTCCTCAGAAAATTGGACATAGCATTACCTGAGGACCCAGCTATACCACTCCTGGGCATATACCCAGAAGATGCTCCAACATATAAGAAGGACATATGCTCCACTATGTTCATAGCAGCCTTATTTATAATAGCCAGAAGCTGGAATGAACCCAGATGTCCTTCAACAGAGGAATGGATACAGAAAATGTAGTACATTTACACAATAGAATATTACTCAGCTATTAAAAACAATGAATTCGAGAAATGTTTAGGTAAATAGATAGAACTAGAAAATATCATTCTGAGTGACGTAACCCAATCACAAAAGAACACACATGGTATGCACTCACTGATAATTGACTATCAGCCCAAAAGCTCGCAATATCTAAGATACAACTCACAGACCACATGAAGCTCATGAACAAGGAAGTACAAAGTGTGGGTTCTTTGGCCCTTCTTAGAAAGGTAACAAAATACTCAGGGGAGCAAATATGGAGACAAAGCATGGGACATAAACTGAAGGAGGGGACATCCAGAGGCTGTTCCACCTCAGTATTCATCCCTTGTGCAGTCACCAAAGGTAGACATTTATGTGGATGCCAGGAAGTACATGCTGATAGAAGCCTCATGTAGCTGTCTCCTTAGAGGTCTGCCAGAGCCTGAAAGATACAGAGGCAGATGCTCACAGTTAACCATTGAACTGATCAAGGGGTTTCCAATGGAGGAGTGTGAGAGAAGACTAAAGGAGCTGAAAGGGGTTTCGGCCCCATGAGGAGAGCAACAATACCAACCAACCAGAGCTCCCAGGGTCTAAACCACCAGCCTGGTAGCACATAGGGGAGGATGACATTGTCAGGCATATGTGGGTGAGGAAGTCCTTGGTCCAGTGAAGGTTGGACAGCCCAATGTGGGGAAAATAGTGGGTGGGGAGGTGGGAGTGGGAGGGTGGGTGGGGGCATATCCTCATAGAAGCAGGAGGAGGATGGATGTGATGGGGGTTCCTGGGTGGGATAAAATTGGGAAAGAGGATTACATCTGAAATGTAAATAAAATATCCAATAAAAAAAAAGGGACAACAGTCATGTTGCAAGCAAAGCAAACAGTGGAGAATATCTTTCCTCCTCTGAGATCAGAGTCTTGTTTGAAATAAGCAGTGGGCTTAGCCAGGGAATTAATTCTGAAAGACAACAACCTAGGAGGTTTGATTAGGTCAAAACATATATCAGACAGAATGCAGACTTCGTGCATGTGTGACACAGACAAAAGTGAATCTAACCCTCCCAACTCATGACTGGCTAGTGGGACTATATATACAAAGAAGCAGCAGGTAATTATGCCAGAAAGTAAAAGTCACATCACACTTAAGTTTGGCCTTGTCCTAGTAAACCTTAATTGTCACATTGACACAACCTACAGTCATCTAAGCGGAAAATCCTCAATTGAGGAACTTCAATCAGATTGACCTGTGGTCATATCTGTAAAGGACTGAATTGGTTGCTATTTGATATAGAAGAAATCAGCCCACTGTGGGCAGCACCATCCCTTAGCATGTGGTTCTGAGCTGTATAAGAAAGGTACTTAAGCATGAGCATATGCTAGCCAGCGAGCAGCTGTCCTCTATTGTCTCGGCTTCAATGTCCTGCCTTCACTTCCCTCAACAATGGCCTGTGACTTGAAAGTAAAAAAAACGAAACAAACACTTTCATATCTTAAGTTGTTTTATCAGAGAGTTTTATCACAGCAAGAAAAGTAGAACAATCGTGAAGCCAAGTACATCCCTCAACCAACTCAAAAATCCACCATGGGTTGATATAAATTCTGCTGGTTTGAGGTATTTAAACACACCACTAAGCAGCCTGTGACTGATCACTAAACTATGCAAACCCAGAAATACAAGGCTAAGCTATGAACTACAAAAAAGAACCGAGAAGTCTCAGTGGCCACATATTGCAGGAACCATGGGCTTCACAGATCTAGTTCTGGCAAGTTATCAAAACAAACATCAACCACTCTAAATAGAAAAACATTCAGAATCCAGTTATTGCAGTAAAACTTTCAGTATTCAGCAAAAGACCATGAAACATGCAAAGAAATGAGAAAGCATGGCCCATATTTAGAAGCAAATCAATAGTAAGAACGCATGTTCTCAGATGCTGAGGTTAGCAATGGCTTCAAAGAAGCTGTTAAATATGCCCAAAAAACTAAATGAAGCCAAGTTAAGTAAGGAAGATGTTACCATCACTTGATGAATGAAAGGTTAAAAATCTTTTTTTTTTTTAAAAAAAAAAAGTATAAAATTATGCATCTGAAAATTCAATAACTTAACATTTTAAATAGGGATGGTCACCAGTAGATTTTAGATGACAGGATAAACAACAAACTTGGTCATAGGCCAATAGAAAGCAGGCAACTCAAAGGACAAAGAGGAAGAAAAGAGGGAAACAATGAACAGAATCTCAAAGGCTCATGGGAAATAGCTAGCACTCTAGCACACGTGTAATGCGAGCTCCGGAAGAAGCAGACAAAGAAGAGGACAGGCAAAGATCTGAAAAAAACACAGTATGTAAATACATTTCCCCATGAGCTGAATAACATTAATGTACGGAGTACGGCATAAAGTTAACCAGCATAATCTTACCTAACCCAATCAAAAAAATGAGAGAGTAGTCACATAGTAACAACATAAATATAACAGAAGAAATAGACATAAATTAGTAAAAATGTTATATGGATAAATTAAGGAAATGTTAACACAACTTTATGTCAACAAAGCTAAACTACTGAGATGGAATGAACAAATCCTTAGGAATAGTGAAATTTCTAAATCTGTCTCACAAAGAAAGAATATTTAGAGGAATAAAGCATGTAATTTGAATTATTCATCTGAAATATCTCCCATAAAGAAAAGCACAAATTCAATCAACATTTAAAGGAAAAAATACTAACCCTTCTCACAGTCTCTCGTAAGGAATTGGATACTTTCAATCCAAAGAAACTGATACTATCTTTGACTAAAGACAAACAGAGACAACTAGAGAAAATCAAGGATAGATAGCTTACTGGCTAAAGTGCATTTACTTTGCATAAAAACTTGAGTACAGTCCCCAAAAAGGACTTAAAAGTATTAGTCCTGGTGAGATGCCCTTGTAATCCAACCACTGGGAAAGGGAGACGAGAGAATCCATAGAGTTTACTAGCCAACCTGTCTTACCTAACTGGTGAACTCCAGGCAAATGGAAGAAGATCCTGTCCACAACGGAGGTGGGTGTTATGATGACGTCTGATTCTGTCCTATGACTTACACACACAGACACACACACACAAAGGCACACACATACAAAAGCACATAGATATATGTGTGTACACACACAAAAATAAAAAACAGTATTCCTTATGATCATAACACTCAAGATCCTTAATTACCAGCTAACTTCAATAACATACAAACACAGTCATCCACTGTGTGATATGAGACTTGTCGCAGATATGCAAGGTGTTAGATTTGACATCTAAATCTCCATTAATATGAGATGCCATGTTAGCCAAAGAACAAACAGAAAATATCTGATCACATCAACAGACACAGAAATAACACTCAGCCTGTTTTCTGGAGACAGTTGCTAATGGCTTTCTGAAATGACACTGCAGATTTTGAGGTTAAAGAAGGAGGGTGTCATGGGGGGGTAAATTAGTCAACAGGATCTAAAAGACTGAAAGTGGCCAATATTCTTGTATAAGGTAACAATACAGACTTGTGACAGTCAAGGGAGGTGAGATCTACACCAGCATGAGAGACTGAATGGCAGCCTCAGTGATAGTGGATGGTCCTTTACATTCAGTCACAAAAGATCTCCCTTTACCAGGCTTTCATACTCTCCTAGACACAGACCCATCCTAGTACACCCCTACATGTGACTCAGCCAACTAGCCCATCAGCTGCACATTCAAATAATTATGTTTTTATGCTGATGCCCAAATCTCCACCACTGACTTCAGAGTCCAAACAGACAAAATCTATAAAAGATCTCAGAAAAAAATTATTATTATTTCAACACATTTGAAGTCTGTAAAGTCCTTACACTGGATTCTGTGACATTATAAATTACACATGGGATGCGATGCAATTAGTGAAATTGTACATTTCTGTCCCCAGTGATTTAGCGTACTCCACGCTATGAGAACTTCCAGTCAGGAAGCCTCAGATTCTGGATCTATATAACGATTGTAGTAACGGTGCCTGTCTGAATGAGCTATGAGGAACATAACGCAGAAGATACATGGAAAGTGCATAATACATATTTAGCCCTAGTAAGAATTAAATCAATTTTAGTTGCTTCATTATTCGATGCCATCTTAGTCTTTTAATATTAAAAGTTTCACATGAACTTCTGCTGGCTTCTTGTTCGGTTTTGAAGCTCTCTTTTCAAATCCGTCTCTTACTTTAGATCCCCATTCAATATGAACCTCATTCTAAGCCAAACAAATCATCTTACGTGGATGGCACATGGCATAACCGTGTGGAAAATACTATGGCATCAATAAAGTTAAGCGGTTTCTTACACGGTATTTTATATTCAGCAAAATGTAATTAAAGTGATGTAAAGACAGTGTGGATTTTTGACAGTTGTCTCCTAAGGTGCTTGATGTGTTATTAAAACACGTTTCATTTTATGGGCTGCAAATTCAAGAGGAATGCTCTTTGCAATTCAAAAGAGACAAAAATCTCAGAATAAAAAAAATTCATTTTCAATCCCCGCAGAGTTCATTATGAACAACACAGGACTAGAAATTA
Source organism: Rhabdomys pumilio (assembly GCA_030674055.1). Taxonomy (NCBI): domain Eukaryota; kingdom Metazoa; phylum Chordata; class Mammalia; order Rodentia; family Muridae; genus Rhabdomys; species Rhabdomys pumilio. Next base: position 22,052,000 of record JANHMN010000018.1, on the reverse strand, counting down.
AAACATTTAAGCGCATTTAATAAGGCTCTATAATGAAATGACATTTCTGTTCAGCAAGATTCTCTGCCTTCCCTTTCCTCTTTTATGTCTCCAAGTTCCACGGTTAGGGAAAAAGTGAACGGCTGATGTGAATTAATTGGTTAATTATAACTAGATTCACCAGCAAAGTAAAGAATTGAAGCAATTAACCAGATTATTAAAGTTTAGAAGCCCCCCCTTCCTCTGCGTCTTGATATTCCTGTTAAAGCAGCTTATGATTGTTGTCTTAATTGAGTTGTTTATGATCATAAGCCCATGTATTCTTGGAAAATAAAACTGGGATATTTCGGCAACCATCAGCTAGTCAGAACAGAAAATTAAGGTCAATGAGTTAGAAAGTTACTTAAACATTTTTATCCTCACACTATATACTGTACTTCAAGTAAGTTGTATAGAGGGCATAGAAATGTCCATATTAATAATGTTTCTTTGTCTAGTCATGCATGGAATCAGCTTAAACAGTTCAATATTTGTTTCAACTTTGTATATTTTTTATGTATGAATTGAATATGGCTATTAAGGTTAATATGGCTATTTGTAAAACAATCTTCGATTTTAATCGTAACTCATTCTCAGAATCTTTTTGTAAATGAAAGGTGACTCCCTTGATCAACTTTGTACATGAAATATTTCAGTCATATTTCACCTCTTGTAGACAGAGAAGTCAAACTGTAAGTCTCATTGAGTAAAGAAAATGGATATAAGTTTTGTCTTGGTACTATTTTAAATAACTTCTGTAGCGTACTAGATTTAAACATCAGAGACAAACAGATATTAATAATCAAATCTACTATGAGTATCAAACTGAGATCCTCGTGACAAATTCTTCTTCCTGTACAACTCACTTGATAATTTCAAAGCATAGCTTAATTAAAACCGAACTTAGTTTAAGATTAAAAGATACATAATTCTTACACCTAGTGGTTATAGTTTTCCAGTTCCCTCATGTAACCAGATCGCATCTTTTACACAGAGACACTTCTTATATTATTGAAGAGAATTGTTGACTGCCATAAAAATCCTCTAGGCTAGATTTCAGGCAAACATTTGAATTCTAGTCTTATCAGGAATTTATCTTGCCCATTGACCCTGTTTTGTTTGGTATAATCTTAGACATGTTGTCCTTTTATAAAGTTCTCTAGAATGTCTGGACTTTACACAGTGTGTTTACAGCAATTTGAGTTAAAAAAAAAAAACAGGTACCTATTTTAAACAATTGTGGGGGGTAATACAAAAATCTCACCAAACTGACGTAGTTCCAAATATCCACTCTCCAGCCAGCAAGCTTTGTGTGGAAAGCTGTAACACTGACTGGCCTAGGCTGTGTGGCATATTGACAACCCAAGTGTGACAACGAGCTCATTCTAAACTTGCTGTGTTAGTCATATGTTATGAGATTATCCTGACACACAACGAATTTAAAGATTGGGATTTACAACACCAAAAATTTAATTTTTCGTTCACATGTAATATCTTCTGTGTCTCTGTTTCTGCCCATGTTCAAGATGTGTGCCAAAAATCAACTATTATTTGAGATACACTACCATCTCTGAGGCGGAGGATGCACAGCAAGAAATGACATTTTCTTTAAATGACTCTGAAGTTCTTAATACTGGTCTATGTTACTTCTGCTTGTGTTTTCTACGGAAAAATAAGATGCACACCAAAAGTCTAAACATGTATCCAGGAACTTGTCCCTACAGAAAGAGGCTACTTCTATTGTCAATGTGTGGGGCTGGGTCAAATTTAGGATAATTAATCTACCTTGTTTATACTTAAGTAGACAAAAGTTGAGTCTCTGTGATTTCTAAATTAATTACAACATATTACCAGCATAGTCATTGACTCCCATACCTTGACACTCCATCTGGACTTTGAACACTGAGTGTTTCTCTATACTGAAAAGTTGACACTAATGTTATATATGTGAACAATTAGAACATTGAACCTGCCTTTCGTGCTAAGTGTCATGACATGTAGCAACATTAAAGCAAAGGAGAGGAATATGTACTCTTCTTGGAGTCCCTTATAATCAAAATGAAAAATTGTTTCAGATGGTCTTATTGGGCAGACAAATGTAAAAAGGGTGAAATGGGAAGAGAGTAGATTCTCACAGTTTGATCTACCAGTGAGAAAAATCAAAAGTTCTCAGGAGAGAACAAGAAGAGAGGCACTTTGGGGGACAAACACCCACATTCTGATAAGTTTTGAAGGATCACTTAGCATTTCTTTCAAATAAGCAAAATCGTTATTGAAAGTGGCCTTTCACGCTACACACACACTACATACATTTGTAGCGCTCTAGAGGCAGAGACAGGAGTTCAAGGACAGCCAAATAAGCCCTGGGCTAGACGAGCCCTGTATCAAAAGAAGGGAAAGAGGGAGGAGGACATTTCCCCCAGATCATTTCTATGTTGTTTCTGGATGCAGAAAGTATTGTCCTTCATACTCCATGTATTTGATCTCTGTGCGATTGCTCACCTATTAATATCTAAGATCTAAATTGCTCTTCATACCTACAGACATATGCAGTCACATAGATCTACGTGTATAATTGCTTATATTATATCTATATAGTGAATCTACTTATCTAACTGCTTCAATAGTGTCCACTGCAACGTGTCCTTATTTAAAAAATCTACTGACTACACATTAGGGAATCTTCAGACTTTCTCAGTTTCTCTGCTTTCCCTGATTCTTATCTTTTCATCATTGCCACACTGTCTCATTTCCTACAGTTAGAAATATTTTTTTATCAAAAATGGCACCCTTGGATGAACTGAAGCATTGCACCAATTAACTATTTCATGGTGGGAAACAGCTCAAATTAAAGAACCGAGCACCGTTAAGCCCACCATCCATGTAGTGCCAAACACAACACTTCTACCCGGTAATAAAGCTTTTAAGAATGCAGACATTCTATGTGTGACAGCTCCGCATTTAGAAGTCATAACATGTGACTGCCAGCTCCAGGGTCACCATGGTAATTTGGCTCTCAGAGAACCATGAGGAAGAAAGAAAGCATTGTTACCAAGAAAAAATGTTTCCTTCTTTCATTTTTTTTTTGTTCTTGCAGTTGGTTGTTGTATATCAGAAAATAAATAAGGGTGCCAACAAGAAAAGGGAAAATAAATATGGATAAATAACAGCTGTTCTTTCTCAGTGGGATTGATAATCACAGGGCCACACTGTTTGTTCTGCTACCTGCTTTATCTAGAGTTTATAGCCAATTCTTTTTTAAGGCTTTTGGGATTTTTTTTCCCACTATTTTCTTGATTGGCCTGATTCCTCCCTATGTGTCTGAAGTGGGGATTTTATTTGGTTTTGATTGCCCAACAAGCTGTGAACAATGATAATTTAAAAAACACCTCACTAACTTAAATAGTTTTTCCAGAGATTTTCAAACTTGAAACCTTTTTAGAAGATGCATTCACCTGAGGATTCTGAGTGCACAGGTCTGGTGACATTAATGATAAACTGGCTTGATGTTATCACCACCATGTCTGTGTAGCTAGTTTGGAGACACTTTTACATTATAGTAATGGTTTCTACAAAAATGTGGTAACGTGGGATCAGATTTAGAAAATAGAGTCCAGCCATCCTTGGAATGGGTAGCACCTCATTTTTCAGGAGTCAGTGGCTCATTAATCTGTGGGAAGTCTAACGCATCACAAAGTAAGAGAAGCACCACTAGCCCTCCTCCTTCACCTAATGGCATCAGAATCCTAGTTACCTCCTACCCTAATAAAGATAAAGATAAAGATAGCTGACTACTCCACTTCTGCCCTTCTTCCCTTCTTTAAAGTTGGTTTTCTACCTGAGATACCAGAGCAACCATGCAAAAAGCAGATACATATTGCACAACTAATTTGTCTTGAAAAATCAACATGGCAGTATCTGAATGGTTTAACATCGGAACAGCTCACAAAGCTTTCTATACTCATGTTTTTAGTGCTATCATGCAACACATGTTGATTCATGTGTTGCCCTCAGCACCAAAGAGACACAGCTACTATTTCTGCTGGAGCTTGAGAAATGACTGTCTTCTAATGACCCCCTGTTCCAGCTGCTTCTCTGTTGCAATGATAAAATACCATTACCAAAAGCAACTTAGGGAGTAAAGTGTTTATATGGCTTAACAGTAAAAGTCCATCACTTAGGGAAGCCAGAGCAAGAATGCAAGGCAGGAACCTGGAGGCAGGACCTGAAGCAGGGGTCATGGAGGAATGCTACTTTGGAGCATGGAGGCTTGCTTCCTTTGTCTTGTTCAGATACATTTCTTATACAGCCCAGGCCCACCTGACTAGGTATGGCATAATCCACAGTGGACTAATCCATCTCATATCATGCCAGAAATCAAGAAAATGTCCTACAGACATGCCTCACAGACCAGTCTGACAAAGGGACCTCCTCACCTGGGGTTCCCTTTTCTCAGGTGACTCTACTTTGTGTCAAGTTGACAGAAACTTAACCAGCACACACTCTGTATGTAGCTAGTCTTCATCTTTAAAGATCTATGAGGAATCTCAAGTACTGGAACTTCCCAGTCCTTCAGCAGTACCCAGTATACATATGCATATACAGTGTCAAGTACACCACTTTCCTTGGTCCTGAGTGTTAGAACACTTATTGAATACCTACTATTTTCTTTTTTATTAATCATTTTTTCATTTACATTTTAAATGATATTTCCCTTCCAGTTACCCCTCCACCAACCCCCATCTCATCTCCCTTCTCCCCCTGCCCCTTTGCCTCTATGAGGGTGCTTCTCCACCCATTCACCCATTCCAGCCTCACCCCTCTAGCATCCTCCTCCTACGCTGGGGCATCAAGCCTCTCTCTCTCCTCCTATTGGTGTCAGATAAGACCATCCTCTGCTACATATGTATCTGGAGTCCTGGCTCCCTTCATGTATACTCTTTGGTTTTCAAAGCACTCTACACATTGCACTATTTCCAACAAGCAAATGTTTTGTGAAAGAAGGGTTGAATGATCTAGACCTTACCATGCTCCATTCAAACCCCTAGCTTTGACAACCTCCCTCACCTGTGTGCATCCCTCTTGTACCATAGCTCATCCCACCTGCACCATCATTTCAGAGCTAGCTTCAAGCACAGACGATAAGATCTTTAGGGCAAGTCCTCTGTAATAAGCATCGTTCTGTGAATTTCCTCTTTAATCGGGACTCTGTAAATGGATTTTCATTTTAACTGAGTAATTGAATTAAAAATTAAACTGATATACAGCAAATATATTGATAAAGGGGGATATAAATGTGTAAATAATTCAACATTTTTCATATTCTCCAGGGATTATTATTTAGAAGAAACTGAAAGGGTCATTTCATTTCAGCAAAAATTTAATAGAAAACAAGTAAAGCTAATAATCTAATGCTAGAATAAGATGAAGGAGCAGAGAGCTGGGTGCTACCGTCCTTTGGTAACATGTACCAATTCCTAGTTACCTCCGAGGTAAACATGCATGTCCTCCGAACCTCTCTTCACCACCCAAAATGTTTCTGCCATTGCCACTTTAAAACAATCTTTAGCATTACCATTTCCTTCCACCTTTTGACAGGTAACACCCTGTCTCCAAGCAGGCGCTTCAAAGAATAGCTCCCTCATTCATTCAAGAGAGATGTGCTAAATCTTTGATAAGGCCTTGAAAAAGGACAGAGTCTTTTAATGTGTGATCAAACTTCAGTACCTGACCTATTTAATTGGGTGGCCAAAGGGAATTGGGAGCCTGTCAAAGCTAGGGGTTTGAATGCACCATGATAGGACCCTTCTTTCTCAAAATGTATGTTTTACTTGATGGAAATAGTGGGATATGTGCAGAGCTTTGAATATAGTAGGTGTTCAATAAATGTTTTAATGCTCAGGAAATGTTTGATTGGATTGGTAAGATATGGATAATCTGTTTCTAAAAACCTACCACAAATTGGAGTAAAAAGTAAATATTAATAGTTAGAAAAATATTGTGTGGATCTGGATGATATCACTTGGAACTGGATTCATTCCCTTTTCTCAACAGACAAGGAGACATCGTTGTGTCTGTGAAGTCAGTCATCCTGGTGTTTCTGACCATACAAAGCGAACTCTGGATATCCTACTAGATTGTTCTCCTGGAGCTCTTCATCCACTACAAGTACCCTAGTGATATTCTCAAGGGAGAAGGAGAGAAGAGAGAGGAAGGGTTGAGGGACAGAAGAAAAGGCAGCAGGTAGGGGGGAAAAAGAGGAAGAAGGAAGACTGAGGAATGGAGAAGTTGAAGATGCTTCCAACAGATTACCTACCCAGTCCTCTGCCCAGCCTGACTTTCCCTGTATACACAACTTGTCCCCCGTGTATCACTCATTGAGAACACTGTGTCTGCATTGTTACTGCCTGGCCTTGGGCAAGTGCCTTATCTTTGATGAGTCTTATTCTTCTCTGTAACTTGGAGATAAATAAACTATTTGGAGGATGACTTGTGAAGGCTGAATATGTATTAATGTCATATTTGGATTCTACAGAAAAACTGGATCACCGGGATGAATATACACGGAAATAATCCATACATAAAGGTTCTGTATACACAATTGACTTGTAAAATGCTGGTTGTTGACAGGCTCCGAAATCTGCATTCGCCAGACTTGAGAGCCAGGTGAACCAAAATTACACTTTTCAGTTTGAGTCCAAATGCCTCACTGGAGACAAAGAGCTTGTGATACACATCAAGTATGAAGACAAGGGTGGAGGAAGTAAACAACCCACCCAGCCCTGGCCATACCCTCCATAACTCAGGCACTTTGTGATAAACTCTATATGGAGAGCCCTGCCTACGAAATGCCAGTATTTCCAAGTATTTTCTGCCTGTTCAATTTAGCTCAAATTGTTGAGGCATCATTGAATTCTTTCCAAGTGCAAAAGGCCAGGTCCACCTGAATTCCCAATAAACAGTGAATCCTGTTTTATATTAGTGTATCACAAATATTGCATGGGATTACCTTGTACAAAAAATACAGTGTCTGTTTGTCTTAAATTCAAACTCAGCTGGGCATCCCATACTTCTATCTGCTAAATCTTGCAGCACTAGCTTAAGTAACTGTAGAAAGAATGCATCACTGGATAACTGTGATGACTCTGCCCCCTCATGTGTGTGCTGTGTCTACAGGTTACTTGCAGCATTGAGGTCATAAGCAATATCACAAGGTAGAATAATAAAGTTGTTGATGAAGACTGGCAGCTCTGACATTTTTCTCAGTCTTTGAGGATGCCCAGCTGGTATAGGAAAGAGCTTGGAGACTCTGCATCCTTTTCATTCTGCCTGCAAGAGAGAAAAAAAGGCCCATTCTGTTATCTTCTCAACAGATGGCCTACACATTGCATCAAATGCCCAAGCTTTCTCTGACAAGCAGGTCATTCTTGCCAGAAAGAATTGAGTTTGATTTCTGTGGCCACAGTTAAAAATCATGGATGAGTTACTTAATCAGAGTATTTTATATTGTTCAAGCTAGTCACAAGTGATACAGAGATATTGTATAGGTTTAATCTCTGTCTCTAACACTCCAATTCTCTGAACCTTTAGGCATGAAGTTGATATTTATTTTGTTTATACATCCTAATAATAACAATTTACAATAATAATAGAGACTGAATGGAGTGGCGTATGTCAAGTGATGCTATCGCATCTAATAGGTAACTTATCCACTACTAATTGAGGCTGGCATACATCAAGCAATGTCAGTTTAAACCCCTTCTAATGACTTCTGGGCTCATCTTTGTGCTGTCTCTTTGTCTTAGTTAGGGTTTTACTGCTGTGAACAGACATCGTGACCAAAACAACTCTTATAAATGTTTAACTGGGGCTGGCTTACAGATTCAGAGGCTCAGTCCATTATCATCAAAGTGGGAGGATGGCAGCATCCAGGCAGGCATGACACAGGAGGAGCTGAGGGTTCTACATTTTTATCTGAAGGCAGCTAGGGAAAAAGTGACTCACACTGGGCAGAACTTCAAAGCCCATTCCACAGTGCCACACTTCCTTCAACAAGGCCATACCTACTCCAACAAGGCCACACCTCCTAACAATGCCACTCTCTGGGCCAATCATATTCAAACTCCTCTACCGCATTATATCCTAACACACTTCTGGCTGGTTTCTGTTTGCACTGGGTGGCTGGTTTACATGTACCTCCACAAAAAGGTTTCCTCAGTTATCTCTAAAATGTTAACCAGTGGCATGAGCACTCTGTCAGATGGCTTTCTTCCTGGCTGGAAGTTCCTTGGTGATAGTGTTTCCTCATCTCCCTAATCTCAGTGTCTAGGAATTTTTGTGGAATAATACAGTATAAAAACAAGCATTGATAAATCACTGACATTGATTGCCTTAAATATAAAGGTAATTAGAATTAATAGAAGCTGAAAGGATTGCTCAGTGGTTAAGAGCATTGGCTGCTCTTCCAGTGGTCCTGAATTCAATTCCCAGCAGCCACATGGTGGCTTACAGTCATCTATATGCAATATGATGCCCTCTTTTAGTGTGTAGGCATTCATGCAAATAGAACATGCATTTACATATACAAATCTTCAAAAATATTAATAATAGAAGTGATAAATTGTAAGGCTATATAACTCAGTTGGTAGAGTGCGTCTAACATTCATAAAGCCCAGAATTTCATCTCTAATATTACATAATCCATGTATGATAGCAATGTTTGTAATCCCAGCACTAGGAAGATGAAAGCAAGATGATACGAAGTTTGGGGTTATCACAGCTACATAGTGAGTTCAATACCAGCCTAGACATGATACCATGTCTCAAACAAAAGTTTAAAGTTATGCTTTTTGTTTTTTATTTTGTTTTTTTGTTTTTTGTTTTTTGTTTTTTGTTTTTCAAGACAGAGTTTCTCTGTGTAAGCCTGGCTGTCCTAGAACTCATTCTGTAGACCAGGCTGGCCTCAAACTCAGAAATCCACCTGCCTCTGCCTCCCAAGTGCTGGGATTAAAGGTGTGCGCCACCGCCGCCACCACCACCTGGCAAAAGTTATAATGATACTGAAAATAGTACTAAGAATATAATCTACAATGACGAATGGAGTTTTTGCGTGTGTGAGAGTTTACACTGTTTATTGTATAATCCCCACAAACCAGTTCAAAAGATTTTAAACATTAGTAATATCCCATTTTATAGATTAGTAAAATAAGGTATTGAAAGGTAAATAGTTTTGCAAGTTCTCTCACTAAGAATGATGAAAATCTAATAATAGAACTGACTGAAAATCACTACACAGAGTGATAGTTTTACATTTGAGGGCTCTTATCTCTAATTAATCAAAGATCAAAATGGAAATGTCTAAAAAGTTATTATAAAAAGAAATGCATACAAGAAGCACAGAAATGGATTCTTGCCAGGAGAAGAGCACACCAGAAGTGTGGGGACCGCTCTGCCAAATGTTGGAACCCGCACTGCCAAAGGCTTGGGGGCCAAAATTGTTAGAGCCTGCACTGCCCCGTGCTTTGGGGGCTTAATTGTTAGAGCTCACCTGCCCCATGCTTTGGGGGCTAAATTGTCCCAGCTCATACTGCTGCTCCGGTCTGAGGGTCAAGGTTCAGCAAAAAAGAGAGTGAGGGCGGACACAAAGAATGAAGACCAGACAGAGTGTGATTCAGTCTCATTTATTCTCAAGTCTCTCTTCTTCTCTCTTTCCAAGTCCCTGTTCCTAGTCCAAGTCCCAAGTCTCGAGTTCCTAGTCCCTAGTTCCTAGTCCCTAGTGCCTCCAAGTTCCAAGTTTCCAGTACCCTCTTCTGTCTGCCTCTCGACTTTTATAAGTCTTACTTCATAAGTCACACCTTTAAGTCACACACACCCAAGGGAAAAACCCTGGGTATATAAAACAAGATGTTATCAGAGTGTGCTCAACTGTTGTAGGCTGTTGAAAACAAGTCTCTTGTCAGGGTATATGGCTCAAGATGGCTGCAAGGATGATATCCGCCTTCTGTCGGTTTCCCACACAGACGTATTGATACTGACTGAAGTCACCCACACTTGGGTGTGAGTGACCTAGTGAGTCACCTCCCTGTTGGTATTAACATGTCAGGAATTGGGGGGGGGAGCAGTGAGTAAAGTGGTTTGCTGAATTGGTATCTTCTTTTTCCCTTGAGAACACCTGCTTCACTTTCAGGTCACGTATAGGTGACTTTGGGTGTTTCTATCAATGTTCAAAAGAAGCATCTCCTCAAGTGAAATGCTAACCTATTAAAATGTTACTCTCTAGTCTCCCATTGCCCTGCCTCATTCTCTTTGTAAAGTTGTAGAAGTCCAAGAATTCTATATTTCTAAGCAGAAACCTATCATGTTATCTCGTTTGCATTATCTCACAGGGAAATAACGCCATTCCTACAAGTAAACTACTCTTCCTCTTAACTGCCTATATATTTTAAAATATAAGTCCTGTCTTTCCCACAATTTTCCAAATTATTGGTGAATTAACCTGGGGGAAACTTCAATGACAAGATACACACCCTCCAGAAGTGCACATAGGAACACAGGCACACATAACTACTGATGACCTTTTTCTAGCAAGAGGTATGGCATTCAAGGTGTCTAGTGCTGCAAACGCATCTGAATTTGGAAAGTAAAATGTCCCCCAAGTTCCCTGGCATGGATTCTAAGCCTGAATCCTTTTAGAGGAACAAAGGCACAGCTTCGATATACAATAGATCTTTTTTCTTGAAGCCAACTGCTGGGATCCCCGGCTCCATGGGGAGATAAATCTATTTAAAAATCCGAGGTGGAGGAAGTGATTTTTCTTTCTGCATAAGCAGATTATTTCCTAGTCTCTTTGTTCTTTACAGGGTTTCTGTCACTAGATTTAGCTTATAAGTAAACACAATGTGTTCATTATTGTTAACTCTTGTTATTAAAGTGAATACACTATTTAGAATTTGAACTTCCATCATTTTGAAGTTTTTTTCTTCTCCATTGAATTATTTTTCCCTTGAGACATGTCCCAACTTATTCTGATCTGTGGTAACATGCAATATACTAAATACTAAAATAGGAAAAGTGAGACTGCTTCATTTTCAAGCTTGGCCCTGTTGACATCTGGTCTGAGTCATTCTGTTGTGGGGATGTCTTTTGCATATAGGAAGTTGAATGGTACTTTTGGCCGCTACCCACCAGATACTATTTCTCCAAGAGTGACAATAAATACTGTGATCAGATATTACTAAATATCTTCTGGGAATGGAAGTGAAGGCAAAGAATGACTTCCATTTGAGTTTTATTGACATGAAGGAAAAGAAATTTAAATAACCAATATTTAATGGACAACTGAATGTGCAAGCAGTTAACTCACATTTTCTAATTCTACTCCTGCCAACAACATTCTCAAGCAGCAATGAGCCACGTTCCACGAAAGGAAAAAAATGATATTCAGAGTGATGAGATAATACAGCTGTAGGCCTACCATTCAAACCAGCTGAGAACTATTTACAATACCCCTGATGTGGAGCCAACTAGATATCCATCAGTAAATGAGTGGACAGAGAAAACATGGTTTCTATATACAGTACAGTTTGTTCAGCCATAAACGTCAATGAATCGTTTCATTGGCAGGAAAATGGGTGGATTGGAGAGATCACCACACTTAACAGAATAAGTTAAGCGCACACCGATAAATATTTCACCTTTTATCTAATAAGAAGAAAGAGAGAGGAGAGAATGAAGAAGAAGGTCAGTAAATGGGGAAGCGCAAACAGGAGACAAGGGAAAGCAAGGGTGATGAGCGTCCTGTTCCCTGCCATATGTAGAATCTAGACACACAGGCATCACGGAGAAAGAATGGCCACTAGTTCCCCAGGACAGGGAAGACGGCAAAAGAAGATAATGCTGAATATGAGCAAAGTGTAGTGATATCTATGTATTAAACTATCATGAAAAATTTACTATTTTGTATACTAGCTCAAAGCACACAACATGTAAATAATAATCTGTGGGGAAAGAAACTCGTGGGGGGGGGATCCGGCGGGCGCGAGGTCCCACGAGGGGGCCTGCGGTGGTGTCCTGCCACACTTCCCACACCGCCGGCGGAAGGTCCCACACGTACGCAGCCGCCACGGTTCCGCAGAGAAGGGTCCAGGGTTCCAAAGATCCAAAAGCTAGCAGTCTGGTGGCAGGCACAGGAAGGCCCAGGCAACACGTGGAGTTTTTCAAAGCTTTTATTGTTCATGGTGTGGTGAATGGGTGTAAATGGTATGCGCTTTCCCCGCAAAACCCAGGCTCCCTTGACTTTTATAGGGAAGGGGAAAAGAGGAGGGGATAACTTAATTAGCTATGACCCCCAGCCTTTAGGTAACTCATTAATATTTTAGTCTCTGGAGGTGGAGACCTGCTAATCACGCCCTCTACGTGACCAAAGGCACAGGTTAAATAAAGTTACCTCATCCAGGGCCCAACAATAATCATCATCAAAAGATAAAAAAAGGATATATAATTCCCAACCTGTCCTTTAATCTTTGTCACCTGAAGTAGTCACTGTTCTGCCCTCTTGTTCTGCAGTCCACCATCCAGCTAGAAAGGGCTTGGTGTCACCTGGATGGTGGGCTGCAGAGCTAGTGTCTAGATTCCACATATGACAGGAAACACATGATGATCATAGCCACACAATAACCAATATATTTTGCTATAAATCCAGATTTATTCTTTTAAACTAGTGAGTATTTCTGGTGTCTGAAAATGTTAAGCTACTAAAGCTATGTCAATAAGATTTTAAGGTATAAATAAAACATGTTTATTTTATAAAATGCTAAATATATAAATAAAATATTTGCACTAGAATTAAGCATTTTTGATAAAATTTAAAGCTATGCCTGTAAGAACACCAACCTCAAATCTGTACATTAGTTAGTTCTAAACTAAGTGTTAGTAATTTGAGGGGTATGTTGAGAGAACTTTCTGGGATTGGTTTCTCTGAGTTTTTGCCAGTAAAGAATCCATACTTAGTAAAGAACACAGTGAAATGACAGTGAGAACAACTGTTACTGGGAAGCTCCCTAGAGCGCTACATAGACGAGTGTGGATCTGAGGTGGAGGCTCCCTGCTCAAACAATCACAAACTGTAGACTTTCTCAGTCTAAACCATTGACAGAGCATGCTCCGCAGAGTTGTAGGCTGACCTAAAAAGTTTCAATGTGCCATCATGCTACATGCATGTCTACATTCTGCATGTGAGAGAAATCATGTGTTGGTTATCATGTTTGTTCTTCTCCGTCTTGTGCCCCCTCCTCTCCTAGCACTAAACTTCTCAACAAATAATCTTGTGTAGGAGAAAAACAAACTCAAGTAAGAATTTCATGTGACAACTGAAAAGAGTCTCATCACAGTTTTGGAGGGACAATGTGGCTAATCTGGAAGTGTACTTACTGTGTGTCCCACATTTTTATCAGCATAGATTCTCCTTGTCTGTATCCTGAAAGAATTTCTGTTGTAAAATACTGTGGGGAATATTGTCCTGTAGTTTCTCTTACAAACAACTTGATTAGTTCTAAGTGCAATCTCCTCCCCTCTCTCTGCCCTTCTTTTTATCCAGCCAGTTTTCAATGACAACTGTCTACACATATTCATTTATAGTAAATATTTTCTGTAAGGAATCATGAATCACATTTGAGCTACCATTGTCTTTAGAACCTATGAAAACTGATACATAGTACAGTTTGTCCTCATCTGAAGACCAGGGTCCATATGAACAGACTCCACGTTTGGTTTTCCCAACAGAAAAGTCTATTCATAAGATGTGCGGATTCACAGCATCGTGCTTGGACAGAAACATCAAGCCACAGAATACATCTTGTCTAGTGAAAACACATGCAGATGAAGTTTTAACTGCCAACTCGTTTGCGACCCATTGCCTGTTACCTTCCATCTTTCTTAAATGGAACAATGAGGTCCTCAGAAGGAGTGAACATAGAATTTAGAGCCCAACACACACATTTCTACTGTAAAGGGGTGCTGAGAAGACAGCAACACTTTAGCTGCCCACACATTTATTAGGTAGAGGGATAAAGAAACACCCAAGACCAGCAAAGCTAACCTCAGTGGACAAAAAGTGACATATTTAGACAAAGAACCATGCTACAATGGACCCTGGACAGCTCATCCAGGTCCAAGATTTCCTAGCCTCTGCTTGAAGCAAGATACAGAAGATGATAAAATGACTCCTTTCCATGAAAACACTCTTTGGATAATAATAATAAGTTCAGTTTGATCAGGCGTGTGCGTGTGTGTGTGTGTGTGTGTGTGTGTGCGCGCGCGTGCGCGTGTGCGTGTGTTGTTTTATTTTTACATCATCTTACAACTATGACAGGATAGATTCGTACCCAGTTTGGAAGAGATTACCTGCTTTAAATATAAAATACTGGGTGTGGTGTTGTGGATAGCCCTGGTCTTACATTTTGATGTTAATTCTGCCTTCCCGGGAGAGCCTGCAGAGGAGGAGTGAATCAGTGTACAGGTAACTTCTTGTGAGCCTTCTGCCCACGTTGATTTGTAAAATAAAGTCTAGAGCTGGTGATTGGGCAGTAGAAGGGGAGGCGGAGCAGAAAAGTTTGAGGGACAGGGAGAGAGAGGAGGATGGAGGAGGAAGAGGTGGAAGGACAATGGAGGAGAAGCACGTGGCCTGGAAAAACTGCAAGTTACAAGGGATCTCATAGCTGGGGAATAGAGTAGCGTAGTGGTGACTCTGCCCAATCTAGGCGTGCAGTTTGTATTCATAATTATTGAGTTGTGTTTTCATTGATCGGGCTTATTTGGGTTGGAAATTTACTGCAACAGTGTGGTAGTAAATCTTTGTTGTGAGCTTGATTGAATCTGGACTTAGCGAAGAGACAAGACTCTGGCTAGATCTGTAACATTATATCCAGGAAGAATTAGCTAAAGGGAGAAAGACCCTCGCGGAAAGTAGGTGGACCTTCCTGCCTCAGCTCCGGTATTAAAAAGATTCAAAAGAGGCTTCACATTTTTGACTGTCTACCTTTGTCTCTCGCTAGTGAGTGTCATCTACCCTATTGTTGCCAATGATACTGCCATCTGTCAGTGTCATTGAAATGCAGCTTTACTGGCTTTCTAGGTCTTCAGTATCAGTGTGGAACTGCCAAGCTATCCGGCTTCATTGTCTGAGCATCTGCTCTTGAATGTAAAGGCCGTCATTGTTGGACTGATCACATCATATAAGTCAGTACCATAAACTTCCCTTTAATATTTTATATATATTCATTCATATAATAAACCCCCTTTAATATTATACATGTATTCATTCATACAATAACCCCCTTTAATATTGTACATATATTCATTCATAAAATAAACTCCCCTTGAATATTATACATATGTTCATTCATACAATACACTCCCCTTTAAGATTATACATATATTCATTCATATAATAAACTCCCCTTTAAGATTATACATATATTCATTCTACCACTTCTGTTCCTCTGGAAAACCCAGACTAATACACATGGTATGACACGCAGTGTTTACTTAATGAAATTGCATCATTTACTTGGGAAAATGCATTACTTGAATGATCACTTGGTCCAGTAATAGTGTAACTACTGGAACTGTCAATGTTATTAATATAGGAAGAAATAATGAGCAGAAAGCAAGTGTATCTTTTATTCAGACATTATAATATGTCCACTGCAAACATTTCTCTTCTATCCCCAATGGCCATGATGACTTCATGTGCTGACCAAACTGGACAGATAGTGAAACTGAGAGGCAGGGCACTTAAGGGCTGCTTAATGATAAATCACCAGTAAGTAGCTGAGGTAAGACTTGAGCCTACACATTATAACTTTGTAACACTCTTGGTGGGGGCTTCATCAAGAGCTCTGTCCCAACAAGCTGTTCATGAACTTAATGACACAGTAGGATAGAGTGCAATGGCTTCATCATTCTGGTAAGAAAATTTGTGAAAAGCAAAGACATCCATGAATACCAGAGAGAGAGAGAGACAGAGACAGACAGAGACAGAAAGAGACAGAGAGAGACAGAGAGAGAGAGAGAGACAGAGACAGAGACACAGACAGAGAGATGTGGTATGAACAGCAAAACTAAAATTGATTTTTATAATAGATAAAGGTATGGATTATGGTCGACAGTCTAGAAATAATGATTCTCAGTGTTAGGCCTCACCTGCAACTCACAGTCTGTATGTAATATCCAGAGCAAGCCGTGTCATAGTTGGGCTGCCTACTGGTGATAATCACAATGAGTTGCCAGATGTGTTCCAATTAAGGCCTTCAAACTTCTTGGGGTTCATATTCCTAGACACAGACTGAAAATTATATTATTCCTAAATATATATGATGTAGAGATGATCTGCACTGAAAACATAAAACTCAATTTATTTTAAAAAAAATCTAAATATAAAACCGAGAGTGTTTTCCTGGACCCAGGGATGCTTCCTTAACCTTCTGTCTAGGCCAATGGTTCTCACCCTTCCTAACACTGTGACTCCCTAACCATAAAATTACTCCATTGCTACTGTTATGAATTAAAATGTAAGTATTTGAACATCTAATATATAGGATATCTGACATGTGACCCCTCTGAAAGGATCATTTGATTCCAAAGGGGTCACAATCCACAGGTTAGGAACCACTAATCTATGTTCATATATAATTCATTTGTTAATACATCATCAGTGCTTCCTGTTGAGTGCACTGCCTGCTGAGATCCTAGCCTAGGTAATGTCTTGAACTGAAACACGTTTCCTTCTGTTCCCCACCTCTCTATGTCTGTCTCGTAGTCAGGCTCTGAGATTTGCCTTAACCTGAGAATCTAGAAAGGTTATCTAAAAGGAAAACCATTCTCAATTTATGCCAAAAAATCTTCTTATATTGCTATAATTGTACTTATTCATCATTATTTTAATGATCTGTTTCCGCTAGTAGAAGGTGAGAGTCTTCAAACTGAAGCCACAAATCATTGATATTTGTTTCACATAATCTATTTCTGTCTCACTGTCTCATATATAAGGAGTTCTGGCTGAATAAATAAAGTACTTGTTGGAACATGTTTTTGTCACAGTCTAAGGTTGCAAT
Organism: Rhabdomys pumilio; assembly: GCA_030674055.1. Lineage (NCBI taxonomy): Eukaryota > Metazoa > Chordata > Mammalia > Rodentia > Muridae > Rhabdomys > Rhabdomys pumilio. The sequence goes on along the minus strand of JANHMN010000018.1, from coordinate 22,034,871 downwards.
GATTTTAGTTGATAGTGTCCTCTAGTCACATAACGTGTTCTTTGGTTTTTGTCTCAGACGGCATTGACTAGGTATGTCCTCTGTGGTATAGAAAGTCACCTTTAAAACAGAGAATATCATTAGAACAAGGAAGGGGTGGTAATCATTTATACACTTGTAAGGATTAATTTAATAAAAATCTCTGATCACAATAAAAATAAATAAATTGGTTTGGGAATAGGAGAAAATTATTTGTGGCCATTAAATCTTCAGAAGTTTAGATAGGTCATAGCAGGGTGCTGTAGTCATGATCCAGTGGTCAGTAAAAAATTCTGAATTTCAAAGAATTGGCCTACAAGAGTATTTTTTAAAACTCCCCTTAAGCAAAAGGACAGGACTTACTGAATTCTATAGCTAATTAAAAGCTTTCTATTTTAAAATATGTCCTGAATTATAAAAAACAATACTTACTTAGTTTTTTCCTGCTCTTCAGCATGCTCCCTCTCTCTCCCTATACCCCCCTCTCTACAATTTTGCTCTATTTGCATACAGTTAATAAAGTATTCTTCTACTACAAGGACAATTTTAAAACATGAATTCAAACTCACGAGTATTTTTGCTTTTGCTTGCTGAGGAGGAGCATGGAATGACAGAATCCTCCTGCCTGCCCCCTAAAGTGATTGTGTTTCTTGCTATAACCTAAAAGCACCTTTCGCTCAGTTTAGTTTGGTAGCCAGATGCAGCCATTCAGTCAACTTAATAAATAGCTATTTATTAAGACTTGCTATTTATTGGGATAGATGGCAAGCTAAGACCAACCTGCCAGCGACTCAGAGAAGGAGAAGAATCAGCAAAAGAAAAACTAGATTCCGTCCCAAACACAGGTGAGAAGAAGGGCTTTGGAAACCCAAGAAAATAATAAAGAATTGCTAAAAGCCTCCAGTGTGCAAGGATAAACAAGCCAAGCTGTGTGCAGCTCTAGCTACACTGCCCCAGGAGCTGAAAGGAGAAGCAACACTTATCCCAAAGCTGAGCCACGTATTCCCAAGAACAGGGGATCCTACCCTCATGACAAGCCCACAGTCTTCACAAGCCACAAATGCAGTATTGGTGAAACTGATTCCTCCAACAGAGGATAGAAATCTCATTTGTCACTTGAAATGACTCAGACAGTGGCCAGGTGCCATCTTAAGAGAGAAGCTATTACTTAAAACTGAATTCCTTGGGACACTGGGAACAGAGAACAATCACAGGCAGGGAGAGTAAGCTGGCCCTGTCACAGTCTCATATAAGAGTCAGCCCTAGGGAGCAGCTGTAGAGAGCAGGGAGGCTGGACATTGACAAGCCAAAAAGGGAGAGAGTCTCAGCCACTGATTACCCCACCCTCAGTGGCCAGGAACAGAAAGAATCCACTGCCACCAACCATGGCATTTGATGACTTGTACCTGAGGTGCCCAAGTGGAGCCACCTAATTCAGCATTGTAGAGATCCAGAACTCAAGCTCCGGGAGGCTGCTTGAAAGTCCCAGACACCTTTGTGCCTCAAGCTGAGTGATTGATACTTGGGGATTTGGAAAGTTCTAAGATGGTCCTCTGACTGTGCAGATTTCAGTGTCCTGGTTGCTTCTATGCACTCCCAATGCACTCAGAAAATGTCTCCCCGTTAAAATACTACCCAGCTCAGGAAATGTGTTATAAGAAAGTGGAGATAGAAGAACCTGCCCAAGCACTGCAAAAGGTAAATATGGCCAGAAGAAGACCCTGGTATACAAGGAAAAGACACTACAATGCGAAGGCAGCTGTGGTGAACATCTGTCCTATACAGGCTCAGCCCCAGCATAGATCTTTGGAATATAAAGAAAGAAAAGCTAGAGCTTCTCACTGAACTGTTGAAAAGCTTTTAGAAAAGACAGTAATTGTTTCAAAGCATCATAGACAGCTGGAGCTGGCTAAGGTACCCTACTGTTCGGTCTGCATGAAGGCAGGAACACCATTCCGGGAATGACAACTAAGGCACAATTGGGAACGGCAACCCCAAAGGAACAAATGGCAAAGATAAATCAGTCAAGGCCGACGAGGCCATGCATACCGAAAGAGAGTGGCAAAATTTCTCTTTGAAACCTTCACTGTAACTGCCTGTCTCATAGCATAATGGAACTCCACTTGGAGCCAAGAGCGGCATCACATCTGGGTATTGAGTCTTATTTCTCAGGGTGAGTGCCAACCCAGGTGATGGTTATCATGTCGCGGCATGCCTGCCTAGAGCCTGGGCTTTTCTCCTACACTTTCACAGCCATTGCCACATGGTGGAGCAGAAGAAGAATGAGATGAAGTCTGGGCAGCTGTGATTTCCATCCCTTCTTGTCACATCAGCAGAAGTAACCCTCAGTAAACTGCCTAGTGTGCCTATGTGTGCCTCTGTGCAAGTGGAAATGGCAGTAATCTTAACAAGCTACAGTGAAGGTTAGAACAATGTCCCTTAAATACCTGTAACACAGATCCTCAAAGAATGACTGTTCACATTGCTAGTATCATCCAAAGCTCATACATAAAAATACTTGAAAATAACAATAAGGAAAGTGGGTGGTCCATCTGCTTTTTGGTGGTGTGATGGTGGTGGTGGTGGTGGTGGTAGATTGGTTGGTTGGTTGGTTGGTTTTGGTTGGTTATTTGGCTGGTTTTGGTTGGTTTGGTTTGGTTTGGTTTGGTTTATATCAACTTGATACAAGCTAGAGTCATCGGAGCACAGGGAATGTCAACTGAGAAAATATCTCCATAAATTTGGCTGTAGGCAAGCACTTTGGACATTTTCTTAATTAGTGATGGACAGCTGACAGCCCAGCTCTTTGTGGCTAATGTCATCCTAGAGGTCCTGGGTTCTATAGGAACATAGACTGAGAAAAACCATGAAGAACAATCCAGTAAGAAGCACCCTTCCATGGCCACTGCATCAGATTCTGTCTCCAAGTTCCTTCCCTAGTTGAGTTGTTGCCCTGACTCCCTTATGAACAATAAAGTAGAAATATGAGCCAAATAAATCATTTCTACTTCAACTTGCTTTTTGAGTGGCAACTTGTTTCGTCAGGGAAATAACTGTGACTAAGACACTGGGCTTCAGGAGGAAACAATACTTGTCTATGAAAACATAGTTTGTTGACAAAAGTATCAGACTTCCAGGTTCTAATCCTCAGTAGACCGTATCTTAAATACCCTTTTCCACTGGAAAACACTGACAATAACTAATACAGAAGAGTGAGGACATTTCACCTTTCATTTATAAAATGACTATATCCTTCATGAGATGAAAAAACAAAAAAGCATACTCCATATTCTAAAGTGAGTTTGGTGCCCATATATTAGAGATCACAATGAACCCAGAAAGATATCTATGTTTATTATCACAAAACAGAATGGAAGCAAATTAAAGATGGCCCAATTAGGTTCTTGTCTTAATATAGTACACATAAGACATAAGTCGGGGGTAGGGTACCCTCTCAGAAGCAAAGGGTAGGAGGATGGGGGAAGAACTCTGCAAAGGGGGACTAAGCGGGGGGCAACATTTGGGATGTAAATAAAATAATTAATTAATTAAAAATATTTTAAAATCATTGCTTCTCAAAATGCATTCCTTCATTTATATAAATACTCTCTGATGAAACAAACCTAGGATCAGCATTTTAGTTGAACCCTTTGATTCATCCATTGGAAAAACTGTCCAAGCAATTTCATCAAACTAAACTCTTTGCCACAGACGTTTGTGTCTTATCAAGATGTATATTATGCTATTGCTACAAGCATGCATTTTGAGACTCCGCTTGCTGTAATTTTGTATTTCCTTCAATTAAGTGAAATATTTTGGTACCTAATGATATCAGTAAATTGCAGGCCAAAATTGTTGGGAGACAACTACTGAGGACCATGTTAAATTGGTGATTTAGGTAATCTGTGGATGTCACTTCATTACTCCATGACCTGATGGACCTGCAAGTACCATACAACAGAAAGTCTCCTGAGCAGCTGGATTGATGCTTTATGTTTGGAAGCAGAACATCAATAGAGGTCAGCAGGACAATATGATTTATTTAAATACAATGCTACTGTGAGTTACTTTTCTTTTCCAGAATAAATGGCAAGCATTTTGTATTCATATTTGGGTTCTTGATAGAAATCTCATTTGACGTGTTTCATTGTTTATTGTTGCTCTTAGAGATGAGAGGAAGCAATCTATCTGCCCTTCATGGCCATGTCTAGCTCCTCAAAGAAGGTAGGGACCTACAGCAAAAATCAATTGGTTAATAAAATAGTTAATTGACTAAGTGCTTGTTCTGATGGGCCAAAGGCACAAACGGTCATCACCCAAGTAAGGGTGCTTAATTAAAGTGGCACTGGCTAAGCTTAATGAAATTCTGCCATGTAGATAAAAATTAATGCTGGAAAGACATCTGCATTTATTATTATATTGCAGAAAGGAAGCAAATTAAAAGCAGCCCAATTAGGCTTTAGTCTTAATGTACTTCACATAAGTCACTTGTGGCTAGCACAGCAGTTACAGGAAACTCTAAAAATCATTGGTTCTCAAACATGAGGCCCCATTAGTGGTGTATTTCACATCCTAATATGGCATCCAAATATAAGCGGGGCAATTAGCTGAGACTTTTCCACTTTTTATAAATTGTATTTTTTTATTACAAATGGTGATGATGAAGTCGGGTGAGAATGTGTGCAGGAAAGAATTGGCAAAGTCGCCTTTTTTTTAATAAAATGAAAATAGAACTTCAAATCACAACGAATCCAGTCTACCTCCTGTATTGCCTCCGTGATAACAATGTGGCTGAGCTAGAGAGACATCATAACTCTTTACTAAGGAGTTCATCCTTACTCAGGCACCAGGTGCTCCAAAATGACGCCACGCTTGTGTAGAGGTCTTAGGGAGTAGCCATGCTGAAGCAGATGTTATGTAGAGTTTATACAAACTCAAGTCAAAGGTCCTCATGACTAACCCTAATTTTTTTTGGAGTAGAAACACACGTATCTAAATAAGAGAAATGTATCCTAGCATCCTAATAGGCCCTCATGAGCCAACACTTCTCAGTATTGTACAAATGGCTGTCACTGATCAACAGCCATATGGAATACACCTGCAAGAAGCTGCATATTGTAATCAGAAGGTGTTCGATGAGACAAACAGGGATGTGGGTAATGACCATCTAAGTACAGAAATTGAAAAATAAGCTAACAAACTCTCAGAATCTAACTATCTAGCTCAGGTTAGTCTCTTCTAACTCACAATCCTCTGGTTTCATTCTCATGAGTTTGGGGATGATAACCATGTACCACTAAGTTCAACAAAACGTTCTTCTAAGATATACAACAGCAACAGAAAAGATGTACAACAAAACTTGCTATACTGTGTTTGGTTGATATCTGGAGCCTTCAAAAAAGAACCTGCTCTTTTTAGAAGGGAAACAGAGGAGGAGTGGTTCTGGGGAAAAGGGAAGGTTGGGGTGAGGAACAAGGGAAAATAGAGGGAGGAGAAACTGCAGTCAGGGTGTATTGTATGAGAGAAGAATAAATTTTTAAAAAGTTGTATAGAAAATGCAACTTTATCTTTGCTGAACATTCTAGGACAAAAACAGGTTAATTTAAGTTGTCAGAAGAATATTTTAATGTAAGAGAAGAAGTCTTAACATTCCCTGAAGGGTGAAGGTCTGGCCCTGGGCACTAGTTTCTCTATAATTCCCTCTGAATCAGAGAGTAGATCATGTCAGGCACATGTATGCATGACTCCTTTGAAGTTAAGAAGTTGACCACTCAAAGAAAATTAACAGGTAGATGGACACAAAAATCTTACTGACTTGAAAGAAAATTTGGTCTCTCATAAAAAATAAGTCTTTCTCATATGTAATGGGATAATAACTAATCTATGATATCTATCACTTGCCATTGGTACTTAAATACACAATAACACAGATCACACATGTAGAAAGGTTAACAGGAATGACATATTTTGCTGTACTTCTGGGGGTCTTCCAATTTTATCCCTACGTCTAGTCTCCTTCCATTATTCTGATAACTATAATAGGCCAATCTTCAACTGGTCACAAATTCTTTTTTGAATGAACATGGTATTTCTCATCGTACAAGTCCCATAGAACTTACAGCTCTGTCCTGTGTGACCAACTTAATGACTATTTCCCGAGAACAAAGTTAGAGACTGCAGAAAAGAAGGCCATCCTGTCTCCATTGTGACAAGATGTTAAAATTGAGCATTTCCTAGTAGAATAACCCAATTTTTATACTTACTGATGGTAGCTAACTTAAAGTTAATTGATTTTTACAAGGTCACAGAAGCAGGGAGTGGCAGAGCTAATTATGTCAACAAATGCCAAGCAGTACGTGGTATGTAGCAAGGACTAAGATTACCATGAAGCTCTTCCATGATTGAATTCTGTACTTCCCCCCTAACCTGAGAAATGAATTTAAAATTGCCCTTATTAGAGTATAGCCTTCATAGTAGCTCCCACTCTACGAACTGAGTATTATTTATCATCTGAATGTTTGATGGCCATTTGCAAAATAATTTAGCAAGCCATACATTTTCAGACAACATAAAAATCTTTTGCTGATTCTGAAGTTCTTAACGAATCTTTCCAGATTATCTTCGGGAATGTCAGTAACCGCTGAATTACTCCAGGGCTTCAGGCTTCTGATCAGACATAATTCTTTCTCACCAGGGTGGCACACGTTTAAAGAAGTGCTTCCAGCTGCGTTCTTTATGATTGCTTTCTATGTAAGCAAGAGTCGAATTCTTCTTCAGACAGCACATGTTTGGGGTGAATTCTTTGCGTCCTCTTCCCTCATTTGGGTCACAGGCAAACATAGCCTGAATCTCTAATTGGCCAGGCTATCCCAGAGCCCCCAGTTACCCAATAAAACATCAGCAGCACGATCGTGTTTGTTTTTCATGTTCACAGTCATGTGTTGAATTTTTTAAAATAAGGCTTCTCTACACCATTATCAGTGAGAACTACTAAAGAGCTAGTTGGTATCGGGTTCAGAGTGCTTCTTTTTAAGACTCTTACAAAGGTATGCACGGAAATGCTTTTTCTCAAAACTCTGTCCTGACAAGCTAAGTACTCACAGTTCTTTGTTGGAAGAAAGGTCTTTCATCTTTTTTTTTCTTCCTCCTTCTCTTTAGGAAGGTTTCCCTCCTTGGAGATAGCCTCCTTTGGCTTACAATAAGCCTATTGCATAGCAGGCAGGAATTCACACTCTCTCCCCCACCGTTATCCCTTATTTTGAGCAGAAGAAAACTGTTAGCTTTGTGAACTGCTTGGGTGTGAATAAAAGCCACACGCCGCTTGTTTCTGAAACATGCATTCATCATTTACAAATAATTGTTGAGTACCTAACATACGTGACAGGGCTGTATAACAAGGTGTAAAGATAAACCGTCCCTTACAGCTGGGGTACATGTATGCTGAAAATTACGTTCATAGCCAAACCATCGTTCACAAACTCAGCATTAAAAAGAACAGATTTTGAATGTTCTTACCTCCAATATGATATGTTGGCCAGGTGATGGGTATGTTAATTAGTTTGAGTGAATCTTTTCACAGCATACGCACAGATTAAGACATCACATTGTGCTCCGTAAATATACACAATTGTTACTTGTAAATTAAAGAAAAGATAAGCTGGAATTGGTAAGATTAAATAACTCCCTGAAGGTCACATAGACAGAAGTTAATACACTGGTTCCTGCTCAAAATTCTCATGATCATTGGACAATAACAGGATGTTCAAACTTGAGACCTACCAGAAAGGATACTTGGACATTCCCAGGTTCACAAGCTCAAGGGTGAACATCATGCATTCTGTTCCATCAGAGGAAAAGCAAACAAAACTAAGTTATCAGATGTAATCAGCTAAAATGCAAAAATATTTAAATAAAAAAGAAGCACTTTCAGCTAATAGGTTTTTTTTGTTTTGTTTTGTTTTGTTTTTGGTTTTTGGTTTTTGGTTTTTCGAGACAGGGTTTCTCTGTGTAGCCATGGCTGTCCTGGAACTCACTCTGTAGACCAGGCTGGCCTCGAACTCAGAAATCCACCTGCCTCTGCCTCCCAAGTGCTAGGATTAAAGGTGTGCGCCACCACCGCCCTCAGCTAATAGTTTTATTCTTTAAATGTATTATATATTTATACATGATGAATGAGAGATGTTTTTGAGACTCTGTAGCCCAAAGTGGTCTTAAACTCATAGACAACCTCCTTCTTTTGGCCTTATTAGTCTCCCCAAAGTTACTGGGTAAAGAATTAACCTGCCCCTATGCCCTACAATATGTTGAATTTTTTTTATTACTCGTATTATTTAAAACTGGTTTTGTAGGAATGAAAAAGCTCCTTTCAAATGTGAGACTGAGCAAAATTTTAGATGGAATGACCAAGAAATAAAAATCTCTCCTGGAGACTGTGTCCAAGCAGCTTCCAGACCTCCATCTTCTGATGTGCAAAAAGGAAAAAGCAGGCTTTCTCAACAGTTTGCCAACTTGGTATGTGAACACTTTCCTTTCCACAGAGGCATCCCGGGGGTCAGAAGGAAATCAGTGATGTGTATCCTCAACCTACTCATCCTCACCCACCCTACACCACCACTATATACATAAGAGCTCTTTGTGTCAGCTCTGCATACGGTCCTGCTTAAAACTAGCTCTGAAGAAAATATTCCAATCTCTAATAATAAACGTTAAAGGTCAAATTTAATAGCCATCTGGCTATGAATTTCTGAGTCTAAAGCTTCTTCAAACTCAGTGATATAAGTAGCAATGTGTCTAGGGCAGAGATCACGAATCTATCATTCTCCAGAGCACAGAGACGAATAAACTTTCTTTTTAAAATAAATAAATGAAATAAAGTGTATGTGACACACAGAGGTCATGTTACTCTGTGACAGCTTCAACATGTCTTCCCTACCTAAGGTAACTTGGGACTCTGTGTTCATCATTAGATCATGCCAGTCAAGCCCAGTGCTTGAGAGGATTACAAGTTTGGGAATAATCTAAGCTATATAGTGAGTTATGAGCTTAAAAAGCAAAAAATAGCCCAGGCTAGCCTCGAACTCGTGATCCTCTTGCCTCTGCCTCCTTCAGCAAATCCTACCGGTGTGCGCCACCACAACCGGCTGGAGGTGGAGCATGCCTTTAATCCCAACACTTGGGAGGCAGAGGCAGGTGGATTTCTGAGTTCGAGGCCAGCCTGGTCTACAGAGTGAGTTCCAGGACAGCCAGGACTACACAGAGAAACCCTGTCTTGAAAAACAAAAACAAACAAACAAAAAAAAACTACAAACAAACAAAAAACCATCCTGAAGCGAGTCTTTGTCTCCCATCACTAAAATGAAGAAACCTATGATTTCTGTAAGTTCTGCCCTGACTTGGTTCAATCTAATGAGGCACTTAGAGGAAACAAGCAGAGGCTATCTTGAGCTGAACATACAGTAACCACAAAGGGAAGTGTTGTGTCCAGACTGGCCATCTAGTTTTGAATACACATCATTATTTCATGTAAGAACTCCAACAAGTGCCCTCATTGAATTCAGAGTCCATGATAGCTTGAAGTAAACTTATAAGGAGTGAACCTTGTAGCTTGCAGATACTAACTTTGAGAAAGGCTAGCAAAACATATCAAGTATGAATACATGGACAATTTATTGCCCTTATTGCCCATCACTTGCCCTTAATTTCCTCATGGAGACCTTTTAGGATAACTCTCCATAACAGTGCAGTTGACGAGCCCATAGGCGCACCTTGTCATCTGAGATCCTGGGTGGATTTTTTTTTCCTAAGTAATATATTCACTGTATTTTCCTGTACTCTCCTAAGAATAAAGTGTGCATGTGCACATACACACATATGCATACACACACACACACACACACACACACACACACACACACACACACGCACACACAGGCTAATATAGATATGGTAAAATTTAATCCCTGCTGTTCATTGTTCAGTGCATCAAAAGGAGCCTGCCAGCCACTTCTCTGTGAATGCACTAGTCTCACAGCAAGGTCAAGAAGAGCCTTCTTGCTCTGGCTTCCAGCATTAGCTGTCTTATGTTTGACACCTCGTGCTGAGATGCCTTACTTAGCTTGAAGCTCTGCACTAACTTAGCTCAGTCTGACGAGGCACTCCGAAGAACCAAGTGGAAGCTTGGAAGCTGTCTTGACACTGCAAAAAGAGCTATGGGGTCACTGTAGTCACTTTGTAAAATATCAACCTGGTTAATGAAGGGGCCAGGAAAGTCCAGCTCACCAGTGTACAGCTGTCGTTTGATCCTGTAGGGGGAAAGAATTCATGCTTTTGTTTTACAGTGAATGTGCTTAGTAACACTGAAGCCAATATTTTGTCTATTCTACTTTGTTTCACCTTCAAGTGGTAGAAATTTGCACAGAGCACAAAACGGATTCTCCAGAGAAATTGTGTGTGTGTGTGTGTGTGTGTGTGTGTGTGTGTGTGTGTGTGTGT